>OZ007592.1:328258922-329458922 GCA_963931845.1 Maratus michaelseni | reverse complement strand
CAGCAAGTTTTATATCTATTCTATTATGTGTCTGTTTGTGTCGTGTTATTAATTGGGTACTTTTATGTTAGCCGGGTGCCAGTGATATACATACATACATATGTACACACATATATACATAGATATAGACACAAATTTATATATATGTATATGTGTATATATACATATATGTATATATATCACTGGCGCCCGGCTAACATAAAAGTACCATTGATTGTATAGTATTTCAATTTATATATGTATATTTTTTATCAGATATACAGGGATATTTTTTATGAGTGCCCTATTTTTTAGATTTCAGAAATGCAGACAAAGCATAATTTATTACCTTGCAAATTATTTATCCAGTTAACTTTATTGAGGTTGCAAAGAATCTTCAGAAAATTTTGACAAAATGGATGTTTAAAGCCAATTATACGATTGGCATGAAAAGGTGGACTTACTTTATGTAATAGGTCCTACAGTATTTACTCTATGTATATGTAATACTTATTTTTCCAAAATGAAATGCTGAAAATGACTTTTGGCTGAATCATGAAAAATTTTGCTCATAAAAAAATATTCAGGAATAAAAATAATATTTGTACGAACAAAATCATTTTGAATATTACTTTATCATATAAGATATTCAAACTTCATTCAATTTTTATCGTCAAAAAAATGAGTATATCTTAATTGCTTTAAAACTAATTTAATTTTTGAGAATTAAGTTAAAAATAATAACCATAAATAAACTAAGTAAGCAAACAAACAGAAAGGGAAGGAGATAGGGTCGAAAAAATTTCTAATATCACAATATTACAGAATACGAGAGTAACTTTTATGTAATTTAAAATTAATTTAATTACAAAATATTAAGTTAAAATCAATGAACACAACTAATCTACTGAAAGTAGTAATCTAATGAAATAAAATATCGCATTGCTACTTTAAGTACTTATTAATATTTAAAGTTTGTTACATTATTCACATTTAAATAATAAAAGCTAATTGTCACTTATATATAAAATGTATGCTAAACAGTATTGTTGAAGAGAAATGTGGATAATTAAATTTTACACTATATGTTACGATTTGGGAACATCTCCACTTCACACTGCAAAAATTACCATATATTGGGTTGTATACAATAGTGCCGTATTCTTCCTTATAATCTAAGGATAAAAATGTTGTATCAATCATGATTGTCCGATCACTGTATGTTGATCTGTGAATTATTGTTCATTAATCAAGCAACAAAATTCATCTTTTCTGTGAAAAAAATGTAATTTTTGTCCTTATTGAGGTAAACACGGATAGTGTAATTTCGTTACCCTAAATATACTACATTGTATAAAAAATGAACTCTATTTTGTTTTTTCATAACTCATAATAATAATAACAATAATAATAGTAATAATAATAATAATAATAATAAACTAAGCTCATAAATATATATTTAGAAAATATTATATATTATATAAAGGTAGTAAAAATATTTCACTTAAGAAATATTCATTTTCAAATAATTATATACGGTATTTAATAATTACTGTCTTCTATAAAGTTTTAATGAAATATAAACATTATATTAAAAGCTATATTCAGTTACAAATAATTATATACGGTATTTAATAATTACTGTCTGTAAAGTTTTAATGAAATAAACACATTATATTAAAAGTGTTATAAATTATATAAAATGAGTGTCATTATATAAAAAAATATTAATTAATTTTGTATACAATTATTGTATTGCTTTGAATGTGTAACATGTTATAACTGTTAATGTACATTAAAATTAACATTCGCAAATTATGTTACTGGTCTCGTTTCAAATTATATAGATGAAAATAAAATATTATATTAAGTAATATAATTAATGTTGATTTAAATGTATTCATGAAGCAAACGTGATAATAAAAATTGATTCTCATTTTTTTTTTCGCAACCTATTTTGACGTTATCGGGCTTACCCTTACAATCAGCAGAGAAAAAAGTTCGGTTAGAGCTTTTCGCTCTTCAGCTCGTTGGCGAAGACTTCCGCAAATCGCCAAGTAATAAGGCAGCAAGCAACACGCGCAAGCGCCGTACATGCTCCCGTCAAGAGCTCACTCTATATTGAGCTTCTACTGTATAGCAGTCATCGTTCATTTACAGGGACACACAAAAGAATTCTCTACTGTCTGTTAACAATAATTCTTTTAAGTGCGTTTTAAGTTGCTGAACGCGATTTTAAATTTAACCCACTTTTTGTCTATTACTTGGAGTGTATAAATTCTGTAGATCATATACAGGGTAGCACAAAAGTTCGCGAACACATTTCCGTTTATTGGCAGAAACTCCAGAAGGAGAATTTTAAACTGTGCTACGCGTTTCTTAACTAAACTAAAATTTGGCATCCTATGTAGTCTATATACAAATCTATAGATCATATACAGGGCTGAATAAAAGTATTCGGATATTTTTCCGAATATTGTATATGTTGGAAATATATGTTGGAAATATATGTTGGAAATTCCTGAAATTACGTTTTTAAATGTGTTGTGCGTTTTCCAAATTGTTTACTCAGATGTTATCTTTCAGCTTATTAAACGGTAATGATTTGTAAAATTATTTTGGAAGCGTTGGAAAGTGTTACATAATCTATGCTTGACGCATGATTTTTCGTTCTTTTTTTTATGTTAGTTTGTTCTTTACAATTGCGGCTAGAGTCCTTGATCATGCCTAAATGTATAATTAACGCTCTTGTACTAACCGCTAAGTTAAATTAGTCGTAGATGTTTGTGGTGGTTCATTTTGTAACGTTCTCAAAAACAGATGGTGTCTAAGTGCTAATAAACATTCTAAATTGCATCTGCCGAGTTCCACATATGGGCACTCGAAAATCTTACAAAATCCAGCTGGATGACGTTATAAACAATTTTAACGAGATACTTATTTTTCAGGCCAAAGTGGATTGGTGACAGTTTAGCACTAAACCTTGTTAATAAGACCCCAGATATACCACGTGGTCATCCAATTAAAAAACTCAGAGAACATGAATCTAAGCAGCCCGTGTGAGATGTGCTTTTGAAACGACAGAGTTCGGTCGCTTTTGGTTTTAGCACCGAAAAGTGTGTTGGGGCGCCATGCTCCTAGAACCTCTAAGACATTAATTTTCATGTAAATATTTGTGTGTGGTTTGTGTGTGTTTGAATGTATTGTAAAATAAACGTGTTTAGAAAAGAACTCTTAGTTCTCCATTAGTAATTAAGATTACTGTTTGTTTAAGAAATTTTACGGTACAGTTGGTTGTCAGAAGTTGGGATTCGAGTGAGTTTGTTTTGAAGTTTTTAAATACACACACACACTTGGAACTGCGTCAGCGGAAGCTGCATTCGTCTTATGAGAGAAGTATAAGTTCCGAGATTTTCTGAGGTCGTTGGCCCTGACTCCCCGTTTGACAAGTAACGGACCTGAGATGTTGTCCCCCTAACAAGAAGTAAAAGAGGAAATAAAGTTTCGGTTTCGAAGTATCTTGAGAAGAAAGATATTTTCGATCTCTCGTTTACGGGACGGTACAGAAGAAGAAAGGTTTGTTTACCTGGCTCCAGTGAAATTAAAAAAAAAGAAGAAGAAAGGAGAGTGGATCATCCGTTCAGTGTTTACACACAGTGTGAAATATGTAGTGGGCAATTAATTTGCCAAATGTGTTTTGTGAGCCGTGAAAAGGCTGAAGTTTGTGCCAATTGGATTTATTACTCATCAGAAGGGGTAAGTCAAAACTTTAAATTGATCTAGGAGTTTTTAATTTTGTAATTTTGGGAAAAATTACGGGTTGTTGATTTATTGGTTTAAATTCAGAATTTTTATAAGTACTGTTGTATTTGGGAGTGACTCAGCAATTATATTGTCTGTGATATATTTTTGTTAGTGTATATATATATATATGTAATATATTTATATTTTATCTAAAGAATTTTTTTTTCGGGTAGAAAAAAAACGATTTAGAATGGCGTTCCTCGGGAAGGGAAAAAAAGAAAATCTGGTACAATTAGTTGATGAGTTAGAAATTGTTCGTGCAGGGAACGAAACTCGAAGCCAGCTAAAACATTTAATAATGGAATCTGACGATTATGATCAGGCATACGTACAAACGGTTTATGAGACCATATTGTTAGCCGCGCAGGAAGAGTTAGAAAAGCAAGAAAATGCACAGGCCCGTTTAGAGGCAATAGCACGCGAGGATGCGTTGCGTAAAGAGAGATTTCTTCAAGAGAAGGAATTAAAGGAAAAAGAGAAGGAATTAAAGGAAAAACAGATGCAGTTAGATTTTGAGCTTCAAAAACTCAGAATTGAGAAAGGTCTGCCCCAGGCTGCGGCAAGTTCAGCAAATGTCAATTCGCGTTCCCCTGATCATAATTTAAAGAAATTAATTCCGGAATTTAACCCTGAAAAAACCGACATTAGTTTGTATTTGGTTTTATTTGAACGCCAAGCAAAACGAGTTGGGATACCGAAGGAAAATTGGGTCTCACATTTAATCGGCCTTTTACCAGTGGACATCATATCAGTCATTGCCAGACAACCCGAAACTGAATCCGAAGATTATGATAATATAAAAGGTATTTTACTTAAAAAATTTAAATTAAATCCAGAAACCTTTCGTCAGAAATTTGTGAATCATCAGAAATTACCGTCTTTAAACTGGCAGGACTTTGCCTTTGAATTAAGAAATTATCTACAGGGATGGTTGGAGGGCCTAGCCATAACGAATTTCGAGCAATTAAAAGATCTGTTGGTAGTTGACCAGATCAAAAGACGAGCGAAGTCTGAAGTACGCGAGCACTTTATAGATAAATGGCCGCTGCTGAAAACGGAAGCCGAAATAGTTGACCTATTAGATGGATATGAAAGTGTCAGAGCGGGAATAAAAAAATTTAGGGAGAATAAGTACGAGTGTGGGGAAGATAAGAGTAAATTTTCGGACCCAGTACAAAATTCGGAAAGAAATCCGCGGTTTAACTCCAATGTTTCATCTCCGTACAATGCGAAAAATCAAGCTAAAGCATTCGAACGTAGGGTAAATCCTCGTTGTTTTCATTGTAATTCGCAAACGCATTTACGAAATTCTTGCTCAGAATTACGTCAAAATCGTAATTCTAGAGATGCAGTGAATCAAATAGAAAGTGAGGAAACGTTTGTGAAACTTAGGGCTAGTCATGTCAGGACGGGAAGGCTAACTAATAATAATTTGCATATTAATCAAAGTAAATTCAGTAAAGATAATTTACTCATAGTTAATTTAAATGTTTTAGGAAAAAAAGTCCAGTGCATTAAAGATTCTGGAACGGAATTATCGATTTTCCATAGTAAGTTTGTTCCAAGTAAATATAAAACGGGAGAACAGATAGAATTAATTCCGGCCATAGGTAACATAACAAAAGCGGATCTTGTTAAAATTCCAATTTCTCTTTGGAGCGAAAAGACTTTAAATTCTCCAAAGTTACATATTACGGCCGCAGTAGTCAGTAATCTAAATAGTGATGCGCTAGTTACACCATCCGTGTGCAAACGATTGAATAACCTGACGACAGTAGATTATGTAAGAGCGAATTGGAGAAATTTCCCGGAAAAGTTGCGCACATCGAACTCATATGCAGACAACAATCGCGAAGTTAAAGGGATTCAGAGATTGAACTCGGTTGAAGAATGGCGTGTTAGCAAGGGCAAAATTGTACCAGAATCGTACAAAAATGAAAGAGTTAAGAGTTTAGATAAGGGTAAAACTGAGTTACGTTTAGAAAAAATTGAAAATTGTGGACGAACGGTAACAGAAAAAAAGGGAAAAAGATAAAGTTACCTTTTCTGGAGTAGAAAAGATATGTAACGTATCAGAAAATGAGTTAGTTAAATCGGAAAGTAATGGAGAAATATATCCAGGAGATAAGCTACCAGAAGTGAGTTCAGAAAATAACTCTAAAATGGTGACTTTAGCTAAGGAGGTTGAGAAAAGGGAATTAGAGAAGGGAATGCTTATTCAGAGGGAAAAAAGATTTCATTAGCTAACATTATACACTGTGTAATTTACCTGTTAATGATATCGTGTATGCTAGGGCAAATTAAGTTACTAAATTCTGTGTGCGGTTTTAGAAATCGAGAATTAATGCCCGTTTCTCACGAAGTTGAAAAAAGCATTAAAATTGAAAGGCACCGAACTGGAAAGGAGGATGCGGAAAAAGATTTTTTATCTCGCCGCCCCCCTTTTTTCTGGACTTAGAGAAAGAGTATCCAGCGGAGGAAAATTCGTGTTCCCCTCGCGCCGAACAAACTGAGGAAGTCTTCTCATAAGCATGAGTTTTGAGAGAGGAGCACTAATATATTTCTTTTTTGTTTTGTTTTTTGTAGTCTTATGTGAAGAGTGAAGAAAACTGTTAGAGATAAAATAATCCTATCTCTGGTTGTATGTTAAATGTTGGTAAAAATATATGTTTTGTTTAAAAAAAAAAAAAAGGTTATTAAAAGTAAAGATTTTATTATAATTGTAAAAGTTATTGTATTCAAGAAATCTGGAAACTTGAAGTAAAAAGAGTATATTTCTATTTAGTTGGTCGAGAGATTTAGGATTATAATTTTCATAACATTAAGAATAATTTAAGTATATTTGTTTTATTATGGTGTTAAAATTCTTTAAATTAAGTATCCTTTAATAGAAATTCTTGTTTGTTGTTGTTAAAATATGTAATTGTGTGAAATAGAAGTCTTATTTAAAATACTTGTGATGGTTACTTTTAATACTGATTATATTAAAAGGAAGTCCTTGAACGAAATTACGGGATTGTCATGTTTATTGAAATGCATATATCATATTATCATATAATTATTGTTAAAATTGTATTGTGTTTATTTTGTAACTGCTGAATCCCTCTCATACTATTGGAGTACTTTCGGATATAAATGTTTTTAATTTTGAAAAAAAAAACTTTTAAAATGGGATTAGGTTGCTTTGTTTTGAATAAACATTGACTCCTGGATTAATTTTGTTTTGCACCATAGTTAGGAAAATTTTCCCTGTAAGAAAATTTTTCCTTGGGGCCCGGAGAAGCTGTAACGTTCTCAAAAACAGAAGGTCTTCTAAGTGCTAATAAACATTCTAAATTGCATCTGCCGAGTTCCACATATGGGCACTCGAAAATCTTACAAAATCCAGCTGGATGACGTCATAAACAATTTTAACGAGATACTTATTTTTCAGGCCAAAGTGGATTGGTGACAGTTTAGCACTAAACCTTGTTAATAAGACCCCAGATATACCACGTGGTCATCCAATTAAAAAACTCAGAGAACGTGAATCTAAGCAGCCCGTGTGAGATGTGCTTTTGAAACGACAGAGTTCGGTCGCTTTTGGTTTTAGCACCGAAAAGTGTGTTGGGGCGCCATGCTCCTAGAACCTCTAAGACATTAATTTTCATGTAAATATTTGTGTGTGGTTTGTGTGTGTTTGAATGTATTGTAAAATAAACGTGTTTAGAAAAGAACTCTTAGTTCTCCATTAGTAATTAAGATTACTGTTTGTTTAAGAAATTTTACGGTACAATTTATAAAACGTAACCAAATTAAAGTATGTCTGAATATTCCCAGCATCTCTACGTAATTACAGAACCTCACAGGACTATTTATGTGATGGGCAATCCACGATAATTCGTACAGATAGGAATTGTGAAATTACAGTCAATTTGCTTCATGTAGTATAACTTTGTTCTTTACCTGAAACAATGTAAATTGTGTATTTTTCTACCCTCTCAACAGACCTTTTATTTGATATCCGTTTTGGTGGGATTTGAAGAGAAACTTTTTTCAGTCTGTCATTTTTACGTAGAATGTTCAATATACTGGATTTGTTTTCCTGATATCGTATATATTATGGTATACGGAAAGTTCATACAATTCTAAAACGACACCTCATTTGTTCACATTCATACATAACCAAGATTTCTATCTATATTGAACACTTTGGTTTTTGACAGTGACTCAAAGTTGCGGCATATGTTCATTTTTCTGAATCACAAAATCACAAATGATCTGTCACTATGATGTAATAATTATATTGAAACATCAACTCATTCCAGGCAGAATCATCTTTTTCGTAAATGTACGCGCGTTCGACAAAACATTGTTAGCATGTTGGCACGGTGAGTTGTCAGTATTGACACTGTTTGGCGTTGTTTCCTCAATGTGAGATGGGCGTGATAATCTATCGATTGTACATTTGAAGTACATTAACCGTTTATTTAATGTTTCATTTTACAAAAATGTATACAAATATCGTTTCGTTATTTCAATTCAGTTGATTCCATATACAGTGGAACTCCAGTTATACGTTACCTGAGTTGTACGTTTCCCTCAGTTATACGTTTCAACTTAGCGGTCCCGGCCATTTTTCATTAAAAATTAGCCGAGTTATTACGTTTTTGAGTTATACATTTCCCTCAGTTATACGTTACGTTTTTTAGTCCCTGTGCGAAATTTTGTCTCACGTATACGTATTGCAGAAGATATTTTTTTCAGCCTTTTCAATTTTTTTGCCTTGTCTTTCATCCCTGCTGACCAACTCTCGAGTGTTAGTGGGAACCAAACTAGCTACGTGCGAAACAGAGTATAAGAGAGGTGGGAAAGGAGGTGTTACTCTGCTGAAAAAAACAAAAAAAAACAATCGAAGATTAGTGATTACGTATTTCAATAAGATTCAGTAAAATACTGAAATGACTTTTGAAGCAATTCCAATCATTTCTTTTAAGTACGCTATGTGTGTAAAAAAAAGTTTATTTAATAAAGGTTTTATGATAAAATAACCTCATGTGTATTTTTCTTATGTACCTTTATTTTATTTTACTCTTTCCATTTCAGCGAATATATGTCGTGGGTGCAGTAATCCTTATAAAACTTCCGTTTTCGATATAAAAGGTAACAAATGCCTCAACGAAATTAAATTTTCGCGATATATTTAAATAAAGATTCTGGTAGACCATTAATTGAGTTATACGTTTTGTTTTCTGGTCCCGGGAAAAACGTATAACTGGAGTTGCATTGTACTTGCACTTGAAATCGGTAGCATCGATAGTCCTTTCGGCTCGGAAGTTGGTAGTAAGGAGGGATATGGAACAGAGAGATACCATTTTCCGGTAACGATCAAAATTGCGGCGAAAGTTGTGAATCAATTAAACTGCCGTAAATCGAATAGGTCGGCAGCTCCATCAAGTCAACTCTCGTTATTTCAATTAAAATATTTTTTCTCCTATTAATTCGGTGAATAAACATACATAATAAAGATATTTAAAAATGAATTCGCAAACGCCTTCATCCACTTATTAGTATCATTACTGTTTCATCTCTCAAGTTGGTAAATATTTCACATTTCTGGCTCGAAAAGAATGGAATGCTAAAATCTCGACTGGACTTAAAACCACAAATTATGCAAATAATGAAAATTTCAACTTATTTATTTTTTATTACATGTACATGCCTACTTTATTTGTTTATTTTATTTAATTTTTACACTATCAGTAATCTCATATCACTATTTTTCGGCGTTTTTATGCTCAATTTGCGATAAAAAGGACATCTACGAAGTTCATTTCATTTAATGCATTGTTATAAGTTTTCATATTATAATTGTTATTTCACTGTGAACATTTCATAAAGACTATTAAATCTACCAAGTATCTATATGTATATAAGGTACACTAAGGAAAGTTTTAGTCACGAAAATATCCAAAATATTGCTATAAAAGAAACAGAAAAAAAATTCAGTCATTTTGTGAATATGATGGTGCATGAAATTGTACTATTTAAAATTTATGAAGAGAAAGATAAAATACATTTCTAAAAACAACAATTTCTGTTTCAGGTGAAAACTGTTATCAGAAGGTTACCAACTAAAATGTTCGACTAAAATTAATGGCACATCTAATGATATCACTTTTCTCGCCAAAAATGTTTTTTCCTTGAAATTAAAAGCCGAGACACCAGATAAGTACCGACATTTTTTACGATGTTCTATTTAGTTCTTAAAAGCAGTTCATTAACCTAAACACTTTTTTCAATCAAAACTTCTCTGTAGAATAAAAGTAAAAATAGTTTTTTGAAAATCCTTCTTTTATAAGAATTCAATATTTGTCTTTAAAATCACGCCTAATTTTAGGATTTCAATTAATGTAGTTCCAAAAAATATCCGTTACAATATGTTGACTTGCCGTGCCCCCCTTCCCCCTATTAATGAAAATTAGCCGATTTGGTTTACACTTGATCAAAAAGCGCGGATTAGTGAATTTTTTAAAGAAATTATAATTTTTTAAAGGTCTGGCGCATAATTTAACTCCATTGGTTTTGTAACTCATAAAAAGTTCTAACGATAAAGAATATTTGGCGAAGGATCACCTGCGGTCGGCTAATGGTAAAATGCTTCAAAATTAATTTATTAATTTATAATTAAGTTTAAAAAAATATTAAAATATTTTATTGTCATTGGAAACACGCCTGTGAAAATAATTTTTATAATTCAAGCATGTCAAAAAGTGAATATCGATTATAAAAAAATCGATTCTAAAATTTCATCTTTACATACAAAAACCAAGTTGAGTTAAATAAAACAGTGTTAAAAATAAATAATTTCACTCGATTAATTTTTTATTGTCTGCTTATCCATGTTTCCACAATATTCGCATGATTCTATCCCCAACACAATAAATATCAAAACTATACGTTAACGATATCTTCAATTATTAACCATTATATGCAATATAATAGATCACAAGTCTGGGATTTGAAAATAACTCGTGGAACATTGGAAACACAACAAAAAAGTGTAACTTGGATGCAGAATGAGTTAGTTTGGAAAATGTGATGATAAATTTTCACATTAAGGATATTTTCTAACTGATATTCTGATCGACTGTAGAAAGAAAAAAATATTAATGCTTTATTTTTTATGCATTAGCCTTCTCTTCAAAAACAACGTATTTCCATAAAGCCTGTCAAAATATCCAAAACTGGCCAAAACAAATGGAAAAACCAAACAATATGTTGCTATCCAACGTACACTTTACTCCGAGATTTTAAACAAAGATGTAAAAATTAAAATCACAAAATTAAAAATTATTCTCGACATTTTGATTTATCTTTTAAACCATCATCAGGATTAATTTTTCTTAAAAACAAAACGACAAAAACATTTTTACATGTTACATTATCGAAGCTATATTCAAACTGAAAAGAATCAAGAAGTAACAGAAATTTCATAAAAAAACATTTTAAATAAACTCAGTAGCGCCATCTATTACCCAAAAGTAAAATAAAAGCAACATAACTGAAAATGTGGAAAAAATCAATGTTCTTTCAAAATACTAATCCAAACATTATGACCAAAACAATTTTTACAACCATTAACATAAACTTCCAAAATTTATAATACTCATAGTCAATAACACACAGAACACTATATTAGAAACTTACTTGCAGCTCAGCAACTGTCGGTGGTCAAGAATTTTCAGTGGTTTGTAGTCTGCATTACCTGCTGCTTCCAACATTACGAAATCCAGTACGCAAATAATAATCACAGGTCCTACTACCAGATATACAAGCGATTTATTCATCTGTGCCCAACAACTGAAAAAAAATCTTATTGTGTAAATAATAAATTTTGTATAACTCGTTTATAATTAAAAACAAAATGAGAAAATAAGTGATTGGGTGATGTTAAACAAAGCATAAAAACTAACCAACTATTATAAATGCACTTTTCATTTTCTTCAGAACTTACATTAATTAATCTCGGTTTTATTTAACCTATGATTTAAAATTTACGCAAGCATCTTAAATATACAAAATACGGAAGGGAGGGGTAGTTTTATAAAGATACCCTTTTGTCATCTTGTTTCAAGACAAATATAAACACATATAAGTGTAGCTACATTCATTTTCTATTATCTTGTTTTTTTTTTTTTCAAGTTTCTATCCTAACATCCTGAGGAATAAGAACAAACTCTCGCTTAGCCGTACCTTTTTTTTTGTTGTTGTTGTTAAGAGTAATGAAATTTTTTCGCCTGACTTTTGAAATAATATAGATTTATAAACTTGTGAGAAATATTTAGCTTTTACCCATCAAATTAAAGTTGAGAAAGTTGCCTAAGAATATTTACATGAGTCTAATTTTCTTTCCATTATCTAGGAAGGAGTGGGAGTGAAAAAGTTAACACCCAATTACCCCCATGTAGGAAATTGAACGCTAACAAGTTTTTTGTTTTTGTTTATTTGCATAAGTTTCTATTGGTTAGAGTTTTAATTAGGCATAAAAAAAATTTACGTGACTTATGTTAAATTAGTATTTTAAAATGTTAAGTCTGAAATCCACATGTGGGTAACGCATGCGGGAAATTTGGCCTATTTTTATTTTTACTTTTTAAACATAAAAACACACAAAGATCATAAAAAGCTTATAAATTAATCTAGGCAAATTTAATAACATTAACAATATTTTCTTAGAAAAAAAGTCCTCATTTTTATAAAGTTTTGAGGTCTTGTAGCTTTTTTTTCTCGCCAAAAAAAAAAAAAAATGCAGTCCTTTTTCCTGTTTTGTGTTACAATTTAACATGACTTGAAAAGGCCTAGGTCATAAGGTGTTTTTGTTCTTTAAATGTTCCGAAAAAGTGAAAAGTTTAAATACAAAATGATTTTTAATTTTTTTTTTATTATTTTATTTTATTTTATTTATTTATTTAGTATTTATTTATTTATTTAGTATTTATTTATTTATTTAGTATTTATTTATTTAATTGTAATTTGGCTAAAAAAAATTCAACAAAACCGGATTTAATACATTATTTTTGGTAATCTTTCTAACACTTATTTGGCAAAACATATTAGCATGCACTGTTATGAAGCATTGAACATCGAAACGCAATTACCCCCATGTGTGTAATTGGGTGCTAAAACATATTTTATTTTTTAGCATCTTTCTTAATAAAGGCAAGTTTTTTAAAATATCATGAAAATTTTGCAACTTACTGCCCTAAAATAAGTAGGTAAACATATTTTAGGATTTCAAAAAAAGATATGTCGACGCAAGGAATTCCCTGAAACAGATAACCAATCCCCCCCCCCCTGCTTATCTCATTACTTTTTTATGAATTTTTAAATGCTAGTTACATGTTACTATATTTCTGTCATTTTATACGTCAATACCTTCCTGTCTTGCTCTTACAATCACTCATTTCAGAAAAGTTTCCAAACTACGTGCAATTCATAAAACGGCTTCACTACACAATTTAAATATAATAAAATACATCTTGTATGTACATGACATATGTGCATGAATTGCTATTTTAAAAGAAGAAAATCACAATTGAAAATGTAATAATTTTCATGTTCCAGTGTTGAAAGATTATGTGATTTTACCTTTCTAACTTGATTTATGTATGATGTACTGAGATATGTACTTTTTCAGAGAGCTTCCAACTACTTTCGAAAACAAACTTTTGTGTTATTTAATCGCAAAATGGTACTTCTTTGTTATAGCAGTCCCCGCAGTTACAATTATGCCAAGGTTCAGTTACGATTTCGTCGAAGTCGTTGCTAAACGTATACATACATCATTATACGGCTTATGTATGCCATTTACGCCGTATATATATCATATATATGTCATATATACGTATTACTTACGTCTCACATGTCATATATGCATCATATACACAGGGTGTCTCAAAAGGTCGTTTACAAACTTAACATGCTGATGCTGGTCTGTCATATCATGATGAACAAGATTTATATAGGAACTTGTGTTCGAAAATGCAAACTCGGACCGCTAGAGGGCGATGAGCGTAGGTGTGGAGGGGAAGAAAGAAAGGATATCGAAAGAGCTATTAATATGACTTTTATTAAAGAACATGGTTTAATTTACAGAAGATGTTCAAAATTCCTTCCATTCGCCGTAATGCGTGCTTCACAACATCACAACGTCAACGCATGGATTCACGGACCCGTTCAAAATGGGCAGGTGTGTCACGGACACGTGCCGCCGCTTCCACGATCCTGGCGACGAGATCCATGTCCGATGTTACGGGCGTCTCGTACACCATGGACATCATTTGTCCCCACAGATAGAAATACAGCGGAGTCAAGTTGGGGGATCGCGGTGGCCATGCGACTGGTCCACCTCTTCCAATCCAGCGATTAGGATATGTCTTATCAAGGTATTCTCGCATAGTGTAGATAAAATGAGCAGGCGCTCCATCATGCTGGAACCAGATGTTTCGGCGTGTAGCGGCTGGAACGTTCCCCATCAGATCCGGCAAGACTCTTTCTAAGAAAATGAGATAGGTATTCCCGTCGAGGCGTTGAGGTAGTAGGTAAGGGCCAATTAACATGTCACCAATAATACCAGCCCAAACGTTTACGGCGAAACGTTGTTGATGTGCATGAGCACGTGTACACCTTGGGTTTTCATGCGCCCATATGTGCATGTTGTGCAAGTTCAGGACACCCTGTGTAAAACAAGATTCACCCAAAAGCAAAATCCACGATGGATAATCCGGCTGTGCGACCCGTTGTTGCAAATACCAACGTGCGAATGCAACGCGTTGTGGATAATCTTCAATACACAAAGCCTGTACTATTTGTAAGTGGAAGGGGTGTTGCGTGTCCTCATGCAGTATGCGAATAATGCTGGAACGATGTACACCCAAGACGCGTTCGCTTGCTCGGAGACATGTTTGCGGGTTCCTGTCAAATTCCCGTAGCACTCTACGGGTTCCTCTAAAACAGGCGTGTGTGTAGTGCGTTCTCGACCGATATGGCTACGTACTTGGAAAGCTCCTGCTTCACGTAATTTGCGGTGCAATTGTTCAAACAAAATATGACTGGGCTGACGTCTGCTTGGGAAGCGCTCAAGGTACATCCGTACCGCGGCTCGTGCATTTCCATCCGCGTCGCCATATACGTAACGCATATCGGCCAATTCTGCGTTACTACATCGATTCATCCTTCTCCTGCAACGTCCTAGTCTGAAATAATTACGCTTCCCACTCCCATAAGCCTCTGCGCTCATAGCCTTCTAGCAGTCGCAGATTGCATTTTCGAACACAAGTTCCTAAGTAAATCTTGTTTATCATGATATGACAAACCAGTATGATAAGTTTGTAAACGACCTTTTGAGACACCCTGTATATCTTTATACACATGTCGTATATATATACGTCATATGTAACTAACTTGTTCCTATCCGTTATAAAATGCCATCTAAGTCATATATGACTGTATCTCAAATATGTCATATAACTTAAAGATTCATCCTCATGGGCCGCTATAGCAAGTAAGTACCCGAAAAATTCTTACGTTAAATAAAGCAAAAATATCTTTTCGAAAATAATGATGTTTTTAAATCGAGAGGATTGGTAACTCTGCTTTTGACATTTTGTAAAAGAGTGAATGGCTATAGTTAACTTCCAATGGGAATTTTCTTGATAAATTAACAAATATATAAAAGGGAATAACTTTCTCTTTAAAATAACTCTTCTTTAAATAAAAAAGAGTCTCAGGATGCAATTTTCATATAAATTGATATTACATATTAAAATTATTTTACATCTACAAAAGAACTACTTTATAAACTCAATCTTGAAATCAAAATGTAGGACAAAAAAGGCTTTTTTCTAATCACAGAAAAAAAATCTAGTTATAAGGACTTTGTTAGAACACCATAAAATTAATAACTAATGCAACAAGGATCGCGTGGACTTAAAAAAAGAAAAACCTTCATTAGATCGACAATATCATGTGTAAGTAGTTTGTGCGATGCACTACGTTTAAAAAGAGCACTTTTATAAGAGAATAGCCGCATACACACAAGTCACGTGCTGATATTGGAAGCTTTTGTCTAAAATGGCAACCAACATTACAGAACTTGGTTTTACTCGCTTAAACGAGCTAGTTTAGACTTATTAGACAAGCAAACAATACTTTAGCGATAACGGCATGTTTGTAAAGTCTACTCTTTGCTAAAATATTCCGGACCAATCATTTTACTGCGTGTGCAGCATATAGTCAAAAGGCACCAGGATACTTTCGATTTTAGACGTTTTATCGACTATCTAGAGAAATACTTTACGCATTCTTCTGGAACTTTACAACTGGAAATAAAGAACAGGTTTGATCTCAAAATGTTTTCAGCGAAGGTTTGATCAGTAGGGCAATCAGCGGACAAACAACACATTAAAAAAAAAGTCGATCACCCTTTAAAATAAAATTCTCGAAATGATCTGTACTTCGTGACTGTGTGTGATGTGCAATATTTGTGCTAATTTGTATAAGAATAGCACTTATATTCATGTAGAAATAAAGGTTTCTTTAAATATTCAAGAAATTTCTGCATGATTTTTATTTATAACATGCAGGGTTTTCAATGAAATTTAACGCCATTTTCAGGAAACTTGACAAAGTACAGTAGAAACAAAATACTACAGTTAAAATATAAATATATTAAATATTTAATGAAATGTGAAATTGAGTTTTTGTATGGAATAATATTTAACTGCTAATGCACTAAAGATGACGAAACTTTTTTTTGCCTAATTTAACAGTCAACTATATAGGGTAACTCTTATAAAAAAGCCAGTTGAATATCGTGAAAACTCTGAAATATATAGGTGACATAGTGAGCTTAAATTCAATTGCTTTCTAAAAGTAACTGGATGATAAGGAATTTTCCACAAAGCGTCAATTTTCATTTTTAATTTTTTCTCATTTTTTATTGATATTTTAGTTCTTTTTAGAAAAACATCATAACAAGCCCATTCCAACAAAAAAAAGTTATCAAAATCCAAGCATCCATTCCAAACTACGTGTAGACATTTGTTAAATACTAACTCCTTCGTTGGAAGTCAGTTAATAAAAAATGACAATTGGTGGAAATCCCCTTACCAACCAAGTACTTTTCGAAGACAACTGAAATTCAGCTCACTATATTGCCGATAACTTTCTGAATTTTCAGGATATTTGACTGGCTTTTTTTTAGTAGTTTCCCTATATAGTTGACTACTAAATTGTGCAAAAAAAAAAAAAAAAAAGGCTTGTTATCTTTAGCGCCATGTGCGATTAAAAATTATTTCATAAAACTACTCATACTTCATTAAATATTTAACCCTTTATCTACCGAATTATGAATCAACAAATTGTTCAATCTCAATAATTATCTTCCTTGATGTCTGAAGGTATATTAGACAATTTATATTATAATAATATGAAATTTAGATAAGGTTTTTTATTAAAACTGATTTAATAATGGTAATAATGATTTAGTAATAGCTCTTTTTGTGAAATATTTACAAGAATAATTAGATTAATAAACAGAAAATGCTGTTAAGGAAATATCACAATTCTTTATCGGAACAATGTAAATAAATGTATTGTGATCCTATCATTAAATAGAAAGGTTTTTATAGTTGCAAAATTTTCATATAACAATTTTTTAAAAGAGAAGATCTACACTTATGTAAAAGGTTGAGAAAAATACCACTTTATAAAATATTTAGCTTTCACTGTTTTACCGTGCTTTCTAAATGTGATCCAGAATATTATTAGACAGATTAAAGAAATTTTATACAAAGTTTTCTCTGATGGTACTTAAAAGTACCGTCAGTAGATAAAGGGTTAATATATTTATATTCTAATTGCATTATGTTCTTTCTCCTGTACTGTCTCAAGTTTCCTGAAAGTGGCTTTAATTTTTGTTAAGTTAACAAATAAACAAAAACATGCGAAAATGTTTAGATTTTTTAATTTTAAAAAGCCATTATATCGCTATGAATATGCGTGCTATTTTTACACAAAATGAAACAAATGTTGCACACGATAAATATACTTACGTGCTACAGGTATAGACAATTTTAGAAATTTTATTTTACAGGGTGATCGAAAGCATTTTTTTTATTTAATTTGTTGTTGGTCCCCTTCTCTAGTGTTTAAACCTTCGCTGAAAAATATTAGGTTAAAAATGTTAGGTTAGGTGAATATTAGGTTAAATATTAAGTTCACTAAAAAATATTGGGTTAGGTCATTTTAAAATATTTGGTTCGTGTTATTTCTAATTCTGGAGTTCAAAAAAAAGTTGTCAAGTATTTCTCTAGATATTCGACGAAACATCTAAAATCGTAAATGTCTGATGACTTCTGGCCATATAGTATATATGGTGACTTCTGGCCATATAGTATATATGATGACTTCTGGCCATATAGTATATATGATGACTTCTGGCCATATAGTATAACTGTGATAAATAAATGTGCTCTAGGTGCAAAATGCCACCATGTGTATTTTGCGAATCGGGTGAAGGCTTGTCTTTTGAGAAAACATTGCTTAATCTATCTCTTTTATGAAAATGCAATCACTTACTGATATTCTGCACCGTAATCTTCGAGGTAGAAACAGACACTGATAATGATAATTAAAACAGCAACACCTGGAAAATATCCTTTATTACACATATGAGATATAACACCCCCATCCTATAGATAATGCCTAAGAGCTGAGTTTGGAACGTCACTGCAGATCGACCGTTCAACACCAGTGTTAAACCAATTACATCTAACCATCCTGTGCAGTTGTTTACGATTGATCTAACATTTTAAAAAGTAAGTTGTTTGCAATTTTAAAATGAAAGCATTTTAAGAAGAAATAAGTTAAGTATAAACTGCCTGTTAAATTGATTTCAAACAAGCCAAACTCTAAAACATAATCCAAGCAATTTGGCTTAATATTTGGTTGATATACATTCGAAATGAATATTTAACTGTCATTTCATATGCATTTTATGGCAAAAAAATGTCATGGAAAAAAAAGGGCAATCTTGAGTGTTTGAAGCATAAAAACTAAAATTTTCTAGTGTAACAAAAATCATAAGAAAATTTAACTTTTATCACTGCGACATAAAAATTCGTGTTTAACAATAAAATTTTAAGCTGCATATCATGAAGAAACAGTACGGATATTTAAAATTTTTCAATGTTTTTCCTCCCACGCAAATTCAAAAAATTTTACGATTAATCATACGTACTCCATTTATTCAGTTATTGTGATTCTTTCACTTTCGCTTTTTGTTAATAAAAAAATGAAAATTTAAAACCCATAAATCAGCAATAAAAAGAAACCCGATATTGTGTGGTTGGAACATAATCCTTCCGATGACTAACAGCAATTCATTTCATTTTCAATGGACCACAAGCATTTCTGACGCCATCCAACGTCACGATGACGTTTTTCTTTTATACAGCTAATCAGCGTTCCGATATTCCCTACAAGCGTTCGAGAAGAACCAATCAAATACGGGTAATTCCCCAAAAGCATTGTGTGGTCTATTCTTCACCTTCTGGAAAGCCAAAAGTAGCTAGCTACTTTAGGGTCTGTTTTATGATTACTCTTACAAAAGCGCGTACAACACATTTGTGCACCATTTTAAAATCTCATAATCATAAATAAAATTTCTCACAATGAATTTACAAAGCTAATTCAAAGCTGACAAATGTATGTGCACATTAAAAAGTCGGCCCATCCACTACTACGCTATACAATATAGCGTTGACAGTCCTGAGGCATTATCTATAGAATAGTGTTGGATATAACAACTAATGACATATATGCATGTATGATACAAGATCATATATTTCTAATTTAATATACTCAAAATTATTTATTTCCTAAATTACATTCCTTTATTTTGGTTGGAATGTCTTAGATCAAAAATATGTTTTTTAAAGTTTATTGAATTGTTTATCAAAAGGCAATCTTTTATCCCAGTGTGGATACTTTTATTAGAGTACATATAATTTAACCGTTTCCTTTCTTATCCATTAATTTTTCATGCCTTAAGCTGTCTACGATTTCAATAAGTAAAACAAAAAAAAAAGCATTATTTCAGTTTAACTGTTCAGTAGTTCTGTGTTTCCCATCTCGATGTATTTCACTTAACTTAAACAAAATGATCATAAATTTCTTATTTTGTCTTTTCGGCCAGCCATCTATGTCCTCACGACGCCTTGTGTCAACTGCCCTCGTAAGGGTTTGCCAATTAAATTGTAATTCATCAATCGCCAATTCTGATTATCCCTCTTGGCAGTCTTCTGTTTCAAAATTTAATGATGCCTTCAGGTTAATCGTAAAAATTCTTCCTGGCTATTTGGCCCGGTATGTATATTACAGTGTGGCGACCAATGTATAAAAAATCACACTTTATCACTGACCTCAGAAGGAGTAGGTCGATAATTGTTTGCTTGTGTAAGTGGGCCACCTCACGATATTATATTATTTCTTATAAAAAAAAAATCCCATGGGCATTTATGTTGTCAACTTGTTTGCTTTGCTTTTAGCAGGATGAGAACCTTGAGGATTTTGCCAATTAATTCCCAATGTTTACTTTATCTGCCACATATTTTAATTTACGCATGCATAGTGATTCTGGATAAAAGACTCCTCCATAGCGTGATGCAATTTTTTCACACTTTTTAGTATATATATTTTTTTTAATCTAAAGAACGCCATCATCTATTTGTGAATGGTCTCTTTTTTTTTTCCTTACTGATGAAACAGCACTTTAAATGGTACAAAAAAGTGGTATAAGTCAGAATACGCATTTTCCCATTTTTATAATTAAGTTAATTTCATAGAGACAGATTAGTACTTTCATGTAATGATATCGTTGAAGGACAAGAAAAGAATTCTTTTACTGACCAATTTGGTCTGTAAAAGTAGATATTTTTTAAATGTGACTTTAAAAAAAAATTATGGACGTACTATTTCATTAAAAAAATGTTTTCCAATCTTAATTTTAACATTTTTTTGCAATTTACATTGCTTACTTATCTCTAACAGGCAAATTTTAACGCGGAATTCAACATTTTTGGGACAGGTTTCGTGCTTTAACATGTTTTGTATTTGTTTTGTGTAAGACTACAGAAATTTGTTAAAAATAAAACTATTAACATTCTCTAGGATTTCGTGAAAATTCTGAGCGAAATGGCAGATGAAGTTTAAAGCCTAGAAACACTTGTTTAACTTTAAAAAAAATTTCTTCAGAATAGCTTAAAGTGAATCGAGATAATTATTAAAGAAAAATGTAAGCTAAACTATTGCTTTTATTGTATTAGACTTTTTATTCATAAATTTGGTCTATTTTGTGAACTTTTAACGTATTTTGTGCCCTTAAATACTTCAGAAATATTGTTACCTCAAGAGGAATTTTTTTTGCATGAAAAATATACAACTACCACGCACCGACTTTCATTTTTTACAATTAAGGCAGGATATCGTTATAATTCCATTAATATAGATTAATATAGATTCCATTTTTCCCTGGTTTTACTGTATTTCAAATAAGCTAACTAAACATATTGCGTCTGAATTCCAATTATTAAAAAGTTAAAACATTTATTTCAGACATTTAAAAAAGACTAAAAAAACACAGAAATATATCACACGTTCAACTTGCTCACGGTCAAAATATGCAGTTAAATCAATAAAATAGTATGGAGCATATGTCAGAGTAGAACCGAATATTCAAATGGGACCGTACAAGCTTCGTTGGGGGAAGAACTGTGTAATCGCGTAAACTAACCTTCAAGAAAAAGTCTGCTTTTAATATTTTTGCAATTGGATATAATTACTTTGATATTTCCGAAATCTGAGGTGTGGTCAGTATATAAGGAATTCTGAATAAGTTTCGAGTGTAGGTTTAATTTTATTAATTCCAATTCCAACAATATTAAGAGCCTACACTAACCATGCGAAGAAACGCGCAAGCTAATGTTAAGTCTATAGGAAGGTTATTTTCAAATTTCTCGCTCGCATTTTAATATTTTTAAATGATTTTTTTTTTTTGCTTAATATAGCTGAGGTCGATCTCTAATGGTGCTAGTTTTTACTTTTTCGATTTTGGTTCCTCTTTTTTATATAAGTGTACTTTCACTTTCAGAACTGGTTCCAAAATTGAAAATGTTCACTTATAAAAACATTTTAACCAAAAAAAAAAAAAAAAAAAAAAAAAAACTAGAAACGTTAGATATTCACCTCAGCTATACTAAGCAAAATAAAATCATTTAAAAATATTAAAATGCGAGCGAGAAATTTCAAAATAACCTTCCCATAGACTTAACATTAGAGAGCGCGTTTCTTCTTGTGACTAGTGTAGGCTCTTAAAAGTAGACTTTTTCTTGAAGGCTGGTTTATACAATTACACACTTCTTCTCTTTAACGAAGCTTGTACAGTCTCACCTAAATATTCGGTTCTACTCTGACGTATGCTCCATAGTGTTTTACTGATTTAACTGCATATTTTGACCTTGAGCATGTTAAGCAACAACTTTGATTATCGATCAACATTGTTTTGATGAGAGGCTAGTTTGGAGCCTGAAATGTTTACAAAAATTGTTTATATTATGTGATATATTTGTGTATTTTTTTTAGTCTTTTTTAAATTTCTGAAATAAATGAAAGGTTTTAACTTTCTACTGTATTTGTTTTCTTTTTTTTTTAATCACAGAGAATTGTGAAAAATAAGACTATTAAACCCCCTCTCGAGTTTTCTAAAAATTCTGAGTAAAAAGTTCTTGTTGAGTATTTTAAATCACTGGTTGCAGAGTTACTGGTGGCAGTAAAGCCTAGAAAAACTAGTTTAAAGTTTAACCAAATGTCGATAAGTTTCAGGATAGTTTAAAATGAATCTGAATAATTCTCCAAAGGAAAATATAAGCCAAACAATAACATTTTTTTTTTTCATAAATTTTTCGATTTCACGAACTTAAACATATTTTGAACTCTTAAATAATTCTTCAAAAATATTGTTAACGCAAACGGAAATTTTTGCATGAAAAATATATAACTACCATGCATTGACTTTTATTTTATATTCATATCATGAAAAGCAAGAGTATATATTTTCCTAAATTAAATAACAGCTTATTCACATTCTATTCTCTGAAACATGTGTTTCCCTCTTCAGAAAAATTGAAGAGAAAAAAATAATCATATTACCTCCAGTTTTTATCTAACACAACACGCTTACGTAATCCGATGTCTTTGTATTCCATACACTCGAGTCTTGATTAAATTTATTTTAAGCATATTTTTCTTCTGTTCAATCCCTTTCCAAATAATAAATTCCCTTTCGCCATTTTAACCTTATCGGATTACCGAAACGTTATTTATTAAAAAATAGATATAGATAGCATTAGAGTTTCTCCTGTTCAAAAATTTATGTACATGCTGAAATAAACAATATATATATAAAGGGGTAGGTAAAAAAGAATTATTTTAAGTACATATATACAACAATCAGATTATTTAGAAACGTACTGATACAAGAGTTTTGAAATATGAAACGAAAATAAACAAACATAAAATTTTCAACAAGCAAATAATCTACAAAATATTCTATATTTTGAAATATACAATCATAGAAAAGAGTATAAAGATAAATAAGCATAGACGTCTTAGCATAGACTGCATTGCGGATAAGCATAGACCCTTACAATCAACCAACATTGATCCAACGTAATAAAAATAATATATTCATTGACTTTGCAATGAGAATATTTACAATTTTGTAAATCTTTAATACTTTCAGAGTAAAGCCAATGAACACACTCTATTCATTATATGCTTAATACAATGTCACTGAATTAAAAATATTTAGACCACATTACTAACAATGCAGAAATGTTGACATTTTACAGCAAATATTTTCCATTTAATCAAAATATCCTTTTACTTTAATAATCTCTGAATTTCTAATCTTTCATCAGCACTATGCAAGCATTGCTTAATTGATTAGATGTATACTATTTTCAAATTGTTAACGTACTAATATTTTACAATATTGTGCAACATTATTCCAATACTATTTATCAATATTTTATTATTATACACAGTGTGTCTCTTATAAAGCAACCTTGACTTACAGCAAGACGAGCGACCAGTACAGTAACAGTCTATCAACACAGTAAAGACGACGGAAAATTGAATGTTCAACGAATAAGATCATTTGTAGTATCTGCATTGCTTGTACGGGAAGACAATTTGCACATATGTGTTTAAAATGAGCTCAAAGCTCGACAAGTGTCACACCTACGTGTGAACACAGTGAAGGCGCCAGACAGATAAATATTCAAGAAATAAGACCATTTTATTAAAAGGCAGAAAACCAACGTTAAAAATGCACAAATAATACACAAAAAAGCAGCAAACAGCTGTTTCGAATCCAGAGGCGAGATTCTCGCTTATGGATTCGAAACAGCAGTTTGCTGTTCTTTGTGTATTATTTGCGCATTTTTAAAGTTGGTTTTCTGCCTTTTAATAATCTTGCACAAAGGCTTTATTTGCTATTTTTAAATAAGACCATTTATTGTGACTATGTTGTTGTATGGAAAGTGAATGTGCACATTTATGTGTTTAAAACGGCAAAAACATATGTACGCTTGAATAAAATGTGGATACTTTGGAGCAACATATTCACAAGAATTCATTAAACCCATCAACGCCCACATTGTTTCAAAGTTTGAATTTAAGCGGTATTTATTTAGAATCGAAAAAAATAATATTTTCACCGTATGCAAAAGGACTTTCTATCATTACGAGAGCAGAAAAAAGCATTCCTTTTGCTCTCGTAGTGGTAGAATGTACTACAAATAGTACATATAGCACATCAACTATAGCACTTTATAAGTAGACTTTAATAATCTTCTACTCAGACAGAAATAATGGCGATGTTCGAGCTCCAACAACACACAAGACGAAAAACCTAGAACATACCCGTTCCCAGCGGAATGGAAGTGTGAGTAAAAATGCTGGGATGTACGCACGTACACGAAAGAACCAATAAGAGTCATTAACTGATTATGCGGTGACCGAATGAAGTTGTCCAACTTATAGGATGCTTAGTGTTAACAGATTAAAACATTAATTGAAAGCTCCCAAAACAAATTTTCAAATGCCACGCCACCAATAAATCGACGACTTCGAGACTAGTGTGTAAATTTCTGAATGGAAGGAATTACTACAAAAATTGGTGCAATTCTACTAGCTACTTTTTAAAAAATGTCCTGAAACTTTATACGTCATATTACAGTTTGAAGAATGGATTACGCGTACACAAATGCATTATGGAAGTGTGAGTAAAAATGCTGGGATGTACGCACGTACACGAAAGAACCAATAAGAGTCATTAACTGATTATGCGGTGACCGAATGAAGTGGTCCTATTTATATGATGCTTAGTGTTAACAGATTAAAACATTAATTGAAAGCTCCCAAAACAAATTTTCAAATGCCACGCCACCAATAAATCGACGACTTCGAGACTAGTGTGTAAATTTCTGAATGGAAGGAATTACTACAAAAATTGGTGCAATTCTACTAGCTACGTTTTAAAAAATGTCCTGAAACTTTATACGTCATATTACAATTTGAAGAATGGATTACGCGTACACAAATGCATTATGGAAGTGTGAGTAAAAATGCTGGGATGTACGCACGTACACGAAAGAACCAATAAGAGTCATTAACTGATTATGCGGTGACCGAATGAAGTTGTCCTATTTATAGTATGCTTAGTGTTAACAGATTAAAACATTAATTGAAAGCTCCCAAAACAAATTTTCAAATGCCACGCCACCAATAAATCGACGACTTCAAGACTAGTGTGTAAATTTCTGAATGGAAGGAATTACTACAAAAATTGGTGCAATTCTACTAGCTACTTTTTAAAAAATGTCCTGAAACTTTATACGTCATATTACAATTTGAAGAATGGATTACGCGTACACAAATGCATCATGGAAGTGTGAGTAAAAATGCTGGGATGTACGCACGTACACGAAAGAACCAATAAGAGTCATTAACTGATTATGCGGTGACCGAATGAAGTTGTCCTATTTATTGTATGCTTAGTGTTAACAGATTAAAACATTAATTGAAAGCTCCCAAAACAAATTTTCAAATGCCACGCCACCAATAAATCGACGACTTCAAGACTAGTGTGTAAATTTCTGAAAGGAAGGAATTACTACAAAAATTGGTGCAATTCTACTAGCTACTTTTTAAAAAATGTCCTGAAACTTTATACGTCATATTACAATTTGAAGAATGGATTACGCGTACACAAATGCATCATGGAAGTGTGAGTAAAAATTCTGGGATGTACGCACGTACACGAAAGAACCAATAAGAGTCATTAACTGATTATGCGGTGACCGAATGAAGTTGTCCTATTTATAGGATGCTTAATGTTAACAGATTAAAACATTAATTGAAAGCTCCCAAAACAAATTTTCAAATGCCACGCCACCAATAAATCGACGACTTCGAGACTAGTGTGTAAATTTCTGAATGGAAGGAATTACTACAAAAATTGGTGCAATTCTACTAGCTACTTTTTAAAAAATGTCCTGAAACTTTATACGTCATATTACAATTTGAAGAATGGATTACGCGTACACAAATGCATTATGGAAGTGTGAGCAAAAATGCTGGGATGTACGCACGTACACGAAAGAAACAATAAGAGTCATTAACTGATTATGCGGTGACCGAATGAAGTTGTCCTATTTATAGGATGCTTAGTGTTAACAAATTAAAACATTAATTGAAAGCTCCCAAAACAAATTTTCAAATGCCACGCCACCAATAAATCGACGACTTCGAGACTAGTGTGTAAATTTCTGAATGGAAGGAATTACTACAAAAATTGGTGCAATTCTACTAGCTACTTTTTAAAAAATGTCCTGAAACTTTATACGTCATATTACAATTTGAAGAATGGATTACGCGTACACAAATGCATTATGGAAGTGTGAGTAAAAATGCTGGGATGTACGCACGTACACGAAAGAAACAATAAGAGTCATTAACTGATTATGCGGTGACCGAATGAAGTTGTCCTATTTATAGGATGCTTAGTGTTAACAGATTAAAACATTAATTGAAAGCTCCCAAAACAAATTTTCAAATGCCACGCCACCAATAAATCGACGACTTCGAGACTAGTGTGTAAATTTCTGAATGGAAGGAATTACTACAAAAATTGGTGCAATTCTACTAGCTACTTTTTAAAAAATGTCCTGAAACTTTATACGTCATATTACAATTTGAAGAATGGATTACGCGTACACAAATGCATTATGGAAGTGTGAGTAAAAATGCTGGGATGTACGCACGTACACGAAAGAAACAATAAGAGTCATTAACTGATTATGCGGTGACCGAATGAAGTTGTCCTATTTATAGGATGCTTAGTGTTAACAGATTAAAACATTAATTGAAAGCTCCCAAAACAAATTTTCAAATGCCACGCCACCAAGAAATCGACGACTTCGAGACTAGTGTGTAAATTTCTGAATGGAAGGAATTACTACAAAAATTGGTGCAATTCTACTAGCTACTTTTTAAAAAATGTCCTGAAACTTTATACGTCATATTACAATTTGAAGAATGGATTACGCGTACACAAATGCATTATGGAAGTGTGAGTAAAAATGCTGGGATGTACGCACGTACACAAACGAACCAATAAGAGTCATTAACTGATTATGCGGTGACCGAATGAAGTTGTCCTATTTATAGGATGCTTAGTGTTAACAGATTAAAACATTAATTGAAAGCTCCCAAAACAAATTTTCAAATGCCACGCCACCAATAAATCGACGACTTCGAGACTAGTGTGTAAATTTCTGAATGGAAGGAATTACTACAAAAATTGGTGCAATTCTACTAGCTACTTTTTAAAAAATGTCCTGAAACTTTATACGTCATATTACAATTTGAAGAATGGATTACGCGTACACAAATGCATTATGGAAGTGTGAGTAAAAATGCTGGGATGTACGCACGTACACGAAAGAACCAATAAGAGTCATTAACTGATTATGCGGTGACCGAATGAAGTTGTCCTATTTATAGGATGCTTAGTGTTAACAGATTAAAACATTAATTGAAAGCTCCCAAAACAAATTTTCAAATGCCACGCCACCAATAAATCGACGACTTCGAGACTAGTGTGTAAATTTCTGAATGGAAGGAATTACTACAAAAATTGGTGCAATTCTACTAGCTACTTTTTAAAAAATGTCCTGAAACTTTATACGTCATATTACAATTTGAAGAATGGATTACGCGTACACAAATGCATTATGGAAGTGTGAGTAAAAATGCTGGGATGTACGCACGTACACGAAAGAAACAATAAGAGTCATTAACTGATTATGCGGTGACCGAATGAAGTTGTCCTATTTATAGGATGCTTAGTGTTAACAGATTAAAACATTAATTGAAAGCTCCCAAAACAAATTTTCAAATGTCACGCCACCAATAAATCGACGACTTCGAGACTAGTGTGTAAATTTCTGAATGGAAGGAATTACTACAAAAATTGGTGCAATTCTACTAGCTACTTTTTAAAAAATGTCCTGAAACTTTATACGTCATATTACAATTTGAAGAATGGATTACGCGTACACAAATGCATTATGGAAGTGTGAGTAAAAATGCTGGGATGTACGCACGTACACGAAAGAAACAATAAGAGTCATTAACTGATTATGCGGTGACCGAATGAAGTTGTCCTATTTATAGGATGCTTAGTGTTAACAGATTAAAACATTAATTGAAAGCTCCCAAAACAAATTTTCAAATGCCACGCCACCAAGAAATCGACGACTTCGAGACTAGTGTGTAAATTTCTGAATGGAAGGAATTACTACAAAAATTGGTGCACTTCTACTAGCTACTTTTTAAAAAATGTCCTGAAACTTTATACGTCATATTACAATTTGAAGAATGGATTACGCGTACACAAATGCATCATGGAAGTGTGAGTAAAAATGCTGGGATGTACGCACGTACACGAAAG
This sequence comes from Maratus michaelseni, assembly GCA_963931845.1. NCBI lineage: Eukaryota > Metazoa > Arthropoda > Arachnida > Araneae > Salticidae > Maratus > Maratus michaelseni. The sequence goes on along the minus strand of OZ007592.1, from coordinate 329,430,019 downwards.
AACCAATAAGAGTCATTAACTGATTATGCGGTGACCGAATGAAGTTGTCCTATTTATAGGATGCTTAGTGTTAACAGATTAAAACATTAATTGAAAGCTCCCAAAACAAATTTTCAAATGCCACGCCACCAATAAATCGACGACTTCGAGACTAGTGTGTAAATTTCTGAATGGAAGGAATTACTACAAAAATTGGTGCAATTCTACTAGCTACTTTTTAAAAAATGTCCTGAAACTTTATACGTCATATTACAATTTGAAGAATGGATTACGCGTACACAAATGCATTATGGAAGTGTGAGTAAAAATGCTTGGATGTACGCACGTACACGAAAGAAACAATAAGAGTCATTAACTGATTATGCGGTGACCGAATGAAGTTGTCCTATTTATAGGATGCTTAGTGTTAACAGATTAAAACATTAATTGAAAGCTCCCAAAACAAATTTTCAAATGCCACGCCACCAATAAATCGACGACTTCGAGACTAGTGTGTAAATTTCTGAATGGAAGGAATTACTACAAAAATTGGTGCAATTCTACTAGCTACTTTTTAAAAAATGTCCTGAAACTTTATACGTCATATTACAATTTGAAGAATGGATTACGCGTACACAAATGCATTATGGAAGTGTGAGTAAAAATGCTGGGATGTACGCACGTACACGAAAGAACCAATAAGAGTCATTAACTGATTATGCGGTGACCGAATGAAGTTGTCCTATTTATAGGATGCTTAGTGTTAACAGATTAAAACATTAATTGAAAGCTCCCAAAACAAATTTTCAAATGCCACGCCACCAATAAATCGACGACTTCGAGACTAGTGAGTAAATTTCTGAATGGAAGGAATTACTACAAAAATTGGTGCAATTCTACTAGCTACTTTTTAAAAAATGTCCTGAAGCTTTATACGTCATATTACAATTTGAAGAATGGATTACGCGTACACAAATGCATTATGAACTTTTTTTTTCGTAATACACGATTTTTTATTTAAATGCATTTTTCTGCTTTTTTGCTGTTTTCGAATTTCATTATAAAAGACACACATATCTGTTATACTTTGTTGGTACATAAAATTCATAATCTATTACTTTTTACATTTGCTAACTTTCACAAAGAAGCTAAATCCCTAATTAATATATATATATATATATATATATATCTTTAAAGAGATATGCTTTATTAAAACAGACAGGTGCTTTCGGCTCGGTCGGAAGAACATGTTGATTTCTTTGCTTTTAACACCTTCCAACATAGTTGAAAAGTGTTTTTTATGACTTCGGTTTGACTGTGTGCTTTCTACCGTCTGTCGATGCTTTAACCTTTTAAAATATACATTAATCCTTTAACATTCGCGAGGGTTACGTTCCAGGAAAACCTCGCGAATGTTGAGTCCATCTCTCCTCACTGAAAAGGAGTTACGTTCTATAAAATTTTAATTAGAATGGAACAGCATTTCAAAGAACAAATATATATATATATATCAACAATTACGTTATGCGTAACATATGAATGAACATATGAAATGTATTTATTGGAGATAATTCAAATTAACTGACTGGAGAAATAATTACAATTGAAAAAGCATATGTTTTTGTATAAAGTAATTTCGACTCTCTCTATTCGGAAAGAGATGATAATGTGTTAGTCGGTCAGTATGCGAAACAATATTACAATATTTAAAAAAAAGCTAAATGCTCCAGAAATGCTTTTATTTTCTATCTAAGCTTTTATTTTCTATGCAGCTTCAGCTCCATCTCTACGAGAACCTGCACATTTTTTATTAATAGATTGAAGATGCCGTTACGTTTACCACTTCTAATACCCCCACTGCAATGAGTATTCTGCTGTTGTTATTATTTTGCATTTTTACAACACTCGCTCCTTTTTCAGTTGACAACTGAAAATTGATTTATAAATAGATACTATAAGAAAACACAGGGGAAATAATCTTTAACCACTATTAATTAAGAAAGATACAATAAAAAAAAAATCGCGAATAATCAAGTCAAATTCTCGCGAATGTTAATTTTTTTCACATTTTCAAGTTCGCGAATAATCAAAACTCGCGAATGTTAAAACCGCGAATGCTGAGTGATTACTGTACTCGGATTCCCATGTAATTTAAATATGTTATTGAGGTTTCCTATGGCAGGTTCGCTATTGAAATTAGAGTGTGTAAGTAAGTATAGTTCATTCACGGGGACACTCAAATAGAATTCCGTTACATTATGGTCAAGAAAGAAAAATCGTTTGCGGTGTATTTTAATGATGTTACGCCATTTCAAAGATAATGAATTTGATATGAATTTATGAGATGCAGTAAAACATGCTTTCAGTAGAATATGAAGTGCAAAGCATTTATTATTCATCTACTAGGTTATACAGAAGAATTCGGTTACATAAGGGTTTACGGGGAAAAATTGTTAGCAGCGTGTTTTAATGATGTTACGCTATTTCAAATACGATAAAATTATACATTGAGGAATAACTACAAGATGCTTACTGTAGAATATGACGTGCATAACAGTTATCTTTTATTTACTGGGACAAGTAAAATATTTCGGTTATAGTACTGCAGGTAGGCGATAGGTGCTGCAAGTGCGTTTTTAGTTGTGGTATGCGTTTTCATGTTTAACTAAATTTTTGTATATTCCGTGGTGTGTTTAATTTTTATAGATCATATACAGGGCTGCACAAAAGAATTCGTAAATATTACTGTGTATGAACATGAACTGCTTAAGGGTGATGTTTAATTGAGTTATGTCTTTTTCTGTTAAACTACGAGGGCTGTAAATTAAATAGTGGCAACTTAATCTTGAAACTCGCAGAAGGGCGGGCATGCGCAAATAGGATATGGGAGCGGTGAGGTGGCGCTGTTGTCGATGTGTAGAGTGCAAAAAACAGTCGATCTGCTTAGAAGGGTAGTTGTTGTGTGGCGTTAAAGTGAAGAGTTTCGTTTCCATCGCTCTAAAGCATGTTTTCAAAAGGTGATCAGCGGTCGTGGCTTAAAATCGACGTTGCCCGAGGTAAAAATGCAACAGAATGCTATCGAGGATTAGTGGAAGCCTGTGGCACAAATGCTTTACCGTATAGGACAGTAGCACGATGGGTTCAAGGATTTCGTTCGGGTTGGAATGAGACTGCGGATTTGCAACGCATTAGGGCGCTCGGTCACTCACATTCACATCAACAATCAACACCTTGCCCCTGGTCTACAACGGCTTCCCGACATTTGGTAAAAGGTTATAAGCTTTTCTGGTGATTACATAGAAGGAATGTAATGCAGTTGTACTTGTAAGTTCATTAAAAATTGATTTATACCTATGTTGCCATTACTTAATTTACAGCCCTCGTATATTTAGTATACTAAGCAATATTTGTAGAATATAAATAAATTCATTTAGAGCTACGCAAAGAACTGCATGCATTGCAGTCTATGGATGGTAATCTCTGAAAGCACGTTTTCAGTTGTGTTAAGCGTCTTTTCCTGAACTAAATTTTGTTTACTATCAGGCATGTATAGAAATCTGTAGATAATATACAAGACTGTGCAAAGTTATTCGAGTGAATTTTCGTTTATTGGTAGAAATTGCTGAAAATTAATTTCCGACTGTATTATGCGTTTTTTAACTAGGTTAAATTTTGGCGCACTATGTAGTGTATATACAGATAAATCATGTACAGAGATTCACAAAAGAGTTCACGTACTTGCTATGGACGGTATTTGCTGAAAGCTAGTTTTCAAATGTATTTTCATGAAATTCCGTTACAGTATTCTAGAAGTGTTGGAAAGTGTTTTATTATATATCTATACTTGATTCATGATTTTTATTACTTGTTTTATTATTAGATACATACATCATATACTAATTAAATAAATTGGTCTTGCTCTCTCTGGGTTCGGTATTTTGTTAAGGGAGGTAATTTTTGCAAGGAATGTTTTAATTTGGCTTACCAAATGTAATTTCATGGATATGCATGAGGCATTTGAGTGTCCCTGAAAACGAAATATAAGAGCTACATACTTGATTAATGATCTCATTCAAGATACTTGCAATATCAATATATTGTCCCTATTAGGTTGGAATTAGTACAATATTTCGTACGTTATCGTGGTAACAAGTTTTGCATGATTTTTGGTATTTTTGTTGCTCTTGTGTCTCAGTAAACGAAGTATAAGAACTACACACTTTTTCCTTAACAAACTCATTCAAGATACTGGCCAAACCAATACGTTTTCTCAATTAGGCTCGAATTGTGTCAGTATTTCGTATGCTATCGTGATGACAATTTTTGCAAGTTTTTTGCTTTTAGGTTTTCCTGTAAACGAACTTTTAGAGCTATACATTTAGTTAATGAACTCATGCAAGATACAGGCAAGATCAATACAATTTAGGTTTGAATTGGTTTAGTACTTCAAAAGTTATCGAGATGACAAGATTTGAATTATACATAGATAGACAGAACTATTATAAATGAAGTTATTGCAATAGGTGATTTAAAAAAAAAATCAACCTAAAACGATCAACTGTCCATTATAGATCGGCATCTGGGTGATACCTTGTAAAAAATGACAAAGGAAAGGTAAAGCTGGCCTTTAACAATAGAAAATAACAATTTTGTAAAATATTCGAGGTAAAAATGTTTACCCCATCCAACGAGCATGTTCTGGAATCTGCTAAGAAGCCCGTTCCTTGAGACGACGAAAGCCACCATAGAATACACGTGCAAGGACTCTAGAAACAGGAACATGAAGCAGGCTGTGAAGAAGAAATGCAGGGATATGGATATCACCTTGCACAAATCCTAAAAGGAAAAATTATCAGTATCACATATGAACTATCGACAAAGTCAGGAAAGTATATTTTTATTTTCCGCACAAATATATCGAAAGTATTGTAATCATAATAAAAACCTGTTTATAGAAATTTTGATATACTTATATTTACACTTTGAGGTTCCCTAAATCAGTTTTTTTTTCTTTTTTTAAAAAACAATTGTGCATGTTTGGATGTATAATATTAGAATTTTCTCACGATTTTAAGCTTCCGCAGCTTGTTTTTTGATTTTTTAAAATAATGTATGTGTGTGTGTGATTAAACACAATAGCGTTCAAAACGATTTTTGTGATTGAGCTCCCATTTGGAGAATATTTTGTAGGCCACAGACACTAGAAATGTATTCATTTCCGTACAAATCGGAGAACGGGTTTGGTGTCTAAAGCATTTTTCAACAATTTTGAGACCAGAAAAAAGATAAGTATTTTCTTTTTTAACTTAATTATTCAATTTAATATTTTTATTCCTCACACTCATCTTATGTTGATACAACAATCGGTTTCACTAAATAGTGGCTTAATTTGGTAAGAAAAATTCTTTAAAAAAACATTACAATGAGTTTTATTAATCTGATAAAAGAATATAGAAACTTAAGTATTGCATTTTGTTTACTGAAAATGGTGAAATATCTACATTTAAAACAACTTAAATTTCCCATTAGCATGACTATGTATATTCAATTTCAATATTTAATTCAATTTACAAGCCTTAATCTCAGTACGTGCGAAATGAAAATTGTTTGAAATTTACGTCATAATTTTAGAAAAATGTTTCAGCTTTATGAAAGACCCACGTTTTCTTTAAAACATGTCATTTTCCCAGTGAAAATATTTCACCTTTGTAAAATTAGGATACAAGTTTCTATTTGTTTTTATATTACTATTTTATTTGGATGCATAGCATTCTGTAAAATGTTCAGAAAGCCGAGTGGAGTCATTCAAATTTTTTTTTTATTATTATTCAATAAAACCTCTGAAAATAAAATGTGTGTAAAACCTGCTTTTTTCAGAAATCTCTGTAATTTTGCAAAAGGAAATAAATACAGTAAAATCTGTTAAAATGAAACGTACATATTATGACTGAATTCTACCACTCCATAGAAAATTCCACAATTCCGGCAAAAAGAATGCAATACAATTACAGAGTATAGAATTGCAAAGTATAACTCCTAAGACAGAAACTTATCTAAAACAGTATTTTCTCCGGTTTCTTCCGATTCCATCATAGCAGGATCTGTTGTACAAGTCTGATGCATGATTTACTGTAAAACATTTATCAACCTACTTTTCGTATTCTTTAAATACAGAATCAAGTAGAGTTTATTTTACTTAAAGTTTGCATAAAATCACAATTTTTGTAAAGAATCTGGATTTATAATTTCTCAATATGATACAAAACGGGCTTTAAATAACATGTTCAAAGCATTTGTGAAAATTCTAATATTCCCATAACATTACGAAATAAATAATAAGTCGATTGAATAAGAAGATAAATAATTAAATTTTATAAGACTTAAGGTTGCAATAAACTTATTCAGACAAAAATACAAGGTATCTCACGCCAAATGGGACCCGGATTTTAGTTCATATATTTAACAATATGAAGATATTATAAAGATGTTTCAACAGACTTCTTAGTTGTCTTTGATATATAATGACATCACGATAAATGCTGGAAATACACAGCAATTAGATCAATGGCATTATATATACTGTCGGATACATTCAGAAATATGGAGCGTCTATCTCAAGGTTGTTTGAACGCCGATGGTGGACATTCATAGCACTTTTGAGGATGCCACCACATTTCACACAAATCACAAGTCTGTTGAAAACTTCGTAAAAGTTCTATATAAAGTTAAGTACAACCCCAGCTTCACCAATTCATCCATATTTAATTGCCCAGTTATCGAATTCATTCAAAACTCCATGTGTCTGCATACTGTTATCCTTTAGAGCAGTTTCTAATCCTTTAGAGCAGTTTCTCTTTGCGCTGTCTAGAAAATTTCGACATAAAATCTGGTCAAAACTATCACGTCTTTCCCCCCCCCCCCCCCCACACACACACACACATACACACTGGTGCGCCAGCTGACTGACAGTTTCGTTATATGTATCATCTAATCCATCATATCTAGCAAAATCATCGACGCTAAAATTGGATTTGAAAAACTGACGTTGTATCCCGGACTACATATGGTATCCCTTGTTTCTATGAAATATATTGTTCATCTCACTTTATACTATTGCTCCTCTTTCTTATTGGGACAATTCGTATACACTGTGCACATAATTTTTTATGTCAATTTTATTTCTGACAAAGAAAGGAAATTTGGATTTTAATAGTCAAGATTTATAAAAATTTCCGCGCACACGGAAATTAAATAGATATTTAATGAAATAAAGTTTAAAAATAATTATGGTCATATATTTTTTCGCATCTTACTGGTCAATGCTTCTTACCGGATTATCGTCGGCAATCTCGTTGGGAAACAGCAGAAACAGATGAGCGACAAATAAGGCTATCTCCATATTCATCTGTATAACACGATCGACAGTAAAGACTCTGGATGGAATAAAAACAAGCAATCAATAACAATGCAATCAGGAAACAGGAAAAATACATTTAATTATAGATCGACCGAACTTTCGGTTTTGGATTTTGTTTCGGCGCAAAATTGGAGTTTCGCCGAATATTCGTTTTCGGCGAAACTGCTGCCAAAATTTCGGCCTGACCGAAACTCGACCGAAACTATCTGTATTTCAAAATCTCGTTTCATTTTTGTTTGAAACTTTTACACACACATATTTATGTACGTTTGTTTCTTAGAAATGTGGTTCAATACACGTATATTTAATAAATTAATTAGTAACGTAATTAGTTATTATTAAGTAATTATTAATTATTTGTTATTAATTAATTAATTAAATAATAATTATATGCAGTTTTGTATGAATTAATCAGTTTTTAAATTTTTTGACACTTTCGGTTTCGGTTGAAAATGGGAAGATCGCCGAAATTCAGTTTCGGTCTTAAAATCCTGTTTCGGTCGATCTCTACTTTTAATGGGGGTTGCCGGTGTAATGCTTGTTAAATTAAAATCCCTTTTGAAGGTATTTGGGGAAGAAATTATCATTTATTTTCAAACTAATATCACCATCAGATTAGACAAGCTTTAAATAACAAATTCCATAAAAAATAAAATTAATCGGATCATCAGGAAACTCAGAATAGGAAAATGATCCAGACTCTCAACCACGGGATATTTTTGCCTGGTGGGAACCATTGCTTTGTAGCGGTGGTTCTGAAGCAAACAAACAAGCAGACAAGGATTTATTTTATATATATATATATTGAATGCAAAAATCAAGAATATCGTTCATTTCCGTAAAAAATACATTATTGTTTTTTATATTTTAAGGGATTTTTTTAGGAAATGAAAAGCAAAAGATTTTCTTAAAATCCATGTATGTCAAATAAAATAAGAATTATGTAGGCAAATTTAATGATTCACCATAAAAGTACATATCCCATGTAGCTTCAGCGCAAATTTGAAATCAATAGCTTAATTACTAACTTTCCCACAATATCCACTAGTTCAAAAACATCAGTTTGAGAAAAACGCATTTAAATTTTTCGGAAGAGGTATTGGGGCTTCACAGACGACGAAAGCAAAAGCCTGTAGAAGCGCGCTTTTAATTTTAATTTTATTTTTTAATTCAGTGATGTGCAAAGCGGAGTTGGAAACGGAAATACACTCGGAAATTTTTAGGCTATATTTTTTAAAGATTTTACACCGGCATTTCCCCCCCACACACACACACACATACACATACACACACACACACACTTCTCACCTTTACATTACAATTTGGCTAAACCTAAATGTAAATCTGAAACACTTTCATAAATATTCTTTTCTTCAAAGTAAACAACACTTCTCTGTGAAGAATACATAATATTAAAATTTCTGTATTGTGTATTCTAACTTTGACAAATTATATTTCTTTACATTTGAGAGAATGAAACGTATCATCTTTTAATTACATCTCTACTTGAAGTACAGTTCTAAAATCATTTTAATAAATATTATTTAACTGTACCCTATTCAAAGCATTATGCATTATTGGGTATTTCTCCAATGAATTCAAATGCATGTTAGATTAAAGCTTTAGCAGTTTGAAAACTGGCCCAAAGGAAACCAAAAACTTTCATACAAATTTTTAATTTGTTGTTCCTTATAAATTTATTTTATTTTTCAGAAATATTTGAGCTTTCATAATTTATCTTGGTTAAAAGAATACTTCCAGCTTATAATTGCAGAAAATTTCAAAATCAGTTGTATTTACAAAAAAAAAAAAAAAAAAAAAAAAAAAAAAACTAATAGAACTTTCATTAAATGGTTAATTGCTGGTCAGTTCACTACTTTCAGTTTAAAAAATATTTTTCTAAATTATTATTTACCTCATAAGTATAAAAAGAGCCAGTGTCAGGCCCACCATTATAAGAAGTACAGTGCTCGCTGTTTTCGTGACAACAACGGCAACGACTTTTTCTACCTAAAAAGATGGAAATATTTATATTAATCTCGTTCAGAATAATGTAATTAATGCATCCAGTTAAATTCAATTATGTAATAGTGATTGATAAGGAATGTCTCACTTAACCCTCGAAGCGTCTGAAACGTCATTTTCTGCCATATAATTTCTGAATTCATGAGTAAAAAAAAAAAATTAATTATGTAGATTTCTTCCACTGCATAAAAAAGTAAATATGAAAAGTATTCAAGTACAAATCCTCCTATTTTATGAACCGTTGTACAAATTTTTAAAATTATTAAAATTACTTACACGGCAAAAAAAAGGTGTTGATTTTTCAGTACATTACTGCATCCCAGCTTCCAGTATTATGCCGTAAAATTAACAGTAATAAACAGTAAAATAAGCAGTAATACGCTGCCACTGATGCGCGGAATAAAAACAAACAATACTGGCGGTATAATACTACGGTATAATACTGGCAGCTGGGGTTACCACGGTTTTACCATACTTTTCTCTCTTCCATATCGCTTGTAGGATTTTCGTGTATAAGTTGAATACCCCTTCCTTTCATAAACTCGCACCTACACATAAGTCCACCCAAATATATTTGTTTCTGTTAGTTAGTAAGGTTCTTCAATCAGTAGAAAAATCAAATGACTAAAATTAACTTAATGATATTTAGAGGGTTTTATTTTTTATGTTACATTATAACGTTTATTTTTATATTTATAATGGCAGCCTAAAATTAAATCGTATAAAAATAGTATTATAATGGCAGTAGCATAATTTTTAAATACATTAACTTATGATTAAAGTTCATAACAATTAATATTCTTGATATGTAAGTATTCAAACGCGTCGCTCAATTTATTACTAGCCCAAGGTCTTTTCCCTCCATTTTATAAGTAGTCTATCAAACTTATCTATGAGCAGTGTTGCCAATTTAGCGCATATTTTTATTCAAGATATCCACTAGTATTTCCGAAGAGTAATCTTTGCTTTATTTAATGAGACATCCCGTGATTAAATAAATAAAAAATTGCTATTCTGGTAGTCGTTTTGAATAAAAGAACGTGCTAAATTAGCAGGATTGTCCATAAGTCTATTTTTGTAAACCAAAATTCCACATTGTTTTCATTTAAACCTTTTATATTTTGTGTCTTTAGTCTTTATTAATATCATTGTTGGGTATCCTCTACCGGTCCGTCGCATACCCCAACAGTATGCGAACCCCAGGTTGGGAACCACCGGCTTAGAGGAAATGTGATATACTCCGAACATCCCAAAACGTTTTAATTGCATGATGTAATTATGATGGAAAAGGGGAAAAATGAAATATATATGGACTGTAATATATGTAAAGTGACAAAACAAAATGTTTTATATTTTTCGAACAGGTAGATGTATACAATTCTATCTATAATTATACACCTAATTTAAAAAATCTAACAAATATATTGATAAAATTTCAAGCTAATCAGAGTAATTTAAGACCCTCATTGGGAAATTTTAGCATCCTTAATTTAACATTTAAATCAATTGTCCAGATGCGCCATTTTCTTTTTCAGTGAATGGGCACATTGGAAAATTGTTTGAATTCCCATATAAAAGCATTATGACGTAAAAGAAAATGGTCTATATTTTTCGAACGAATGAACCAAATTAAATAAATAACTATACAGCTACTATACCTGTTAATCTCATGCTTTTTTGCGACAGTTATAGCGGAACAGACATACACCAAACCAAAAATTTTTCCTCTTTTTACAATAAGTCTCAACGTGACGTTTCGCAATTAACAAACAAAATTCAATTAGGCTAAGAAGTTTTTTATATATAAAAAAGAATCATCTACAACATAAAAGAGATATTATAATAAAACAGCATTATCTTTTATGAAATTTAATTTTGATTTTTGCTAAAAATGATGCTGGTGTTTGTAAAAATTCCGTTTCACTGCCAGTTCATTACTTGATTTTTTTTTCACCCTACCAGATGACTTTATTACTCAAACTAAAAATATGAAATATCTCAATTGGAAAAAAAATCTTCTTTTCAAAAACGTTTCTTTTTCTACCTTTAATTAATAAAATTATATCTCAAACTAAGCAAAGGAATATTGCTTTTTCTAATTAAGACCGAGCAAGATATTTTTTAATTTAACTTTTTTTAAGTACTTCAAATTATTTTTTATAGGGAACTTACACGATGTTTCTAAGCTTTGTTTTTAATTGCTTTTTTTTTTTTTTTTTTTTTTTAGTTACAAAATGTATTATTAGTTTGAATATAATTTACGGCAAAATCCAAGGCGCTTCTTGCATATGACACATGACTTTTAATATTACGATTTTTATTTTTTTTTTTAATCATTTTAATTTTATCCTTTGGAAAAAGTAACAAAAAAGAAAAATCATGCGTCAAACATAGATTATGAAACACTTTCTGACACTTTCAGAATACTGCAACGGAAAAAGATGAAACCATATTTCAGCAATTATCGTCTGTACCCGGAAAGATACTCCAATTCTTTTGTGCAACCCTGTATGTGATATATAGATCTGTATAATACACTACATATTCTGCTAAAATTTAGCTTAATTACAAAGCGCATACCATAGACGAAAATTCCCCTACAGCAATTTCCACCAATAGACGGAAATGCACTTGAATAATTTTGTACAGCCCTGTATATTATCTACAGATTTTTATAGACTCTTCGTATTAAACTAAAATTTAATTCGTGAATAAAACGCACGACACAACTGAAAATGCAGTTTCAGAAATTACCATCCATAGACGGCCATGTATCCAGTTCTTTGCATAGCACTGTATCTGAATTTATTTATATTCTACAAAAATCATTCAGAATACTAAATATATTTCAGCTGGTAAATACATAACTCAATTTAAAAAACACCCATAAGAAATTTACGCTCGTGAACAGTAATACTTACGAATTATTTTGTGTAGCCCCTGTATATGATCTATAAAGTACACACCACGTATTACGGGAAAATTTAGTTAAACATAAAAACGCATAGCATATCTGAAAATTCACCTCCGGCTTTTATCGTTCATAGACAGTTCTGTAAAAGGAATATTTTATGTGTGTCTGTAAATGAACGATGACTGTTACGCACGTCATATTCTACAGTAAGCATTTTACAGTGCACCTAAATAATGCACATAAATTATTAAAATACGCTGCAAATATTTTTTCTCGGTAGACCATTATGTAACAGATTTCTTTTGAGTGACCCTCTAAATAAATGATAAATGCTTTGCACACCATATTCTACAAAGAGTATGATTTAGAGCACTTCATAAATGAATAACAATTTATTGTGTTTGAAATAGTTTAACATCGTTAAAATACATCGCAGACGGTTTTTTCCCCATAGACCATAATGATACCGGATTCTTTTGAATGTCCCTGTAAACAAAGTATAAATGTTAAACACTCCACTTTCAATAGCGAGCCGTGCCGTAGTAACCGTCAATAACATATATTAATTATATGGCAATCCGAGAGTTAGAGGACGAAGAGATAGTCGGTAGACAGACAAACTGAAGTCATAAACACTTTTCAACATATGTTGGAAAGTGTTAAAATTGTACTACAACGAATAAAGCCAATTTCGTACCGCCAAAAATGCCATTATGAAGTTGTATTATTTCAAATCAAAATTCGTAAGTTCTTGGAGGAATTTTTAAACTTTTTCAATATTTTATTCTTATTATTAACTAATTCGTATTTTAAAGTACTTTTCTCCAAAAAAATCTTCTATGCTAATAGTCCTGTTAATAAGTTAAACCTGTTAATGTTAATAAGTGGTCTAAAAAATTGAATTTTTTGAAAGTTATACAGCTGTAAAATCAATAAATACGGTTTTTTCAGACAAATTTTATCGATTCTCTAACTTTGGTCTATAGGGCTAAAAACTGCGCCAAATCTCAATGCTAAATGCGAACAGAATCCTTGTCAGAATCAAAATGAAACATTGATCTTCTCACTAAAAGATTGTTATTCCACTTATACAATACTTAGAATCAGAGCATGTTCTTATGATTTCACAATTTACGAAATATTCTACTTACATTTCAATTTTTAACAGAAATGTTTTTGAGAAAAGTAAAAACTTATGACTTTTTTCCTTTTCAGTCTTTAACTTGAATTCAAAATTACGTGTTTAACGAAAACTTCGAAAAAAAAATTGTGATTTTTAACACATTCGTCACGGCTGGCGCGAATTCACATCGTTTGGATATTTTAATCAACGTAAAAAATATGTACAAATAAATAGCATTTTAAGTAGAAAAATAACATAATAAAAAAATTCTAATTTAACAAATTACAACTATTATTGGGAAAATAATAAATGAATGTAACATATAAAAAGGAGATTGTTATTCCACTTATACAATACTTAGAATCAGAGCATGTTCTTATGATTTCACAATTTACGAAATATTCTACTTACATTTCAATTTTTAACAGAAATGTGTTTGAGAAAAGTAAAAACTTATGACTTTTTTCCTTTTCAGTCTTTACTTGAATTCAAAATTACGTGTTTAACGAAAACTTCGAAAAAAAATTGTGATTTTTAACACATTCGTCACGGCTGGCGCGAATTCACATCGTTTGGAAATTTTAATCAACGTAAAAAATATGTACAAATAAATAGCATTTTAAGTAGAAAAATAACATAATAAAAAAATTCTAATTTAACAAATTACAACTATTATTGGGAAAATGCAGAAGTATAGCGGGGCAGTGTTCGGACTCTATCATAACCGTTACCTCGTACTATAAGACATTAAAAAAATTTATTTATTTAGACCCCCCCTAAAATACCCCCTCTTATAGCAGACTTATTCGTCCTACCCTACTATAACATAGCTTCCCCACGCTAGCTATTCCACCCACCTACTATAGTATGATCTCGGAAGCAGGCGGTATTACCACCGCACCGCCGCCACCGCCTACTGCTGACGCAGAAGTCCCATTCCCTATCTACTGACTTCCCGTTTGGTATCTGAAGGTAGAATAAACCGAAATATTCAAATATGATGCCAACTTTAGGTGTTAGCGTAGAAATTTTTAAAGTTTGGTACAATTTCTATTTGTATAGACCATCCCCTAAGCAAAATTTAAGTATTGCTTTAACAGTTGTTTAGATTTATGTCTAAGCTAAAGGTATTTTGAGGAAATTAAAGTTGAAGACCACTTTTTTACTTTATAAGACGATTTTTCATCCGACGTCAATTTTTGAATTCTGCTTTTTTTCATATCTGATAGTTTGCATCTATCCTTTTTGTAACGATTTTATGCATTTCTATTGCTTATTCAAAAAAAAAATTCTTCTAAAGTTATAGAATTTCGTTAAAAATTCTTCTAAAGTTACAGAATTTCGTTAAAAACGCTTAAAAAAATAAAGTGACGACGTCAAGAGGTCCATTCTCGACCGAAAACAACAACCATCTTTCCAATGGTTAATAAATAATTTTCACAATAACTAAGTAAATCATAGCAATAGCGGTTAAATACTTAATATATAATATATATATATATATATATATATATATAACAAAACGCTTTAATTTCAAAAAGAAGTAAAAAAGATATCGTATTTTGTCAATCGATAATCCTCATTAAATGGAGATTTCAATACGTGTAACATGACTTCTTTAAAAACTTTCATCGTGTTATCTGAAAATGATCATTTATTAGGAAAAAACAAGAAAAACTTAAACAATATTTCAAAAAAGCTTTCAATTTTTAACTCTTTGTACATGAAGATAGCTCATAAATTACCTGTCTCTAATTTATTTTATAATAAAGATATTTTGTTTTTAGTGAAATTTTGACAAAAATTTTGTCTCTAATTACACCCACGGGTAGTATTTCTGCATTTTATATGTTACATTATTTCTCAAAAATATACACGATATTCGTATATGTACAATTAGTTTACTATGTGCATAAATACTTCGTTTAGAAACAGAACCATTATTATATACATTCATTCGTAATATAACCACAAACACAGATTATATTTTTCTTAAATAATTGTAATATGTAAGAGTAACGCCCATGTGCGGGGTTTTCCGTTTATAAGACGATAACTAGTCGTCATGAATGGGTTAACAAGTTATAAATTACTTGGGGAAAATTACGGAAAACGCGTATACGGATGCTTTACCTAAAATATTATAGGCATATATATATATATACCTCAGGGTAGCACCTACGGTAGATTCCGACAGAAAACAAACACACCATTTATACGTATCTTTATACATAATAAAGAAATTTCAAAGATAATTAAGAACTTTATAATTTTAATAATAAATTACAAACTTACAGGACTAAGAGTGGGTATTGGACGAGGAGTTGGTCTCGGTGGAGGCCGCTCTGTAAATACAAATTAGGACGATGAGATTCAATGCTTGAAAAATGAAATAATAACTAAGTTGAGTGCAAAAAGAAAAAGTCAATTCAAATTTTACCGATGTTTATAAAAACACAATGCAACACAAAATTTTAATCAACGTAAAAAATATGTACAAATAAATAGCATTTTAAGTAGAAAAATAACATAATAAAAAAATTCTAATTTAACAAATTACAACTATTATTGGGAAAATGCAGAAGTATAGCGGGGCAGTGTTCGGACTCTATCATAACCGTTACCTCGTACTATAAGACATTTAAAAAATTTATTAATTTAGCCCCCCCCCCCTAAAATACCCCCTCTTATAGCAGACTTATTCGTCCTACCCTACTATAACATAGCTTCCCCACGTTAGCTATTCCACCCACCTACTATAGTATGATCTCGGAAGCAGGCGGTATTACCACCGCACCGCCGCCACCGCCTGCTGCTGACGCAGGAGTCCCATTCCCTATCTACTGACTTTCCGTTTGGTATCTGAAGGTAGAATAAACCGAAATATTCAAATATGATGCCAACTTTAGGTGTTAGCGTAGAAATTTTTAAAGTTTGGTACAATTTCTATTTGTATAAGACCATCCCCTAAGCAAAATTTAAGTATTGCTTTAACAGTTGTTTAGATTTATGTCTAAGCTAAAGGTATTTTGAGGAAATTAAAGTTGAAGACCACTTTTTTACTTTATAAGACGATTTTTCATCCGACGTCAATTTTTGAATTCTGCTTTTTTTCATATCTGATAGTTTGCATCTATCCTTTTTGTAACGATTTTATGCATTTCTATTGCTTATTCAAAAAAAAATTCTTCTAAAGTTATAGAATTTCGTTAAAAATTCTTCTAAAGTTACAGAATTTCGTTAAAAACGCTTAAAAAAATAAAGTGACGACGTCAAGAGGTCCATTCTCGACAGAAAACAACAACCATCTTTCCAATGGTTAATAAATAATTTTCACAATAACTAAGTAAATCATAGCAATAGCGGTTAAATACTTAATATATAATATGTATATATATATATATATATAACAAAATGCTTTAATTTCAAAAAGAAGTAAAAAAGATATCGTATTTTGTCAATCGATAATCCTCATTAAATGGAGATTTCAACACGTGTAACATGACTTCTTTAAAAACTTTCATCGTGTTATCTGAAAATGATCATTTATTAGGAAAAAACAAGAAAAACTTAAACAATATTTCAAAAAAGCTTTCAATTTTTAACTCTTTGTACATGAAGATAGCTCATAAATTACCTGTCTCTAATTTATTTTATAATAAAGATATTTTGTTTTTAGTGAAATTTTTTTTAATACTAAGGAACTTATTATAAAATATCAAAATGTTCAAACATATTTAAAAATTTTGACTATTTCCTTGAATTGTACCATACAATACATCTGTATACAATCCCCACTTAGTTGAAGGATTAATATACAAGTCGTAAACAAGCTGAAATTTGCAGATGCATTTCTACTTTTCTCTTTAAAAATCATTCAGGCACTTCTGCAATGCAATATCGCGAAACATTAAACCGATGCTTAACTACAAAAATGCGCCTTATAAAATAAATAAATCCAAAAAGGTTTCATTCTTGCAGAAACGCCTTTAACCCTTCTTTGCATGAGTTTTTCTTTTACAATTGTGTTTTTTTATACATATATTAAATATTAGACACCAGAAATTTTAAGATAGATTTTTAACTTTGTTCAGCAACATAGTTCATGGGAAATTTACTGCATTAATATTTCTATATAAATATAGTGGTGGCGAAGAAGTTGATTTATTTATTAAAAGTTAAATAAACAGTGATGGAAATTTACATCACTATGCAATTAAGGGTTAAAATGTGACGTTTAACCACTTAACTGTTTTGCCCGAACGCCGCTCGGGCAAGAAATGTTTGCTTGCTTCTAAAAGCTTGTAAATAAAAGCTTTTGCATGCCAATAATTTTTAACTGTAATCTTCGCTTTATTAATTGGCAGACATTTGTTGGTTTTATAAGACATGTATTTTTATTTATTCTTCCCAACTGGGCGAAAAAGTCCGGGCCAGGATTCGAACCTGGGATCCCTTGGCTGAAGCTACCAATGCTCTACCAACTGAGCAATTCCGGACGAATAGAGCTGAACTAACTCACCCAGTTAATAGCATCTGGTCTGATATCTGAATCAGCACAACATAATAAATCACGGGTAATGGGACCTCCAGTAAACGCTGGAAACGTGATTATACTAGATTAATTTTACCACAATTATTGTAATTGGTAAAGAAATCAAATGAGATGTAATATTCCCAACTGCTCAGTTGGTAGAGCATTGGCATCTTCAGCCAGGGGATCCCGTGTTCGAATCCTGACCTGGACTTTTTCGCCCAGTTGGGAAGATTCCATTTCATATGATTTCTTTACCAATTAGAATAATTGTAGTAAAATTAATCTAGCATATATTTTAGTACGAAAAAAGTGGTGTTATGTCCTTATTTTTACTTTATTGTGTCAAAAAAAAAATTAAATTGTTAAAGGGTTAATAAATAAATTCAGTTCAACGCAACCACTATATTTAAATAAAAATATTCGCCTTATGTAATCACAGAATTCTGCTAGGTGAAAAAATACTCTTTAAAATTTCTGGTATCTAGTCCTAAATATGAATATAAAAAAACATGCTTCCAAAATAAAAATTGATGTATTGTAGAATTACGCGTTTAGAGGCAAAGTGCTTATCATGCTAAAATGTTGAAATTGTTGAATGACACTAGGATTTACGAACAAATTTATTTGAAAATAAATAAAAATTCGTACAAAGCAAACAAACTTTCCGTACAAAGGTATGTAACGTACTTTACGTACAACGTTACAAACTTATGTTGCGTTACGTACAGAGCAAAATTTATAAAACTTACAAAATTTATTCCAGAATTCTAGTGCTATTGTGGCATTTGGGTATTAAAATTAAATGGGATATATAATAACCACCCCCCCCCCCCCTGCAAGGGGTTAAGCAACAATTACTATTCATAATTTTAGGTATGAATTTGGAATTTCTGAATAAAAAAATGAACTTCGGATGCAAATGGGTGGGTTAAAAAAGTGGTGATTATTACCCTTTTTCTACCTAGATACAGATATAATTCTATGCAAAGTACATTTTTATTGAAATGTTTTATGACGTTAGACTTTGACTCTCGACTCTGAGTCTATGATAAATTATTATTTCAAATAAGCAAATCACAGTAGATGTGATCGCCGATGATTTAAAATTTCATACTTAAGTTAAAGAAAATAAGTTATCAAGTTATAGCAAATTAGATAGGAAATTTTCCAGAAAAGAATTTTAAAAAAATAGTAGTTTCATTCTATTGTAAATACTTATAAAACTGATTTTGTCAAAATTAACCCTTTGTATCACCACGTTGCATATCTGGAACATACCCAAAAGTCAATGCTTTTTATGCAGTACAATTTAGAAGACGATCTCATTTATCGCTGTTATCTCTAAACACAGAAGTTAAAACAAATTGTTCTGAGAATTTTCAACAGACGGCGATACTGAGTCTGTTTTTCATGACAAAGTTTTATTTATCATTTGAGCACTTTCGTATCATTATTACTAAAATGATTTTCGTAAATTTTGTAAAATTACAAAGGCTGGAGACGTCCAAAAAAAATTTTTTTTATAAAGGTAAGTTCGTATACTTTGCAATTTTTTATTAGAAAATTGACAATATCTATGAGAAGTGTGTAATTTTCTATTTATTGCAGATTTGAAAAAAGGACCTTTTAGTCAATATTTTTGTTATTTTTATGTTCTTTTTTTTAACTGCTTAAAATGATGTATTCTCACAGCTGAATAAATATTTTTCAAATCGCAGTTGTTGAGTCACAAAGGGTTAAGATGGGATTATACATTTCATGCGCATAAAAATACTTTGTTCATATGTGTGTACTAAAGATTTTATTTATTAGTATTTTTGAAAATAGCGAATTTAAAAAGATTAACTTAAGTTAAATTATTAGGTATAAATCATACAAATTTTTCTGGGCATAACTATCACATTGCGTAATTAAAAATGACTCGAGCCAAAAGAGAAATTCAATGAAAAAAAGTCCAATAATTCAATAATGTGTATGTGGCTTTTATTATAGACAGACGGCAAAAACATCATTGCTGCTGGGTTGACCATGAAGAAGCGCTACATCTTTACATGCTGATCAAGAGAGGAATAATAAGCAGTTGTCAGATTTGATTATAAGTGTAGCAAGCCAAAACATGGTAACCTCGACTATTATAACCCTAAAGGATAACACATTTAACATTAATTTTGAATTCCACTTTAGCCAACCCATTCATCGATTAACGTAGTTGAAATTTTAACGGACATGTTAAAAATGACAAGCAAACGTTGGCAAAATCCATAATAACGAACTTAATTAGGGTGATAAATTATGTTATTATACAGGGTTATTCTAAATGATGGACCCATTTTCAAAAAAAAAATGTATTTATTAAAGTACAAATCCAAAATGAACAATCTTTATACCAATGCAAAGAGGAAGTTTCAAAGTTTTTTTAAGACATTATAGATGTTCAATGTGTCCACCGTTTGCTGCACGGCAAACATCTACGCGATAGCCAAACTCGTCCCACACACGAGAAAGCGTATCTGCTATTACTGAGTGCACGGCAGCAGTGATACGGTTCCGCCGATCGTTCAGAGTTGTTGGTAGCGGCGGGACGTACACAGCTTCCTTAACATAACCCCAGAAGAAGTAGTCACATGGGGTGAGATCAGGAGATCTCGGTTTGGCTATCGGGTAGATGTTTACCGTGCAGCAAACGGTGGACACATTGAACATTTATAAAGTCTTAAAAAAAACTTTGAAACTTCCTCTTTTCATTGGTATAAAGATTGTTCCTTTTGGATTTGTACTTTAATAAATACAATTTTTTGAAAATTTGTCCATCATTTAGATTAACACTGTATATATGATTTGCTATGTAATGCAAATAACAGACAGTAAACTCAATGCTTGATGCCCGCTATCGTAAAAAAATTAGATCATTAAAAGTGAAATTGAAAATGAAGAATTATTTGTAAAGACAATAAATTATGAAGATGATTGGGCGATTAGATTACTTAGAACGGAAGGCAAATAATCAAAGATTTCATTCTTATTCATTTTAACGATCATATAAATGTGATTGCACAGTCGATGGAAAAGTTTATTAGCTTTTTATTTACTTATTAATTTATTATCTGGACATCATTAAAGAATGGTATTTGTTAGCTTCAAACGAGATGAAGAGAATAATATTTTTTTTAAAAAAGAAGGAAGTTTTGATCAAATATATTTGTAAAAAGAGAATTTTACTTTTAATTGATGGATAATTAATGATATATGATGAGTTGTTAATTACATCCTCATAATGTCTAATACTTTTTTTGTGCAATGATAACTAAATTTTAGACACCCAATGATAAATATGAAGCTTAAGAAAGCATATTTTAGAAAAAAGTTGCACATTTTAAATGGTTTAGTTTTAGTTAGTTTATAACAGATGAACAACATTTTATGAACGTTGTGTTTTTCTTACGTCACAATAAATGCTTAATGAAAGACAAAATCTATAATTACTTCTCACCTTTGCAAACCCAGTTCGCAGCATCCAAATCGTAACCCATCACACATTTACATGTTCTCTTTGGACCCATATCATCGCTTTCATCAAAACACTTGGCTCTGTCGGGACAATGCTTCAACTTAGGAATATTTTTATATTCATCTGATGACTTGTCACAGGGACCTGAAAGTACAAAGAATCTACATATACATAACGCTAAGGTAGGTGGAGACGAAAAAGCGGTTATTTCTCTTTTGTCGATAGCAACGAGTGGTTTGTTTCCACTAATTTGCGAATATTAAGAAAAGTATTTGAGGGTTGGTGGACCATTTGAGATGACAGCCAAGCCACTATAGGTTTCAAAGCATCCCCTCTTCAAAGGTTCAAAGTATTTGAGGTATCAATTTAAAACTCACCACATATATGTAGAAATTTTTTCTGCATCCGAAAATTCAATTTTTGTAAAAATCGGCCGGTAATTGTTCTTAATTTTTGCAAAAAAAAAACTAGCTATTGTCTGAAAAGGAAAGAAAATAAAGTGCAAAGTCAAACCATAAAACGCGCCATTTTGTTTCTGTTTCAAAAGTTACCGATATTTGTTAATGTTAAAGCTCCATTGTTGTAACTTATGCATTTTAACTTCATTTGTTGTCCGCATGTGTCCGCATCGTATGACGTCAATATTACTGACGCACACATTTGTGATTTACGATATAGATTGACTTTTAGAAGCTTTACTTCTTACGTACGTAACAACCACGTGTTTTTGTTATTGTCTGAAAATGCGAACTGATAGGTAGTCAAATTACACCGTACATTCTTTGTTAAAGGTCAATAGTTAAATTTTGAGGGGAAGAGGATTTCGGTCGTAATTTAAATATTGCGTTAATGTTAAAGGTATATAGATCTGGAGCCCCTGGCGGGGGAAGGTGGAACTAAAAGATGTTTTAATCATTCGAGGTTCGTTTAGAAAAATCGACCATCGAAGCTGGCGTAACCTGCTGGCCTTGTAGTGGGATATTTAAATGGGAGTTCGCAATATATAAATTGCAAAAATAAAATCGAACAGTACGACTTAATTTACAGGTTGAAATTCATTTGAGTTTTCAAAAGTTAAATTAAAATAATGCATAAACGATAAACAAGCACTTAGCAAAAATGTAACATTTTATTTTCTATGAAAAAAGATCATACAATCAAACAAATAAACAAACAAAAATTCAGTAACTGTATGTAGGAAAGCAAGGGAGATTTCGGATAAACTACAGTCAAGAAATTGATGGCGAAATGTTCGAGCTTTCGCACACTGAAAGTTGTACAAATAGAAAGATATGAGCGGTACCTTTGCCTTACCCTCCCCTCGCTACTTTCGTCCGCATAAGCTGGTTTCGAAGGGAATTTCTTGGATAACACGTGCGATCCTGGAAAAACGGGTGCTCACTATTTAAATGTTTTAAATTTACATTATTAGAGTAACGTTTTGCCATGTACGTATTTAAGCGACAGTGAGAGTATTTAAATTCATCTTGGAAATTGGCAAAAATCTGGAAATGTGTTTAATATTATTTTATTTAATTTTTTAATGGTTTCCTTCATTTTTCTTTGGGAGTTTACGTGCTCATGTGTTCCAATAGAGAAGACGCCACTGGCATTGATATTATTTTTTAAGTGATTTTTCATAATTCCAAATTTAAAAAATGTCACACCATCTTTAACCTTTTAAGCCTCAGTCGTCAGAACCGCGATTTTGATAATCGAATGAATCATTCGGGCATTCGCAAAAGCGTAGCTGTGAAACTTTCTATTATTTTTAATGAAGAATTTTTATAGCATAAAAAGAATATTAAATTCATAGACAAATATTTTTAAATGTATCTTTATTTATTTTTTTTATTTTTCTTTTTTTTTTTTTACAAAATTTCCGGTTTTAATTAATTAAAAATAATACGAAAGTTGACAGCTATGCAGTGCCCGAATGATTCATTCTAATATCAGAATCATTCATTATGCCCATCACAACATAAATTCGATGTTGTCTAGGGGTTTCCTTTTGTTTTTAGGTGCGTTCGTAATTATATAAATACGTAGCACCTATAGTCGTCGTCTGTCCGCATATAACAGCGCAAAAACTACCCAACCGAATGGCTTGCAATTTACTATATATGATCGTTGCAGAATTTTGTCGAGTCATTTCAAATTTTATGATAATCAAATCAAAACTTAAAAGATATTAATAAAAATATTTATTAAGTTATTTGATTTTTTTAAAAATCGGTATTTCCTTGTTATAGCAGCTTCCGAGGATTAATCGACAAGCGACCGAGATTAATCGCCAAGTTATCTGACATGTATGACGTTATAGTCACGGGGCTAACGAGAAAGACGGGCTACCGCACTTCTCCGATTTAGAGTAGTCACGTGATGCTCCCGGTCTGAGCTGAGCTGAGAAAATTCAATTGACTAAACAGATTATTGTCTGGGCTTTAGATTACTATCATATCAAAGTTATTCTTTAATTTGATAGAATTCCTTACTTTACAGTATTATGAAAATATTAAAACGTCTTTTTTATTTCATAACATTGCATTAAATAAAAAACAAGCTGCATAATTTATGGGATGTATTTTAATTCTAATCCTTTTCTGTCTAAAGAAAATACTAATATATACTTCGATATCTACAGAGAAAGAGATACTTTATCATCTTCAACAAGGAGGAGGGGTGTTTACCCCATATACATTCTTTTTTTTTTTTCATATATATTATTGCCTAAATATTTTCATATATTCCGATCAAAGTAACAATAAACTTCGTTACATCACCCACTCGGATAAATCGCTCTTTTTTCTGCCTTTCCTATATTAATAAGCGATACATTTCTTCACATTAGCAGCATTTTTTAAATAACTGAAGAAATATATAACAATAAGCAAATGTAATTCAATGTTGTGAATTCATTGAGAAAATTGGCCTGTAAATTTACATTTTCTAGACAAGATAAAACATTTAAGTTCAAATTATCTTTCTGAATTTTTGAATGCGTTTGGTCATATCCCGATTTTTTTTCCCCGATAAGAACGATATACCGAAGATCTATTCGATAGAGCCAAATAACTTTTCTTTACTTTTTTCTTTATTTTCTTATAAATATTTGAACAGAGTCACAATTGCTAATTGCTGCCTGTTGAACACCTTTACATGATTTTCAAGTCTGAAAATCAATTTAGAACAAATTTTGACAGCATTTTCTAATAGATGCTTCATTTGTATACAGGAACCTCCATTTTTTGCAGACTTTTCTTAAAAATTTCATTAAAGCCTTTATCATTTTTCGCCCCCCCCACCTCCCGAAATTTCCGTTGTTGCCTTCTGCACGCCTAGAGCACAAAAGATAATATAGTGAAACCTCCATAATAGACATTCCCGATTAGCATTCACCTCTATTTAGCGAACACTTTCAATTCACAACATATATATTTACTATTTGTATGTTTCCCCCTCTGAATAACTGACACTTCCAAATAATGAAAAAATATCACGGTCCAGAGCTTTCTGGTTTTAGTGATTTTACTGAATTTTCAAAACAATGTATTTTTTTCTGCCCATCTGTTTTTCTTAATTCACCTACGTTATCGGTAAATTTAGAAGCAATACAATAATTAAAAATTCAACTCCTTTTTACAGTGTCAACAAAATCTTGGAATCTCATAGATTTATTTAAAGTAATAATCAGTAAAAATTAGATATAGAGCAAATATTCATAAATGAAAGATATCACTTTCTGATGCATTTATAGATGCATTTTCATTCGTAAAGGAATAACATTTGCCAATCACATGTAATTACCAAGAAACCAAACAGTGTTTCTAAATTTCTGATAAAGGCAAGGTATCTTTCAGAAAATATTGCCATGTTTGGCATTTTTAAACCAATTTTAAGGATACGACACTCGTGGAAAGGAGATCATTGGGAAACAGATAATTATACTCCAAGATGTACTATGGTTAAATGAAAATTAAAAACATCCAATTCATTATATTATGCAATTTTCATGTGTCGCATTACCACTTATAGCATGCAATTTTCATGTGTCGCATTACCACTTATAGCATGCAATTTTCATGTGTCGCAGCCTAAAAGTTTCGATTCATTTAGATAAAAATGATGTAATGAATTTTTGAGGAAGATGCGCATTGTCGAGCAAAGACAATTTAAATTAACATAAAATCTATGGTATGAGTTAAACCATTAAAAACATACTCGATTATTGGGCCTTTATCGGTTTTTACAACCTGACACCTGGAGTCTCATTCATAGCTTCATTGTGCAAGGGTTTAGATTTTCCAGGTGCCGGCCCTTCCCTGCACTAGGCTATGAATTTCTAGACAGTTTTCAACAAAACTATTTTTTTGTAAATCCAAACTTTTATTCCCCCAGGTGGATAGCTTCTTTGAGTATTCACAGGCTTCGCAACCCCGAGCACTTGGGCGATCTTTCTCTTTTCCTCTCCTTTCTATTCTCTATTCTTTCTTCTGTGTTTCACTCGCATTGTGGTTTTTTTCTTCCCAGGTGAAATCAATTATGCATGAATATCATCTTTGTCTATATCGACTTATGGAGCATTGTAAACCATCCATGTGTTTGGTGTGCGTGACGAGCGTGTCCCTAGAAAGGGAGATTCTGGCAGTTAAGGGAAACCAACACAAATCTTTGGCCTCTACTTCACGTAGAACGGGAGGCGCATATTGGTCCCATATGCATAAATCGGCTGGTCAGCTGACTTGTCACTGGCTAGAGATCAAGTGAGCGGGCATTTACTAGTCATCTCGTTAAGGGTGGTGACTTACATAGGTCGGTTTTGTGAACGTATGGGCCCTGGTTAGCACTACTGCACGAACGTTCATCCCTCGTTGGACTCTGTAGTGGGTGTTGCAGCCGGAGCCTGAATTTTTTTTTCTGTCCTATGGATGGAAGTACTTCAATTTCTTCTATCTCTCTCCCATGTGGAGAGCAATAAATTGTACGGAACAATTCATTCGATCGCTTTTTCATTATTAAACGCACTGATAGGCTTCTGATAGCTCTTTTAAAAGAATCTGTCATTTTCTTATTGCAAAAACATTTTAGTCTGTTTTGGAGATGGTCATTCACTTAAAAAAAATGTAGTCTGGGGATTTGCTGGTGGAGGTTTCTCTCAAAGTGTACAAAAATAGGTTCTTTTCTGTTTTTCTTCAAGTACACTAAACTCTAAGTACAAGCCGTGGTGCCAACCAGAACTTTTATTCTCTACAAAAGAAGAACTCCTACAAAATTTAAAAGATCGACATGTCATAGAAGTACGCCGTATTAACGCCGCAAGTACTTTCTCCGAAGCACATTATTCTAACTTTCAATAGCCCTACTTTACCAACTAAAATTAAAGCTGCCTATCTGAGCTGCACTGTCTGGTCTAATATTCCTAATCCTCTCCGCTATTTTAAATTGTTCTCATCATCACAACTAGTCAAAACAGATTCATCTAAAGTTCAGCTAAAACAGTCTTCTGTTCCGTCTCCAAACAAATTGAAAAAAAACTGATATTTCTGTAATACAGCAAGGAAAACAAATGACAAGCGTACAGAAGAAGAAAACTTCATCTGAAGAACCTTTTATAGTAGAAAACTGTTAAGAAAAAAGCCACAAAATCACGTTCTGAAGCACCATTTGATACTTCTCTTCCGCTATGTGGAAGAAGCTATGATGTGAGAGTATTATGACACAGATATAAAAGAGGAAAATGTTGTTTTTGAGGAATTTGAGCTAACGTGAATTTATCTATATTCTTTTAATAAGTTATGATTATTTCAGCCTGTTCATGGTAAATAATTTTGACTTGTCATACTTTGATTTTAGATCAATATCATTGTATAGATTTTAACTAGGACTTCCCTCGAAGGGATTAGTCTGAGTGATATTGCTGAGAGCATAAGGTTAACAATTACAATATAAAGAAAAAGAGCAAATTAAATGATAGAATTACAAAATATCATATATAAATTCATATACACTGTTAAAAAAATAGAAAAGAAGTACCGTTCATCAGATGTGTTGTCATATTTTTTTTTAACATGTGGCAAAGAATCTCATTTTCTTGGGAAAAAAAAACCGCCGGATCTTTTAAAACGCCAAGCTTTTTAAAGTTACGTAATTGGATTTGTAGTCAATAGATTATTCTATCAAGCGTGACCTAACGCAAATTTAATTTTATTGTTGCACCTTTTTTTGTGTGTGAATTTAAAATTTTTCTTCCTTGATTATATATCTATTATTTGTATAACTGTTTATAGAAACACTTACACTTCAAACCACATTGATAGCATGCTTTGCTACAAACCAGATTGCAAAACTATAGTCTAAATTACTATTAAAGTATACAAAAAATCTTTCGATGACTTTTGTAAAATAACTTTTACATTAAATCTCCGTATCGGCAAAATTGAAAAATTATATATATTTCAAAGTTAAGCTTAACAGATACTTCTTGATTATTCTCTAGGCGGTTCTGCCCCCTGCGCCTTTACTGCGCCAATTCGCAGACTTTTCTTTTGCCTGTCTGTCTGTCTCTCCACAATCTGTCTGTTTCCCTATCCGTTCTTCTGCCCGTTTCTCTAACCGATTGTCTATCTCTCTACACGTCTCGCTACCTGTCTATATTTCTCTACCGGTCTCGCTACCCGCCAATCTATTTCTCTAACCGTCTGTCTATCCGTCTAACTACTTGTATGTCTAGCCGTGTCTCTATCCACTTCTCTACCCATTTGTCTATCTGTCTCACAACTTGTCTATCTGTCTCTCTACCCATCTGGCTATACGCCTCTCTACCCATCTTCTTACCCATCTCCGTACCCATCTACTACCTCTCTACTCGTCTGTATACCCATCTCACTATTCGTCTGTTTTTGTACCAGACTCTTTACCCGTCTCGCTACCAATCTCATTACCCGTCAGACAACTCGTCTCTGTACTCATCTCTCTACTCGTCTCTTTATCTACCACGCTACGCGTCTCGCAACCTTTCTCGCTACATTCCTGTCTACCGTCTCGTGACCCATCTCGCTACTACTCTGTTAACCCTCTTTTTACCTTTCTCTCTAGCTGTCTATCTATTCGTTTCTCTACCCGTCAGCCTACCTATGTCGCTACTCGTCTCTCTACCATCTCACTACCCGTCTGTCTACCCGTTTGTTTACTCGTCTTTCTACCTCTCGCCACTTCTTCCCAATATTTAAACAATTCATTTAATATACAGAAGCCGATTAAATGCAAACAGAAGTAATTTATCTAATAAGTGTAATCAGATGCAATTTTTTTTAAATAGATCAGTTTCAACCACGTGATCACCAGCCCACCAATAGTTATCAACCAATCATAATCGTGGATTTGTAGACTGTATTACGAGCTAACCAATCACAATCCACCATCTTTGATGGGCAAACAAAAAACAAATCTGGTTGCTAAGGTGGTTGCTAGGGTGTGACGTCAGTTGAAACTGATCTATACATACATAAACCTGAATAATAATTCATCAGTTTTGTGTTCATGGTTGTTTATATCATTTGACAATAAATCTCAACTTCTTAAACCTGAATTGTCTGAAGATTTTTAAAAAAAACCACAAGGTCTGTATAACTGCAAAGTACCCTGAGGGCTATATTAGCTACATGTTATTAAGTTAAGTGAAAGTTTCGTTATCGCATTTGCAGCCAATTGCTTATGTCAAAAAGCGTGGCTTAACGCCATTTTAAATTCATTAGTGTAACTTTCTTTTTTTTTTCTTTTCTTTTTTTTTTTTTTTTTTGGGGGGGGGGGAGGGTTTCAAATATATACATATAAATTAAAACTTTTGCCTCCATGCCATTAGTGTTGTTTGTATTATTAACTAATACTTTGTAGACCGAGCTTCATTTGAAACAAATGTAAAAGACTTCTTCTACAGTTTTTTTTTAGGAGAAACTTTCGTAATTGGGCCTAAAGCCATTCGGAGCATTTAATATCAATATTGTAACTCTTATATAGAGTTAAAACAATATTGTTGCTAGCTTTACTCTTGTTTGAGACCAGCCTTGTCTGTGTATCTGAATGGGGAAAAGTTTTGTATCCAATGTCGGTTGGCGAAAAAAAATTTAAATGGTGCTAAAAGGTAGTTTTAGCATCTTACAAAATTTTTCAAGAGAGCGGTAAAACATGTTTTTCAAATATTTGCAAACATACGTTTATTAAAACATGTTTTTGCACCATCTTAAAAATTTAAGCACGATGCTAAAATAAAATTTTATCGCCATATTCGATATTTTAATAAATAATGAAATTACATAAACAAACTTATTTAACAAACCTAAGAGACATTTCTGTAATAAATAATTGTTATTGTCAGGGGGGTAAATTGTAAACATTAATAAACGGCTAGTAAATAATAAATAGCATTTAAAATCTAAAAATGGAGAAGTGGTCCGTATAAAAATGCTAAACATAACATTATACGCTTGATATATGTAAATCTTTTTTTTATTTTTTACTTTCTTCTATCTATAATAGAAGAAAGTATTGTAATCGAAATTTTTTTCGACTTCCGGTTTTCGACGGATTTACACGGTTTTGGGGTCAGAGATTCCGAAAAACACGTTTTTACGAAATGTCTGTCTGTCCGTCTGTCCGTCCGTCCGTCTGTCCGTCTGTCCGTCTGTGTGTCTTCATTGTATCATCTAAAAGTGTATGAAGTTATGCTTCAAATTGAACCTATTTTATTTTCTATGTTTTTGGCTATGGCAAGCAGATTCTATCAGAATTTGGGGATATTTTGACGAAAGGGGGCGCTGTGATCGATATTTTTGTTCCATTTTCACTATTGTACCATCTAAAAGTGTAAGAAGTTATGCTTCAAATTGAACCAAAATTTTTGTATATGTTTTTGGCTATGGCAAGCAGATTCTATCAGAATTTGGGGATATTTCAACGAAAGGGGGCGCTGTGATCGATATTTTTGTTCCATTTTCACTATTGTACCATCTAAAAGTGTAAGAAGTTATGCTTCAAATTGAACCAAATTTTTTGTATATGTTTTTGACTATGGCAAGCAGATTCTATCAGAATTTGGGGATATTTCGACGAAAGGGGGCGCTGTGATCGATATTTTTGTTCCATTTTCACTATTGTACCATCGAAAAGTGTATGAAGTTATGCTTAAAATTGAACTAAATTTGTTTTCTATGTTTTTGGCTATGGCAAGCAGATTCTATCAGAATTCGGGAATATTTCGACGAAAGGGGGTGCTGTGATCGATATTTTTGTTCCATTTTCACTATTGTACCATCTAAAAGTGTATGAAGTTATGCTTCAAATTGAACCTAATTTTTTTTCTATATTTTTGGCTATGGCAAGCAGATTCTATCAGAATTTGGGGATATTTCGACGAAAGAGGGCGCTGTGATCGATATTTTTGTTCCATTTTCACTATTGTACCATCTAAAAGTGTATGAAGTTATGCTTCAAATTGAACCAAATTTTTTTTCTATGTTTTTGGCTATGGCAAGCAGATTCTATCAGAATTTGGGGATATTTTGACGAAAGGGGGCGCTGTGATCGATATTTTTGTTCCATTTTCACTATTGTATCATCGAAAAGTGTATGAAGTTATGCAGGTAATTGAACAATTTTTTTTCTATGTTTTTGACCATAGCCTGCAGGTTCATTTTGATTTCTGGGATATTTCGACGAAAGGGGGCGCTGCCATCGTGATTTTTGTTCGATTTTCACTATTTGTATCATCGAAAAGTGTATGATGTTATGCAGATAATTAAACCAAAAGTTTGTAATATGTTTTTGGCTGTAGCCAGCAGGTCCTACTAGAATGTGGGGATATTCCGCCATAAGGGGGCGCTGTGATAGCCATTTAAAGATTTTAAATTCAAAAAGATGTATAAAAAAATTAGAAATCCTAAAAGTTTTTTCCGTTAAATGTTCGGCCTTGATCCGGAGAATCCGGAGCAGTTTTTGTTTTGTCTCTATATTAAAAAATGGCGGAGATATAGAGGTTTGAAATTTTAGGGTGGTTGACATTATCAAACAAAATAGCAGAATTCATCCATATACGGGTTTAATTTATGAGTTTTAGTTAACAGGGTTTCAGAAAATTTTCTTTCATTGTTGTAACCATTGTTCCTATTCTTAAATGCTTAACACTATATATTTATATTCGCCAACGTCAAATTCTCGCCAAGCTTGGCGGCAATTGACGAAATAACGCCAAATTTGGCGACAAAAATAGGTTGCCACACATGAAGCCAACTTGGCTATTGAAGACTAATTTGGCGATTTTCTCATTCAAATTCAATGTTGACGAGAACTGGGAATGAATCTTCTTTAATTGGGTTCCACGCATTTCAGCTTCGTGTTTTCCAGTAAAATTAGCTAAAATCGTAAAACCAAGGAATAGGGAGGCTATGTGTTCCGGTCGGTACAGGCCAAGAGAACTTTTCGTAGTTTAGTATACATCAGTTGATTGCATCCCGGTAACCCGATGATTCGCAAGCAGCTGACGTACAACAGAATGACGAAAAATATTGATTTTATTGGCAATGTGAGGACGAAATTAGAAGTATTAACATGATTGAGATAGAAGAAAGTTTTGGGATTGGCACATCCGACTAGTTAATATTTCCGAAGGCGCAGATAAAAAGGTAAAAATCTCTTTTCCAAATGCCAAATAGAAAATATACAAAATAAAATGCCAAATATACAAAATAGAAAAATATCTGCAAAAAAATATACAGTAAAACCTCCATAACGGACACTCCCGAATAGCGGACACCTCTATTTAACGGACACTTTTCAAACCCCCACTCCCGAAATCTAATTTTTTGTATGTTTAACCTCTGAATAGCGGACATTCCGAATAGCGGACAGTAGTTTTGGCGATCAAGGATGAAAAATGATTTTTTAACGAGAAAGAAAATGGGAAAAAAGTAAGAAACCTCGAAATTTATCAGGGCAATGTGTCACAAATTTTGTGACCACAGATAAATGTAGGGGGTGGTCTCAGGAAAATTCCCAGTGACCTGGGGAAACCTCCAATGTCGTATGTATTTTGTATCGATTACTGTTTAATTCTTCAGATTTAATTGACATACATTATTCAAAGCTTCAAAATATGTTAAAACCATTTTTATCGTTTTCTGAATATATTGAGTTCTACGTATTCTGAATTTAGGGTCTTGTTTGTGATTAATGTTTTGAGAATTACCTCTTTTGAGGTAGGGAAGGGATTAACTTTAAAAGAAAAATTTGAAATTGTAAATGTAAGGGAAGCTGAAAAACAGAAATTGAATTTACGAATACTTGCCGAATGTTTTAAAGTAGGTAAAACACAAGAGGGAGAGATTTTACGAAATAAGGAATTTGTGGATTACTAACTTCAACGAGAACATCAAAAATGTGAAATTGAGGTATACTGATTCCATTGAAATTGATTTTATAATTCTAAATTGGTTTACTTCGCTTCGTTAAAAAAAATTCCTATCAGCGGGCCTTTGATTCAGGAAAAGGCTTTAGAAGTTACCAAAAAACTCGTTACATGATTTTCAGGCTTTGGGTAGATGGCTGGAAATGTACCGGTCTCGGAACAACATCTCTTTCAAAACAATATGTAGAAAAGCAAAATCTGTAGCTCTGATAAAAGTGGAGGATTGGCATGAACGACTGCAATCAATTGTGATGGTTATGCGGAGAGAAAAAGTTTTAATGCCGAGGAAAGCATACTCTTTTTCAGATTTTTTTCGAATAAGACTTTGTGCTTTAAAAAGGATGGCTGTATCGGCAAAAAAAAGACAAAAGAGCGAACCACTATTTCATTATGTTGCAATGTATTAGGAAATGTATTATTTTAATCTCTGAAACCCATGTGTTTCTCAAAGAACATCCAATTTAATAAATTTGGTGTTATGTGGAAAGCGAATAAAAAAGCGTGGGTAACCAGTTATTTAGTGATTAAATGGTTAACGTCCTTCGATAATAGGATGACAAAACAAAGAAAAGTTATCTTGTTTTTGGACAGTGCAACTTCTCATCCAAAATATTTGAAATTAGACAATGTTCAAACTGTCACCCCCCCCCCCCAAAAAAAAAAAAAAAAAAAAAAAAAACTTCCGTATGCCAGCCCCTTCATCAAGGTGTTATACACAATTGTAAAGCCTGGTAGAGAAAGCTTTTTTTAAGCCACATTCTTTCGAAGTTAGATTCTATGAATACATTTCAGAACAGCCTAAAATTAGTTAATGTGTCTCATGCTTTCGAATTCGGATTTCTTCAGCTGTAAAAAACATATAACCGGAATGAGTACGACAATGTTTCAGAAAAGCAGGCTTTATATTAAAAGAAAATGAAACACTTATTTCCGACAGAAATGAAGAACTATCGCAATAAGTGAATTAATGAAATGTATCAGGAGTGAAGAAATACCGATATATCCAACAACAACATTGATGATGATCTACTGAAGAAGAATCAGTTGACGTAGGCGATTATATTCCTTCAGAATCTTCGACAAAAGTTGACTCTATTAATGATATGAATCCGATACTGAAACCAGGAGAGTTTTCCTGCAATATCGAGAATTTCCAAGAAGCGGCAAAATGCAGTGAGCAGTTACACATTTTTTTTTCTTTTTGAAAAAAAAGATGATTCAAAAGGATTAAAACTACTGATAGCATTAAAACTTCACACAGAAAAACTAACTACATGTAATCGCAAACAAAAGTAACAGATTTTTTCCGTAAGAATGTAATAAACAATGGAAAAATGTATGTAACAATTTCATTTCAGTTTTATTGCTTAAAAAAGTAATTTTAATTTCTGATTAATCATATAAGAGTTCTCGGACATATAAAAGCCAATTAATGAAATGTTAAGCATTTCTTAGCTATTTTGTGAATCTCTGAAGTTTTCTCAATAGCGGACACCTCCGAATAGCGGACAATTTCTGCGCTCCCGAGGTGTCCGTTATTTAGAGGTTTTACTGTATTTACATAATACTACATCTGCAAAAAAATACGATTTAGAAAAAGTAAGCCAAATTCTGCAGATCCCAACAATCACATCGAAAAACTTATCACCAAAAAAGAACTCGCCAAATCTTACGGCACAGGAGATGGATTTTCCCCTCTGAATGCAGAATATTAGTTTTGTTTCTTGTACGATGGGTGATTATAATATAAATGTTTCATTTACGTACTACATACCGTTTGATATATTGATACTTTTATGTTTTCCTGGCGCAGTTGATAAATCGCCAAATTTTGTTCCTATAACATTTTCATATTGAATTCATTTCATTTAAGAATAAACCTTTCACTCATTTAATTTAAAATACATGCCTTTCATTAATCCCATTTAAAATGCTAAAAAGAGAAAAAAAAAGAAATAATGCCATAAATCGAAACCCTTTATTTAAACACCAAAGAATTTTTTTTTTAATTTACACACGCGAAATAAAAAAAGCTGCTATTGCTGAGATTTGCGCCAAATCTCTAATACCAATTCTACCAAGTTATTGCGGGGTTTTTCTTTCAAACAGAAAAAAAATCCAGATTAATTTTCGATTTCTACTAAATTGAAATATATTTTATTGTGCTGAATATTAGCGCGTGCATATTTTTTTGCTCCATGTACTCCATGAACTTTTCAATTCCGATTGTCTACGAAAATCTCCCGCCGGTGAAAATGACGTATGCACAAAATTTAGTGACGTATGTACTTTAATTGTGCTTTTTTATCTATTTTTTTAACATAATTTCCAAACGGTTTGACATTTATTCTTGGTAATAAATAGACGTCGTTGTCACCGTTATAGGTACCTGCTGTAAAAATTTGAACGAAATCCGTTTAATATTTTTTGAGTTATGCTTGACGAAAGGTTTTAATATCCATCGTAGCTATATATGGGGCAAAGTAATACTGCGTTGTGTATGAGTCTTCGTTGCACTCAGACAACTATAAAATTTTATTTTATTATCTGATATTATGAATTCATAAATGGTTTTAACTGCATTCTTAATTTTATTACTTTTTAGTAAGATCATTTTCATGACGAGGTTTTAAGGGGATTTCTAAAGATTATTTGGTGCTAGTTTTAACTCTTTTTGGCGCAGCATGTCCCAAAAGGGACTTTGTGCCATTAAACTCCATACAACGAACCAACCAGCAAAAATTATTTTCATCAGAGAAAAAAATACTTGAGAAAATGATGAGTTTTCGTACCATCAGAAGGAAACGGATTAATTGCTTTTTAAGGCTAGAGGAGAAATACTCAATACTTTCCTAAAATGAATAT
Source organism: Maratus michaelseni (assembly GCA_963931845.1). Lineage (NCBI taxonomy): Eukaryota > Metazoa > Arthropoda > Arachnida > Araneae > Salticidae > Maratus > Maratus michaelseni. The sequence continues at coordinate 329,394,193 of OZ007592.1, read as the reverse complement.
AAGATTTCTTTTTATATTTTACAAGCAAAATGTACTCAATACACCGGAAAACTGTACGTAATTACAATACTCAAAATATTTTTTTTAATGGGAATTACTGAAGTTTTCTTATTTTTCTCTTTGAATTGTCACAGGTATTGGGTTTGCAATCATTTAAATACTTCACAAAATTGTTAATAAAAATTTTACATGCAATCAAACAAACTTTTTCCAATTTCTTTTTTAAAGTTACTCCACACATACATTCATCTTGAAAAGGAATAGTGTTTATCCTTTCAATAAAAATAATTGATAGTTTATATAATGATGCTAATTGATTTCTAGACGAGAGGAATTTTGACTTGAAATCAAAATTAGCAACGATTTCAGACATTAGAAAATGCACTACTGCGACAATTGCTACTACGTATTCTGATGGCAAAATTAATTTCCCTCTGTCTAACTCTTTCACAAAATCAAAAGATGGATCTACAGCAACTTCTTTATCTGTTTGCAACCATGATGTGCAAATTGTACAATGGTGTTTTGACATTACTTTTCTTGAAATGAAACCACCAATATATGTTAATACAAGCAGAAAATTATGTGGGATTGATTCTAAACTGAAATCCATATCAACAATCTCCAAAAAATCTTCAATGTTTTCATCCTCTGTACGAAACTCACTCTCTTCAGACGTTAACAAGGTTTTTAAATGAACAGTTACATTTTTAGCGCAGAGTAAAATGTTGTTCGTAAATCTAATTTTCCTTTCATTTTCCAATACTTGTACTAAACTGATGTAAAAATTAGAGCCACTCAGTTGTCTATACATACCAAAACGTCCTTCTAAATTATCATTTTGAAATTTGCTAAGGAGAATATAATCAGCCGTATAATTTTCGAATACATATGGTATCAGAAGTAAAAACGCATCAATAGTATTTATTGTAGCTTGAAATGTCTGGGAAGATAATGCATGTTTGATGGGAGTAGTCTGGCGCCATTGTTTCAACCATAAAGACATATCTGTGAGAAACTGTATCTGTAGTTGTGAATCATTTCTAATAGGTTCACGGTATTCATCATTGAATCTTTTCCCTTCAAAAGCACTTTTTACATTACATATTTTCCAAAATTTGACAACAATGTCTATGAATTCGCAAGTTCCTGTTATATCTTGAAAAAGTTCCGGACGATCTTTACAAGCACATTTTAAAGCTACAATATTTTTGTCTGAAAAGATCTTCAGAGCTAAGTTGACATTTTGCTTTTGTATGTTAGAAGGATATAAAGCTTTCATATTCAAGAGATGTCCATATTTTGCAAGCGATGTCTTTTCCAGTTCATAAAGCTGTTCTAAGTGCTTGTAATTAGCATTCAATGTAATGTTTCCATTTTTAAGGGAAAGGAAAAGTAATAGATCGGTCTGCGTCTTTTTTAACATGCCAGTTGTTGCGAAAACATTTAATTATATGTACAGTATCGAATATGAGAAACAGTTTTCGTTGCGACTCAAATGGATGTTGAACACACGGCTCTGAAATCTGGAGGCACGGCAGTGCCTCCGCCAAGTCGAGAAAGCACGGCCGTAAGCATACTTTTCTGGAAGCAACTCAGGGCACTTTTGACCCCCCCATATCTCCACGCTGGAGTATCCCAAAAATTCAAAACTTCGTTTTTCTAGAGTATTTGGCACACAGGACCAAAATTTAAAATTACAACTTTCTGTCTTTTCTAGTTCAGACGATATATGAACTCAAACATTCGATTTTTTGTCACTCACTCACTCACTCGTTCCGCGTCATCAAAAAGATTAGGTAGATCCCGTAGCCCTAGAAACTTGACATTTGGAAAAAAGGGTAGTGTTTAGAATACAAAGAGAGGAAAAATTATAAAATCCGGAAAATTTGAAAAAAAACATTCGAAAATTCAACAAATACCATCAAAATTGAGAATTGAAAATAAGACGATCTTGTAGTCTTAGAAACTTAAGATTTGGTGTAAAGGTAGTGTTTAGCATCCAGAAAAAGAAAACATCAAAAACACCAAACAAATCGAAAGCAAAATTGAAAAAATCGAAAAAATCGAAAAAAATCGAAATTTTTCAAATAATCCGATTTTGTTGCGCTAGAAACTTTGGAATTCGGAATAAAGGTAGTATTTAGGATGCAAAATAAGGAAAAATTAAAAAATCCGGAAAATTCGAAAAAGAATTCAAAAATTCGAAAAATTCGAAAAAAATTGAAAAAATTAAAATAATTTGATCTTTTAGCCTTAGAAACTTAAAATTCGCGATAAAGATAGTGTTTAGGATTCAGAAAATGTTAAAATAAAAAACGCAATAAAATTCGAAAATAAAATCGAAAAATCGAAAAAAATCGGAAAAATCGAAAAATAAGGAAAATTTTAAAATAATTCGATTTTATAGCGCTAGAAACTTGAAATTTGGAATAAAGGTAATATTTAAGATACTAAATAAGGAAAAATTAAAAAATATGGATAATTCAAAAAATACCCATAAATTAGTGCAGACGATATATGAACTCAAAGTTTCGATTTTTTGTCACTCACACACTCACTCATTCTCGCGTCATCAAAAAGATTGGGTAGATCCTGCAGCCATAGAAACTTAAAATTTGGTATAAAGCTAATGTTTCGGATACAAAGAAAGGAAAAATTATAAAATCCGGAAAATTAAAAAAAAAAAACATTCGAAAATTCAACAAATTCGAACAAAATTGAAAATGGAAAATAACACGATCTTGTAGTCTTAAAAACTTAAAATTTGGTGTGAAGGTAGTGTTTAGAATTCAGAAAAAGAAAACATCAAAAACACACAGAACAAATCGAAAATAAAATCGAAAAAACGGAAAAATCGAAAAATAAATCGAAATTTTTCAAATAATCCGATTTTGTTGCGCTAGAAACTTTGGAATTCGGAATAAAGGTAGTATTCAGGATGCAAAATAAGGAAAAATTAAAAAATCCGGAAAATTCGAAAAAAAATTCAAAAATTCGAAAAATTCGAAAAAAATAAAATAATTTGATCTTTTAGCCTTAGAAACCTAAAATTCGCGGTAAAGATAGTGTTTAGGATTCAGAATAAGTTAAAATAAAAACGCAATAAAATTCGAAAATAAAATAAAAAAATCGAAAAAATAAAGAAAATTTGAAAATAATTCGATTTCATAGCGCTAAAAACTTGTAATTTGGAATAAAGGTAATATTTAAGATACTAAATAAGGGAACATTAAAAAATATGGATAATTCGAAAAAAAAATCAAAATTTTCAAAAATTAAAAATTAAAAAAAAAAAGAAAGAAAGAAAAAGAAAAAAAAGTGAGAAATTGAAAATAATATGATCTCGTAGTCTTAGAAACTGAAAATTTGGTGTAAAGGTAGTGTTTAGGATTCAGTAAAATAAAAAAATAAAAACACAACAAACATCGAAAATAAAATAAAAAAATCGAAAAAAAACGAAAATTTGAAAATAATTCGATTTTGTAGAGCTAGAAATTTAAAATTTGGAATAAAGGCAGTATTTAGGATACAAAAAAAGAAAAAAAGAAAAAATCTGTAAAATTCGAAAAAACTTATTGTTTAGGATACAGAAAAAGGAAAAAGTAAAACACAATAAATTCGAAAATAGAATAAAAAAAACTCGAAAAAGATCGGAAATTTCAAAATAATTCGATTTTGTAGCGCTAGAAACTTGAAATTTGTAATAAAGGATACAAAATAAGAAAAAAATAAAAAATCCAGAAAATTATTTTTTTTAAAAATCGAAAAAATCAAAAATTGAAAATAATTTTATCTTGTATTCTTAGAAACTTAAAACTTGGTGTAAAGGTAGTATTTACTATTCAATAAAAAGAACAATTAAAAAATTCGTTAAATTCGAAAATAAAATCGAAATATCTTTAAAAAATCGAAAATTCGAAAACAATTTGATTTTGTACTGCTACAAACATTAGTTTTAAGATAATTGTCCTATTAGCTAGTACAACGCCCCTAATTGTTTTATGTTATTTCCCCCGAATTATGGTTTTCTTTTCTTTCGTTTACGAATTTCGTTATAGGAAAGTTCCACTATAGACTGGCTACGTTATAGGCGATTTCTTTATAGACAGGTTTGTTTTCTTTCACAGGTTATACTCTATTTACTTCGCATATGAAATATGGATTGTTAAATGATGTTAACCCCACAAAAATTTTCACAGCTCCCCCTACCCTCCCGACATTACTGGCTGGTTATGGTTTGGTAGTTCTTTCTAAATAAAATCATGGTGACTCTAACATTCACTTGATTTACCTCTAAATTGAACCTAAATGATCCTAAGAAGACGGATCAAAAAATTACTATATTGGCATAACAATCAGGTAACTTAGAAGTAAAATCGAAAAATCAATAAATTTATAAAAAGTCAAAAATTTGAAAATAATCCGATTTTGTAGTCCTAAAAGCTTGATATTTGGCAGAAAGGTAGGGTTTAGTATACAAAGTAAGAAAAAGTTAAAAAATCCGTAAATGTAAAAAAAAAGCCAAAAAAAAAAAACGAAAAAAAATGAAAAACATCGAAAAAATGAATATAGTTTGATTTATTAAAAATTTCCGGGAATTTTAAATTTGGCTTTCTTTTTATACTAAAAAGTTCTTTTATGCTAAATATCAAGTATCTAGGACTGCGAGTAATATCTCAGATGGATATAGCACCTATCCTGGGAGCAATTGAGAGTACTTTTGACACTCCCCCTCCCATAACTTAGAGCTGGCCTAGGAACCTGAAATCTCTTTTTATCTACAGTACTTTGCAAACGAAACTATAAAGCTTCAAATTTTTGATACCTGTAAATAATAGGGACAGAGTGTGGGCTTAGCGAAAATCAGTGGATGATCTCCAAAAATAACCCAAAATCAAGAAAAGGAGGATTACTTACAAAAAGAAGTGAAATCTCATCAAAAACATCACCTGTAAAAAATGCAGCCAAGTCTCGTGACTCTTTTTCCGTAAAAAGTTCTGAGATCGTGTAAAGCCAAGTTTAGCTATCTTATTAACTCTGAAATTTTCATTCACAAATCACTCCAAGTCTCTACATCTTTAGTTAAATAATATTGTGTGACTTGGCAATTACGTAGCACGAGAATGTGATGTATATAATTAGTCTTAATCAAATAATACCATGCCATCCCATAAAATATTAAGGTGTAATAACTTCCCTGTGCGTATATAATTAGCCTTAATCATATTATCTCATCCCTTCCCACATAACATAGTAAGGTGTAATAACTTCCCTGTGCTGCGTAATTGTCAAGTCCCAAAATAATATTTAACTAAAGATGTAGAGACTAGGAGTGATTTGTGAATGAAAATTTCAGAGTTAATAAGATAGCTAAACTTGGCTTTACACGGTCTCAGAACTTTTTACTGAAAAAGAGTCACGAGACTTGGCTGCATTTTTTACAGGTGATGTTTTTGATGAGATATGTTTATCAGAAAGCAATTCAAAGGCTTTGCGGGTGACATTGTTATTATCAGCTGTTAAGGATAAAACAAGAAATCCGATTTTTTCAATTTCTAAGATGACATTTTTACACATTTGGTTCAATTGCTCGCCAGTCATGTTGTAAACAGGGATGATACTAACTACATCTTTATATTTCGAAAACATAGATGAAATCATAAACACCTGAGCAGTTTTCGCTTTATTTTCAGGGTCCAGAGTACTTTGACCATATAAATTACCCCCTTTAAAACTTATTTCTTGCTGTATATAAATTTCGTCTAAATGAACATTAACCAAATATTCATGAGTTTCCAAATATTTAATCCTGCTTTTTAAATATGATATGCTTCCTTCAAGAGAACTATTTAATGACAACTTACTTATAAGCTTTTGCAAGTTTTTTGGATGCGGCAAATTCAATAATCCACTTTTCATTAAAGTATGATAAGCATTAGTTGAGTGCACATATAAACACGAAGAAAATACCATTGTTTGATTAGTATAACGTTTTCCATACTTAGGAGAGTTAGATAAAATTAACTGTTCCGCTAAAAATTGTAAATTAGGAGATTCTTCATAATTTGGAAGTGATTTCATCAGTGATACTATAGTATGAATTAAACTTTTCTGATCTGGATTTTGAGTTGCCTCAAGCCATAAGACTAAATCCTCTAAATTGATTTTTGTAGAAAATTTTACCTTTATGCGGAAGTTTGCTATCATTTATTTTGATATTATTCACATAAACTGTAAAATCTAAATTTTGTTCAACAATAATACAACCCGAGACCATAGGGCATTCACTATCAATTTTCATACAGCACAAGGCAAGCTTATCTTGTTTTTTAAGAATAGCCCAACAATCTTGCTTTTCTTTAGAATTTTGCATGTGTTTTAACACATCATCCAGTGAATTAATTGAGTTTTCTTCGACATACTTTTTATGATCAGATATACTTTGCATAATTTCAGCATCAAAATTTTCTTGCTCTCTATCAGACAATCTTTTAACTGAAGAAGATGGCTCACTTAAATAAGATGGCAAATTAGGAAAGATTGAAGGTACTGCATTTTCGACAAGTTTCGGTATCTCCCGTGGATATTCTCTCGGCTCACCATTAACCATTACACGGTCAACTCTAATAACTGACGATTCAGGAAAATGTTTTATGCAAACAATTGGATTTTTTAATCGGCTGAGATCAGTAGGAATCTTTCTGAGCCACTGAGAACGCAAAGGTTCTTTCTTTGGCAAGCTAAATGTTGTTGTTCTTTCCTTCTCAGTATCATAATTGGACCGACAACCCGCTACGCTACATCGTCTCGGCATGATGGCACTAAAACAACAATAATTAATACTTTAGGGATTGCACTGATTTTAACTCGTAAGTGCATGCTTCACCAATACAATTTTTTTCCACCCCGATAGTAGAATACAATGTTAACATATGGAAAAAAATAATTAAGTGATGACTTATTCCCTAATGTATAAATACCGAAAAACGGTTTTCACCATCATAAAGTAAACATCATAAAGTAGTGCTTTAGGTAGCATCCATTACAAAAAGTAAGAAGCTATCTATTGCAACCGTCCGGAAGGAAGCAAATCGGAAAATTTCGGTATATTTTCACCTACAATGACCCCCAAACCCCCAAACCACTCTCAGTCCAAATGTTAATTTATATATGTATATATATATATATATATATATATATATATATATATATATATCCCATTTTTATGTCATGCACTTGCACTCGTATTTTTATGAACAGATCTGAATATGAGTGACCAAGTGTACCGGGCTTTATCCAACATCTTGTTTCAAAGTAATGGCCACTTAAAGATAACAAGTACAAAAAAAAGTAGAAATATAAAAGTTTTTACTATTACGTGTTCGGCCTTGATACAAGGATTCTGAAGCATTTTTTGTTTTGCCTTTTTTTAAAAAAATGACTGAGATATAGCAGTTTAGAATTCTAGGGAGGTTGATATTTCCGTAATCAGGTTTCATTTAATAGGTAACTTAGCGTGGTTTCTTACAAATTTATACTTTAATTGTGGTGTATAAACATTGTTACTAATCTCGTACGCTTAAAACTACATCTTCATATCAGCCTGCATCAAATTCTTGCCAAGCTTGGCGATATTTGGCGAAACATCACCTTATTCAGTGACAAAAATAGGGTACCGTAAATGTAGACAGCATGGCGATAGCTGACTAATTTTTCAAAATTCCTATTCAATTTCCATACTGACGAAAACAAGGAATCTTCTATAATCGGGTTCCACGCATTTTACCTTCTAGTGTCTGAGTAAAATTAGCCAACATTTTCTTAAAAACGAGGTATACGGAAGCTACATTTTCCTCCAGGTACAGGCTGGAAGGATTTTTTTCTCTACATTTTAACTACATTTAACATTGTTAATTTTGAAATTTCTACTTGAGGAGAGTTTTTAAATTGTATCATCGTCTTATAAATACTTATAATTTAACGAGGAAATTTCAGCATCTGAAGTGTATTTCGAAAACCGTATTTTTATAATTATATTAGTTGATGAGTAATCAGGTATTTAAATTTTCCCATAGGTTTACGTGGAATTTCGTCGTTAGTGAAGAAAAGTGAAGAACCCTTAGACATAGATAGAGCAAGCAAGAAATGTGTGATGCTGTTAATATGAAACATAATCAGCAGTTTAAAATAGAGTTTTTATTATAGCACATTAAACAAAATGCCTTGTAATTTCATGTTAAGAATAGGATTCGTAAATATCGTGAAATTTTCGAAAATAGCAAAAAAAATAACATATTTTGATTCGGAAATATCGTGATATTTTCGGAAATTGCAAAAGAAAACACATATTTTAATTTATATCCTATATCTTTAATATTTTTAATAAAATAGGCAAAACAGTGCTAAAATTAAGCCTTTTCAGGCTTATATGAATTTACTTTGGAAATTTATATTAGAAACTTCAATTTTATATTTGTCAATAATAGAATATGTTACTACATTTAATAACAAACGCTTGTATGTTGTATAGTCATCACAAGACTTTCTTCATAATCATTCCAATATATTGATTTAAATAGATCCTAACACCAACTATTATGAATATGTAGTGCATTTATTTGAATTTAACATGGAGTTACAATGATCAGTAAATAAAAAAGCACTGTACAACACCCATCTCTCCCCTCCCCACCCCCACCTATTGGATAGTCAAACTGGAACACAGCAATAATGTTTACGGCAAAAATAATAATGTTAATATTCCGATTATCTTCACGAAGAATCGTCTTTTGTGGAAGTCTTTCTAAGGGAACCTAACACATATTTATGCAAGGTTCGAAGAAAAACACGGAAAACTCTGAACGGATAGGCCGGCGAGCGCGATGCGGATTAGAAACCAGCACCTTCCGTCTACAAACTTTGAGAGCAGAACCTCTCAGCCGTCAGCAAATCGTAATAAATATTGGATATAAATCATAATACATATTATGATAGATATTTATTGCTATGCAGGATGCTCCTAAAAGATTGAAACATGCTTTAATTGTTTATCTGTTGACGATATTCGGCAGTATAAATTGCAAAAGTGTAAAAAAAAAGTTAGGAAAAAAAAAGAAATATTGATTCTATTAATTTTCAAACAAATTTACACGTTTTAAATTTTTTACGACCCCCGTAGACAAAACTGGTTAATTAGAAAATTTTCGCTTTAGATGAAAAAACTGTATATTGCTTATATTTACGCATTACGCAATACGTATTAAACTGCATATTGCTATATATAAACTGCAATATTTTTATAATTAAATGAGTTATGCTTAATTGAAAATTGACCACTGTGAATGGAGACCATATATCAAATTAGAAATGTAAATCTATGAGATATTGTAAGAAAGAGGAATACATAAGTAAATACAGACAGTAACTGATCATAAACAAAATGTAATTGTAATAATATTAGTTGTGTAGCACTCCAAAATATTTAGAGAAGCATTATTATAAAAACTTAGTTATGTATTGAAGTTTATAGAAAATTATAAGGAGCTTTGAGAATTACTTTAAAAAAAAAAATTCGTTTGTAGGATTTAAATCTATATTAGTCTCTTGGCATGTTCTCTGCCGGCGTATTGCTTTATTTAGATGTATTTATTTTGGGATGGAATTTTTTCACAGTTGTTAACATATTTTTTATCTAAAAAATAACATTAATGTCCCTATTTTCAATTATGCAATATGAATTTAAATGGTATGAAAAACTGTATAAGAGAACTTTTTAAGTTATGTTAATAATAAATATTAACGTAGACATATATTAATAATATTAATAATTCAGAACTAATTTTAAAGGTACGTGCAAGCAATTTTTTACATCAAAAGTTCTTGTTAAAATTTCAAAAATCTAGTTATATCAAAAGTGCAAAAAATGTCTAACTGACCAAATTCGTCTAAGGAGAATTGATAATTTTTTTTTCCAAGTGTAACTTTTTCAAAATTATTTTAAAAAAAGTCTTTCATTGATATAATTTATTTCTTTAATTTTGAACACTTTGGCAATTTACATTTCCACATTATCTCCATCATGTAAAACAAGAAAGAAAAATCATGCACCAAGCATAGATTATGAAACACTTTCCAACACTAACAGAAAACTTTAACAAACCATCGCTGTTTAATAAGGTAAATAAGGTATCGAAGTAAACATTTCAGAAAACACAAAACACATTTGAAAACCAGATTGCAGCAATTACCGTCCACAGCCGGTAAAGTACTCCAATTCCTTTCTGCAGCTCTGTATATAAGTTATACATTTGTATATACCTGGTATTACAAATGCTGCAATTTAGCTACAATATGCAACATACAACTGCAACAATGCTACAGTATGCTACAATTTAGTTTAGAAATAAAACACATAACACAGATAGAAAATCATCTTCAGCAGTTTCTACCAATAGACGGAAACATACTTAAATTATTTTGTACAGCCCTGTATATTACCTTAAGCTTTTTATACATGCCACATATTAAGCTACAGTTTAATTTAGGCAAATACACGCTGAAATCACACTTCCAGAAATTATCATACATATGCAGCCATGTATTCAGCTCTTTGCGTGGCCCTGTATATGATTTTATTTATATTCATCAAAATTTTCTTGGTATACTAAATATATTTCACGTTTAAAATGCATAACTCGATTAAAAGCCCATTTTAATCACTTTAAGTTGATGCACCGTAATGCTTACGAATTTTTCTGTGTAGCCCTGTATATGATCTGTAGCATTTATACATACCTCATAGCATTTAAAAATTTAGTTAAACGCAAACCTTACTAATATCCGACTTCCAATTATGGCTTATAAACAATACTTCAGACACAGTACTGTACCCGAAATATTCTGCGTGTCCCTGTAAATGAACGATAAATGCTATGCACATAAGTATCTTGTAGTAAACCTCAATAATGTATATCAATTTCATTATATTTGAAATAGCGTAAAATAATTAAAATACGCTATAAACCGTTTTTCTCCCGTAGACCATTATTTAAAAGAAGCACTGTAAATGAAAGAAAAAAGCTTTACACTCCATATTCTACAGAAAGCATGTCTTAGTGCATCCCAGAAATTGATATCAATTTCATTATGTTTGTAATAGTGTAACAGGATTAAAATGCGCCGCAAACAATTTTACACATTAAACCATAATGCAATGGAATTCATTTCGGTTTCCCTGTAAACTAATTATAAGTGTTAGACGTACCATGTTCGATAGTAAGCATCGTGTAGTGTATCAATTTCAATATATTTGAAATAGTGTCACATCATTAAAATGCACTGCAAACAATTTTTCCCCGTAGACCAACCATAGTGTAACGGCATTCTTTTGAGTGCCCCTGTAAAAAAAGTATAAGTGCTACACACTTCATTTTTAATACCGAACATGCTATAGTAAACCCCAATAACATATATCAATTGCATGACTATCCGGATATATTTACGCGAGTTTTACAGCTCGGACAGTCAGACGGCAGACAGACAGACAGACAAACCGAATTCGTAAACACTTTTGAACTACGTTGGAAAGTGTTAAAAATTAAAATGTGTTTCAATCTTTTAGGGACATCCTGTATATATATATCAGTCCTGATTAATGATACATACACAAAGACAAATATAGGAAAATATGGCAATACTTTAAACAGAAATTATGGGAAAAATGATAAGCATATACAACTAAGCATGTCGGATTTCCTTGTAAAACAAAGTTTTGATTGTTAGAAATTCATACACAACATAACTGAAAATATATGGTACAAATGTAAAAGTTTGAACTAATATCTGGCAATTTGTTCTTTGTGCTCACTCGAAATCTCAATTTATTGATTTATTATTTTATTATAAACAAAAAAAATAATAATAACACATTTATTAGTGGAATTGTATTCAATTTGTTAATAAATAAATTAAAATAACATTTCATTCATATATACATTTAAAAAATCATGAATTGTTTAAAGGAACCAAAATGCAAAGTATCATATGTATAGTATTCTTAATATTAATCCGTAATAACGTGTAGTATTCTGAATATTAAATCTTTAAAAATAATCTGAACTTATTAAAAATTTCGATTTGTTTATATTAATAAGCGAAAAAATTTTAGAATAAATAGTGCAAGTAAAGACATATTCATTTAAAATAAATTAGCTTTACTTATATTTAAACAATACAAAACAAACATTATCATATAAATAAATGCATAGGTATCTTTCATAAAAAAAAAAAAAAAAAAAAAAAAAAAAAAAAAACTACATCGCCAAGATCAGTGATGCAGTGATGAATTCAAGAGGTGATATTCCCTACAAATGATTTCGTATTTTAGATTTATTAATAGTCTAGATATGAAAAATTATCCCGAAACTTTGTAATATCCTCCCACCGGAGCTGCCCTTAGAAAAAAATACATAATCAATAATACTCTCACGATTTTACTCAGCTGTTTTATTTGATATAAGTAAAGTTACCGTCATTCTGTTAACTAAATTATCATATTTACAACGATTTAAAGTATATAACATTGCACATTTAAATGTTATGCATATTGCATCAAAACGGAAAAATGGTTAATATACTTACATTCGATAGATTATCCTAAGTATCTCGTCTTTATATTAATTGATGAGCCAAAACTTAATAAAACCTAAAACCTCTTAACACAATTAAAATAAAATAAACGAATCGCAATGAAAATTGCGTTTGTATTTATTAATAAATCTTGGAACAATTGGTTTTTAAACACACACGAAAATCAAAGTAATGGAATTCCTTTGTGTTTGAGTACAGATGCGCGTCAAAGGACATTTTCAGTAAGACCGCGACGGTCACGTGACTTTCAACCACGGTAGCCCTCTGCGTTAGCCCGTTATAGTCATATATGACGTATATGACATTTTATAACCTCTATGACCAAGTTATAGTCACATTCTTCATTCTATTAAATCCTATCAACCGTAATTAATTCATTGATATCCCATGATAGGTAGTGATTCTAGGATGCCTTGGCGATTACGTCCTATTTAAGATGGCGTCATATTATTTCCGTATTACTGAATTTAAAAACCGAATTTGTATACTAAAATTGTTTAATTATAGCAATCATATAATCTACCGACAGTTTTTTGGATAGATGTTTCCGGAGAAATAGATATTCAATGGAAAAAGAGTCTAAATATGGATTTCAAGCTCTGAAATTTTCAAAGCTAGGCTTAAGTTTCCCATTGGAATTTTCAGTAAATGTCAACGAAAGATAAAATGTTCCCAACTTACCCAAACTTATTTTATTACGGAATTTTGTACTTATTTTATTACGGAAATGAATCATATCATAATAACAGACGATATAATTAATTTCACAGAAATAATAACAGTACGAATGCACCTCATTTGTCACGTTTAATGTACAATTTCCAACTTGTTTCTTTCTTTTTTTGTTTCGGATACCAGCTCTATGAAAATTTCTAGGATATGGAGACTTTTGTTTGGGTTACATATAATATCGATTAAACAAAAAAAGAATTTGAGAGGGGAGTGGGATCGGAGCGTTTAGTATGTATACTCTGAGTTCCAGATAAATATGATCGGACTCTGTATTTAAGCATAAATCCTAATCGCTACTAGAGTATTCTGCGTCTTGATGCTCCCAAACGCCCGGAAACATTTTTTTAAGCTAATTTTTTACTAATCACAGATTGATTATGTCAGTTTCCGCTAATCAAAGAATGTCCTTGTTCATTACATTATTAATTTTCATTTGATGTACTTACCAAGTATGCATACCAAAGATCTTTCAATTAATGGTTCAGGGTCCAGTTTCTTTACTTGCAGAAATAAAGCCCAGTTATTGTGATGTCATATTGACTTAATCCTAGAAATCCTTTCCTAATCGTAGTAATCTTATTTTACTTTTATGTCTAAAAATTGGCGTAATTTTCACCAACGAAACCATTCTGCCATACAGAGATTGGGTCATCCTTCAGGCGTGTAGAAAACATGTGTAGAGTGAATATAAGTGATTTTGTACAGTACAACCTCATAAAAATTAATCAAAAACTAAATATTACATAACATTAGTACTATAAAATCAAAATCCACATTTCTTTTAAAAAAAAATAAATAATAAAAAATTCACAAAAATGTAACAGAGTTAGGCGCATGAACTACATGTGTAGCAAATGAATATGGAGGACTTTATGCAGTACAACTCGCTAAATATTTATCAAAACATAAATATTACATAAAGTTAGAACTATAAAATGAAATTCCGCTATTAAATCCTATCAACCGTAATTAATTCATTGATATCCCATGATAGGTAGTGATTCTAGGATGCCTTGACGATTACGTCCTATTTAAGATGGCGTCATATTATTTCCGTATTACTGAATTTAAAAACCGAATTTGTATACTAAAATTGTTTAATTATAGCAATCATATAATCTACCGACAGTTTTTTGGATAGATGTTTCCGGAGAAATAGATATTCAATGGAAAAAGAGTCTAAATATGGATTTCAAGCTCTGAAATTTTCAAAGCTAGGCTTAAGTTTCCCATTGGAATTTTCAGTAAATGTCAACGAAAGATAAAATGTTCCCAACTTACCCAAACTTATTTTATTACGGAATTTTGTACTTATTTTATTACGGAAATGAATCATATCATAATAACAGACGATATAATTAATTTCACAGAAATAATAACAGTACGAATGCACCTCATTTGTCACGTTTAATGTACAATTTCCAACTTGTATCTTTCTTTTTTTGTTTCGGATACCAGCTCTATGAAAATTTCTAGGATATGGAGACTTTTGTTTGGGTTACATATAATATCGATTAAACAAAAAAAGAATTTGAGAGGGGAGTGGGATCGGAGCGTTTAGTATGTATACTCTGAGTTCCAGATAAATATGATCGGACTCTGTATTTAAGCATAAATCCTAATCGCTACTAGAGTATTCTGCGTCTTGATGCTCCCAAACGCCCGGAAACATTTTTTTAAGCTAATTTTTTACTAATCACAGATTGATTATGTCAGTTTCCGCTAATCAAAGAATGTCCTTGTTCATTACATTATTAATTTTCATTTGATGTACTTACCAAGTATGCATACCAAAGATCTTTCAATTAATGGTTCAGGGTCCAGTTTCTTTACTTGCAGAAATAAAGCCCAGTTATTGTGATGTCATATTGACTTAATCCTAGAAATCCTTTCCTAATCGTAGTAATCTTATTTTACTTTTATGTCTAAAAATTGGCGTAATTTTCACCAACGAAACCATTCTGCCATACAGAGATTGGGTCATCCTTCAGGCGTGTAGAAAACATGTGTAGAGTGAATATAAGTGATTTTGTACAGTACAACCTCATAAAAATTAATCAAAAACTAAATATTACATAACATTAGTACTATAAAATCAAAATCCACATTTCTTTTAAAAAAAAATAAATAATAAAAAATTCACAAAAATGTAACAGAGTTAGGCGCATGAACTACATGTGTAGCAAATGAATATGGAGGACTTTATGCAGTACAACTCGCTAAATATTTATCAAAACATAAATATTACATAAAGTTAGAACTATAAAATGAAATTCCGCTATTAAATCCTATCAACCGTAATTAATTCATTGATATCCCATGATAGGTAGTGATTCTAGGATGCCTTGGCGATTACGTCCTATTTAAGATGGCGTCATATTATTTCCGTATTACTGAATTTAAAAACCGAATTTGTATACTAAAATTGTTTAATTATAGCAATCATATAATCTACCGACAGTTTTTTGGATAGATGTTTCCGGAGAAATAGATATTCAATGGAAAAAGAGTCTAAATATGGATTTCAAGCTCTGAAATTTTCAAAGCTAGGCTTAAGTTTCCCATTGGAATTTTCAGTAAATTCCTTTGAAATTCCTTTTCTTTGAAAAAAAAAAAATAAAAACCTCTCAAACATGTAACGGTGTTAAGGGGCGCGGGCTTTAGGTGTAGAACTTTGTTAGGGTGGGCGTGGGGGACCAGTTGCATAATCGAGAGTCACATGGTTACTGGCGTGCAGAGCGCCTCACCAAACTCAGATGCTGAACTCTATAGATGTGTCACTCTGACTAGGGCTAATGCAGGGCTGGATGGAAAGTTAACGCTATTGTTTTAAAATACTTTGGTTTTATGAATGTTAATTTTACAAAACAATTTTTCTTTTAAATATGATGTCATTTTTATTGGGGAAGCATGCTTATGGTTGATGGATTGGGATCAACAAATTGAATTTTATGTTACAGACATATATTTATTTTCAAATCTAACCATTAAGACGAACCATTACAAACGTAACCAAAAAATACATCTTTCTATATAGAGGATTTGCTTAAAGTAGTACTAAAAAAATCTAAGAAAGTTTTTTTTTTCTCTTTTTCTACTCACTAGGACATTTGTCTTTCTCAAACGGAGGCCAATCCTCGCATTTCTCGACTTCATGGGTTTTATCCTTAACTTTGTCACAGACGTAGCCATCTTCCTCTCCTTCGACACACTCCTTGATGCGCTCTCGAGTGCCACGACCGCAGGTTGTCGAACACTGAGACCATTCCATCCATTTCGAATTCTCTAATCGATCTGCAATTGAGAAAGAAAAACAATAAACATAAAATAACATCAGTAGTATATGGTACCTACTCTGGAACACTTTTCATACTCCACTAAACGCAAATATTGAACGATTATTGTAAGATTTTTCATCAAAAATTTGTCAGTCTGAATATCGAGAGTTGTAACGATTATTCATCAAAAAGTTCGTCAAAATGTGTGCATTTTTGAACAAATTTTAATATTTTTAATGAAAAAGTTTGCCTGTCGACTAATCCGATTATTGTAAGATTGTCCAAATGATGATTATAAAACAACCCTTGAAAATCCAATGGAATGCTAATATTTTTCATCAAACTTTATTAATCGTCTATCAAATGCTAATAAACAACCTTCCTCTAGGATGATATTGATAGGAATAATGAAAGCAAAGACCAGCGTTATATAATAAGTTATCAGCATTATAACCAATCCTAAAATCTTTAGTTGCATTAAAAGCTATAGAATAATATAAGTCATTAGCTCCAGGACTATAAATATCAAACCATTCTTTTGTTTCTGGTATTATATTCCAATTGTCATCACATTTACTTTCTATCCAAAAATAAATTCCAGGTTGAGAAAATTTAGAGGGTTGATCCATTTTGTATATTTTTGCGGTCAAAGTTAATTTTATTGTATCATTGAAACTATTAAATATAGTATAATTATTAGAGTTATCGATGCTATAATTTGTAATAACGGGGTCAAATTTGAAATAATGAAAGGTAGGCGAAAGACAATTAAACAGTAAAGTACTTATCACAAAATATTGTAGCATTTATATAGAAAAAAATTTTCGATAGATGATTCGAACAAAGTTTAGACAGATTAAATAAATAAGCTGTAAGAAAATATTAATTTATCAATTCTCTCCTTTTATTTACACTTATAAATGCTATTCTCATAGTTTGATATTTTCATAGTTCGATAAAATTAAAAAAAAATAGTTTGTGTCGAAATTAACACATTTTTGATAGAAAAGAATTTTGTACTTAAAACAGATATATTTTTAATTTCAGTAAATACTATTCTGTTAGTTTTCATAGATGATATTAAATAAAATCCATCCGATATTGTAAGATTTAAAACAAATAGTATGATTAAGCTTTTTCTAATTCATAATCATAATAGCCATCATTATTTTTTCCTTTAAAATGAAAGATATAACCCCCTTTATTCAGTTTTGTTATTGCATTTTCAGATATTTTTCCATGACTCTTTTTAAGAAAATAATCTTTTTCTACATCATTAACTTCCAATCTCGCAATAGTCGTATTTCCAAATTTAGTTTGAATTTTCTTCAACGAAATCAGTTTGTATTTCCCTTTCTCTAAATCTTTTAGCTTATGAGTTACTGGGAACGATCTGAGACTGTTGAATTCTTCCATTTATTAAGGAACAATTTTTGAAAGACAATTTTTATAGTACAGGCATCTGTACATAGAACATCCAGGTCCTAATATTCTAACGCATCTCGGTACATCTAATATTTTTATAGGAATTCCCCATTCTTCAAAAGTACTTTTCAGAAAAACGCCTCCTTTAAAAGCAAATGTGCAGCTAAAAGCGCTAAATTCTTCATTTCTTTCAACTGCTAATAGAGGGCAGCACTAAAAAAATTTCTCGCTTGTACAAGGAACGAATTTATGATGTATTCCTAGATTTCTGATAGAAAATGCTTATTTTAAGTAAGAATTAATAAGAATTTTTCTAATATTTATTTAATTTTGTATAGGAATTTTACATTTACTTTAATTTAATTTAATAGAAGCAAGAACGGATGAATATTGATTGTTGTTTAAAGGATTCATTCATGAATGATTATTTTTAAAAAATGATATGCAAAAGAATACTAATAATTTATTGATTTCAGTTAATGTATTATCATATATTCTGGTAGTTTGATATTTTTATACTCCACTAAACGCTATTATTTAATCATTATTGTAAGATTTTTATCAAAAAGTTTGACTATCGAACAATTTTTAGACAGATTAAATAATCATAATTTGAAATAAGAAATAATATTCATCCAATGCTAATATTCAGTTAATGTAATATTAAATTTCAGTTTTTATTGTTTCTGTTTAAAGAAAATTTAAGAAATGGTTAGAGACTTGTAATTTCTGAGAAGAAGATGAAAATTTTTTAAATTTTAATATTAAATCCAAACATTTTTCAAAATATATTACATTCCAAATTCTTAATAATTGATGTTTTACCTAAGTGTGGTAGTTTAATAGTTATATATATTAAAAAAGACTTCCTCGCTGAGCTCTCATCTGTATGGTGGTTAGGACAACGCGACTTTATCGGCATTCTTCTTCGGATGCAGAGGTTGCGAGTTCGAACCCCTGACAAGCAAAAACCCAATAGACGCGCACCAAGCGCAAAAAGCCCCCCATTTTTATTAGCGCTTGGTGCGTGTCAATTGGGGGGCATTTTGCAAAAATTTGTAAGAATAATGACGTCACACAGTCGATAAAGTTGTATTATAAGCCGGTAAAGTTGCGTCACTAAGAAGACTGTATACAGATCAGAGCTCCCCCTCCATAGCTAAACTCTCTCTAATTATTGTTTAAATAATTATGAGTTGATGTAAAAAGAGCTATGGAGGGGCCATATAAAACCATATAACTCTCTCTAATTATGTTTGAATAATTATGAGTTGATGTAAAGATGGAAGAGATGGCGAAGATGGAATGGTCACAAATGTGTTGTCACTGGAGATGGCTATAAATGCTCGCAAACATAGATCATTTGTGATTGTGGTGGATGGAAAGTTGTAATGACTTGCAAACCTATTCTGTTCGTAAGTGTATGGTCCCTGGAAAGTTGTAATGACTTGCAAACCTATTCTGTTCGTAAGTGTATGGTCCCTGGAAAGTTGTAATGACTTGCAAACCTATTCTGTTCGTAAGTGTATGGTCCCTGGAATGTTGTAATGACTTGCAAACCTATTCTGTTCGTAAGTGTATGGTCCCTGGAAAGTTACAACAGTCACAGTACAACAGTCATTACAGAAAAGATAAAAGTTCAATACCCTTATTTCTAAAAATGGAGTGGAACTTTACGTCCGCAATAATGTCATTTTTGCAAAATGCCCCCAATTGACAATCTGTTGTAATGACTTGCAAACCTAATCTGTTCGTAATCTGTTCCATAGCTAAACTCTCTCTAATTATTGTTTAAATAATTATGAGTTGATGTAAAAAGAGCTATGGAGGGGCCATATAAAACCATATAACTCTCTCTAATTATGTTTGAATAATTATGAGTTGATGTAAAGATGGAAGAGATGGCGAAGATGGAATGGTCACAAATGTGTTGTCACTGGAGATGGCTATAAATGCTCGCAAACATAGATCATTTGTGATTGTGGTGGATGGAAAGTTGTAATGACTTGCAAACCTATTCTGTTCGTAAGTGTATGGTCCCTGGAAAGTTGTAATGACTTGCAAACCTATTCTGTTCGTAAGTGTATGGTCCCTGGAAAGTTGTAATGACTTGCAAACCTATTCTGTTCGTAAGTGTATGGTCCCTGGAATGTTGTAATGACTTGCAAACCTATTCTGTTCGTAAGTGTATGGTCCCTGGAAAGTTACAACAGTCACAGTACAACAGTCATTACAGAAAAGATAAAAGTTCAATACCCTTATTTCTAAAAATGGAGTGGAACTTTACGTCCGCAGTAATGTCATTTTTGCAAAATGCCCCCCAATTGACAATCTGTTGTAATGACTTGCAAACCTAATCTGTTCGTAAATGTATGGTCCCTGGAAAGTTGTAATGACTTGCAAACCTATTCTGTTCGTAAGTGTATAATGGAGTACCTGCGGACGTAAAGTTCCACTCCATTTTTAGAAATAAGGGTATTGAACTTTTATCTTTTCTGTCCCAGTCTCTTTAAATTTTCTTATAAATTCAATAGGTAATTTCATAACTTTTTCACTTAAATGAAAATCAATTTTATTGAGATATAATGAAATAAATGTGTAAAATTCTTTACATTGCGATTAATCTTTGAGCCAACACCATTTATATAAAAGCATTTTTATAAACACTTTTATTTTTCATCTTTATTCAAAAGTTGTCTCAGTTCATTAATAAATCGTATTAAAATATTTTTTAATTCGAAAATTTCATCCATTAATCTTTCTCTATGAGGTTCTTCTTCTTCATAATAATGGCCAAATTTTTTATTTAATTCACCCAGTTGAACGGAAAGTATTTTTTTCCAGTTATCGTTATAAAAATTATCTGGTAATTGATCAAACTTATATTCGATCAGATTACAAAAATCTAGTCTATGCATATATTTTTCTAAAAACCTTTCACCAAATGTTTGAAAACGAGCTATTTGCAACCAATTTAGTCCTTCTTCCAGTTTGCACATAGTGTTTTCTGAAAGTTTTTGAAACATGGATACTTTATGTAAATCTAATCTTTCATGATAGGTTTGGATAAATTCGTCACTTAAAGTTTGATATTGAGATATAACAACCCAATTTATATAATTCGAATGTTTTAGTATAAATCCTTCAGACAGCTTTTGATTCTTAGATACTAAATTCCAATCGAATTCTTCTTTATATTTTTCTAGAAATTCTTCTGAAAGTTTTTGGTGTATACATATAACATTCCATTCAATATAATCTATGAGTTCTTCCATAAAAGATTCGGATAATACTGAATATCTACAAACTAACTTCCAATTGAGTTGATCTTTCAAATTTCGTAGGACATCTTCGGATAAATTTTTAGTTTTAGAAAATTCGTCCCAGTTGATATCCATTTAATAACGAACCTATTTTAAAAAGCAATTTTTTCAATATGCATCCAAGGTTTTAAAGTGATTGGTATTTTGGGTTTTATCCAGACTGTAATGATTTCACCGCGATTTCCATTGACAAAACAAGTTTCATAATTATCACTTGTCTCTCTGTGTAAAATTGTTTTATCTCCGAATTTAAGTTCTATTTCTGTATCAAAATATCTACTATTATCTATTAAATATATAGTAATTTTGATATACATATTTGTAGATAATCTCATATCCTTATTCAATAAGTTAGAACTCATCAAGTCGAAATTTATTTTGGTAAATTCTTTTTCTGTAAAAGTCTGAAAATCATCTTTTATAGTAACCCAGATATCTTTACTGTCTACATATATTTTATTGACTACGTCTTTATCGTTTTCGGGTTCTGAAACATTCGTAATTATTTTATTTTTTGCATCAAATTTATCATTTTTTAATATTAACGCATTTTTTTCTAAATATCGCTTATTGATAACATTTTTTGCATCTAATGGGTCTGCGACATTGCCTATTCTTTTTCATTTAGCATCGTAAGCTTTTCCTTCAATTAGATGTAACGTATTTTCATCCAGTTCTTGTATTCTCTCGGCTGTTTCTTTTATGAAAGTTAAAAAATTACTGTCGTAATTGGTATTATTTTTGTCTATAAAATCTTTTAATTCAAAATGATTGTTTTCTATTTTATTCAAAACGAAACTTTTAGTGGTTAAATCTAAATCATCGATTGGATCTGAAGAATTTTTTAATATTTTATTTTCCATATCGTAATGACCCTCGTCCGTTAATTTAAAACCTATACCGGGTGGTCCGATAGGGCCTTTTCGCTCTGGATTATCATACGGCGGATAATAAACAGCCATTTATAAAGACTAAAAAATGTTATTCTCCTAAGGTTTTAATCATAGTAATTTCTTTTTTATTCATATTTAATATACATTTCTTTCTTACTTCTAAAATATAGTAAAATACATATTCTTGGGTTGTTTCTTTTTCTAATTTCCAATTGAATTCTATTCTCAAATTTTCCAGAGTAGTATAGTTTACATGATTTGACAAATCAAAATGAATTATAGGATATAATTTACCGAAATCTGAGTAATTTACCATACAACCGGTTTCTGTGTTTAGATTATTGAGACCTGATTCCAGAAAAGATTCATATAATCTATTATATTCCTTTTTACCAAAATCCATAGTATATCGCTCTGCTGGTAACGGCGATCTGTTAATCATCAACCAACATTCGATCATATCCAAGTTATCAAATATCATATTATTCTTTTTAGGATTTTCATTTCTTTCAAAATATTGCGGAATTACAAATAATCTTAAAACTTCATCGGATGTAGCAGATATAGAATCAGAACCGCTTTTATATTTATTAATAGGACTAGATCTGTTAATTTCATACTGATTCCAGTTTATTTCTATATCCGTATTAGATAATTTTAACTCATTATAGAGAATCTCCGCACCATTTTTAAAGTCGACGTATCTCACCCACAGTGCTATGTCTTCAATTTCTACTTTATAATCTGGATTTGCAGCGTCTGTGTAAATCATATTTCTACTATCGTCTCTTTGGAATTCCAGTCTTATTATGAATCCAGAAATGGCTTTTTTATATTCTGTGACAAAATCAAAAATTTCCTTTAAAGGCGTCCATGTTGTAACTGTATTGCTGTTTTTCGACAATTCCCATCTTTTTTTAAATCCTTTATTGTAGTTTTCATTTTTTACAATTTTTAATTTATTGACGATATCTGTTACAGGGGTGGTAGCAATTATCGTACCATCGTCTTGAAGTAAACTTTTATTTCTATCAGCACTATCACTGGTATCTGGATAAAAACCTATATTGGTAGCTTCAGATGTTGAATAATCTCTGGTATAATCCTTCAGTCTCTTAACCTGTAGAATGTAGGAGTGATAGTCTCCAACTGATTCGATTATTTGTTTACCTATCTGAAGTTTTACGCCTTTCATAGAACACACTGCGGCGACATTTTCATCATTTATAGGTGCGCCACTGGATTTTACAATTTTCCACTTTGTCTCCAGATAACTCTCCGATAATGAAACAGGATCATTGGTATCAGTAATTTCGAAATGAAACGTCGTATTTTCTTTTTTGTCATTATGGCTTGTACTAGGTAATCTTATTTTTTTTAATTCGCTACTTTTTATATCGTTATTATAAAAATAACGAGTATCTCTCAGATCATAAATTTTTTCCATTTATTTAGGAAGAATTTTCAGACCTGTTCCTTTCATCTTTTTTGAAAATATTTCTTTCAATATGTCAGCATCCGTCAATCTGTCATTCAAATCTACTTTTTTAGCTTTAAAAAATCCTTTTCCTTGAATTCTTTTACTTTTCCTATATAATCTGTGTTTATTCATTTATTTATTGAGAAAATTTAGTTAATATGAATTGATATATTTTTTCAACATAATCTTCTTTTTCACCTACGACTCTAAAATTATACTCAATTAAACCTTTATTTAAATCAATTAATTCACCATTTTGATTCGTAACTCTCATCCTTATTCTGCGAATAGAATCCCTATTCACAGGATAATAGATTAAATTATTGAATTCTTTCGAAATGATAACACCCGGTACATCCCTCGGTGTAAAAGAATAAATAACTTCTGAATTATTCTGGTTGATTAAAGATCCATTCACTACATCACAATGAATATATATAATATCGTTTCCGTTGGTTATATCCGCTATATTTTCACCTTCTATTACAGTCTCTTCATCATGACTTTCGTAGACCTTTTTTTCAAAGCCTATTAACTTATGAAAATCGCTTTTTGTTAAGTCGATATTCCAACCTTTAGTTAATTTAATAAGCATTCTTAGTCTAGATTGTATTCTACCAAATTTTACCGGAGGATCGTCTGAACCAAACGCTTTCATCACATCTATATTTAAATCTTCAACATTTTTATTACCGTAAGGAATAGTGATAGATTTAACATTATTCTCATCTGTGTATACGTCAAACATATTAGTTTTATCTGTTATGTTAAACCATGAAACTGTCATAGTAAAAGATTGCAATGCTATTTTTTTTAATTTTAGAGGTTGAGGAAATTCAACAGTGAAGTCCTCTGATTTTTCATGACTTTTTGGTTTCAATTTGATCATTTATTAGACAGTAAAAAATCTTTAAAGATGAAAAACAAACTCTTCGTTATAATCGCTAGGCTGTTGAGTAAATGAATTAAGTACACATTCTGGACATTTACCTTTATTTCTTTCCTTTATATATTTCATACAAAATAATCCACAATTTACAGAAGTAGGTTTTTGTAAAAAACTATCATTGTGAGCTATATTGACTTTTTTATTGGACAGTTTAAGAAATTTCATAATATTTTCGGGAATATATTTTTCTTTGAGTTTAATATTTTTATATATATATTCCCCAAAAGGATCGAAATATTCTACATAGTTATATTTTGGATCATTATAGTAACAAACCCAATGTGTTCCAGGACCCGTCGAAATATCTAAATTAATAATCCCGCTTTCAAAATTTCCAATCTTTTTAGGAAGTAAATCGGAAGTGAAAACACCCCTGAATCCTCTTTCATCTTTCATATTTTCTTTAATCGTTTCATCGGATATACCCAATTCTGTTACCGGGATTTTTTTTTTTTAGACACTGACGCTTTTAGACCCGATCCTTTGTTTTCCCAAGGCTGAAAAACTCCAGATCCCGATATTTTATCTAGGATTTTTTTAGTTCCCCAACCCGCCGCACCGCTCGCAGCACCGAGTCCTAGTGATGTTAAAATAAGAATTAAAAAGGGTAAAAATCCACCGTTTTTATCTAATTGAGTTTTGCTTATATTTATTCTTTTACCTTTGCTAATCTGATTTATCTGTGTTTTGGTTAAATACATCTCATAATTGGGAGTTTTAGAATTGTCTATCTGCAGTGTCAGTTCTTCTTTTTTTCTGAGCGCTGATTTCAGTTTACTAATCTGCCCGTCACTCAAATGAATCTTCTTTTTTACATAACTCATTTATTAGGCAGTAAAATCTTTAAAGAAGAAATTGATTGTATAATCGTTCTTTATCTCCGTTAGTTATATTTTTAGCTTTAATGAGTTTGTCTATTAGCAGTTTGACTTCATTTCTTAATTTTTTCGACTTGCTACCTTGACATATTTTATCCAATAATTCAGATAATAAATCTAATCCTTTTCCCACTTTCATTACTTCACTACCTTGAATTGTAGTTAATCTACCCAGATATCTTTGTAGTTCCTCTTCGTTATTTTTAACAGCGTCTAATTCAACCTTTTTCTGACTTAATTCCTCCTCTGAAAGATTTCTAGCCCTATTAATTGTACTTTGTAAGTTGCCTTTTTTCCTCGATAATTCTTCTTTTAACTGCTTTGCCTTTGCATACATTTCATTTAATTTTTCTTTATTGTCTAGGAGTTTCGAAGGTTTGTATAATTGTACAGATTTTAAATAATTAATATCTAAATTTTGATCAACATTGTAAGTAAGTGGTGGTTCTTTATATAATTCTTTGACATCTTCGATCGCATCAGGAATAATTCTAGATGATTCTGCAATAGGCTGTAAAGATATATTTAATTCGTCCAATTTATCATTGATAGCTTTAATATTTTCTTTTCTACTTTTATCCTGTTCTTCTAATTTTTTAGTGACAGGTTTATGAAATTCAGTTAAACTTTTGTCTATACCTAGCTTTCTATCACGCTGTTCTTCATTATTTTTTCTAATATCTGCTTGTAATTTGACAAGTTTTATTGCATTTTTTAATTCTTCTTTTTGTTTCTTATTTCGATCTTTTTCTAAATCGTTTATTTTATCCATTTATATGATTTGAAAATAGAAGCGACAGCTTCGCCGTCTATTTTTTACTGACAGCTAATATGCTTTTACTGGCAGTAATTTTATTTTTACTAGCTGTAAATTTTCTCAGTAAATAAATGATTAAAATTAAAGATTACACAGAACCGGAAGAATTGCCTGACCCTAAACAACATCGTTTTTTACCCAGACATCCTTTCAGATTATTAATAATCGGGGCATCAGGTTGCGGAAAGACAAATTTACTAATAAATTTATTAAACGGTTTTGAGAATCCTAGTAATTTAAGATTAGATTTCGACGCTTTATATTTATGCGCAAAAGACATTTCTGAGCCAAAGTATTCTAAATTGCAAGAAGATTATACACTGTTTGAAGGTGTTGAAAGAGACGATATTTTAAAATGTAAAAAAATAAGTAAAAATAAAATAAAGGAATTATTAAAACAGTATGATAAGTATAAAAAGAAAGTACTATTTTCTTCAGATTTGAGTGAATTTATTACTGTTGATGATCTAGATTCCTCAGAAAAAAATCTTGTTGTGTTTGACGATTGTGTTACAGAAAAAGATCAGAAAGTTATAGAGGATTTGTTTATAAGAGGTAGAAAGAAAAATGCATCCATTATTTATTTAACGCAGTCTTATTACTCAACTCCTATAAATATTAGAAAAAATTGTAATTACTTCATATTTTTTAAGCTACAGCCTAGGGAAATTAATCAGATAATCAGAGAAATAGACGGAAATCTTACAAAAGAAAAATTTCTAGAAAAATATAATTCTTGTAAAGGTAATTTCTTTATGCTAGATTTAGTAAATTCTGAAATGAGATACAGAAAAAATTTTGAACCTATATAAATGGAAGAATATTTAGAAAAGAGATTATATATTTATCGGAAAAGTTACAATTTGTATCAAAAGATAAGTATTTCCTTATCAGTTAGCAAATTTATGTTAAGTGCTTCGGGATTATCAGCTTTTGCGTTCATACCCCTCGCTGCTTTGAGTTTAAGTTCTGGAATTGTAGAAGTCATTGAGAAATCTTTAAATATTTTGGAACGAAAAGAAGAATACAAGCAATGTTATAATTTTTATAAACAGCAGTTAAATTTATTGAAAGCTAAAAAAATTTCAGAAGAAGAAGTGTATGTCAGAGAACAAGATTTTATAAATAATTTAGTATACTTCCCAATCGAAAAGTATGTGAAAAAAGTACAGTTGAATGGATATAAATATTCTTCTTAGAAAGCGTCAGCTTTTTGCTGCCTAATAAATGAGTTGTAAAAGTAAAAAATTTGGTGTTACATCTTTAACTAAAAAAGGTAAATTTAAAGGCGGATGTTTAAAATGCGGACAAACTGGATCGGGTCTTCTGAATAAAGTCATTAGTAATTTACCTTTCGAAATGCATTTACCTGGCCATAATTTTACAGGCCCGGGGACACAATTATTATGGGGGAAAACACGATTAAATCCAGATTTAACGTATAAAAATTCGTCTAAACCTGTTAACAGAGTAGATGAAATTGCATATAAGCATGATAAATGTTATTTAGAAAATAAAGATACAAAAAGTAGAAATGAAGTATGCGATAAGAATATGATTGATGGACTAGATAATATTCAAAATCCTACGATGAGAGAAAGAATTGAAAGGGGGATTGTAAAACCGATTATTCAAGCTAAAAAAACTTTCGGTATGGGAAATACAAAGATCTATTGTTTAAAATGTAAAAACCATACAGAAACAAAAGATATTAAAGATGCAATTTCTAAAAATAACAGGCCAATGATGAAAGGTATTTGTCTAGATTGTGGTTCTAAAAAGAGTGTTTTTTTAGGAAAACCTTAGGGATGAAAGATCCTAAAAGTATCTTAGAAAAAATATATTATCATCCTGAAAGTGGTTATTGTGGGATCAATGAATTAAAACGGAAAACAGGTTTCAGTCAAAATCAAATTACAGATTTTTTACATAGCCAAGATGTTTATACCAGACATAAGCCTTTAATTCGTAAATTTAAACGAAGACGCATTTATGTCAGTCATATCGATGACCAATGGCAAGCAGATTTATTGTTTATCAAACCTTTTAGTAAATATAATAACGGAACTAATTACTTATTGACAGTGATAGATATATTTAGTAAATATGGGTGGGCCATACCGATAAAAAGAAAAACAGGACAAGAAGTAACTGAAGCATTTAAAAAGATATTTAAAGAAAGAATTCCTGAAAAACTGCAGACAGACAAAGGATTAGAATTTGTAAATAAATGGACTTTAAAATTATTTAAAGATAATAATATTCAGTGGTTTACAACAGAAAATGTTGAAATAAAATGTTCTGTAGTCGAACGATTTAACAGGACAATTAATAAAAAAATTAGAACCTATCTAGCGGCCAACAATACTAAAAGATATATAGATGTATTGGACCAATTAGTTAAAAATTATAATAATACCAGGCATAGGTCTATCAAAATGACGCCTAGCGAAGCGAGTAGAGCGGAAAACGAATCTGAAGTTTATAAAAATTTATACGAAGAAAAAATAATAAGAAAACCGAAATTCAAGGTTGGCGATAGAATAAGAATTTCGAAATACCAGACTGCTTTTACCCGCGGTTATCAGCCTACTTTTACGGAGGAAATTTTCATCGTTTCAGAAATATTAAACACTGATCCGATTACTTATAGAATAAAGGATTTGAACGGCAACGAAATAAAAGGAACTTACTATGAACCGGAATTAGTTAAATATAATAAAAAAGACAATGTGTATAAAATTGAAAAAATAATAAAAAAGAAAGGCAATAAATGTCTAGTTAAATGGTTAAATTATTCCGACGAATTTAACTCTTGGGTTGACGAAAAAGATATCAAGTCAATTTAGTTTTTTTCCATTTTTAAATGATCGATTCTGTTAAATAAATTAACTGAGTTTTTTATTTAAATAATAATAATCTTCCATACTTTTTATGATGAATTAAATAAGCATGATATTATATAAAATTGCTTTTACATAACTTTATCGATATTAAAAAGTCCCCTGCTTTAAGTGATTTTATAAATAATCTAATTTTAATAATCTGCTTTTTATTATCGAACGGAATTTGTTACTCCGTAAGTACAGCGTAACTTTATCAGGAAGGTCAGCTGAATGAAAGCGGTGACCTCTAAATGAAGATTAAATTGGAGCGCGCGTCAAAAAGTGAACTTGCTCGTCAAATTTTGTACTTAGAAGGAAATGACGTCTTTGGTAGAAAAAAGGTCTGCTTTAATCGACGTATTGCTAGAATATAAGATTAGAAAGCGTCAGCTTTTCGCTGTCTAATAAATGAATTACGACTTTTTTAAAGACATTCTAATAGATGATACCGAATCAAGCTTAACACAAACTTTTGACAAAGTAAAAAAATCTGAAATGCCTGAAAACTATCTAAAGATTTATGACCAGATGAAAAAAAGTGAAATAATGTACGATTCGGACGGTGAATATTTTACATATAAAAATATAGATGTTTTTTTAAGCGAAAGACGCAAATCCCGAATAAGTCGTTTTAAAGCATTGAAATGGAAATTGAAGTTAAATATTCCATATAAAGCTGAAGAAATGTTTATTCAGCTTTTAGATTTAGTGTACTATAAAAAGTCGATAAATTACCTATATTTCATAAAGAAAATATTAGATTATTATAATATTGATAATAATTTGAAAGTAAAATTTAATAAGAAAAACGAAGACATTTGGAATAGCTTTCTAAAAAATATTTCTTAATAAATGGAGCAGTCTTGCAAGCATTGTCAGATGACAAAAAATTTAGACCAATTTTATACTAGATTTCGTTACGGTAAAACAGAACATTACGCTAATTGCAAAAGTTGTCATTTAGCTATGAAAAATCAAAAATTAGATTGCGAATGCGGTAAAAAATACACTTTAGCTCATAAAAAGAGACATTTAAAAAGCAATTATCATATCAAACGAACGTCGAAATAAGTTTATGATATTGTGTTTTAAATTGAACGTATTTTTTAGGTTGCATTTTAGTTGAAAATATTATAGTCAATGTTGTGTTTTAAATTGAACGTATTTTTTAGTTGAAAGTATTATACAGAATGTTGTGTTTTAAATTGAACATATTTTTTAGATGAAAATATTATATTAAATGTTGAGTATTTATTTGAACGTATTTTGAATGAAAGTATTATACAGAATGTTGTGTTTTAAATTGAACATATTTTGAATGAAAGTATTATACAGAATGTTGTGTTTTAAATTGAACATATTTTTTAGATGAAAATATTATATTAAATGTTGAGTATTTATTTGAACGTATTTTGAATGAAAGTATTATACAGAATGTTGTGTTTTAAATTGAACATATTTTTTAGATGAAAATATTATATTAAATGTTGAGTATTTATTTGAACGTATTATACAGAATGTTGTGTTTTAAATTGAACATATTTTGAATGAAAGTATTATACAGAATGTTGTGTTTTAAATTGAACATATTTTTTAGATGAAAATATTATATTAAATGTAAAGTATTTAGTTGAACGTATTTTGAATGAACGTAAAATAGAAGTGCCTGATTATGACAGTGATTTTTCGGCTAAATAAATGGGTAATTCAAAAAGTACAAAGATTTTGACAGGTAATTGTACAACTGAAAGAATAAATGTAGATTGGAATCATACCTTTAATGTTCATCCTAATGTTCATATAACGCCTGTATGTAAATACAGCGAACCATTTTTTGTTAGAATAACAGAAATAGATAAAAACGGATTTCGATTTGAATGTTTAAAATTGAATGGCGAACCTGTAGAAAAAAATTCAGATTTCTTTCAATGGACAGCAATTAGTCCTTTTGAGTAAACGATCTTATTTTTGCATTTTCAGAAATTATTCAATTTTATATCATCATTAAAATTTTCATTTAAAAGATCTGACATAGTCTGTTTGTTCCAGCTTTTTAATATTATAATTTTTAGACCTTTTTTTTAATTTTCTACATCTTTTTGCCGATTTTAAAATTTAAATCCGAAATGGACCTTTAGTTTCTTTTAACATTTAATTTTTTAACAGACTTTCCTTTATAGATCTGCTAATTAGAAATTTGTAGCAAAAAGTATTGATAAAATTCCTTCTATATAAATGGAGGAATCTCTAAGATCAATACCTATATCTAAATTGAGACACGCTGTAAAACTTTTAAATATAAAACAGCCTAAGGGGTGTAAAAAAGAGGAATTAATTAGATTGATAATAAGATATGTAAAAAGTACAGGGGAATATAAATACGTTTTAGTAGATTTATTAAATCTAGATGTAACAGATTATTTAAATGAAATGAAGAAAAAGTTTATCGAAAATCCTAAAAAAAGAAATAAATTGAAAAAAATATTCGATTCTTTTGATTTAAAATTTAACAATAACACAGTAGAATTTAATCCAAAAAATAATGAAGAAAAAAAGATAAAAACAGAAGTAAACCTTAAAAAATTATTTCCCGATTTAAATGAAAAATTGAAACAATTTATAAATGAACCAAAAAACAGGTCAAAACTTAAGAAACTCTTTGATTATTATGGATTGAAATATAAAGATGAAAAATTGATTAAAAAGACAGAAAAGAAAGTAAAATTACAAGCAAATTTGGAAAATCTGTTTAGACCCGATTACGAAATTGTTGAGAAAGAAAAAAAATTTGTAAAAAAATTTAATACCTATAGACATGTTTATAAAATAAGACAAATAAACAAACTCACACCGGGCCAGTATTATAGTATCTTAAAAGATTTATTCAGGAGAGCAATTGGAAAAATTGAAGGAAAGGTAGATATAATTGTATTCAATCCCTATTTGACACAGCCTTTTCATCCTAAAATGATGTCAACGAAAGAAGCCTATGAGACCTATTTAGATGTTTTAACGCATAAAATTGAATACAAAGAGTTGGATATTAAAGATTGTGAATTTATTTTTACGGTTGTTGATTTACCCAAAGGCGGTAAACGATTGAAATTACTGAACGATAATGATGTTGTTGATAAAAAAAGTATAATTCAAATTAAAAATGACGATAATATCTGTTTGGCTAGATCCATCGTTACAGCCTTAGCTATTCTAAATCGTAAAATTTTATGCGAAAAATTGAATCTAGAAAAACTTACAGATTTAGATGTTAAATACATAAAAATAGGTAGAAAATTACAAAAAAGTTTAGCGATAAAATTGCATGAAATGTGTGATATTCCGTTAGAAATGTGTAATTTAGAGCATGTTAAACAATTCGAAATTTTTTTAAATATTCAAATAACTATATTTTGCAGAGAAAATTTTAACGAAAGAATATATAGCGGTGCCTATAAATCTAATTGTGTTTACATTTTAAAAAATAGAAATCATTTTGATGTCATTACAACGGTTACAGGATTTTTAGGAAAAAAGAATTATTGTGATTATTGTAAAGTCAGTTATTATAGAAGTGATCAACATAAATGTCCTTTAAAATGCAATAGATGTTTTAAGAAAGAGAGTAATTGCGAGGGAGATGATATTCAGTGTAATGATTGTTTTAGATCTTTTAAAGGAAAAAACTGCTTCGAAAATCATAAAAATCACTCAGTCTGTAAAACACTGTGGAAATGTTTAAAATGTAAGAGAATTATCAACAGAAGTGAAAGAGAACCGAAAGATCATAAATGCGGAGAAAGACAATGTAAAAACTGCAGAGAGTGGGATATGGAAGATCATAAATGTTATATACGTAGGAAAGAATCTAAGGGAGGAGCTTGTAAAAACATTTGTCCCAAAAATATAGAAAAGAGAGAGAAATGGTGTGAGAAATGTAAAAGGTCAGGATTTACAGAAAAATATATGTTTTTTGACGTTGAAACGAACCAAGAGACAGGAAATCACCAAGTCAATCTAGTCATAAATCATGATTTTAACGGAAAAGAAAAAATATTTCAGAATGAAAATGAATATTGTAAATGGTTATTCCAAAAGAAACATTGCGGTTATACGGTATTAGCGCATTATGGGAAAGGATTCGATTTTCAATTTCTAGCTAAATACTGCTTTAAAAATAAAATTAAAGTGTTTACAATATATCAAGGAAATAAACTCATATATATGCAAGCAACCGCTTATAATATAAGGTTTATCGATTCTATTAATTTTACGCTGATTCCGTTAAGAAAATTTCCTAAAACATTTGGACTAACGGAATTGGCTAAAGGTTATTTTCCTCATTTGTTTAACACTAAGGAAAATCAAAATTATGTAGGGAAATATCCTGAAAAATACTATTATGGTTATGATACTATGACTTTAGATCAAAGAAAAACTTTTGATAAATGGCATAAATCGGCAAAAAACGAAACATTTGATTTTCAAAAAGAAATTATAAAATATTGTAGATCTGATGTTGATATTTTAAGAAAAGGATGTTTAGAATTGCGAAGGTTATTTCTAAACATTGCTGATATTGACCCTTTTAAATATGTCACTTTAGCTGGCGTTTGTATGGCTATATACAGAGATAAATTCATTCCAGTGAATACAATAGCGATTGATGAGGAGTTTATTCCAAAGGATCAATACAGTAAGAAATCGATCATTTGGTTAGACTATCTGTCTAAAAAACACACTATCAAAATACAGCATGCTTTAAACGGTGGTGAGAAAAAACTGAAATTAGGGGATAAAACTTATAAAGTAGATGGTTTTTATAATAATACCGTTTATCAGTTTCAAGGCTGTCATTGGCACGGTTGTCCTCGCTGTTTTACAGAATCCACTGTCAATCTTCAAAATCAGATATGTATGAAAGATTTGTATGACAGAACTCAAAAAATAAATAAAAAAATAAAAGATAAAGGATTTGAATTGATTGAAATATGGGAATGCGATTTTGATAGTGACAAAGAAATTAAAAAATATATGAAAAATGAATGGAAAAGAGATTTTGTAGAACCTTTAAATCCTGGAAACGCATTCACCGGAGGTCGGTGTGAACCTACCAAATTAATATACGAAATGAAAGAAAACGAAAAGGGTAGATATATCGATGTTTGTTCACTTTATCCAACAGTGAATTACTTTGATTACTATCCTGTTGGTCATCCGGTAAAAATTTATAATCCGGAAAAATATGATAAGAATTGGTATGGTTTGATACAATGCAAAATACTTCCACCTAGAAAGCTCTACCATCCTGTTTTACCTTATAAAGGAGAAAAATTAATATTTAGTTTGTGTAAATTATGTTCAAAACCTATAAAATGCGAAAAGAAACAATGTAAAAAATGTTATGAAATGCGGAATAAAGAATGTAATCATACGGATGAGGAGAGAAGTTTTACTGGTACGTGGACAACTACCGAAGTTGAACTGGCTATTGAAAAAGGTTATAAGATTTTAAATATCTATGAAGTTTGGCATTTTGAAAAAAAAT
This sequence comes from Maratus michaelseni, assembly GCA_963931845.1. Lineage (NCBI taxonomy): Eukaryota > Metazoa > Arthropoda > Arachnida > Araneae > Salticidae > Maratus > Maratus michaelseni. Next base: position 329,359,340 of record OZ007592.1, on the reverse strand, counting down.
CTAATACATTATTTAAGGATTATGTTAAAATGTTTTTGAAAATCAAATTAGAAACAGATGATAAATGGTCTGAAAATTTCAAAACTGAAAAAGAATATAAAAGGTGCGTAGAAAAGAAATTGGGTATAAGGTTAGGAGAAATCAAAGAAAACCCAGGAATGAGATTTATATCCAAAATTTGTTTAAACTCTTTATGGGGAAAGTTCGGACAGAGAAAAAATATGAAACATACAGAGAATGTTACAGAATTGGCAGACTTTTATAGAATTATACTGAACGACCGCATTAAAGATTTGAATATGATATTTTTAAATGATGAGTGTGTGCAAATGGATTATAAGATGAAAGATGAATATGTCCAGAATAACTTTAATACGAATAATTATATAGCAGCTTTTACAACCAGTTCGGCTAGAATAAGATTATATGAAATGCTTGATAAATTAGGAGATAAAGTAATGTATTACGATACAGATAGTATTGTTTATATCGATGATGGCTCCAATAAAGTAAAAACGGGCTGTATGCTAGGCGAATGGACCGATGAATTAGGAGAAGATAAATATATGAAATCGTGGATATCCGGAGCTAGTAAAGATTATGGTTATATTCTGAACGATGGTTCTGTAAAAGGAAAAGTAAAAGGATTTAAAATGAGTTATGAGAGCGAAACTAAGCTCAATTTTGACGAGAGAATGAAAACAATAACGGGGGAAATTGACCATATAGATGTAGAAATAAACCAATTTCAGATACAAAAAGATAGAAATATTAAAGTGAATAAAATGAATAAAAGATATATGTTTGGATATGATAAAAGAAGAATTTTAGATAACTTTGATACTGTACCCTTTGGATTTTAAGCCGAATTTTTAATTTATAAAAATTGTTTTCTAATAAATGGACGATGTCACCCTTATCATAAATGTTCAAGGTTTTATATTTCCTTTTAAATCTATAGCGAGAGAAATAAGCTGGGTTCATTTAAAACAAGAAATAGGTGAAACGATTTCTGTGTTTACACCTAACTATGAATTAGCTGATCAAGACCATGGAATAGTTCGTCGATGTACTAACGATGTCCATGGTTTAAGATTTAAAAGATATTCAGATAATACAGGCTTATGGATTAGTAGTGACAATGTAAAAGATTATTTCATACAATTGCATCAGATATACGGAGGGACATTTGCTTTTAAAGGAGGCGTTTTTCTGAAAAGTACTTTTGAAGAATGGGGAATTCCTATAAAAATATTAGATGTACCGAGATGCGTTAGAATATTAGGACCTGGATGTTCTATGTACAGATGCCTGTACTATAAAAATTGTCTTTCAAAAATTGTTCCTTAATAAATGGAAGAATTCAACAGTCTCAGATCGTTCCCAGTAACTCATAAGCTAAAAGATTTAGAGAAAGGGAAATACAAACTGATTTCGTTGAAGAAAATTCAAACTAAATTTGGAAATACGACTATTGCGAGATTGGAAGTTAATGATGTAGAAAAAGATTATTTTCTTAAAAAGAGTCATGGAAAAATATCTGAAAATGCAATAACAAAACTGAATAAAGGGAGTTATATCTTTCATTTTAAAGGAAAAAATAATGATGGCTATTATGATTATGAATTAGGAAAAGCTTAATCATACTATTTGTTTTAAATCTTACAATATCGGATGGATTTTATTTAATATCATCTATGAAAACTAACAGAATAGTATTTACTGAAATTAAAAATATATCTGTTTTAAGTACAAAATTCTTTTCTATCAAAAATGTGTTAATTTCGACACAAACTATTTTTTTTTAATTTTATCGAACTATGAAAATATCAAACTATGAGAATAGCATTTATAAGTGTAAATAAAAGGAGAGAATTGATAAATTAATATTTTCTTACAGCTTATTTATTTAATCTGTCTAAACTTTGTTCGAATCATCTATCGAAAATTTTTTTCTATATAAATGCTACAATATTTTGTGATAAGTACTTTACTGTTTAATTGTCTTTCGCCTACCTTTCATTATTTCAAATTTGACCCCGTTATTACAAATTATAGCATCGATAACTCTAATAATTATACTATATTTAATAGTTTCAATGATACAATAAAATTAACTTTGACCGCAAAAATATACAAAATGGATCAACCCTCTAAATTTTCTCAACCTGGAATTTATTTTTGGATAGAAAGTAAATGTGATGACAATTGGAATATAATACCAGAAACAAAAGAATGGTTTGATATTTATAGTCCTGGAGCTAATGACTTATATTATTCTATAGCTTTTAATGCAACTAAAGATTTTAGGATTGGTTATAATGCTGATAACTTATTATATAACGCTGGTCTTTGCTTTCATTATTCCTATCAATATCATCCTAGAGGAAGGTTGTTTATTAGCATTTGATAGACGATTAATAAAGTTTGATGAAAAATATTAGCATTCCATTGGATTTTCAAGGGTTGTTTTATAATCATCATTTGGACAATCTTACAATAATCGGATTAGTCGACAGGCAAACTTTTTCATTAAAAATATTAAAATTTGTTCAAAAATGCACACATTTTGACGAACTTTTTGATGAATAATCGTTACAACTCTCGATATTCAGACTGACAAATTTTTGATGAAAAATCTTACAATAATCGTTCAATATTTGCGTTTAGTGGAGTATGAAAAGTGTTCCAGAGTAGGTACCATATACTACTAACATCGCAATCGTTAAAATATATATAAAATGTTTTGTAACGGTTTAACTGTAACCGAACTTTTTAAACATTAATTTTAATATTATTTAACTCTCCAACTACAGCTTAACTGTTTGTTAACTGAAATGTTGTTTAACTGTAACCTATATCTTGTAATCGGTCAGATTTTCAAGGGTATGCTGGTGCGTGTAGCATGCATGATTTTTGAACGTTTTAAATAATAATAACTTGTTGCTAATGTTGTAGGTGTATTCTTATTGTACGAGCTGAAATGTGTCAGTTATTTTTAAAAATCAACTGTCTTCTTTCCAGCAGCGCTGAGCTTTAAAATAATAACTTTAGGAGAGACCTTTAACAACAGGTCCACATAGCTTTAAATTATATAGCATAAATTACCCCATAGTATAAATTTTACTCCAGAAACTTTTTTGTAAAAATTCCAAAATTTATTCCGTTTTTAAAATTGTAATACTTAGGAAAATAATTTTCGTAATTTTCGTTCGTCCAAATATAATTTTCTTATGCCAACTTTCTGATGAGGAAAATCTAATTTTGACAATTATATAGGTAATGAGTAATCATTTGTTTAAATTTCCACATAGGTTAGAATTGGATTTCACGATCGAAAAAGAATGCTGAAGCACCCTTCTAAATCAAAATAATAGCATTTTCAAAGTTTAATTAAAACCTACCATCGCAAGATTCGTCATTGCATTTCACTGTGATTTTGTCAGCTCCTTCGCATTCTTTACCACCATTTTGAGGCTTAGGATTAGTGCACGTTCGAACTTTGGTTTCTTCACCACCCCCACAAGGCTTAGAACAATCCGAGTCTGACATGATGCTCCATTCGGTCCATCCACCATCAACTACAATTAAAAATCAGGAATTATGAATTGAAAAAATGGAATAATAATATCATAATATAATTTATTCGAGATTTATACGAATAATAAGTCCGAAATAATTAGAAACAAAGTAAGGCTTAACGATTTGTGTACGTTCCAACTTAAGTTTGCTCACAATCCTCGTGGGACTTACTAGTTAGTATATTTCGCCCGACGAGATACTCTATATGGTGCATGCATCATAAACTTGAAGAAAAAAATATCAATTCGGTATCAGTAGCATAATTCTGATATTTAATTAGGTAAGAATCATATTAATAGTAAATTCAGGACAATTAGGGACAAAGTCAGATTTAATTATTGGTACAAGTTCGAACTTTTACTTACATTTTTTGAAGGCTTAGAAAAATTCGTACGGCAAAATATTCCATTTGGTCCACCCCCCATTGAATTAATTGAAAAGAAAATTATCAAATGAATTAAAAAATGGCATTTAATTATTCAAGATTTATAGTATTACAAAATTCCTTAAACAGCAATATAATGAAAATCTAAAAATATATAAAGGAGCCAACAATGATTATGTGTAAAAATGAACGACAAAGCCTGTATACTGATAAATGGTCATCTTTGGCGACGAATTTGACGACTTTCTTGGTAACATTAGCTCCTATTTTGGTCACCAAATACTTATTTGGAAATTTCACGAAATTGAAATTCCAGAATGAAAATTAAGGGCAATATCGAGAATCTTCTGAAACCGGAATTACGTCATCAGTTCAAGTTCAGTTGGGTCATCATGAAGAAAGGCTATAAATAAAACCGCTCCGAAGAGTCAGTTAGTTTTAATCTCAAGCTATTTTAGTTTGAAAAGAAAGAGTGTAACTATTGATATTTGAGGATGTTAGAATGACAGTGCAGTAAGTCAAAAAATTTAAAAATCTAGATAAACATATTTTCACTGAACGTATATTAATTTCTGTTCAGTGTGACAGTCAAATAAGTCATAGTTCACTTAGGGAGTCGACAGAGAGCAAAACAAGTTGGACCACTTAATGAAACGGCAATACGACAAGTTTCACAAAACCCTTCACTTCTCAAACTGCTAAATATTGACTTACTCCACTGTCATTCTAACCACCTCATTTGTTCTTTTATTCATTTTATTACGCTGTTGACTTGTTTTTTTTTTTTTGTTTTTTTTTTTTTTGTTTTTTTTTTGTGATACGAGTGTGTAATTTGTTCGTCACATTAAGGTATTTACACTAAGGTAATAAAAGGAGGATTTTAGTACAAGTTGAGACTTAATGGTGCTGCATTTCAAATTTAATTTGTTCACTGTCTCTGCGAAAATCACAATGTTTTAAGTTCGGCATGAAGCATCTTTCAAGCAATCCATTATCAACTAGAAGAAAAAATTGTCCGTTACGTTGTGTTTGAATGTAATTTAATTAAGATTTTATGATGATCTCCAAACTTAGACCACACAACTTCTCAATCCTCAAAAAGAATGAATTGTGTTCAATGATTTTCAAGAACTTTTCATTCCTTCAGAAAAACCTTTGCATGCATGGGTTTCAAATAAATGTCATCTAAATGTTCTAAATGTTTATAATGTTCTCGAAAGTTAAGGAAAGGAACTGTTCAGCTCCAAGAATTGTCGGATAACTTTTACACAATTTTATGGGGGATCATCACAGTTAGATCACAGAACTTCTCAAGTGGAAGAAGGCATATAATGAGGTGAACGAATAATATGGGAATATATTTAACGATCCTATGTTTTATTATTCCGTTTGAAAAACCTGCACTTTTCAAGTACAGAACAATCTGTCTGTCATTACATAGTGATCCCAAAATAAAAGTTAACTGTATTTTTTTTCCTTTTAAAAAATAAAATTATCTTTTACTTACCTTGTTCTTGAGCAGTGACGATCGAAGTAAATGACAGGATGGAGCACACCACAGGAACAAATCTATGATTGTACATCCTTATCTAATAATGAAAAAAGAAAAAGAAAAGAAAAGAAAGAAAATCATAGTTTACACATAAATTTTGGCGCAATAACTAACGTTCCAACATTATTTTCAACATTAATTTATTAACCTTTCACTACTACTATTAAAAATTTGCTTATAAAATCCTCCTGTTAGTTTTGATTTCTTATTAACAGCAAAGTTGTGCCTTTTTTGTCTTATTTTAATAGCCCTTCAAAGTTGGGATATTAATTTGTAATCACCCTGTACATATACATTATCAAAACTAGTTCGCAAAAAAATGCTCACCTGTATTTTTTAATTAAAAAAGTAGACTTCTTACAAAACTTCTCTTTTAGAAATGCAGCTACTCCTAGACAGGCCCAAGAAATGTCTAAACTGTTCAACTTATCTTATATCTTCGCATTTTTAATTACAGGGTAAAAGTCGATATAACCAAATTTTGAAACATATATAGGCAACATCATCTAAATAACACCATGGTATATGAAAAATAATAGGGTATCTTAACAGGGAACAGTGACCTTGTGTGGTATTTGAGCAATCTGGGTGTCCAAAATTAGTTTTTTGCTTTTAATCAAATATAAATACTCAAATCTAATTTTATCGCCATTCAGGTCTATTTTTTTTTTCGAATTTAAACCAGCAATTTCATACAGACATAGATACTAACAAACTAAATTCATAAACAATTGCAGATTAAATTTCTTAAAATTAATCATCGTTAAAACACATTTTGAACAATGTCAGGTTAATATAAATATAAATACTCAAATCTAATTTTATCGCCATTCAGGTCTATTTTTTTTTCGAATTTAAACCAGCAATTTCATACAGACATAGATACTAACAAACTAAATTCATAAACAATTGCAGATTAAATTTCTTAAAATTAATCATCGTTAAAACACATTTTGAACAATGTCAGGTTAATATAAATATAAATACTCAAATCTAATTTTATCGCCATTCAGGTCTATTTTTTTTTCGAATTTAAACCAGCAATTTCATACAGACATAGATACTAACAAACTAAATTCATAAACAATTGCAGATTAAATTTCTTAAAATTAATCATCGTTAAAACACATTTTGAACAATGTCAGGTTATAAACTGTTATGTATTATTATTGGAACTCTCTTAGTTTGCCCATATGTAAGAAATATAAATTCTACATTCACCAGAGAGCATACAAAAACTGTGTTACTAGTAAATCAATGAACACCATTCAAATACACCTCAAGCAATAACTATTCAATTCACAGTCGATAACGTATTCCGAATTTTATTCCAATCAACTCAAATAATGTAAATTTGAAAAGAGATGCTCTTTAGTTATATATATATATTTTAATTATAATAATCTCTGAATTTGCTAAATACATGCCACTATTCATTCGTCCGTGAATATACAGGGTGATTACAAATGAATAACCCAACTTTACAGGGCTATTAAAATAAAACAAAAAAAAAGTATAACCTTGTTATTCATCGGAAATCAAATATAACAGCTGAAAGTTTAAATTCAACACAGTTCAGTTATAAGTGTTAAATGTTAGCCCCTCTAAGAACACGAACGATATCGAGGCGGTATGATAACTCATCTACAGATATGCGTGTCCTAAGTTCGTCAACGTCGGTTGGTAGTGGTGGAACAAACACCTGATCTTTGATGAAGTCCCACCAAAAAAAAATCACATGAAGAGATGTCAGTGATAAGTTATCGTATCGCCTCGATATCATTCGTGTTTCTAGAGGGGCTCATATTGAACACTTATAATTGTGTTGAATTTAAACTTTCAACTGTTAGTTTTGATTTCTTATTAACAGCAAGGTTGTGCCTTTTTTGTCTTATTTTAATAGCCCTTCAAAGTTGGGATATTAATTTGTAATCACCCTGTACATATACATTATCAAAACTAGTTCGCAAAAAAAATGCTCACCTGTATTTTTTAACTAGGACTTCCCTCAAAGGGATTAGTCTGAGTGATATTGCTGAGAACATAGGGTTAACAATTACAATATAAAGAAAAAGAGCAAATTAAATGATAGAATTACAAAATACCATATATAAATTCATATACACTGTTAAAAAAATAGAAAAGAAGTACCGTTCATCAGATGTGTTGTCATAATTTTTTTTAACATGTGGCAAAGAATCTCATTTTCTTAGCGCGTATTGCGCAAAACTTGGAAAAAAAAAAAAAAAAAAAAAAACGCCGGATCTTTTAAAACGCCAAGCTTTTTAAAGTTACACTCAGAAAAAGGAATTGATCAAAAAACTACAAAACATTTTTGTTGAGTACATTTTGGTTGTTTTAGCAAAATAGGAGTAAAATTGAACCATTTTACTTGAATTAACAAAACATTTTTGCTGACGATACAATTTTTTTTTTTTGGAATTGCAGAAAAAAAGTGGTTTTCAACAAAAAAAAATTTTTTTGTTGATTCAAACAAAATTTCCATTGACCTATATTTAAACAAAATTTTTGTTTAAATATGGGTCAATAAAAATTTTGTTTGAATCAACAAAAAAAATTTTTTTTGCAATTCCAAAAACAAATTTTGTATCGTCAGCAAAATGTTTTGTTAATTGAAGTAAAATGGTGCAATTTTACTCCAATTTTGCTAAAACAACAAAATGTACTCAAAAAGTATGTTTTGTAGCTTTAATCAGTTTCTTTTTCTGAGTGTACGTAATTGGATTTGCAGCCAATAGATTATTCTATCAAGCGTGGCTTAACGCAAATTTAATTTCATTGTTGCACCTTTTTTTGTGTGTGAATTTAAAATTTTTTCTTCCTTGATTACATATCTATTATTTGTATAACTGTTTATAATAACTCTTACACTTCAAACCACATTGATAGCATGCTTTGCTACAAACCAGATTGCAAAATTATAGTCTAAATTACTATTAAAGTATACAAAAAATCTTTCGATGACTTCTGTAAAATAACTTTTACATTAAATCTCCATATCGGCAAAATTGAAAATTATATATATTTCAAAGTTAAGCTTAACAGATACTTCTTGATTATTCTCTAGGAGGCTCTGTCCCCTGCGCCTTTACTGCGCCAATCTGCAGACTTTTCTTTTGCCTGTCTGTCTGTCTCTCCAAAATCTGTCTGTTTCCCTATTCGTTCTTCTGCCCGTCTCTCTAACCGATTGTCTATCTCTCTACACGTCTCGCTACCTGTCTCTATATTTCTCTACCGGTCTCGCTACCCACCAATCTATTTCTCTAACCGTCTGTCTATCCGTCTAACTACTTGTATGTCTAGCCGTGTCTCTATCCACTTCGCTACCCATTTGTCTATCTGTCTCACAACTTTTCTATCTGTCTGTCTACCCGTCTGGCTATATGCCTCTCTACCCATCTTCTTACCCATCTACTGTCTCACTATCCGTCTATTTTTGTACCCGACTCGCTACCAATCTCATTACCCGTCAGTCAACTCGTCTCTGTACTCATCTCTGTACTCGTCTCTTTATCTACCACGCTACGCGTCTCGCAACCTTTCTCGCTACATTCCTGTCTACCGGTATCGCTACCCGTTTCGTGACCCATCTCGCTACCCCTCTGCCAACCCTCTTTTTACCTTTCTCTCTAGCCGTCTGTCTATTCGTTTTGTAACCCGTCAGCCTACCTATGTCGCTACTCGTCCCTCTACCCGTCTGTCTACCCGTTTGTTTACTCGTCTTTCTACCTCTCGCCACATCTTCCCAATATTTAAACAATTTATTTAATATACAGAAGCCGTTTATCAGTTATTAATTGCAAACAGAAGTAATTTATCTAATAAGTGTAATCAGATGCAATTTTTTTTAAATTCATACATAAACCTGAATAATAATTCATCAGTTTTGTGTTCATTTTGTTTATATAATTTGACAGTAAATCTCAACTTCTTAAACCTGAATTGTCTCAAGATTTAAAAAAAAAACCCACAAGGTCTGTATTACTGCAAAGTACTCTGAGGACTACATTAGCTACATGTTATTAAGTTAAGTGAAAGTTTCGTTATCGCGTTTGCAGCCAATTGCTTATGTCAGAAAGCGTGGCTTAACGCCATTTTAAATTCATTGCTGTAACTTTCTTTTCTTTTTCTTTTTCTTTTTTTTTTTGGGGGGGGGGGGGGGGGGTTGGGGCGGGAAGGGTTTCAAATATATACATTTAAATTAAAACTTTTGCCTCCATGCTATTAGTGTTGTTTGTATTATTAACTAATACCTTGTAGACCGAGCTTCATTTGAAACAAATGTAAAAGATTTCTTCTACAGTTTTTTTTAGAAGAAACTTTCGTAATTGGGCTCAAAGCCAATCGGAGCATTTAATATCATTATTGTAACTCTTATAGAGTTAAAACAATATTGTTGCTAGCTTTACTCTTGTTTGAGACCAGCCTTGCCTGTGTATCTGAATGGGGAAAAGTTTCGTATCCTATGTCGGTTGGCGAAAAAAATTAAAATGGTGCCAAGAGGTAGTTTTAGCATCTTACAAAATTTTTCAAGAGAGCGGTAAAACATCTTTTTCAAATATTTACAAACATACGTTTATTAAAGCATGTTTTTGCACCATCTTAAAAATTTAAGCACGATGCTAAAATAAAATTTTATCGCCATATTCGATATTTTAATAAGTAATGAAAATACATAAACAAACTTATTTAACAAACCTAAGAGGCATTTTTAACACTTTCCAACCTAGTTGAAAAGTGTTTATGACTTCGGTTTGTCTGTCCGTCTGTCCGTGCTCTAACTCCCGTAAATATGCTCGGATTTCCTTGCAATTTTTATGTGTTATTGTCTCTATCTATAGCACGTTCCCTATTTCAACTGAAGTGTGTAGCACTTATAGTTTTTTTACAGGGACACTCAAAAGATTTTCGTTACATTACGGTCTATGGGGGAAAATCATTTACGGTTTATTTTAATGGTGTTACACAATTGAAAACACATTGTAATTGATATATATCACTAACGTGTATTAGAAGAAGCTTAATATGGAATAGGGTGTGCGTAGCACTTACAGTTAATTTACAGGGACAGTCAAAAGAATTCCGTTACATTACGTCTATGGAGAAAAATCGTCTGCGGTTTATTTAAATAATGTTTCCCTATTTTAAACGCATTGAAATTTATATATATCACTAAGGTGCTTTACAAGAGGATTACTACAGAATATTGTTGGTATAGCAGTCATCGTTCATTTACAGGGACACACAAAAGAATTCTCTACTGTCTGATAACATTAATTCCTGGAAGTGCGTTTTAAGTTACTGAACGCGATTTTAAATTTAACTCGCTTTTTGTTTATTAAGTGGTGTGTATAAATTCTGTAGATCATATACAGGGCAGCACAAAATTTCGCGAACGCATTTCCGTTTATTGACAGAAACTCCAGAAGGAGAATTTTAAACTGTGCCACGCGTTCCCTAACTAAACTAAAATTTAGCATCCAATGTAGTATATATACAAATCTATAGATCATATACAGGGCTGAATAAAAGTATTCGGATATTTTTCCGAATATTGTATATGTTGGAAATTCCCGCAATTACGTTTTTAAATATGTTATGCGTTTTCCAAATTGTTTACTTACATGTTATCTTTCAGCTTATTAAACGGTAATGATTTGTAAAATTATTTTGGAAGCGTTGGAAAGTGTTATATAGTCTATGCTTGACGCATGATTTTTCGTTCTTGTTGTGATAAATAATTGTTATTGTCAGGGGGGTAAATTGTCAGCAATTAATAAACGGCTAGTAAATAATAAATAGCATTTAAAATCTAAAAATGGAGAAGTGGTCCGTATAGAAATGCAAAACGTAACATTATATGCTTGATATATGTAAATCTTTTTTTATTTTTTAATATTTCCGAAGGCACAGATAAAAAGGTAAGAATCTCTTTTCCAAATGCCAAATAGAAAATACACAAAATAGAATGCCAAATATACAAAATAGAAAAATATCTGCAAAAACGTATTTACATAATACTACATCTGCAAAAAAATAAGATTTAGAGAAAGTAAGCCAAATCCTGCAGATCCCAACAATCACATCGAAAAATTTATCACCAAAAAAGAACTCGCCAAATCTTACGGCACAGGAGATGGATTTTTCCCTCTGAATGCAGAATATTAGTTTTTTTTCTTGTACGATAGGCGATTATAATATAGTAGTTTCATTTCACATACTACATACTGTTTTTTATATTGGTACTTTTATGTTATCCTGGCGCAGTTGATAAATCGCCAAATATTGTTCCTATAACATTTTCACATTGAATTCATTTAATTTAAATATAAACCTTTCACTCATTTAATTTAAAATACATGCCTTTCATTAATCCCATTTAAAATGCTAAAAAGAGAAAAAGAAAAGAAATAATGCCATAAATCGAAACCTTTTATTTAAACACCAAAGAAATTTTTTTTAATTTACACACGCGAAATAAAAGAAAGCTGCTATTGCTAAGATTTGCGCCAAATCTCTAATACCAAGTGTACCAAGTTATTGCGGGTTTTTTTTTTTCAAACAGAAAAAAATCCAGATTAATTTTCGATTTCTACTAAATTGAAATATATTTTATTGTGCTGAATATTAGTGCGTGCATATTTTTTTGCTCCATGTACTCCATGAATTTTTCAATTCCGATTGTCTACGAAAATCTCCCGCCGGTGAAAATGACGTACACACAAAATTTTAGTGACGTATGTACTTTAATTGTGCTTTTTTATCTATTTTTTTAATATAATTTCCAAACGGTTTGACATTTATTCTTGGTAATAAATAGACGACGTTGTCACCTTTATAGGTACCTGCTGTAAAAATTTGAACGAAATCCGTTAAATATTTTTTGAGTTATGCTTGACGAAAGGTTTTAATATCCATTGTAGCTATATATGGGGCAAAGTAATACTGCGCTGTGTATGAGTCTTTGTTGCACTCAGACAATAAAAAAAAGTAGACTTCTTACAAAACTTCTCTTTTAGAAATGCAGCTACTCCTAGACAGGCCCAAGAAATGTCTAAACTGTTCAACTTACCTTATATCTTCGCATTTTTAATTACAGGGTAAAAGTCGATATAACAAAATTTTGAAAAAATATATAGGCAACATCATCTAAATAACACCATGGTATATGAAAAATAATAGGGTATTTAACAGGGAACAGTGACCTTGTGTGGTATTTGAGCAATCTGGGTGTCCAAAATTAGTTTTTTGCGTTTAATCAATTAAAAAAGTGTTCTTAGGTTAAGTCATTGTACAGTAAGTGATCCTAATAATCCTAATTCTATCCTAATCCTAATCCTAATCCTAATCCTAATAATATTATAAATCTGATTGTGTGCAAATGTTAGGCTGAAGCCAGCGTCAAAATGAAGCATTTAATTATCCTGTATCTTTGAATATAAGTTGATTATAACCCTCATATGAACATAGGCTGGTTTTTGTTTATTTTATTTCAATATTTTTCTTAATAATTCAAATTTTCATTATTTTCATAGAGAATAAATGGACATTTTTTCGTATATTTTAAAATGGTTGGTTGGTTTGCTTGGTTTGGCCAAAAGGGACCGGTTTTGCAGCTTTTTTTTTTAAATGGTTAAATTTATTTTACCATTGCTAATACTTTATCGTTGCCAATATGAAATAAAACCCCTGAGTAATAATTTTTAATCAACAATTTATTTTCACGCGAAAAATATCCATGTGAAAAATGAAAAGGAAATGAATTATTTAACAATTAAACAGAATATGAAATGACGTCATATTACAAATAAAACGTGCGTTTTCAAATATTTGATAATAATACAAAGTGCATAAATACGAGTAAGTATGGAAAAGAAGCGAATATGATGCCATATATAGAAAAATAAAACATTTGTTTTGATGTTAAAATAAATTGATCTTGGGTTATCAAATTATTTGTGATTAATTTCTCTTTTTTTTTTCTTTTTCACATGAAAAGAATTATTTTAAATGTACGTAATATATGTATTTTAAATGTATGTGTTGTAAATTAAAGTTCTGTGTTTTAAATGAAATGAGTGAAATATTTATATTTTTAATTAATTCAATACAAATGATGGGATAGGTTGGCGATTTATCGTCTGCACACGGCTAACATAAAGTTACCATATTTTTAATTTAAATTTTAAAAAGTAAAAAAAAAAAAAAAAAAAAAAAATATTGGATGGCAAATGTCAATGATATGCATCGCAAAATTATCCGTATCGAAAATCAGAAAATCTTAATAAAAATAACTATAATTTTTAAAAGAAAGTTGCTTTTCTCATAAAAGCTAAAGATTTAATATGATTATGTCGAAGTAACAGCATTTTTCCTCTATCATTTCCCCACAATCGAAACACATTTGTAAATCGTCGTTTCAAACCGGAATTTAATATTACATTTATTTTAGTTTTAAAATAGGAAAAACTTTGTTGTCGTTTTTAAATATAGCTTTTTTTAAAGTTGTTTCATAATAGATTTTTGTAAAGTCTTGTAGGATAAGAAAAATTGCATAGATTTTAAAGCAATGTTTAAGTAAAATTACAATATTTTTTAAACTTAAAAGACAACAATGTTATCGAAAAGAAAATCGATTTTACCAACAAATTCGCGTAATGCAAAAGCAAAGAAGAAATCAAAAAGTAATGAATTTTTTCTTCCAGCCTAATTGTGTAAACTTGAACAAGCCGATTGTGCCAATTCATAACATTATAAACGTGAAAGCGCGTTCTATATAGTAGAATTTTTTTTTTTTTTTTTTTTTTTTTTACATATAGGTAGAAAATTTCCGAGAATAGGAACGTTAGGGGTCTAAAATTAGGTCCATAGTCAATTTGCCTTTATTTTTATCAAGTGAAATTTGGCGCAAAATTAAATACATTGTTGTAACCAGATTTGTTTTTTGCGTGGTAAACACTTAATGGTATTTTAGATGATCATTTCCCCGCTCACCTTTATGTCAACTATGACTGTAAAACATATTAAAAAATATTAGCAGATAATTTTCTAATTTTCTTATTGCTTCATGATGTAAATAGACATCCTGAAGCATAAAGTTTCAGGAGGTTTCATACTTTAAACCTGAATCGGTCATGCCATTGTCGTTCAATTTTTATTCCCAATCCTAACCCTAATCGTATCCTATCCTAATCCTGATAATAACTTTAAAGAATATTCTTTGACACGAATATGTAAATTAAATCAATATCCATAAATGGAATGAATGGAAAATAGAATAAATAGAAATGGCAAAATAAAATAACAAGAAAGTACATTTCTTCGACACCTAACCCTAGAGAAAGCGTAAAAAATTTCAAGCGCATGAAATAAATTAAAATAATCTTATATATACTAACAAAAATATGTAAATTTAGATCATCAGATTTGTGTCGTCGGTATTTATTTGATTATAGTGTTCTTGACGCGATAGAGAAACTATCGAGGTTAAATTGGGCAGAATTTAAAGTACTTTCCAGCAACCTTTATTTACATTTTAGAATCACATCAGATTGTTATATCTTTGTGAAATAGCTATCAATATATAAAAGCCACAAGCAGTTTGTTCACTATTTACACCACTTAGCGTGAAGCACGTAATTTAATAAACAAGATAATGTAGTAAGAAATATATAACATATGTCTATGCAAATAAACAATATAATAATGCCCATTTAGCAATGCACACATATACAAATTGTACACCAAATACCATCTAAAATGCACTGTTGTATAGAAGAATTCTGCCAGTGTTGTTTTTCGTTTTACGAAGAGGAATTCCTTGATTTTCACGATTTTACTTGGCCTTCCTTTTTGCATTAGTTGCAGTTTCATTTTCGCGATTGTATATATTATTTGGCATGAAATTTCACTTTTTTAAGACTGGGTTATGTCAAGGCTCCTATAGCAAAGAAATACCGTATGGTCTCCTATAAAATGTGATAAAGCTTTGGTTAATTATATATGTTGTTAATTATCAAGTGAAATGTTTTGCTAAATTAATGCATTTATTCTTTTTTTAATGTTACGTGAACGAAGTCACGGGTAACAGCTAGTAATATTATAAATCCGATTGTGTGCAAATGTTAGGCTGAAGCCAGCGTCAAAATGGAGACATTAATGTTCCTGTATCTTTGCATATAGGTGGATTATAACCCGGAAATGAACATAGACTGGTTTTTGTTTATTTTATTCAAATACTTTTTTTAATAATTCAAAATTTGATTATTTTCATAGAGAATCAATGGACATTTTTAGATAAAATTTAACCATTTTACTTTATCGTTGCTAGGGCTTTGATCGTTGCCAATAAATAAAAATGCGAAAAAATAATTTTTCCTCAACAATTAAGTTTCAATTGAGCGATTTTCACGTGAAAAATTAAAATAATTCAAAAGAAGATGAATTTCTGTGATATTTGAAACAACAATATGGAGTATTTGTTATTATACATGAAATATGAATATCGGTTACATTAAAAAGATCTTTTTCTGTCAAAAACTGCGTTATAATTAGAAAGAAGAATTAACAATAATTATATTATTAAGAAAAATATTTCGCTTGAACCATGGAACTATGAAAAGGATCCTTCTTGGCTTGAACAAATAGGACGTCATAAATAAAACATGTATTTTCAAATATTCGTAATATTACAAAGAGCATGACTATCAGTGTATAATAAAAATATATACATAATGGACGTCATATTTAAGATGAATAACTGAAATATTTTTTTGATACTGATTAATAATAAGCTTGAATATCAGTTACAAACAGATGTGAGTTTTCTGCTAAAATTCACGTCATTATTGCCAGGAAAAGAAAATTAACAAGAATTATATCATTGAAAAGAG
Organism: Maratus michaelseni; assembly: GCA_963931845.1. Lineage (NCBI taxonomy): Eukaryota > Metazoa > Arthropoda > Arachnida > Araneae > Salticidae > Maratus > Maratus michaelseni. The sequence goes on along the minus strand of OZ007592.1, from coordinate 329,342,908 downwards.
ATTTCTCTGGGATCAAAGTGACGTCCTAATAAAACGGGATTTTTTAAATATGTTTCAAATGGAGAGTGTATCAATTTCATACATTAATAATCACTGAGTACAGTGAAAGAATAGAGAGGTAATGAAACGTAAAATCGGCTTGCAATATGAAGCCGATTACCGCTCAAATCATTAGGCCCAAGGACTGACTTCATTGGATAGAGAGAGGCTGCACGTGGAACAATGACTGGATTCATTGGACGGGGAGAGGTTTTCAAAGCAAGCCGCCAGTTCTTTGGGCCGACTGTAGGGTTGCATTTTCAGCATCACGCCAAACATGAACATTTCATGTCTATTTATTCTCTGAACTCTGTGATTAATTAATTTCAAGCATCAGTAAGATTATTAGGAAAAGAAAATTGAAAACAAGTCTATTAGGTTAAAATCTGACTGTGTGTATTTCGCAACTACTCCTCTTAATGCAACGCGATTTACTTAACACCGGTTATTATTGATTCGAGGATGTGATATAAACTCTGAGAATTTAAAATTTTGAATTAGATTCCGAGATATTAATATTTTTTTGTAAATTTTAACGAAATTTCTCTAAAAATGGTACTTAAATTACTCCATTTTTGTGGATAAAAAAGGAGAAATAAAACGGATTAATATATTTTTATGCCATTTTCTCATTAAAACTGAAAAAAATTATTTTATTTTCAATTTGAATAGTTGGTGAAAAAAAAATCATGATTACAGTAAAATTTCCGAACAAAAACATATTTCCACATATTCAAACTTCGTGAATCAATTTATTCTGCAGAGCAAATATCGCCTGTCAGCATATTGTCAAGAAATCAAGATTTGTTTCAGCTATAGATTAAACCAAGGACACAAATTTGCTGTTGCATGCAAACGTAACACTTGCAATTGCAAAGCTTTTTGCAACCCCAAATTACATGCAAACGTAACATTTACATGTAATTTTCACCCAAATTAATTTTAATTTGAACCGTAATAAATGTTAATTTGCAATGAAAATTACATTCAAAAGTAATGTTTACATATAATTTTGAGCTGCAGAAAGCTTTGCAATTGAAGCTCCTTGCATTTAGGTGTAAAACTATTCATCCCTATTCACAAGAATTGAATTTAAAGAAAAAGCATATACTATTTCCAATGAATTATTTTTAAATGATGGCTGTTAAAACGTTTCTCAAAGTCGTTAAAAGTAAAATGGTTTATCAGGTAAAATTGACTTATTTTTACCCAATTCGTCGATTTACACGATTTTATTTGGGCGTCCTTTTTGCATTGGTTGCAGTTTCCTTTTCGCAGTTATTTGGCACAAAATTTTACCTTTTTTAAACTGATTTATGTCAAGGCCCCTATAACAAAGAAATATCGTATTTTTTTCTATGAAATGTGATAAAGAGTTAGTTTATTATTTACATTTTTAATTATCGGGAGTAAAATATTTTGCTTGATTAGTACATTTAATTTTCTTTCTTTTAATGTTACGTGAACGAAGTCACGGGTAACAGCTAGTAATATTATAAATCTGATTGTGTGCAAATGGTAGGCTGAAGCCAGCGTCAAAATGGAGCATTTAATGATCTTGTACCTTTGCACATAGGTTGATTATAACCCTCATATGAACATAGGCTGGTTTTTGTTTATTTTATTCAAATATTTTTCTTAATAATTCAAAATTTCGTTATTTTCATAGAGAATAAATGGACATTTTTTCGTATAATATTTTAAAATGGTTAAATTTACTTTACCGTTGCTAATACTTTATCGTTGCCAAAACTAAATCAAAGCCCGAAATAATAATTTTTACTCAACAATTAATTTTCAATTGAAAGATTTTCACGTGAAAAATGAAAATTCAATTGAATTCAAAAGAAGAGGAATTTCCGTGATATTTGAAACAAAAATATGGAGTATTTGTTATTATACATGAAGTATGAATATCGGTTACATTAAAAAGATCTTTTTCTGTCAAAAACTTCGTTTTAATTAGAAGGAAAACTGAACAATAATCATATAATGAAAAGGATCCTCCTTGGCTTGAACAAATATGACGTCATAAATAAAACATGTATTTTCAAATATTCGTAACATTACAAGGAGCATGAATATCAGTGTATAATAAAAGTATATACATAATGGACGTCAGATTTAAGATGAATAACTGAAATATGTTTTTTGATACGGATTAATAATAAGCTTGAAAATCAGTTACATACAGATGTGAGTTTTCTAATAAAATTCCCGTCAAGATTGTCAGGAAAAGAAAAAGTGGCAAGAATTATATCATTGAAAAGAGATTTCTCTGGAATCAAAGTGACGTCATATTTCAAATAAAACGGGATTTTTCAAATATGTTTCAAATGGTGCGTGAATCAATTTCATACATTAATAATTACAGAGTACAGTGAAAGAATAGAGAGGCAGTGAACCGTCAAATCGGCTTGCAATATGAAGTCGGTTATCGCTCAAATCATTAGGCCCAAGGGCTGACTTCATTGGACGGGGAGAGGTTTTCAAAGCAAGCCGCCAGTTGTTTAGGCCAACTGTAGGGTTGCATTTTCAGCATCACGCCAAACATAAACATTTCATATCTATTTATTCTCTGAACTCTGCGATTAATAATACAAACATCAGTAAGATTATTAGGAAAAGAAAATTGAACACAAGTCTATTATTTTAAAATCTGACTGTCTGTTTGTATTTCGCAACTACTACTCTTAATGCAATGCGATTTATTTAACACCATCATTGATCTAATCATGTCATATAAACTCTGAGAATTTAAAATTTTAAATTAAATTCCGAGAAATTAATTTATTTTTATTTATTTTTATTTATTTATTTATTTATTTATTTTTACAAATTTTAACGAAATTTCTCTAAAAACGGTAATTAAATTACTCCATTTTTGTGGATAAAAAAAAAGAAGAAATAAAACGGATTAATACATTTTTATGCCATTTTCTCATTAAAACTGAAAAAAGAATTTATTTTCAACTGGAATAGTTAGTGAAAAAAATAAAATCTTGATTATAGTAGAATTTCCGAAAATTAAAAACATATTTCTACATATTCAAACTTTATGAATTAATTTATTCTGCAGAACAAAAATCGTCTGTCAGCATATTGTCTAGAAATCAAGAGTTGTTTCAGCTATAGATTAAACCAAGGATGCAAATTTGCTGTTACATGCAAACGTAACACTTGCAATTGCAAAGGTTTTCGCAACACCAAATTACATGCAAACGTAACATTTACATGTAATTTGAACCCTTATAAATGTTAATTTGCACTGAAAATTACATGCAAAAGTAATGTTTACATATAATTTTGGGTTGGAAAAAGCTTTGCAATTGCAAGTGTTACGTTTGCATGTAACTGTTACTGTTACATGCAAACGTAACACACGTAAATGTTACGTTTGCATGTAATTTTGGGTTGCAAAAAGCTTTGCAATTGAAGCTCCTTGCATTTAGGTGTAGACTTATTCCTCCATATTCACAAGAATTGAATTTAAACAAAAAGCATATACTATTTCCTATGGATTATTTTTAAATGATGGCTGTTAAAACGTTTTTCAAAGTCGTTAAAAATAAAATGTTTTATCAGGTAAAACTGATATTTGTTTTTTGACAAATTGTACTTTTTTAAAACTGAGCTATGTCAAGGCCCCTATAACAAAGAAATACCATATTTTCTCCTATGAAATATGATAAAGAGTTAGTTAATTATTTACGTTTTTAATTATCAGGGGTGAAATATTTTGCTTGATTAATGCATTTATTCTTCTTTTAATGTTACGTGAACGAAGTCACGGGTAACAGCTAGTAATATTATAAATCCGATTGTGTGCAAATGTTAGGCTGAAGCCAGCGTCAAAATGGAGAATTTAATTACCCTGTATCTTTGCATATAGGTTGATTATAACCGGGGAATGAACATAGGCTAGATTTTATTTATTTTATTCAAATATTTTCTTTAATAATTAAAAATTTCATTATTTTCATAGAGAATAAATGGGCATTTTTCATAAAATTTAACCATTTTACTTTATTGTTGCTAGGGCTTTGATCGTTGCCAATAAATAAAAACACGGAAAAATACTTTTTCCTCACCAATTAATTTTCAATTAAACGATTTTCACGGGAAAAATGAAAATTAAAAATAATTCAAAAGAAGATGAATTTCCGTGATATTTGAAACAACAATATGGAGTATTTGTTATTATACATGAAGTATGAATATCGGTTACATTAAAAAGATCTTTTTCTGTCAAAAACTGCGTTATAATTAGAAGGAAAAATGAACAATAATTATATTATTAAAAATAGATTTCGCTTGGACCATGGAACTATGAAAAGGATCCTCCTCGGCATGGACAAATATGACGTCTTAAATGAAAAATGTATTTTCAAATGTTCGTAATAATAAAAGGAGCATAAAATCAATGTTTAATGAAAGTAGATAGATAATGGACGTAATATTTAGGATGAAAAACTGAAATATTTTTTATCGATACTGATTAATAATTAGCTTGAATACCAGTTGCATACAAATGTGAGTTTTCTGCTAAAATTTACGCCCTGATTGCCAGGAAAAGAAAATTAACAAGAATTATGCCATTAAAAAGAGATTTCTGTGAGGAAAAAGTGACGTCATATTTGAAATAAAACGGGAATTTTCAAATGTGTTTTACAAGGAGCGTGATTCAATTCCTTACATTAATAATACAAGGATCGGTAAGTTTAGAAAGGAGATGTGTTTCACGCCATATTTAAAACAAAGAATTTAAATATATTTTTTATCTATACCGATTATTAAGCATGAATATCAGTTACATACAGATGAGAGTTTTTTGCCAAAAACCACACCATGATTATTACGAAAAGAAAAATAAATACGAATCTATTATATTAAAATCTGACCGCCTGTTTGTATTTCGCAACTGCTTCTTTAGATTGTCAATCGCAACGCGACTTATTTAACACCGGTTATCATTGATCCGAGGATGTCATAAACTCTCAGAATTAAAAAAAATGATTTAAATTTCGAGATATTATTATTATTATTATTATTATTATTATTATTATTATTACTATTATTATTTGTAAATGTTAACGAAGTTTCTCTAAAAATGGCAACTAAATTATTCCATTTTTGTGGATAAAAAAGAAGAAATAAAACGGATTAATATATTTTTTCTCATTAAAACTGAAAAAAAAAAGAATTTATTTTCAATTTGAATAGATGGTGAAAGGAAAAAAAAATCTTGATTACAGTAAAATTTTTGAAAAATAAAAACGTATTTTCACATATGCAAACTTCATGAAACAATTTATTCTGGAGAACAAAAATCGTCTGTCAACATATTTTCGTTTAGAAATAAAGATTTTTTTTTCAGTTATAGATTAAATCAAGGAGGCAAATTTAAGCTCCTTGCATTTAGGTCTACAATTATTGCTCCCTATTCACAAGAAGTGAATTTAATGAAAAAGAATATACTATTTCCATTATCTTTGAAGGATGGCTATTAAAACATTTCACAAAGGCGTTAAAAGTATAATGGTTTACAAGGTAAAAGTAAGCTGCGCCGCAGGCGCCCATGAGGAGCGCACCGCGCGTAGTCGACCACGGATCCCAAATCCTAAAACACTTTTAATGCGCCAGCAGCTTTGTCTCGCTGCGGCGCTTCGGCAGGTCAGAGAGCCGCTCCCCACTGCGGACCCTCTAACCTTGAACCCACGTGAGACGACGTAGGCCGTTGCGACACGCGGTGAAACCACGGGGAGTCACCGCGAGACACTTGGAGACGGGTCGGCGTCCCCCAACAGCTTCGGAGCTGGAAACCCATAAGGGAAACCAGGCCCTAGGCCTTAAGTCGAGATGTTCCAAAACGTACTTGCTTTACCACAACTCGAGGGGTGTGAAAACCTACAGAGGTAATCACGTTCCCTCTCGTAATGGTGCTTTACCAGGTAAACTTGACATATGTTTTTACACAATTCGCCGATTTCCATGATTTTATTTGGCCCGCCTTTTTTTTTTTTTTTTTTTTTTTTTTTTTTTTCATTGGTTGCAGTTTTTTTTTTCGTAATTATTTGTCACAAAATTTCACTTTTTTAAAACTTAGTTATGTCAAGGCCTCTATAACATAGAAATACTGTATTGTCTCCTATGGAATGTGATAAAGAGTTAGTTAATTATTCATGTTTCTAATTATCGGGAACGAAATATTTTGCTTGATTAATGCATTTATGCTTTTTTTTAATGATACGTGAAAGAAGTCACGGGTAACAGCTAGTAAAAAATATGTTTTAATAGTGTAAAAATGTTTTAATACGTATATTAAGAGTCCGTTGTAACGACAATTTATGCATTGTCGTTCTAACGGACTTTTCGTTATAAGCGATTGAAAATTACAATCGCATTGTAAGTGACTCATAATATCAGGATTCTTGTTATAAACCATACTCGCTATATCAGGCTTTTACTGTATTTAGAAAATTCCTAAAATGTTATTTACAAAATCGCTAAGAATTAAGCGAAATTTATACTATAAAATTGATAAAAGAGGAACTCCAACCGATAAGAAATCTTCTTCATCTAAAGCCACTTAATTTTCGGATGTTCTGTCTACATCGTTTTCGCTTGCACATGCACACACATTGCTGAAGTCTCTTTCAAAAAAAAAATTTTTTTTTTTCAGAAACTAGACTTTTTCCTGGTAAAAAAGTGTCTTCGCTTGACAGTAACTCTTTTTAATATGTCCATGTTGCAAGATAATTTAAAAATATATATAGAAATATATATCTTGAAACTCTTAATATCTTTAAGAATTACATGCAAAACTTTGTTCATACAGATGAAAATGTTTTTCACCTGCTCAGCACCCTTTTCTAATAATTGGTCTATTGGCATCAATATTTTCGGAAAATCATCGACCCGTGTATTAATATTTTGTGAAACGTAGAAGTCATATGGTGCGACAGATAGAACATGTTAGCTACAATTTCCTCTTAGTCCTGAATTCAGCGTCAGATTTTGGCAACCAATTTTAGCGCCAATGATTTTCCTATATGTGATTGATTAGATAGTACGGATAACGAAACTGCCAGTCAGGTGGCACATCAGCAGGGAGCATTGCTATAGCAACATCACACATGTGATGTGAAATAAATGAAACCCCGATTACTGATGATGTTTTCGAGTCGGTATAACATCAGTAATCGGGGTGTTATTCATTTCACATTATAGCAAGCTATGCGATGTTTCTACGGCAACACACCCCACTGGTGCCCCAGCTAACTGGCAGTTTCATTATCTGTAATCTATATATTTAAAACGCTAAGCTTTTTCTTTCGACAATCCGTGAAAACAAACTACTGCATCAAATTACATCATTCTTTTTTTAAATGAAAGATATCTGGACACAGATTTGTTATCGTAGATTCGTTTGTTTGAAAATCTTATTAATTAGCCGTAATTTTAAATTAAACTTTTACATCTGCTTATGACGTCATAAAGTCCGCAAAAGGATAACGCCCACTGTTGGAAGGCACATAGTTTATTTTCTGAACTCTGTGGTTGCGAGAATATAAAGAGAAATAATAAGTATTAAAAGCACGTGACTTTTAGGCCGAATTTTTTAATTTGGAAGTTAAATTTCGGAAAAAATATTTATCTGGGTGTTTTATAAAGCGAATTAAAGCTCATATTTATTATGACGTCACGGGAATATTGTCTATTGGGTTTATTTTATCCTTATGTATTATAACTTTGTTGATGCCACTCTTTCATTACAATTAAACACAAAATATATTTTTATTTGTATATATGGTGTTTAATCATAAAAGTAACGTATATAAAGTACGTGTGAAAAGTTTGAGCCGGTGAAAATGACGTCATGCTTAGCTTGAAATTAATTTTAACACTGATAAAACTATAGAGAAAAAAATTATACGATTGCGTGAACATGACTTAATTTTAACTGAATTTTCCATTCTTAATTATAAAGATTATAATTGGAGCCTTTATTGATTGCTTCATCTTGATTGCATACCTTGATTACATGTTACCAATTACATTTTTTTTTATTATATGTTAGAAGATTTAATTTTTTAATAAAAAAAATCACAAAAGTAAAGGATTTCAGGAAAATTAAAATTATTAAAAATAGTGTTATGGTAGAACAAAATCCTTGAAATAATGATTGTATTTTTAGCTAGAATAAACAATGTAAGGCTAATATTATATAGGAATTATTTTCGTAGGTTTACTATAAGTTCATTTAACAATTCCTTATAAACAGCAAAGTCCGATTTCTTTCACTGTGAATTTCTCTTTCGATGTCAAAAAATGGTAGTCTATTTTTAGACACCAGCCAAAACACAGTGGCAATTTTTAGAAATTTGTAACGGTTGTGACTAAAAACGGCGCTATCGCTTTAGCTTTCATCGCGCTTACATCACTTCTAAATACTACAAATTTCTATTTTTTACTACATTTTACAATTTTAATTCTTACATCATAAATTAGAAAAAAAAACAGCTTTCGATTGAAATTTATTTGAAAACTGCTGCTTAATTTAACGACTTTTTAAATAATATTCAAGCATGAAATGTTTTTCAATTTTATCTCATCATTGACCACTAGATTGCTCCAATAATGTAAAATAGACCCTGAGAAAGTTGCCACAGTTGAAAATTTAAATTAAAATCTGTCAAAAAAAAAACTCTTTTTTTAGTTTATGTTTAACATAAAATTGATATGTTGAATTCGTTGATGTATATGCTGCATCAGAATATGCTAGGAATTGTATTTTTTTTTTTTAAAGATCTATTGGCTATTTAACTGTATAAGAGGGAAAAGTGACTGTGATGGAAAAAGGATAATCATCCTGATTTTGTAAAGGGGCCGAAGAAACCATACAAATAAATTATACTTGAAAATATTAAAAATCTCCCTCATCTGCAGATTGATTTATTATTGTAAAAAATGTCTTCATCTTTTCATAAAAATTGATTAGCTTAAAACAATGGATGCGTTTTAGAAGATATGGCTTTGAAACAAACAATGATTATGAGGACATTTTAAAACTTTTTTTTTTGAACGTCGAATTTCGAATGTGCTTTTGGGCAGATGCAATACACATGCGCGTAGGAGCTCATTCGGTTGCATTATCACAGGGCGGGGGTGGGGGTAGATGTGTCCTTTATTTACCATGTTCTTTTATTTACTGAATATGAGATGAACGTAGGAATATACTATTTGTATTATACTTCATAGTTACATGAAATTTTCTTTCTTGGCGTGGGGAATATGGCAATAATGTCAAACTGATTTGCATTACACAGTTGTTTACGGATTGTTTGTTTGGAGTTTGCATCAGAAATAGTACTGTATTTCACTGTGGGGGGGGGGAACTTTTAAAATAAAATATTTGAAAGACTGTTTCATACGCACCCCTTCTTACATAATAAAGAAGCTTATTTTACTGATATTGTTATAGTATTTTTTTTTCGTCAAGTTTTGACGGGTTCCATCTAGTATATTTTTAAGTAGCACAAAATGGTTAGGGCAACGTTTGGCTAATTGTCGTTCCACGTTGGCCCACAGTAATAAATGTCTGCCTTGCCGTACCATTTGCCAACAATGGCCCAACAGTGGTCCAAACGTTTGCTGCTCAGAATCTTGTTCAGATACGCTCCAAATTAAAGGGATCTCTGCACCTACCCTTTCCCAACCATTTGCCTTCCCTACCATTCCCAATCTTACCATATTCCAATGGTTTCCACAAACTGCCAACGATGGGCCAACAAAGTGTACTACTTGGGTTATCTATCATATATAGCAAAATCATCGACTCTAAAATTAGTAGCCAAAATATGACGTTGTGTCCCGGACTATCTGCATAAGCAGAAGATAAGTTTGTGTTGATTTCATCTCCACTAGGTATTGAGTCTATTATCATTTTTAGGCGATATACAGGGTCATCGAAAAAGAATGGAAAAAGTTTACAGAATCATTAAAAGTAATTAAGTAAATGCAATTATTTTCTTTCCAAAGCATTCGGCAATCATCGAAGATTTGTTAGCTGTAGCTGTTTTAAAGTCGTGATATTCAGACGGTACGCAGAATCGATGATCTGAAAACGCAAATCGCACCACACAAGTGTATAATTGCCACATATGCAATGCAACATGTCTTAAAGAGATAAAAACGCACTGCCTCATACTATTTTATCACCATACTGTCACTGAGAGATTCGAGAGACACCAATCGATTGGATAATGTGCCTACTTTCCAAATATGAATGCAATTTTTGAAATATGGATCGACTACATAGAACTGTACCAACTTTGAATCATTTTAATGCTAATATCCACTTTTGATACCATATTTGAGTTACTTGAATCAAGGTAACTAAAAATATATAGTTTATATGTTTTTTCTTAAAACTTCATAGAGCTAGAAGAGGTCCAGATTTGAGACAAACTTTAATTTATATTTTCCCAAAAAATCACTTGATCGATTTTTTTTTCTTTATGAAATGCGATGATTAAACCCAAACACATTCCAGGCATTTTTTTTTTATTCAAAAGCATATTTTTAATTATGAAAATTATTAAAAATTACATATTCAAAAAATTTATGAATTATGGCTTACATTATATTTTACGTAAAACGAACAACAATCGGCAGAAGCAGGGATGTGTAAGTTTACAGATCAATCCAATCATTACTTTTTGAGATATAGATAAGTTTTACTTTTTGACGGTCTATCCAATGGAACCGTTTTCTACTATCAAAGCGTCAACAAAAAAGAAAATCATATGCAAAAACCGGAAAAATTTATGAATAATGTTTTATATAAAATGAGTTTGTAAATTAATACTCCTTCATCGGCACTTCTATAACATCTGCATTGATACATTGGTACGCTGTTAACATTTTAATTGTTAAGTGCCAGGGATGTGTGGCATTGGCCACAGGCTCGAAGGTCGAAATTTGATCGAAGTCAATATTTCAAAATTCTATATAAGTTTACTGCCAACTAATTGTGTGGTCCAAATATTTTTCATTTTAAGATTTTATTTTTTTAAATTTACGGAAAAACAACTAACGCATTTTCTTTTATAACTTTATGATAATTTAAGAAAAGTATATAAACTATACCTTTTCATGAATTTTAAAGTATGCTTTTTGATCAAATATACTCAAATATTGCATCCAAAATGGATGTTACTATTTAAAAATTCAAATTTAATGCAATTTTTAAAATATAGACGATCCCTATTTTAAAAATTGCATTCATATTCGGAAAATAGACAATTCCCTGTCGAACAGTACCTCTCGAATCGTTATGCGATAATTTGGTGATGAAATAGCATGGGGTGGTGTGTGTGTGTGTGTGTTTTCGAGATTGTACAAATATGGCCTAATATAGAAATTTTCCAGAACTAAAACTTTTCACCCCATGTCTTTCAACACCAAGAAAGCTAAACAGCTATAAAGGGAAAATAAATTATTCATTTAAAATATTTTTGTTTTGCAGAAGGAATAATGCTTTACATTTACTATCTATCTACCGTAATTTCGCGAGTACCTCAGACAATTCGATTTCCTAGTAAAATTTATTTTAAATAAAATGTGACCTACTTCTACTTAGCACTTATTCGACTTCTTATTTTCAATAAAATTTCCGGTTTGAAAAAGACTTAACTAAGGTGCAGCGCATACGCGCGAAATTACGGTATATTATAAAGGACAAACGTGTTCGTGTGTAACGCTGACGTCATTTTGCAAATGGCCACCGCCCACTGAATACTAGGCCTGCGCGCTGAAAAAAATGGCGGCTGTCGCAGGCGGAATCGTTTGTACATTTCCTCGAACTTCAACACCAATAATATCTAAAAGTTATCTTTGACTTATTTGATCTCCGAAAAACAAGGCGAAGAAAACTTTTAGAAATTATTGGTGTGGAATTTCGAGGGACAGTTCAAACGCTGAAAAAAAAATCGGCCTGCGACAGCCGCCATTGTTGTCAGCGCTCAGGCCTAGTAGGCGGTGGAATGGCAGCACTTGACAATAAAATATCAGTTTTGCGATTTTTGATACTGCAATTTTTTTTAATTTTTAAACATCGTACATTTTTAACCCCGTAATCGTCGTGCCCGAGACATTCACGGGCAGCCTAGGCTACGCCTGTTTTATTCAGATTGTTTCATTACCACTAGTTTTTTAAAATAGTATAATTGGCTTTATTCTCACATTATTTTATCTGCCTATTAAATAAGGCGAATATTTCTACTTAAAAAAAACTGGTGGTAATCAAGCAATCTGAATTTTAAAAAAGTAGCCTACACTTTTCGGGCGCGACGATTAAGGGGTTAATTTTTACACCGTTATATAGGAAAAAAATCTACTTTCAAATGCAATTTGTTTGAAAACTGTATCGCAATTTACTCATTTATTATAGCATTTACATTAAATTTCAAGCAAGATTTAAAAAAAAATCTATCTCGATCGCTTGCAGACGATTACAAAATATTAATCCGTTTTCACTTAAAACAACATAAAAAGTTCAGCATTTGTTTCCAGCTAATATTCAATAACGAAATTAAAACTTCATTAAGCAAGAAATAAAATAGTATAAATAAAACACAAACTTAACAGACATGTAATTGAAATAAGCGCTTAAAACCGCTGAAATTATCAGAATAAAAAAAACTGCTGTAGATAACGAAATTTTTTACGATTTCTTCGGCTATGTACTTCTGGCACGAGACCAATACGAAATTACTGCTTTTAATAAATTTAAAAATTTTATTTGAATATATAACTGACATTTTTCATATAAAAATGTTCTTTGGTGTTGTTAGGAGGCACTCTAAAAAAATTATTAAATGTAAAAAATCTATTAGAATTTTCAGTAATAAAAAATAGATGGTTTTCACCTATATTCTCTATCCCAGGAAGCCTGGGTTGGATGCCCTAGTATATATATAATACAAACGGGAATTTCGTTCCTGCTGCTTATAATTTGACTTCTGCTTAATGGATTTTGATGGGACTTGCACTGTTAATTAGATATTTTTTCAGAGAATGTTTTAATATATAACATATTATTCTATGCTACTTAGTTGTAGAATTATGGATAAAAGTTATATAATTAGGTTAACACGATTATGAAAGATTAGCCTTTTTAAAAGATTCTGTTGAATGTATTTCGATTGAACTTGCACTGTTAGTTAGATAAGTTTTCAGGAAATGTTTTAGTATATAGCATATCGTTCTACATTGTTCAGTTATAGAATTATGGGGAAAAGTTCTACAATCAGGTGAACCCGATTATGAAAGATTGGCCTTTTCAAAAAGTTCTACTGGACGGATTTTGAAAATACTTGCATTTTTAATTAGATAATTTTTCTGGGGTGGTTTTAGTATATTTCATATCATTCTGTCGCCTTCACCAATTCTAAATGATCAACTAAAAAAGTTGGTCCTTAAGAAGCCAAATTTTGTCTGATCTATTAGAAAATATAATAGCGCAAAGGCGTTCGTATCGTTTTCAGCATTACAGAAGGACATTCCAGGTAAAGGTATATTGATTTAAAACACAAGGTCAAATTTACCGATATATTTCATTTGATGCAGGATACGTTTGGAGAAACCAACCAGCGTAGCGGGTGAAGCCTGTTAGTAATAAAATAAAATACGTATCTATAATACACTCTAAATTATATTACTGACAATCGACGTATTAAGCTCATTTTATAACCATTTTTTTTAAGTACCGCTGTGGTATAAAGTGTTAACCATTTTAGCACGTAAGTAAAATCTGCCAAGTGTATAAAAATAATGAAACAATTTTTTTTCTTTCTTGTTCCTTTTGTATATATACTAGCTGAACCCGCCCCGCGTTGCCCGGGCCCATGATAACCTTAAATAAAACTCAAGTTTGTATGATTTTATATCTTTGGAAAATCTTTTAAATGAATCAAGTTTTGGGAGCCCCACTGCCTTCGGCAGCGTAGAGTGCTTCAAATGAACTTAGTTTCCGGGGCGCCAATGCCTTCGGTAGCATCTAGAGTGTTTCCAACAAACCTCTTTCCGAACGAACCTGTGACCTCGCTGCCTAAAGCAGCGTATACTGGGAGTGCTCCACACGCGCAAGAAACAATCGAAAACCAAGTTGAATGAGCCGAACCACGTACTAATCGGGCCCATAGAACTGGAGATAAGAAAGCGCCCTTTATCGGGGGAACTAAAATCTTTAAGACAATTGAAAACAAAGTTGAATGAACCAATTCCTGTTGAAATCGAGCCCATAGAACCCGAGAAAAGAATGCACCGATAATATTCGAAAATGGTGGTAATAAAAAAAAGTAAAATACGTATCTATAACTCACTCTAAACTATATTACTGACAATCGACGTATTAAGCTCATTTTACAACATTTTTTTTTAAAGTACTGTTGTGGTATAAAGTTTTAATCACTTTAGCACGTAAGAAAAATTTGCCAGGTGTATAAAAGTAATGAAACAGATTTTTTTTCATTCTTGTTTCGTTTATATACATATATATACACAGTAGCTTGTCGTTATACAGCCCTATCGGAAGATTAAAAAAAAGTGCGATATACCGAGAGCAATAAAAACGGCAAATGATGATATTTTAAAAGTAAAGTGTTTATATTTGTCTCTAAAACGTTAGTTTATGCGCATAATTATAATAAAATTAACAATAGAAAATTACATTTATAGTATCTGGACATTACATAAAGTTACTTAAAAGTACGGAAACTTATTTGTTTTGGGATATACGAAAAAAGAGCGAAATATCCAAATTTACGATACAATGAGGCGCGATATAATGAGGAGATATTGCATATAATAATCATAGACCATCCGAATTAAAATTGCATTAATCCCAATATTGTTCAAAAGTGCGAATTAAAAATTACTAATGTCTGAGGTAGTCAAATAAAATATAACTTACTTTAATATAGCTTAAAATCTTCACTCTGCAGCCACTTGGCGTAAACGTGGGGCATCTTTAGATTGACTAGTCAGTTGTTTACTGCACTGGTTGCCGGATGCATAGCAACCTCTCCATGACAATCAAAAACCTACTTGCACGCAATTTTGTCTTGTCTAAAATCATCCACTTCCTTAACATAGCTACACAGTTGTTTTATTTATTTGTTTATGGGTATCACGTTCTAAGATATCACGACATGCGTTTCAATCTGCATTGTTAATAGCTTATGATGTCGTGTGGATTTACCGAAAATATATATACTGCTTTACGAAATATATATTAATTAGTTCTAAAAATATTAACTTTCCTAAACGAAAAGTTATTGATACTAATATTATAAAAGTGTACTGTTACTGTTTGTCTGTACCTATTTTTTCTTCTTTTTATAATCCCAATATTGAGAAGTTTGACAAACTAATCTAGCAGGGGACCTGAGAAGTACATTTGTAGGTGCGTTCGTAATTATATAAATACGTAGCACCTATAGTCGTCGTCAGGTCCGTCCGTCTGTACGCATATAACAGCGCAAAAACTACCCAATCGAATGGTTTGAAATTTAATATATATAATCGTTGCAGAATTTTGACGAGTCATTTCAAATTTTATAAAAATCGAATCAAAACTTAAAACGATATTTTTCGAAGTTTTTTTTTATTCTATTAAATCCTATCGTACGTAATCTATATAATGAAAGCGCAAGTCATGTCACTGAGAAAAACAAATACGGGCAAACCACATCTTTTTCATATGCCAGGCAGCCATTTTTATTTAAAATTATTTTTTCGAATAAAATTCCAAAAGTTATATTTTTAGAAAGATCGCTGAAAAAAAATTGTATGTTTGACAGATGAGTTACATTGAAAAATGTATAGATTCTGAGATAACTTCAGTGGAAATTATGTTAACAGCCGAATATCTCAATCCATTAGAGTGAATAAACACAGGAGATTCGTTCATTATGAGTCGTAAAAATATTAAACCATGGACGTAATCATTCGCAAAACAAGATCTCCATGGTGAATTTTACAGTGCTGTCTGGTGAAGAAAAAAAATCGCATTTGTAAACGTAGCATACGTAATAAGAAAAAAAATGGCATTCTCATTTTGCTGATAGCAGACGATATAATTCATTTCACTGAAATAATAAGGGTGATTTTTTTACATTGTGAAACTAGTTATAAAACGAACGCACCTCCTATGTCACGTTTAATGTACAATTTCCAACTTGTTTAAATTTTCAAATATCAGACCTATTTATTAAAAGAAATAAGAAAATTTAAGTAAGACTATAAGAAAATTTAAGTAAACACCAGGTTTAGTGCAGAAATTTGTCCTCTAAACCCCATATTCTAGGGAGGAAGTACTTCCTTCAACTTCAAAATAAAATAAAATAAAATATGTGTTACTTCCGGATTGCAATTGGAAAAAATTTGATGTAAAGTTATAATGATGTTGATGCGTTGCGTTTTTTAAATAAAATTATGTAGATAATAATATTAAAACCCTAAGTACATTTTGCATATGATTTATTTATTTATTTATTTTACAAATCTGTTTCCAGTAACAACAATTACAATAATAATAACCAGAGGGCCCGTGCGAGGATTTCGCACTGAAATCTAATATTTTTTAGGTAATTTTCTATTATGCCGTCGACCACTTTTCATGACAAAAAACTATCGCCAAATTGTAAGATTAAACGCCAAAAATGCAGTTCCATTTACTTGATGTCAGAAGCATTATACGTGTTTGTTACGTCATCAAGTGGTTTTTAATTCGACATTTGCGTGTATTTTTCATTATGTTTTACTGATTTATTAGTTATTTAATTAATTAATATACCAATTGTGTCCTTAAATTCTTATATTTTATTCATCTATTTATTTTGATATTCCAATGGCAACGTTCTCCCGTTTATTTGGTGATAGTTTTTTGTTATGAAAAGTGGTCGACGGGATAATAGAGAAGTACCATTTTTTATCAATATGTAATTTTTATTAGATGCAGGTTTAAACTTCTAAAGAAAAAGCAAGGATAAAAATATCTGCAAAAAACATTTAGTTGTTAGTCAAGCCAGAATACCATCTAATTTATTCCATCAAAGTTAGAGTAAAAACTGATCCAAGATTGCTAAAGGCACGCGCGAGAAAAAAAAAAATTAACAATCGTATTTTAACTGCATTAGAGGATGACGTCATCCGCTTCGGGAAAAAACATGGGACATAGAAATATCAATCTAAACATTTTAATTTCAATTTCGCTTTTTAATCATAAATATAAAATAAACCCGTGCGGTTTTTTTTTTATAATAATTGCTGAGCATCATATAATGTGGTATTTATTTTTTTGGCAACAATATTTTGAGGAAAACCTTTGATTTCTTTTATGAAAACAATGCCGATTTAATGTTTAACTATCAGCAAATTTTAATCAAAATTATGATTTAACAAAATGTTAAGTGTGCTATGTCAGAAGCCTGTTCAAAATCCTTTCATATGCTATCTCATTCGTCGTTCTGCGTTTCGTATTTTCAGAGAAAAAGGGATGTTGACAGGAGAAATAATATATATGAATGATGATAATAGCAATAACAGGATTTTATTTCTTTGAAAATTTAAAGAAAATATCCGTAATCAGGATAACTTTTGTTTTGATTTAACTGCACTATTTGAGGCTCTCGAGGGCACAACTACCGCTGTCGTGATAGCTGGTGGCTGCTTTCGTGTTTGATTGATTAAGATCAATTACATATTTGAAAATAATCTTTCAATATATCACTTTTTTTTAAAATGTAGCTGCACCTCGGAATATAAGTTTTGATTATCATAATATTGCATGCTTTATTTCTATTATTAGAGGTAAATTACACTCTATAAAAATTTGCATTATATAGTGTGTATTGCATGTGCAAACCAAAATAACGTAAGAACTTTTCATTTATGTTTTGCTCTCAATTATGTGAGCATTTCAATCGCATTCAAATGTAGAAATCGGCTGACTATTTCCTTACCTTAATAAATATCGCAATGCATTAAGGCTAACGTGTAAACTCGTCAAAAGTTGCGTTCAGTATTTTAAAAAATTAATGCTTGGATGTGTATCTTTTTAATTATTGTCGTCTCGATTTGGCACGCACTATTACAGCTCACATTAAGAACACTGTAGAAAACATCTGCTCCTAAATTAAAACATTGTTGAATTCAAACCAGACGTTGGTTTTTATACAAAATTCATCATTATCATTATGCAGTGTGAGAATAATTTAGTTGGGCAAAAATAATGGTTTCTTAAGTTTAGTTATACAGCCGAATGTGAGAATCCACATGATTATTATACAGCCGAATATGAGAATCTACATGATTATAAAATAGTGCAACACTCAAATTTTACGTTTTGTTTAAATGTTCGATGTGGCTATATCCATCGTTACTCTGAAAATATCCCATGGGTAAATCAGTTCTTGCCATATGTTTGTGAGCATTTTCAAATCGACCAAACCAATACCGTGCGGATTTGACATTTAAATTCATTATATTATTAAAAGACAGGGAAAAAAGATAGATATTGAAAAAAATTAAAATAAATTAATTAAGGTAAAATGGCGAAAATTTTTTATTCATATATATATATATAATATATATATATATATATCATAAGTCAAAATACTAATACTCAGATGGTCATTAACATTTCAAATCAAATTTTTAATAAAATTAATATTACTTCTATAATAAATGGCAAAAAATGTAACTTCCCTATTAATAATCTTCATATCTCATCAAAAACAACTCGTTGTAAATAATCCCGCCAAGCCACAAACCTAAAACGTCAGTCACAAAAAGAAGTGATATCACATAAAAAGAAGCGATATAGAAGTGCATACTCCGAGTCCCGTGTAAAAATCTATCACCACTCATAATGTTTCCAAAGGACTCGGAGTGAGGTACAGTATGTGAAAACTGCTTGGCGACCTGCAGGCTTTTATAATATATGCAGTATATCAATTTTGAAAATCGGAAAAAATAAATTTGTAATTTTTGTTACATCATTTTTTAAATATTTTTGTATGCGAAAGAACTGACAGAACGGATTTTTCCCCAGATCTATGCGATTCCGCTTACCCTAGAATTACTGCAATATATCTCAATTTAGTTAACGTTTATTATAAGGTACAATGTTATTAATATGCGTATGATAATCATCATCATATATATATATATATATATATATATTACAAACTCAAAATCTTTACATGTTTACTTAAAAAATCCTCTTCGTAAGAGTGGTGTTTCTAGTTTAAATAATGGTAAATAAAATCAACAAATTGATTTTTCAACCTCATAAATAAGGAAGGACATGCAAACACAGAAGCTTCAACTTTTCATAATTGTATGGGAGCAAAATAAATAAATAAATTAAATTAAATTAAATTAAATTAAATTAAAATAATAAAGTCATATGTAATTACAGGAAACGCAAACATTATAAAAGCCTACAGGTCGCAAAGCAGTTTTCACATACTGTACCTCACTCCGAGTCCTTTGGAAAAATTATGAGTGGTGATAGATTTTTACACGGGACTCGGAGTATGCACTTCTATATCGCTTCTTTTTATGTGATATCACTTCTTTTTGTGACTGACGTTTTAGGTTTGTGGCTTGGCGGGATCATTTACAACGAGTTGTTTTTGATGAGATATCACTCCTTTTTGTAAGGCATTTAATTTCAACTATACGGATTCCATTTTTATTCAGAAAAGAAAAGATAAAAGGGGCAAAAAAAATAATAGTGATGCTATAAACAGAATTATACATCAGAATTATACAATTTATGGACTGAATTATTCCAATGTACATGTCGCTACCATAACAACTGGGAAACTTTTATATTCATTTCCTTACATTGTATTCATCAGATTATTTATGACATATTTATTTTCCTTTTTCTTTTGTTTATATCACTCTTCCGTTTATATACATTCAAAAACAAAAAATTACACAATTTTACAGTAGTTTACAAACTAATTAAAATACTACAGTTTCAGAAAAAAGTGGAAAAATAAGAAGCACTTTTTTTCGGTCAACTACAACGATAAGTTTATGGAGCATACTTTACCGAGAATAATCAACATTTTTGAAGTGAAAACTTCTTTAGGCGCGTTGGGCATTTTTTGAGATGGGAAAAAATCATTGAATTCGCGAGCCAGTGTGACCGTTTTTTCAAGCTAAATGCAGGCTAGATTTGGACTGACAACAAGCTAAAAATTAATTGGATGATCCCGCCATCTATTGACGGTTAATATAATTAAAAAGGGAAAAATCCTATTTTTAGGTGCGTTCGTAATTATATAAATACGTAGCACATATTGGCGTCGCTTGGTTCGTACGTCTGTCTGTCCGTCCGTTCGTCTGTCTGTCCGTCCGTCTGCATATAACAACCCAAAAACTACCCAACCGAATGGTTTGAAATTTAAGATATATTATCTCTGCAGAATTTTGGCGAGACATTTCAAATTTTATAAAAATCGAATCAAAACTTTCGGAGATATTAATAAAAATATTTATTAAGAAATTTGAATTTTAAAAAAAAATCGGTGCTTTCTTGTTACAGGAGCTTCCGAAGTTTAATCGTCAAGCGACCGAGATACTTATTTTATGACAGAAATTAATCTGCAGACGATATAATTCATTTCACAGAATTAAAAATCATCAAGATCTGAATATTTATATAACTAGCTGTAGTACGAACGCACCTCATTTGTCACGTTTGACGTACAATTTCCAACTTATTGGATATGAAATCAATATATGATCTTCAAGTTCACTTTAACACGGCCCCAATCAAAAATGGTTTGAGTAGTATTTGTTGTCCATGTACAGGACTTCACAAAAGTCATCGGATCCATCGCTTTCGATGTGCGATAATTGTTAGAAGTACTACATTTTAATTGACATGAGATGCCCTGCTTTCAACATTGCGAAAATTATATAAATTGTTGATATACATTATTATAAGTTTTTATGAAAAGATAGTGTGCTAGACATTTATTATTCATCTACAGGGAAAAGTAAAAATATAAATAGCATAACTGCAATTGTTTGATGTGCGTGTCCCCGATACTATACTATTTCTTTGATAATTGAGATTCTGATATATGCGGTTCCGATAATATTTTAAAAATGAAACAATGCATGTGTTAGATTTAATTTTGTTTTACAGGGCTGCACAAAATAACTCAAATATACTTTCGTCTACGAATTTCGAATGATAACTACTGAAAGGGCGCTTTCTATTGCGTCATTCATTTTCATGCTTAACTAAATTTTCGTATATCAAGGAATGTTTATACATTGTATGTATATACAGGGCTAGAAAAAAAAATGTTCGAAGGCGCTGACGTATAAGAAGGTAGTTGATGAGAGTACTTTTTAATCTGTTTCCCGATTTTTATGTGAACTAAATTTTAGTAAAGTATCTTGTTCGAAAAAAAAAACAAAAAAAAAACATATACATGGTTGTAGTAAAATATGTGGATACATTGCTGACAATGGTTGTTATCTGCTTGAAAAGAGTTTTGTTATGCGTTTTTTAGCTAAATGAAATTTTAGTACAATATGTGGTATGGATAAAAATATATAGATAATTTAATACGGTTCTGAACTAAATAATTCGAATGTATTATCGTCTATGGGCAGTGCTTTAACTAATGCATAGAGTGGCATAAAAATGAAACGTGGTATTAAGATTCATTGTAGTATGTTCCCGCTTGAAAGTGAAGTGTATTAATTATATGCATTTCAACTTTTTTCTACACAAAATAGTATGAGTAGCATTTATAATTCATTTAAACAGGGACACGCCATGGACTATATTGCATAATTGCATTACTGTCCGAAGACAGTTGTTTGATGAGTGCCTTATGAAATTGGCATTCGTTATTAAAGTTGAGCGATAACATCTTCCGTAAACATAAAAATATATGTAATATTTAATATATACTTTTTTACGGAGTGCACAAAAGAATTTCATTGCATTTTCTTTTATGATAGAGAAATGTAGGAAGGCGAGTTGCAATGGAGGTCAGGGTAGTTCCACCAATCAGAACTGACTATTTGTAGTGTGTGACCTTCCAGCATGACGTCAATTGCAGCTGCCCTATTATGCATTTTCAAGCTTAACTTATTTTTGGTATATTATGCAGTGTGTATCTAATTTATAGAATATATATACAGGGTGCCCAAATAAATTCAAATTACTATCTATGATGGATAGGAACTTCTGACAATACGTTTACAAATGTGTTACGCGTTTTTTTTTTAAGTTGATCTGAAACTTGCTGAAATGTTGTGTGAATCTATATAATTAATATTATAAAGAAGTAACGTTTGTTTATTTGTTTGTAGGGGATAATCTCTGGTACTACCGAACCGATTTCAAAAGTGATGGTGACAGTTCCTCCTCCAGCATATGCTATATTTTATGTTGGTGGGGTACTACACGGGGGGGGAGGGAGGGGTGGCAAGAGTGAAAAACGTATTAAATTGCGATTCTTGCGATACTGAAGAATCTAGAAACTTGAAATTTGGCATAGTAGTTACTTATAAATTTTCTAAAAAATTCAAAATTTAAAAGGGTGAAATGAAAGGAAAGCGGTTTAAAAACATTCTTAATTACGATATCTATCGAATCGTTAGGCAGGGCCATAACTAGTATTTTGTTCATCAGTCGCAAGTGTGAATTTTTGGTGCCCCCTCACCATTTTCCAAAATTAATTTATAAATAAAAATTTTCGATTCATTGATCTTATTTTTTGTTTTAAATCTGAAATAATTGATAGAAAGTATATTAACCTTCAAATGTTTAGGTTGATTTCTTTAAAAACCGACCTATCACAATCATTTCGTTTATATATTATATATGTATAATGAAAATCTTGTCATTATCATAAAGTGTGAAGTACTGAATCAGTTTGAAGCTAATGAGCACAGTAAATTAATCTGTGAGTATCGTGGATGAATTCGTTAATCAAGTTATAGTTATAGTTCGTTTAGAAGGACACAGAAAAGCACAAAAACATTTAAAACTTGTCACCACGATAACGTCCGAAATACTGAACCAATTCTAACATAATTGGGACAGTGTATTAATCATGTGAGTATCTTGAACGAAATCGTTAAACAAGTATTGATTAAGAATTTTACCCCTACGTTATCACATAATGAAAAAAAAAACAGCCCTATTAAAAGAAAAATATATAAAATCAATTAATACATTTTTACTTTGGGTTATCCGATTGCAAGTTTTTTTCTCTAAATTTCGTTATTTGTCTTTTTGTACCAAAAGTCGAATCAAATCCTCTTTTCGCGCTCCCTTCTACACTTACATCCGGGGCATATGCCTCCTTTGTTCCCCCTATTTTCGGCCTTGTTTTTAGGTATAGAAGCTTGAAATTCGACATGACTATTACTTTTAACACGCAAATGCACAAGATAGAACAGTTATTTAAAAAAATTGAAATTAAAAAGCGTTTCTAAATAACTTTTTGAAGTGAAAACTTCTTTAGGCGCGTTGGGTATGTTTTGAGATGGGAAAAAAACATTGAACGCGAGACATTGTTACTGTAACCAACACCTCTGTATGTAAGTATGACATGTATTGTGTATAGTTCGGTATGAAGTAGAGCGGGGTATGAAATGTATGAGTAGTGTGAACCAGAATTTTTAAATAATAAACTAAGCGACATTTGAAATTCAGTTCCTAGCGGAACGAAATAAATCAAATTTTAAAGATGTATAGGGATAAGTCTAATTAGTCATTTAACGAAGGGCACTGGACCCCACGCCTCCCCTCCGGCACCTCTTTTACGGTGTTTTAACTAACTATGCCTCGTTTCCATATCTCAACAACGGACAGTCCAATTTCAACGCGACTGATTTCAAACATTATAATTCACTGAGTAATGAATCGCCGTAACATTAAAATAAATGTATGAGTAGCGTGAACCAGAATTTTTAAATAATAAACTAAGCGACATTTGAAATTCAGTTCCTAGCGGAACGAAATAAATCAAATTTTAAAGATGTATAGGGATCAGCCTAATTAGTCATTTAACGAAGGGCACTGGACCTCCCCTTCCCTAATTTCATTTAGCAACCAAAAAAAAAAGGTCACGTTTTTTATAAAGTATAAAATTACTGGTATATTTTTCTCGTTTTTTCGAATATCTAAATTAGTCCGATAGCGGGCAAAGCCCGCTATTATATTCTGTCATAATAATATCTGTCATGTGGACTAAATGCGATATTTAAAAAAAAAAATTCAAAATTAAACATGTTGTACACATTCAAAATGTTAAAATATACGGATATTTCCGTAATCGGGTTTTTATCATGATTCAATACGTTCCTCAAACTCATATATTTACTACATTAAAGACGTGAGTATAAAACATCACAAATTTACTGAATGGTGTAAACAAACGTTTTGTATACACCATTCAGTAAATTTGTGATGTTTTATACTCACGTCTTTAATGTAGTAATGTTTCATGGTGTAATCGCCCAGCATTTATATCATATATTTACTATTCTCTATTACACATATTGATACTCGCTTTGTATTATTCTGAAACATTTAAAAAATCTGTTAAACTTTCGATAATATGTCAGATTTTCTTTTTAATTCTCTAATGACGTGATATTAATCTGCTTTGTGTACATACACATACTCAGACTTCTTGTATTATTCAGAAATCTTTCCGTTTTATTACCGCTATGACGTCAATAAATTTTATTTCATATTAATCTTTTTTTTCAATTGGTGAAACTTTTTATTTCACGTTTTTCACGTGGAAATCGTCTGATAGGAAAAAAAAAAAAGGCACTCCGGGAGTGCCGACAGAAGTGAAAACTTGAACAACTACGTGTATATTTTTTGAATCGTCAGGAAATGTTTTATTGTGCAGGAAATACTTTTAAATGAAGTGTTTTTTTATTCATTATCATAAACTACTACTACAAAAATTATATTACAATTTTTATTTAATGTACTATACTGTCCGTTGTTGAGATATGAAAACAAGGCATAGTTAGTTAAAACACCGTAAAAGGGGGGTCGGAGGGGGGAGGGGAGGTCCAGTGCCCTTCGTTAAATGACTAATTAGGCTGATCCCTATACGTCTTTAAAGATGGATTCATTTCTTTCAGCTAGGAACTGAATTTCAAATGTCGCTTAGTTTATTATTTAAAAATTCTGGTTCACGGTATTCATACATTTATTTTAATGTTACGGAGATTCATTACTCAGTGAATTATAATGTTTGAAATCAGTCGCGTTGAAATTGGACTGTCCGTTGTTGAGATATGGAAACGAGGCATAGTTAGTTAAAACACCGTAAAAGGGGGGCCGGAGGGGAGGCCTGGGGTCCAGTGTCCTTCGTTAAATGACTAATTAGACTGATCCCTATACATCTTTAAAATTTGATTTATTTCGTTCCGCTAGGAACTGAATTTCAAATGTCACTTAGTTTATTATTTAAAAATTCTGGTTCACGGTACTCATACATTTATTTTAATGTTACGGAGATTCATTACTCAGTGAATTATAATGTTTGAAATCAGTCGCGTTGAAATTGGACTGTTCGTTGTTGAGATATGGAAACGAGGCCTAGTTAGTTAAAACACCGTAAAAGGGGGGCCGGAGGGGAGGCGTGGGGTCCAGTGCCCTTCGTTAAAAGACTAATTAGACTGATCCCTATACATCTTTAAAATTTGATTTTATTCGTTCCGCTAGGAACTGAATTTCAAATGTCGCTTAGTTTATTATTTAAAAATTCTGGTTCATGCTACCATACATTTCATACCCCGCCCTACTTCATACCGAACTATATACAATACATGTACATACTTACATACAGAGGTGTCGGTTACAGTAACAGTGTCACGAGTTAAATGTTTTTTTCCCATCTCAAAAAATGCCCAACGTGCCTAAAGAAGTTTTCACTTTTAAAAAAAATGATGTAGTTGACTGTAAAAACATACTAAAATTACATTACAGTCAGCGTTCTACAAATGCCACATTTAACATATATTCGTATTCTTTTGTGCTGCCCTGTAAAATAATTATAAATACAATATTCATCCTCTTCAAGAAAAAACATGCTGTAGTTGACTGTAACAACGTACTAAAATTACATAACGGTCAGCGTTCTAAAAGCCCCGGATTTAACAAATTACCGTACTCTTTTGTGCAGCCCTGTAAAATAACTACAAATGCTATATTCACCGTTTTCAAGGGGAAAAAAACATGCTGTAGTTGACTGTAACAACATACTAAAATTACATTACTGTCAGCGTTCTAGAATGCCACTTTTAACATATATTCGTATTCTTTTGTGCAGCCCTGTAATATAATTATAAATGCTATATTTATCCTCTTCAAGAAAAAACATGCTGTAGGATAGATATACAGACAGATATAGAAACAGACATATAGAAAAAGAACCTCCCGGAGCAATAAGTACTTATGTACTACTGTGCTAATCATCCTTAATCCTGTCTAAATTTTGTTGCGTATTTAAAAAAAAAAAAAAAGTTTTCTGGAATTCCGTCCAAAGGATTGTCAACCTTTAGCCTGACTTTTTTAGCTTGATTTAGCTTGTTGTAAGTTCTACAACAGGCTAAAATAGCTACAACAAGCTAAAAACGGTCACCTTGTTCGCGACCCTGTTACCGACACCAATTAGTTGCCAATTCATACAATGAAGCGAAAGTATCAAAAGGAAATAGTTCACGTGCAGAAAGCGAAATAATTGGTATTATGAATAAAAAAATTTCAGAAAATAATTTCAAGATAAATTTAGCACGCGCGGTGAAAACAGATAAAAGTGACTCAACGCGCGAGACCAAATCAAAAGATGAAAATGAAATAACAAAACACGGAAAATATTATAATTTAACGAGCACGAGAAAAATAAACGGAAGTAATATAAAAAATAATGAAAATAATGAAATCAAGACTCCCTTATCATAGATCAGACTTGACAATCCGGAGAAAGTCTTTGGGTGAAAATGTCCGCGGAAATTGCCAACTTATTAACTGACTTTCTCCGGAAAGTATCGCCGCCTGGTGGATACTACCGATACTAGTTCATAAGAAAATGCATTTTAAAAAATGGAGCTAAGAAAAAATGTCGTGTTATTGACAAAATTCAAAAAACATTTTTCGACAAAAATAAATACATAAATAAATACATAAATAAATAAATAAATATTTTGCACAATTATCATCAAGTTTTCAAAAATATTGTTGAAAATGAAGATTTAAATATAAGATTAATTATTACATACTATAGTATTAGTCAATCTTCTGTAGTATCAGGTCCACAGCCAAAGTTAGCGCCTAATATGAGCGATGCTGGAAGAATGTGGTTCCAAGTGTACGGGAGTTACAACACTGGTTAAAAAATTAAATTATTTTTGGTACTTTTCGGTTAGCCGGACGCCAGTGATATATGTACATATATAAATATATATGTATATACGTATATATATACATACATATATGTGTATGTATGTACATATATGTATATGTAGATATGTGTATATGTGTGTGTACATATATACATGTATATGTATCACTGGCACCCGGCTAACCAAAAGTACCTTATTTTTTGCAAAACTGCACTTACTGTAACAAGCCAATTAGATGTAGGCCTGATTACAGAAGAATCCCCATTAAAGATTTACAAACACCATAAGCGTAGCATGACAAGAATTTATTTTTTGGGAGGAAAGTTGGGGAGGAGGGGACACGTATAATTTAAGTCATTATTAAGCATTTTTATGCTTTCCAATTTTTTTAAAAAGCGTTTATGACTTCAGCTCGTATATTTGTCTGTCCATCCGTCTTCTAACTTTCGTAAAATAATTGGATTGCCATGGAACCTATATACATTATTATGGTTTGATTACTGTTATTATTATTAAGGCATGTTCTCTATTGAAGAGGAATTCCTTTTTAAAATATAACCTATATGATCCAAATAATATATAAAAATTTTAATTCCCTAACCTTTAAAAAACCCACTATTTTGACGCAAATAGCATTTAATATGACAAAGAACAACAACATTTGAAAAACTTTTTCAAATGGAGTAATACCTCCAAAACTATAGTTTATAAATTAGCTATTGTTCAATAGTACGATGCAGCCTGTGTAACATAAACAATAATAGTATTTATAATTCATACACATTAAATGGAACTATATTTATTATATAAGACCGTTTGTTTTTTGTTATTTCAGACTAGTCGAATAAAAAAGGAAACTATGTTTGCTTTCACTCATAAAGCTCGACACTTTCAAATTTTCTAGATCGATATAACCATCAGCATCGACTGAACGAAAGGCAAGACTTCTATTAGCAAGTTTGTGATAAACTGATACGTTATAATAAATGAAAACACGTATAATCTTTCGTAATAGTGTCCATAAGACAAGGTGGCGTCAAACATGAGCGATGTTGGCAACAATGTGTTTTGAAATGTACGTCAGTTACAACAAAGAAATTAAATATACGCCAGCGCCAAACCATGCTAGCTAAGATACGCCAATCAAAGCTAAGTACACTTGTATATCCATCTTTGACGCCAATTGGCTGTGGACCTGATTATGGGACTTGTCATGTAGACTTTTCACTTCTTCATACGTATAAACATAACAATTAATATAACATATAAATAATTATCATTTGAAAAGAACAACCATACAGTATATCATAAAGCAAATAAGAAAACATGTATGGAAAACAAATTTAAAAAAGTCCTTCCGGCCTGTACCGGGAGGAAAAAGTAGCTTTCCTATATCTTCGTTTTAAAATTTTAGTTAAAGTTACACGAAAACAGCAAGCTAAAATGCAAAGAAACGTTTACAAAAGATTCGTTAATACTGAATTTGAATAAGAAATTCGCCAAATTATTGAGCAATAGCCAAATTGGCTTCATTTTTGAAGACTTATTTTGGTCGCCAAATTTGGCGATATTTCGCCAAATGTCGCCAATTTTGGCGAGAATTTGGCGCTAACGGATATGAATATATAGTTTTATGCGTATGATTGAGAAAATTATTACAGCAATGAAAGAAAATAATTTGCGAGTAATCGCGTTAATGTGCTGTTTTGTTTCAAAATGTCAGCCACCCTAGAATTTCAAACTGCTCTATCTCAGCCATTTTTTAAGATAGAGGTAAACCAAAAAATGCTCTGGAATCCTTGTATTAAGGCCTAACACGTAATTAAAAAATAAATTTGAATTTTTACTTTTTTTTGTATATTTATTTTAGTTTTAAATTTTTAAATGGCCGCCATCTTGAAACAAAATGGCGTACCAAGCTGGCCAACGAACTCGGTCGAGACATTAGTGACCGTAATACACACAATTAGTTTCATCAAAATCGATTCATAAATACGGGCGTTATCGTATGACATAGGTCAGATATATATATATGTATATGTATATATATATATATATATATATATATATATATATATATATATATATATATATATATATATATATATATCCACGTGGAAGAAGTTTTGTATAATAGCTTGGTAGCGTAAATATTAAAATTATTTGACCCGAAATATTAAAGTTGTACTTAATTGTGATATTTAACAATATATCAACATTTGAACGGAGGATGGTTTTGGGGTCTGGGGGTCATGATCGGTGAAAATATATCGAAATTTTCCGGAACTGCTTTCCTCCGAACGGCTGCAATAGGTAGCTTTATACTTTTTTGTATTGAAAGCTACCTAATACTCCTGCTACTGACGGTAGAGGCGCTAGTAGCAGGACAACCATGTGGTTTTTAACCACGTGTATAGCGGTCAAAGGAAACTTGCTGATTGTAAGGTCTAATACTATGATAAGGAGGTCTTGAATGAAATATTTCACGAAAGTTTTAAGAAACGTAGTTACCGATACGGAAATGAAGTGATATCATTTTATAGAAAAGAAAAGTTTGTTGACAGAAATTATAGATACCGCAAACAATACGCGCAGTATGAAGATAGAAAAAAGTACAATGTTCACGAATACAGTAAACAAGACAGGCAGCAAAGAAGTCATTTTTGGAGTGATAGGAAGCGGGAACCCTATTTTGCAGATAAATGTTATTACAAAAGATATGAAACTGAACCTCATGGAAAAAATGATGAATGTATTGAGAGTTGTTTAAATTGTGGATGAAAATTCATAAGTTTCATTGGTATTCATTTCAAAGAATACCAATTAATTAAATTTTATATTTCATTTATTTGTAAATTTACGTTTTAAGCTATAGATTGCAATTTTTGTATGTAAAATAATATGCATTATTTTTCATGTACAATAGCGCATTAAATGAAAATTGTAATATAATTTTTGTAGTAGTAGTTTATATTAATGAATAAAAAAAAACACTTCATTTAAAAGTATTTCCTGCGCAATAAAACGTTTCCTGACGATTCAAAAAATAGACACGTAATTGTTCAAGTTTTCACTTCTGTCGGCCCTCCCGGAGTGCCATTGGTTTTTTTTTTTTTCCTACGAACCTATTTCTATTAGTATAAAAATTTACAGGGATTTTTATACTAACATATTAAATATATTATTTTTGAAAATTACTGAGCACCTTAGAAGTTTTTTATTTGTTTAAGTTTTTTAACTCAACGTTTCGAGAATTTGAAAAATATAAAATTCGCAACGTTTGCAAAAGTATAAAAACTATTAAAGTGATTTCTGTTCATATAGTCTGTTCATTCCAATTCGGTGATCCTAAAATATAGGTCCCCAATCTCCGGCAGTCCATGAATTAATTAGGACATATGTATGCAACTTTTAAAATGTTCTCAAAGTTGACAATAGAGGCAATAAGTATAGCTCGGCAAATATGAAACACGGCATTGCTTCATCATGGCTTTGTTTCGTGAGGAGTTCGTTCTCCGAACATAAAAATCTCACGCGAAAGTGTTCGTTAACCGATTTGTACGTAAAAAGAACAGTTCTTTAGCGATAACCTATTGTATACGAAATTTAGCATTTTAAGTTCGTCATAGCCGGAGATTTGATGAACGGCAAATATTTAAACGCAAAACTTGTAATCTTGGGGTATCAACATTTTTACATTCTATTACTCAGCGCATGAACGTAAAGTTGGAATTTTGTAATCGCTATTTCAATCAATTCCTAATACGCTAGAATTATATATTTATAAATAAACACAGTTTTTTTAATCGATGAAAATACTATATTTTAATAGATTTAGAGCTTAACATCGACGAGATTTCAGACAGACAAAATTAACTCATATTAAATTTTAAAACAAGATAATGAAACCTTACAGAGATTGAAACAGTGTAAAATCATTAAAATACATCTCACTCAGTAAATATACATCGGTTGTAATGTAATCAAGATCTTCTAAGAGACTCTGTAAACGAAACGTATATGCTTCAATGCCGCTTTACAATAAAGAGGATGTAGTAACATATTTGAATATCTTGTGTATACAGCCAATTTGACAAAAGTTATGCAATTTACTATTGTTTTTCCTCTGTGTTAAGTACAGGAATCATGTACTTCAACGTAAAAATTCGCTAATTACACAACTTTTTAGTCTTATTAAAAAATCTTTTGAGTTACCCTGTAAACGAACAGTAAATTCTACAATTCTGTTTTACAATAGGAAGCTAACTTAGGTCGTTCGTAGTAACATATTTTAACATCATGCGCATACGTTCTTTTTGGAAAGAGTTAGACCATTTAATATTTTTTTTTGCTTTATCTTAAGTATAGGAATAAATCACTTTAAAGTGGTATACATAAAAAACTAATTAATATTTTTACACGAAATATTAAACATTTGAACTACTCATAAAAACAATTCAAATGCTGCAAACCGCGTAAAAATGGGATAATTACACAACTCTTTAACCCTATATCAAAAGATCTTTTGTGAGACCCTGTAAACGAACCTTAAATGTTACGATTTTTTATAATAGGAAGCTTACTTGGGTCGAGTGTAATAACATATCTTAATATCATGTGTATACGAGACGACCATTCCTAAAAGAGTTGGGTCATTTATTATGTTTTTTGCTCTATGTTAAGTATAGGAAACAATAACTTTAAACTGATATAAATCAAAAACTAATTAATATTTTACATGAAACTTACAAAGGTTTGAACTACTCGTAAATAGGATTCAAATAACGTAAACCGCGTAAAAAACCGATAGTTACACATTGCTGTAGCCCTGTCAACTGTTTTTTGCTCTATGTTAAGTATAGGAATCAATAACTTTAAACTGATATAAATCAAAAACTAATTAATATTTTTACATGAAACTTACAAAGGTCCGAACTACGCATAAAAACGATTCAAATAACGTAAACCGCGTAAAAATCCGATAGTTACACATTGTTGTAGCCCTGTCAACAGTTTTTTGCTCTATGTTAAGTATAGGAATCAATAACTTTAAACTAATATAAATCAAAAACTAATTAATATTTTTACATGAAACTTACTAAGGTCCGAACTACTCATAAAAACGATTCAAATAACATAAACCGCGTAAAAATCCGATAATTACACATTGCTGTAGCCGTGTCAACAGTTTTTGGTCTGAACAAGATTTAAAAAGTTCAAAAAACAGCACTTTTAAAATTGCATTTACTGAAAACCTATTCGTCGGGTTTTGCTTTACTTTTGAATTCTTAGTCCCTTGGCACGCCCCATTCCATAGAATCAAGAATTTTGTTTCTATCATAAATAGAACGCGAGATATAGATGTGTCAAAAACCCGTTTTGTCCCGTCCGCAAAATATAAACTAGACAGAGTGTAAAAAAACTAGTCGTTGGGGGCCACCGTAATACTTACCCATCATGGATATGCATAATATAAAATATTAAAATAAAAATGTGTAAACTACTTATAAAATGCATTGCAATTAAAAAAAAATCGTGGCTTGATGACGTCACAAACTTTAAAGGCTCGATTACTGAATTGCTTGAAGGAAACATCCTTATAACTCCAAAAATAATAATCCTATTAACTAGCGGTTTATTGCATCTGATTAAGCGTCAAATTTCCAATTAAAATATATCTTTGAAGTGAAATTTGGATGAAATACAGGGTCATGAAAAATCGAAGAGTGTGGAAAATAGGATTCCAAATATCTCGGCAACTAATTATCCGATCGACTTCATGCTTTATGCAAAATTTATGTTTTTTTATTGTCTTTTATATTAATTTCTTAAAATAAACAATTTCGAAAATTTTTATACACCTTTCATCAGAACGAATATTTCGAGAGTCCGAAAAAAATTGTTCCGGTTAATCGAGGTTATTGAAATGAAATAGGCTTCTTCCCATTATGACATCCTAAGTACATACCCAATTGCAAGTCTCTATCTCACTTTTTTTCGGGAGATAGAGCGTTTACAGACACACAGATACACACAGACACACAGACGGACGGCAAATTTTTTTTTCTAAAAATGTTTTTCGGAATCTCCAGTGTCTGAAACGTGTAAATCCGTCAAAAAAAATTTTTCGATTTTCAAAACGATTACAAGACTTACCCTATACTAGGTATGATGGGTAAGTAAAAAATTGTAAAATCGTTTGGCATCCATTGGCGGAAATTCCTTTCATTTACGGTTCAATGCATTGCTGTTTCTTATGCTTGGCGAGAAACTCTGTCGAGTTTCTATGATTAACACTGATCATGGACACATAATTACTGGAAATTTAAATATTGTAAATGATATTGCGTTAAAAAAAACTAATGGGTTATGGAACAAAATATCGGCTCCCTTCTAAATTCAATGTTAATAATATTGTTAAACAGTTTACATATGACATTGATTGATTTATATATAAAACTTCAATCTCATACAATAAACCTATTAAATATTTTAATCAGTGGAAAATATTGGTTATTAATCAATTAACGATTGCTCTTAAAAACAATATTTGAGATCGGGTTGCTATTAATATGAAGCATCTATACCATCAAGTTACCAATTTTCAAAAAAAATTTGTAATTACATATATTGATAAATCTCCAAATAACTATGCCATCATATGCAAATCATATTATCATCAACTTCTTACATCCACTATCTCTTCTAACAATTCTTTTCAAAAAACTAATGTAACCACACTGATAAACAATCGTAAAATTCATAGTTACTATAAACTACTGAACATTCCATCTACTAACTTTAATTATCCGTATATGTTTCTTATACCCTAATTTCACAAAACACCTATTAAATTCAGAACTGTTATTATAGGTTGCAATACATATAATAATTAAGCTACCAAATTACTATTAAAAATACTTAATCAAATATACACACATACAACTACAATAGATAACACACATTGTATGAAAAATAGCTATAAATTGGTCAATATTCTCAAACATCTTAAATGTGTAAAAAATATTACAACATATGACTTCAAATATCTTTTTAATAACATTGACTTATTAGATCTACATAATATAATAAATGCATTATTTTAAAAAAATTTAAATCAGTTGACTCTTCCTATACAAGTGGATGCAGAGTACTTTCATACACTAATTTCATCATATATAATAACTACGTTCTACAAGACAATACCATTTATTTACAAAAAGTCGGCATTCAACAAGGTGGATGCACATCAAGTTTACTTACAGACTTATATTTATATAACTATGATCGTACATTTTGTAACAATAATATTCATTTATATCATTACATTGATGACATCATATTAATCGATATCGTCCAATCA
This sequence comes from Maratus michaelseni, assembly GCA_963931845.1. Taxonomy (NCBI): domain Eukaryota; kingdom Metazoa; phylum Arthropoda; class Arachnida; order Araneae; family Salticidae; genus Maratus; species Maratus michaelseni. Next base: position 329,308,017 of record OZ007592.1, on the reverse strand, counting down.
TGCTTTTCTGAATTTACAGTAAATTATCCTAATAATTTATAATTAACGGAAAACCTATTGTCTAATAATGCTATTAACTTTTTAACACTTTCCAACCATGTTGAAAAGTGTTTATGACTTCGGTTTGTCTGGCCGTCTGGCCGTCTGCCGTCTGGCCGTCTGGCCGTGCTCTAACTCCCGTAAATATGCTCGGATTGCCCTGTAATTTTTATATGTTATTGTCGTTATCTATAGCATGTTCCCTATTTCAACTGAAGTGTGTAGCGCTTATAGTTTTTTTACAGGGACACTCAAAAGAATTGCGTTACATTACGGTCTATGGGGGAAAACCATTTGCGGTTTATTTTAATGATGTTACACAATTTCAAACACATTGTAACTGATATATATCACGAAGGTGAATTACAAGAAGCTTAATATGGAATAGGGTGTGCATAGCACTTATAGTTACTTTACAGGGGCAGTCAAAAGAATTCCGTTACATTACGTCTATGGAGAAAAATCGTTTGCGGTTTAATTAAATGTTTCACTATTTTAAACGCATTGAAATTTATATATATCACTGAGGTGCATTACAAGAGGCTTACTACAGAATATTGTGTGTATAGCAGTCATCGTTCATTTACAGGGGCACACAAAATAATTCTCTACTGTCTGTCAACAATAATTCCTAGAAGTACGTTTTAAGTTGCTGAACGCGATTTTAAATTTAACTCACTTTTTGTCTATTACTTGGTGTGTATAAATTCTGTAGATCATATACAGGGCAGCACAAAAGTTCGCGAACACGTTTCCGTTTATTGACAGAGACTCCAGAAGGGGAATTTTAAACTGTGCTACGCATTTCGTAACTAAACTAAAATTTAGCATCCTATGTAGTATATATACAAATCTATAGATCATATACAGGGCTGAATAAAAGTATTCGGATATTTTTCCGAATGTTGTATATGTTGGAAATATACGTTGGAAATTCCTGAAATTACGTCTTTAAATATGTTATGCGTTATCCAAATTGTTTACTTAGATGTTATCTTTCAGCTTATTAAACGGTAATGATTTGTAAAATTATTTTGAAAGCGTTGGAAAGTGTTACATAATCTATGCTTGACGCATGATTTTTCGTTCTTGTTAGACCTTAAACTTATACTGCACGATAACAATACTATTACAGACATATATGACAAACGTAAAGACTTTAAATTCAAAGTTAATACATTTACCAATGTTAAGTCATGTCTTCACATTTCTGTTTACCGTAATATACTTCTTAATCATACCTTTAGAATAAAACGACTATGTGCTTCTCATCTTATAAATAAAAATATGAAACAACTTATTTATGATGCATTACATGGTTTTCCAAAAAAATCATATATTCTTTGTTATATTAGTTAGTCCATGATCAAATCTACAGGACGGATGGGTGGGTAGATGTTAGAATATGGAGGAGGGAGGTGTTGTCTGGAAAAAATAAAGGATTAACTTATTGCAAAATAGAAATTACAGAAATAAAAAATATTAAATAAAAATAATAAAATGAAAAAATAAATATAAATAAAATAGGACGAATGGGAGGGTAGATGTTAGAGTATGGAGGTGTGGTGGTATTGTATGGTTAATTACAAAAAATATACAAAACAAGGGGAAAAAAAGAGAGTGAGTTATCAGTTTTATTTTGCATCCTTTCATTACATGTTATTCTTTTGCTAATTTTGTACAATTCATTTTCAACAAAATTCGTTTCATAGCATTTACTTTATGATGTATTTAATTTAATTAGCTTCTTTGATTTGTTTGGGGTCACTTTAATCACTTCATGAATCGTCACACTTTATTATGTCTAATTTTTCTCTAATAATAAATGGTCTTTAATTTAAAATTCCACTTTCAATAACTAATTTATGTTATAGTTGCGTAAACTGACACCAGATGGCATATCCATAATTGATACTAAAAAAAATTATTTTTTCTGATTTTAATACGCTTTCTTGAACAGCCAACAGATGGTAGCATTGATCCATAATGTTACTTGATTGTGGTATGCAGCTTGTGTGAGGTTCAATCTGCACTACTCATGTTATTCATCTAATGAATTAGTAGCTGTTGTATGGCAATATGTGATGTTTTGTTGTGTCATTAAACACAAGTTTTTTTGTTCCATTATCCACGTATCTTCCAGTTTGAGTGTGGGGTGGTTCTCCTCACTTTTATCTGGAGGCACGGCAGTGCCTCCGCCAAGTCGAGAGAGGACAGCCGTAAGCATACTTTTCTGGAAGCAACTCAGGGCACTTTTGACCCCCCCCCCCCATATCTCCGCGCTGGAGTATCCCAAAAATTTTAAACTTCAATTATAGAGAGTATTTGGCCCACAGGACCAAAATTTAAAATTACAACTTTCTGTCTTTTCTAGTTCAGGCGATATATGAACTCAAACATTCGATTTTTTGTCACTTCTTACTCACTCGTTCACGCGTCATCAAAAAGATTGGGTAGATCCCGTAGCCCCAGAAACTTGGCATTTGGAAAAAAGGTAGTGTTTAGGATACAAAGAAAGGAAAAATTATAAAATCCAGAAAATTCGAAAAAAAAACATTCGAAAATTCAACAAATTCCATCAAAATTGAAAATTGAAAATAATACGATCTTGTAGTCTTGGAAACTTAAGATTTGGTGTGAAGGTAGTGTTTAACATCCAGAAAAAGAAAACATCAAAAACACCAAAAAAATCGAAAGCAAAATTGAAAAAATCGAAGAAATTGAAAAAAAACGAAAATTTGAAGACAATCCGATTTTGTTGCGCTAGAAAATTCAAATTAGGAATAAAGGTAGTATTTAGGATACAGAAAAAGAAAAATTAAAAAAATCCAGAAAATTCGAAAAAAAAATAAAAAAATTCGAAAAAAATTGAAAAAATGAAAATAATTTGATACGATAACGCTCGTATTTATAAATTAATTTGGATGAAACTAATTGTGTGTATTAAGCTCACCAATGCCTCGACCGAGTTCGTTGGCCAGGTTGGTCAGCCATCTTGTTTCAAGATGGCGGCCACGGAAAAATTTTAAACTAAAATAAATATACAAAAAAGTTAAAAAATCAAGTTTATTTTTTAATTAGGTGTTAGGACTTGATACAAGGATTCCAGAGCATTTTTTGTTTTACCTCTATCTTAAAAATTGGCTGAGATAGAGCAGTTTGAAATTCTAGGGTGGCTGACATTTTGAAACAAAACAGCACATTACAAAAAACCAACGATAAATTTATGGTCAATAATGGTCAAGCAGGTGCAATCCCGAATGAATACTCCGTGTTATTATAACTGTAACTTTGACTTCGAAATTTTGATACGTTGCATTTTCTATTTGTTGATATTTTTGAACTATGATTTACGCTAAGTGAAATGTTGTTGTTGAAGAGGGATTTTCCATGTAAATCCGAAACGTCCAATTTTAATATGTTTTTAATGTTTTATGAAAGTGAATTGTAATGTCTGTAATTTTAATGATTTTAATATAAATTTATAAGTTTTAGTGAACGCGATTTCTCGCAAATTATTTTCTTTCATTGTTGTAATCATTTTCCCAATCATACGCATAAAACTATATATTCATATCCATTAGCGCCAAATTCTCGCCAAACTTTGCGACAATTGGCGAAATCTCGCCAAATTTGGCAACAAAAATAAGTCTTCATAAATGAAGCCAACTTGGCTATAGCTCAATAATTTGGCGAATTTCTTATTCAAATTCAGTGTAAACGAATCTTTTGTAAACGATTTCTTTACATTTTAACTTGCTGTTTTCGAGTAACATTAGCTAAAATTTTAAAACGAAGATATAGGAAAGCTACCTTTTCCTGCCGGTACAGGCCGGAGGACTTTTTTATGAGTTGTCGGATGCAATCTATGTTTTGCATTAAATAAAGTAAAACATTGAAAAACAAATCCCACAGGATGGGGATAGTTTGTTTTAGATAGATTTTAAGATAATTGTCCTATTAGCTAGTACACCTTCCGTTATTGTTTTGTGTTATTTTCCCCGGATTATGCTTTTCTTTTCTTTTGTTTACGAATTTTGTAATAGAAAAGTTCCGCTATAGACTGGCTACGTTATAGACCTTTTTTGTTATAGACAGGTTCATTTTCTTTCACAGGCTTTACTCTATTTAATTTATATATGGAATATTTGTTGTTAAAAGATGTTGGTCGCACAAAAATTTTCACATCTCTCCCTCCCTCCCGACATTACTGGTTGGTTATGGCTTGATAGTCCTTTCTAAATAAAATCATGGTGATTCTAAGATTCTCTTGATTTATCTCTAAATTGAACATAAACGATCCTAAGAAAACGGATCAATGAATTACTATATTGGCATGAGGAAATTTAGTTGCAGAAAAATGGAGCATATAGCTAACATTAAGTATAATAGGAAAACCACAGCCTTGGCAAGATCTGGAGGCACGGCAGTGCCTCCGCCAAGTCGAGAGAGGACAGCCATAAGCATACTTTTCTGGAAGCAACTCAGGGCACTTTTGACCCCCCCATATCTCTGCGCTGAAGTTTCCCAAAAGTCTGGAACTTCGTTTTTCTAGAGAATGTGGCAAATAAGACCAAAATTTAAAATTACAACTTTCTGTCTTTTCTACTTCAGACGATATATGAACTCAAACATTCGATTTTTTGTCACTCACTCACTAACTCATTCACGCGTCATCAAAAAGATTAGGTAGATTCCGTAGCCCTAGAAAGTTGACATGTGGAAAAAGGGTAGTGTTTAGGATACAAAGAAAAGAAAAATTATAAAATCCGGAAAATTCGAAAGAAAAACATTCGAAAATTCAACGAATTCCATCAAAATTGAAAATCGAAAATAATACGATATTGTAGTCTTAGAAACTTAAAATTTGGTGTGAAGGTAGTGTTTAGCATCCAGAAAAAGAAAACATCAAAAACACCAAAAAAAATCGAAAGCAAAATTGAAAAAATCGAAAAAATTGAAAAAAACCGAAAATTTGAAGACAATCCGATTTTGTTGCGCTAGAAACTTCAATATTGGAATAAAGGTAGTATTTAGGATACAAAAAAAGAAGAAATTGAAAAAATCCAGAAAAATCGAAAAAAAAAATTCAAAAATTCGAAAAATTCGAAAAAATTTGAAAAAATGAAAAATATATATCTTTTAACCTTAGAAACTTAAAATTCAGCGTAAAGGTAGTGTTTGGAATTCAGAATAAGGAAAAATTAAAAACACAATAAAAATCGAAAATAAAATTTAAAAATCGGAAAAATCGAAAAACACCGAAAATTTGAAAATATACCGATTTTGTTGCGCTAGAAACTTTGAATTCGGAATGAAGATAGTATTTAGGATACAAAATAAGGAAAAATTCAAAAATTCGAAAAAGTCTGAAAAATTGAAAATAATTTGATCTTTTAGCCTTAGAAACTTAAAATTCGGCGTAAAGATAGTGTTTAGGTTTCGGAATAAGGTAAAATGAAAAATACAATAAAATTCGAAAATAAAATTGAAAAAAATTGAAAAATAAGGAAAATTTGAAAATAATCCGATTTTATAGCGCTAGAAACTTGAAATTTGGAATAAAGGTAAGATTTAGGATGCTATTTAAAAACACGAAAAATTCGAAAAAAAAAAATCCGCAAAATTCGAAAAAAAAATGAGAAATTGAAAATAATTCGGTCTCGTAGTCTTCGAAACAGAAAATTTGTGTAAAGGGATTCAGAAAAAGAAAAAAAATTAAAAACACAACAAAAAGCGAAAATAAAATTAAAAAATCGAAAAAAACGAAAATTTGAAAAAAAAAATCGATTTTTTAGAGCTAAAAACTGGAAATTTGGAATAAAGGTAGTATTTAGGATAGAAAAAAAAAGGGAAAAATTAAAAAAATCTGGAAAATTCGAAAAATTGAAAAATAATTGATTTTGTAGCTTTAAAAACTAAAAATTCAGCGTAAAGGTAGTGTTATAGAGAAAAATGAAAAATTAAAACACAATAAATTCGAAAATAAAATTAAAAAAAAATCGAAATAGATCGAAAATTTGAAAATAATTCGATTTTGTAGCACTAGAAACTTGAAATATGGAATAAAGAACACAAAAAAAGAAAAAATTAAAAAATTTGGAAAATTCGAAAAAAAATTTCGAAAAAAATTAAAAATTGAAAATAATTTGATCTTGCAGTCGTAGAGACTTAAAATGTAGTGTAAAGGTAGTATTTACGATTCAAAAAAGAAACTTTTAAAAATTTGTAAAATTCGAAAATAAAATTGAAATATCGAAATATCTGTAAAAAATCGAAAATTTGAAAACAATTCGACTTTGTAGTTCTAGAAACATGAGTTTTAAGGTAATTGTCCTATTAGCTAGTACACCGCCCCTAATTGTTTTATGTTTTTTTCCCCGGATTATGCTTTTTTTCTTTTTTTTTTTTTTACGAATTTCGGTATAGAAAAGTTCCGCTATAGACCGGCTGCGTTATGAGCGGTTTCTTTATAGACATGTTTGTTTTCTTTCACAGGTTATACTCTATTTAATTTGCATATGAAATATGGATTGTTAAATGATGTTAGCACCAAAAAAATCTTCACAGCTCCCTCTCTCCTCCCGACATTACTGGCTGGTTATGGCTTGATAGTCCTGTCTAAATAAAATCATGGTGACTCTAAGATTACCTTGATTTATCTTTAAATTGAACCTAAATGATCCTAAGAAGACGGATCAAAGAAATACTATATTGGCATTACAATCAGGAAACTTAGAAGTAAAATCGAAAAATCAATAAATTTATAAAAAGTCGAAGGTTTGGAAATAATTCGATTTTGTAGTCCTACCAGCTTGACATTTGGCAGAAAGGTAGGGTGGGCTTAGGATACAAAGTAAGGAAAAATTTAAAAAGCCGGAAAAAAAGACAAAAAAAAAAACGAAAAAAAAAAACTTCGAAAAATCGAAAAGAGTTTGTTTTATTGAAAATTTCCGGGAATTTTAATTTTAGCTTTCTTTTTATCCTAAACAGTACTTTTGTGCTAAATATCAAGTATCTAGGCTGCAAGTAATATCTCAGATGGATAGCATCTTTCCTGGAAGCAATTGAGAGTACTTTTGACTCCCCCCTCCCATAACTTAGTGCTTGCCTAGTTACCTGAAATTTCTTTAAGGTAACTTCTTCGAAAATCAGTGGATGATCTCCAAAAAGAGCCCAAAATCAAGAAAAGGAGGATTACTTACAAAAAGAAGTGAAATCTCAACAAAAAGTCACCTGTAAAAAATGCAGCCAAGTCTCGTAACTCATTTACCGTAAAAAGTACTGAGATCGTATAAAGCCAAGTTTAACTATCTTATTAACTCTGAAATTTTCATTCACAAATCACTCCTAGTTTCTACATCTTTAGTTAATTATTATTTTGTGACTTGGCAATTACGTAGCACGAGAATGTGATGTATATAGTTAGTCTTAATCAAATAATAGCTTCCCTGTCCGTATATAATTTGCTTTAGTTAAATTATCCCATCCCATCCCATGACATAGTAAGGTGTAATAACTTTCCTGTGCTGCGTAATTGCCAAGTCATAAAATAATAATTAACTAAAGATGTAGAGACTAGGAGTGATTTGTGAATGAAAATTTCAGAGTTAATAAGATAGTTAAACTTGCCTTTATACGATCTCAGTACTTTTTACGGTAAATGAGTTACGAGACTTGGCTGCATTTTTTACAGGTGACTTTTTGTTGAGATAGGATCTACAGAATTTATACACACCACGTAATAGACAAAAATTGAGTTAAATTTAAAATCGCGTTCAGTAACTTAAAACGCACTTCCAGGAATTATTGTTAACAGACAGTAGAGAATTATTTTGTGTGTCCCTGTAAATGAACGATGACTGCTATACACACAATATTCTGTAGTAAGCCTTTTGTAATGCACCTTAGTGATATATATAAATTTCAATGCATTTAAAATAATGAAACATTATTTAAATAAACCGCTTTTTGAAGTTTACAAACTTTTCTTTCATCGCCGGGTTTAATATACCCGTCTGATTGATTCATATAAACAGTTTCGGTTAATTCGCCATGCAAGAATGCTGTGGTGATGTCAACATGTTTCACGTTCAAATTTTTGTGCAATGCGTAGATGAGAAATGCCCGTATTGTAGCGTGCGAAACTACAGGTGCGAAAGTTTGATCATAGTCAATCCCTAATCTTTGACTTTATCCTTGTGCTATAAACGCGCTTTATAGCTTTGAATATTTCCTAAATTGTCTTTTTTTAGTTTAAAAGTCCATTTGGAACCGATAATTTTTGTTCCGGGTGGTGGATCTGTTAAAGTCCAAGTGTTATTTTTTCTTAGGCATTGGATTTCATTTTGTGTTGCTTTTATCCAGTTTTGTTTATCATTAGTATTTACCATTTTTTCGATATCTTCCCAATTTTCGGGAATATTTTCAGATGAACTATTTATGAGACAAACATATCTGTCAGGAGGAACGCCTCTATTTGTCCTATTAGACCTTCTTGGTTCAATTGGTTGCTGTTTGGGCTCGGATGGTGTCTCCTCACTGTCAAGTTTTATTTCTAAGTGATTTTCATGTTTATCCTGTAATTGTGTATTGTCATCGGATGTTTTTGTGGTGTTTTGTATCTCCTCAATGTTATCTGAGTGTACATTTTCATTTTCAAGAAATTTCACCGTTCTCGCTATTATAATTTGTTTTCCTTGTGTATGAATTCTATAACCAGTCGATCGTGTGTCATAACCTACGAACGCTCCGGTTTGAGCCCTGTTATTAAGTTTTCCTCTATTTACTTTATCGACGTAAAATAGCGCTTTACAAGCGAATGTTCTTAAGTGTTTTAAATTCGGTTTAACTCCTTTCCATAATTCGTAAGTGGTGGTCAGATATGAGCCACATCCCAATTTCTGACTAAATTAGTTTACTTTTATTATTTTAATATGTATTTTTTATGTATATATATTGTATAACCAGGAATTTCTGTGGAGTATTTATTTTATTAGTGTACATAGTTTCTTTTTCGTATGGGAAAATAGAAACGACCACCCAGAGTAGTTTTATTACCTTCGGAGACACTGGTCTGCGATCTAACAAGGACATCTTTTACGGAGAAAAAAATTTACGAGCTGAAAAATTTATAGCTGTTTGGAAGTGCATAGCAAATTTACAATTTAGGACCCTATCTAGGTGGTCCTGAATAACATTTAGCGAAAACCAATAAGAGATGAGGGGGGAGACGTCTTTACAAAACCACTGGAGCCAATAGACGGCCCAGTGACGAGGAAAAAGAAACTATGTACCCTATTTTGCAAATCCAAGAAAAAAAACATTGCTTTCTTATTACGTAAATATTCTATACACGAAAGAAGTACCTGACACTTATTCATTATGCCATAAAAGAAGTAAAAACTATTTTACATATGTACATATGCTTACTATTGTTTATATACTAACCGAAGTACCTGCGTAAGCAATATCCAGCTACCTATTATTATTATTATTAAGTACAATCTTTGTACACTGGAGAAAACATTATGTAAAGTATATGTCCACATAAATAATAAGTTATAGTTGTTCTATAAGCCACGGAAACCAGAAAGAGGATTCGCTCTTGGCTTCCCTCTTCAATCTCTGTCCCCCCCTCCGCTGGCTGCAAACCCTTGCTAACACATTTGCAAAAAAAAAGAGGGTTCTCCCCGAACAATGGAGGTCGGAGAAGAACGGCGCACGAAAACCAGTCTGTGCATTTGCATAAAAAAACAAACTACTTTTCTCTCCTTTTACTGCTCTGCGAACCTGGAGGGAAGAAAGAGGATGGCCCCAAATTCGCCTGCCTCTCCGGTGCGATTTTTTTTTTGTCAAAGCCCAGAGAAACGAAAACAAAACTGCATCGCAATTTTGAATACTGAGCTCGCTCTATCCGAAATACAGTTCTGTAAACGCCAACCATACTCATTCCTCACCGTAATAATAAATGATAATTGTTTTTAATCTAATAAAATGTAGTTTTTTTCTCACAGCACTCAGAAGCAGATGTCTGTCTATACGTCTAAGAATGTACAAGAAATTTTTCTTTATTATTATTTTATATGCTGTATATATATATATATATATATATATATGTCATCTAAACATATTTTACCTGTATATTATTAATAGTGCATTCATTATTACATTTTTTTTTTGAAAGGCCCCCAACTATTTGTAAAATTTTGTCTATATATACACTTATTATTATTATTATATACATATATTTTTTAATTTTCTTACAATACTGTTAAAATAGGTGAGGAGGAAAAAACCAATAGTATACAAAACTCCGAATTTCTAGAATATAAATTTATAAATACCTACTTAATAGAGAATAAAAAAGAAAAACAACGACTGAATGTTAATTCTTTGTATAAATTATTCTTCTTGAGTATTCTCTGTGCTAGTTTGAAGCAAATTAATTTTAACTTTTGGTTGCCAGAAATGGCTTATGTGGCGCTTAATTTTCTTAGCATGGGGTTCAATCATATGTTGAACCAAATAATTATTGTTTCTAAAAATCCTTACAACTTCATAAGGCCCTTCCCATGTTGATTCCAAAGCCCCCGGTTTTATAACTTTTTTTAGATAAACCTGATCGCTATGCTGTAATGTTTTGACTTTTTCAAAATCTTTGTTGACGTATTCACTCATAACGCGTTCCTGGTTGGCCAAGGACAGTTTTTGTATCTCTTTCATGTGTTTGATACGCTGTTTCACATAAGCTTGGGTGCATTTTTCATCGGAAGTATTCAGCGCTGTAAAATGATTCGATACCTCCCGTGCAAAAAAAAGCATTGCAGGCGTGTACCCTGTGGCCCGATTTATTGAGGTATTGTAAGCCAATTTATAAAACGGTAAACGAATATCCCACTCTGCCGTTTTGTCACACATACTTTTTAAAGATGACTTTAACAATTTGTGACTCGCCTCCACAATTCCATTTGAATTAGGTTTGTAACAACTTGTAAAATGTCTCTCTATGTTCAGTGCTTTTAAATATTGGCAATAAACGTCACTCCTAAAATAGGGCCCGTTGTCCGTCGTAATTGATTTAGGTATCCCGAAAGAGCTAAAATAGTTATTTAGAGCATTTAAAATTGTCTGCGCTTCTACTCCACGTAGAGGTATGGCCTCTAGGTACCTCGACGTCGAATCAATTATAGTTAGAATGAAGGAGTTTTTTTTAAATGTCGTATGCAATTTGCCTACTATATCACAATGTAGGGCTGTCCCTATTGGGGCATCCTTAATAACCTTTTGAATAGGTACTTTAATAGCTTGGTGTTGCTTATTTTTGTTGCATGGGATACAACTTGTACAATAGCTCCTTATATCTTTGTACATCCTATACCAAAAGAAACGAGACTTTACAGTTTCGTATGTTTTCGGGAACCCGAAATGACTTTTATGCGCCTCTTGTATAATTTCAAAAACCAAACTATTAGGAGCAATGAGGAGTTGTTTGTCCTTATATTTCTGTTTTAAAATTAGTGCATTATTCTCATTTAATTCAAATTTTCGAGTAATTTTGTTTTGTTTATTATTTTCTATCTTCTTAATGATTATGCTAAGTTTTGCGTCTTTACGTTGCTCGACTTTCACATTCTCTTCCGAGAGATTAACATTTACTTTGAACAAATTATTATGAATTTTGGTTTGAGCCGAAATATTATTTATGTTGCGAGAGATGTAATCTGCCGGATTTTTCACACCCTCAATAAATTCAATTGAGTAATCAAAATCACTAAGCCTCATCAGCCATCTAGCGACAATGTCACTTTGATGTTCCAATTTTAAAGGGTGAGTGAGAGCTTTTGAATCAGTGAGTACTGTAAACTTCCTTCCTAGCAGGATATTTTTAAAATATTGAACAGCATCGTGGATTGCCAAAAGTTCATATTTAATGCTAGGTATCTCTTCTCAGACTCTTTTAGCTTTCTCCCATAAAACTCTATTGGAATATGTTCCTCGCCTTCCTTCTGTGTTAAGACCGCAGACAAGGCGACTTTTGAAGCGTCCGTGATAAGAAAAAATTCCTTTTCGAAATTTGGGGGTTTTAATGTAGGATTGTCAATAATTGCTTTCTGAATGGCACAGAATGCTGCTTCTGTTTCGTCCGTCCATCTAAACTTAACTTTGTCTTTCGTAAGCTCGATCAAGGGGTCAACAATGTCAGAGTAGTGATGAATTAACGTTCTGAAATAATTAGAAAGACCCAAAAGCGACTTAACTCCTTTTTTGTTCTTCGGTCTAGCTAATTTCTGTATTTTCTCCACATTTTTGGTTGATGGGGAGTACCCATTCTGATTAACCTTAAACCCCAAGAATTCAATTTCTTCTTTACAAACCTGCATTTTGCTGGGTTCTATCGTTAAATTATTCTCTATGAGTGCCTGTAAAACTTCTTTTAATAGCTGAGTCATACGTTCAACGGAATTCGCGGAAACAATGACATCGTCAATAAAATATCCGACTTCCTCCTTGTTAAAATGTCCCAATACTTTATCCATTAATTCGGCGAAAATTGTGGGACTTAATTTTAAACCGAAATTTAGCCTTACTGGGGCGTATTTTCCGTCTTCTGTAATGAAAGCCAATTTATCTCTATCTTCCGGGCGTAAATTTATTTGAAAAAAAGCACTATGCAAGTCTAACACAGTGTAAAATTTTTTTCCGCTTATTTTTTGTAAAAGTTCTTTGATATCCGGTATAGCATATGGGTATGCCTCTAAGATTTCGTTTAGCAAACGATAATCCACCGCCATCCTATATTTGGTTTCTGTTTATCTAAAGACTTCTTTTTTACAAACAATACCGGGAAAGCATAATGAGAATTACTTTTTTCGATAATATTCGCTTCCAGTAATTTTTTTATTTCCTCTTGTGCATATTCTCGCACCGTATGAGGAGTCTTATAGGGCTTACACTGTATAGGGTAGTCGTGATGTAATTTTATCTTTGGGACGACCAGAGAAGAACTACCCAAAGTTTTATACGATTTTGAGAAAGCCTGTGCGTGTTCTATTAGTACGGTTTCCATCTGTAATTTTATCTCCTCGGATAAATGAGCTAAATCAAAATCCTCTTTACTAAGTTCTGCCTCTCTAAGACTGCGTACTTCCTCGATGGTCAGGTTGTTTACCTGGTATAACGAACCCTGTTCCACATCGTCTAACTCCTTTCCCGACTTTGCATCGAATTGTGTAGTAATTATACCCAAATTTGCATTTGCCTGTATGACTACTTTTTTATCTGATACATTCTTTAAAATTATATTTATTGTTTTACTCTTCGTTACCTGGTGTATTGAGTCTTCGCATGTAAATCCCCTTTTTATTCTATCTGGCTCGAATAAGATATCATTTTCTGGGTCTAACTCTTCCGAAAAAGTTAAGGTGACAATTTTTTCACCCCCCGGTGGTAAAAATACTCTTCTCGTTGCTCTAGCGACAATCAACTTATTTTCCTTAGTTTTTTTTCTACCATTGTCCATATTATTTTTTTGCTGTTTATTGTTTTTCTGCGTGCTCGAGGCGTTTATCTGGCACCCCTTTTCCTCGTCTTCTTCCTCATCTATTGTAATTGTAGTGTTTTTAATTCTTAAACAATTTTGTTTTAAATCAAGCACCATCCTATTATTTTTTAAAAAATCGTAACCGAGTAGCATGTTGTAATTTCTGCTAAAATTGTTACTCGTGACATAAAATGTACCCGAAGTAAATACCTTATTTAGTTTGAATGATATTTTAATACACTGTTTAAATGGAATATTTACTCCATTAAAAGATCTTATACGAATTCTATTTCCTAAAAATTTCATTTTAACCTGTTTTTCTTTTAAAATATCAAATAAATCACATGAAATTAGAGACACCGCTCCGCCGCTGTCCAAAAGACCCTCTACATTAACCCCTTCGATTTTAAATTTAATAATAGGAAGGTTATTACTATCTGCGCCCTTTACGCTAGCAATCACTCGCGTATCCGGGGATCTGTTACGGGGCTTTTCGACCTCTCTCTCGCTATCTACAGACCCCCTTTTCCATTTCCCGGGTGAAAACCTTTCTTTTGATATTTTCCATTTTTCCGATAATTATTTCCTGCATTACTGCTCCCCTCATTTCTTCTGTTTTGTTGACTTTCGTAATTTTGGGTGTTAGGGAAATTTGTATTCTGAACTTGAAAATTCCCCCCAAAATTCGGGTAATTAGCGCCCGTACGTTGAACAAAATTATTCTGAGGTGAGAAACCATTATAAGGATAAGGATTTGTAGTAAATTGCGGCCCTGGAGCCGGTGGCAGCGAATGAAATGTGGAATTAGGATTATAATTTGGCATGAAGCCATACCCTTGAAAATTATCCGTAAAATTTGAAGGGTGAGCCCCCGGAAAATCTACCTGTTTGAACTTAGGAAAATTCTTTCGAAAATTCTGTTTATACTCAGATTGCTTAGAAAATTTATATCGACAATTTTGTGTCGTGTGGTTGCTGCGTTTGCAGATCTCACAGTACTTGTCTTTAACAAAAGTACTTTTTTCGACTTTATTTCGTTGCGCTAACTTTAAACTTTCCAATTCTAACTGCAACTTAGCCATACTCTCGGCTTGCAATTGATTTTGCTTAATTAGGCTTTGACACAACTCCGCGGTCCCATCCTTACTTACGTTGTTTACCTCTGCAAAATTTGTAGAGTTAATTGCGGCTTCCATAATTAACGCTGCTTCCGTTGCCTCAGAGAAAGATTTTACCGCACGCTTTCGAATTTCAAAAGAAATATCGGTTTTGACTGCATCCATAAACTTATGCAATTTCATAAGTTCGAAAAGTTTTTTCGCGTCATTCTTATTTGATAATCCAGAAATTTCAAAAAACTTCGCTGCTTCTATATTAAAACGAAGAATAAAATCACTTATCGACTCCGTTGGACCCTGTTTTAATTTTGAAAAATTCTCGTGGGCTTCACCAAAGGAAAGTTTGGAGCCGAAAGCATTCAGAAGTTTTTCTTTAAATTTTTCATAATTAGTTTCGGTATGTAGCTCCGCATCTGATATTAGTTTCTCGCGAGCTAAGCCGGTTAGTTTAGATTTTAGGATAATTAATTTGGCTTCCACAGGAATTGCTGCTTGTACAGCCGCTTCATCAAATTGAGTAACGTAGAAATTTATATCATTTTCCCGTTTTGCATCAAAAGCGGGGATACAATTTAGTAAATTGTCCATTTTAGGGGTATTATTATCCGTATTTAGAACTTGAGAATTTTGAAGTCGTGTTCTTGCTTTATACAAAAAACTGTTAAACTCCGTAGAAGAACGCTTATTTCTCTTAAATTTGCTACCCATAAAATTTGTACACAAAATTTATATTGATCCAATTTCAAGGTTTTACGCATATAAATAGCTTCTACAAATTTCAAGAAATACAAATACACAAAATACTTATGATACAGAAAAAATCTTTCATAGTAGTAATTTCACTTTTGCACCTAGCAATCTGTACTACAGAAATATTATTTAGAATAATATATAAATACAGAAATATTACCTAAATTATTTGTTTTGTGTGCCAAGCACTACATTACACTACCTGTTTTATTATTTGTCATTTCCTTTACTATTTGTAAAAACACTTGTAAACAGAAATTATTATTTTTTTTTTTCAACATAGCATAATTACCCCCAATTTGTAGTACTGCGATCACAAACTTATCTATTTACTTAACATATTTTATTTATGAAATATATATATATATATATATAAGTATCATTTGTACTACTCAGTAATTTTCAATAAATATTGTCATGACTGTGGAACTATGTGCCAGCTATACTTGACATAGAAAATGAGAGAAATTGTCCTTAAAAAAAATTATTTAATTTATTTATTTATGTTAAAAAAAACTAAAATCAAGAATTTTAGACATCGAGTAGATAAAATAATAGTTAAATTTTGAAACATATAAAAAAAAATTACTTTAAATACAGTATTAAAATTATAATCTAAGAATATTCATAATAATAATAATAATCATAATACTAGTAATAATAATAATAGAAAAAAAAACCCGTATTGTAACCATAAAATTAATGAAAATAATAACCTAGGCTTTAAAGTTGGCAAAGGTCACGTCACCATACAATTCCCGGGGCTAATGCTGGTAAGTTCTGGGCCTCCTAATTGGAGATGGTTACTAATGCCCAATTACATAAACTCCCTACATTAGTTAAAGGAAGCACGGGTTAATGCTTCTTCCGGAAACGCTGGGTGTTGGATTATCAGGTTAAAGGTGTGATCGTGGCTTCTGGACGTCGGTGAAAATTTATAATGATCCCATAAAAGTTACCCATATTATTGAATTAAATTAACTACTCTAGTAAAAAAAAAGATCAGATTATTACCCTCGTCACTGGGCCGTCTATTGGCTCCAGTGGTTTTGTAAAGACGTCTCCCCCCTCATCTCTTATTGGTTTTCGCTAAATGTTATTCAGGACCACCTAGATGGGGTCCTAAATTGTAAATTTGCTATGCACTTCCAAACAGCTATAAATTTTTCAGCTCGTAAATTTTTTTCTCCGTAAAAGTTGTCCTTGTTAGATCGCAGACCAGTGTCTCCGAAGGTAATAAAACTACTCTGGATGGTCGTTTCTATTTTCCCATACGAAAAAGAAACTATGTACACTAATAAAATAAATACTCCTCAGAAATTCCTGGTTATACAATATATATACATAAAAAATACATATTAAAATAATAAAAGTAAACTAATTTAGTCAGAAATTGGGAGGTGGCTCATATCTGACCACCATCCTCCCCCCCAAACAGAGAGCTGAACGGCTCACGTCAGCTGTCAGGAACACACTATGAAATTCAGTCCATTGTGTAGATCCATAGGACAATCTCCATCCTCCGAAAGACCGGAAGAGATCCTAAAAAGTTTGTAAGAAATGTCTCTGTAACACTGGGCAGAGACGAGCACACAGAAAAGTTTTTTTTTCCAGAATTGTCTCTATAAAACTGAGCAAAGACGAGAACACAGAAAAGTTTTTTTTGAGTTGTCTCTTATAAAACTGGGCAGAGACGAGCACACAGGAAAGTTTTTCAAGAGTTGTCTCTATAAACTGAGCAGAGACGAGCATACAGAAAAGTTTTTTTTTTTTTTTAATCTGTAGGTGGGACCACAGAACGGTTTGTCCGTCGACCAGATTTACAGTCGCTTGTGAAAGTTTTTCAAGAGTTGTCTCTATAAACTGAGCAGAGACGAGCATACAGAAAAGTTTTTTTTTTTTTAATCTGTAGGTGGGGTACATAGTTTCTTTTTCCTCGTCACTGGGCCGTCTATTGGCTCCAGTGGTTTTGTAAAGACGTCTCCCCCCTCATCTCTTATTGGTTTTCGCTAAATGTTATTCAGGACCACCTAGATGGGGTCCTAAATTGTAAATTTGCTATGCACTTCCAAACAGCTATAAATTTTTCACCTCGTAAATTTTTTTCTCCGTAAAAGATGTCCTTGTTAGATCGCAGACCAGTGTCTCCGAAGGTAAGGGTTGGGTTGGGTTGATTATTGACGGCCAATTATCTACACATGGGATATAGGCCCGGGTGGAGTGCCCTCCGTGGCTCCGAAGGTAATAAAACTACTCTGGGTGGTCGTTTCTATTTTCCCATACGAAAAAGAAACTATGTACACTAATAAAATAAATACTCCACAGAAATTCCTGGTTATACAATATATATACATAAAAAATACATATTAAAATAATAAAAGTAAACTAATTTAGTCAGAAATTGGGAGGTGGCTCATATCTGACCACCAGTAAGGTGTTCTGTTGTTATTTGCTTTGGTTGGGAGTCGGTTTTGTAAGTATGTTGCGGTGTTTATGGCTTCACCCCAAAAATGTTTGCTTAATTTTGCTTGTGATAACGTACTCCTACTCCTAGTCATATCTAATAAACTTTTATTTTTTCTCTCCGCAACTCCATTCTGGCTCGGATTATGCGGGACAGTCAATTGGTGTAAAATTCCGTTCTGTTTTAAGTATTCATCTATCTCTTGATTTACATATTCACGACCGTTATCCGATCTAATTTCCTTAGGTTTTTTACCGAACTGATTGTATATCATCGTTATATACTCTTTTATCTTTTCAGCAACTTCGCTCTTTTTAGATAATAAATATATCGTAGTATATCGGGAATAATCATCAATAAGAGTCATAAAATAAATTTTTCCGCCTAAAGTCGGTGTATCTAAAGGACCACATACGTCACTGTGGATCAAATCCACAATATTAGTAGCTCGGTTTGTTGCTGATTTGGGATACGGCATGTTAGTTAATTTAGTTTCGACACAAGTTACGCATGTTTTATTTTGATGTTTACAATTTCCTATCTTTATTCCGTCCGCAAGTTGATTTGTTATTATAGATTTAATCGCGTCATAATCTCTGTGACCGAGTCTGCGATGCCAGAGATCTATGCATTGTTTGCTGTCACAGTTATACGTTATGTTTGCATAATTTTGTGGTTCTTCCACATCGTCTATTTCCTCAATAATGTATAAATTTTTCTTATTTTTCGCCCTGATATATATTTCTTCATCAAAGATCAAATCGCATTTATTATCGTCGAAGATTAGTTTACACCCGTTTTTAGCGGCTTTACTAACCGAAATTAGGTTCGACTCTAAGTCTGGGACATAAAGCACTTCGCGTAATTTCGTTAGTTTTTCTTTTCCGTCGGGGGTTAATGTTTTTATAAAAACTTCTCCTGAACCTAACGCTGTCAGTTTATTACCATTCGCGATCGTTACTGAAGTTTTATTATAATCAATAAATTTACTAAATAGGCTTTTATCGTTACAAATGTGCGAAGTAGATCCTGAATCGAGAATCCAGTTATTTTTGCCTACTTTTTCGGTGATTAATGCTTTATTTCGCGTCTGATCATTAGCGTATTTTCTTTCGTTTGGAATTTTATTTTCCCTATGAGTTTCGGTTTTTTCATAACATAATGAAGATGAGAAATTATTTTTATTTTTGAATTGATTGTTACGAGGATTTCCGGATTGTACTGTTTTTAATTGTGTTTTGTGATTATACTGTGCTCTTGTAGTGCCAGCATTCGTAAGTGGAATGATTTTTCATTTTACAGTTGTTGCAATATTTTTGTTCTCTTCTATTTTCAGTGTGTGTATATCTCCTATTTGTTTTAAATGCTCTCTCATTGTTGTTATATCCGCTATGTGATTGTTCTGACATTTCATGTCTACGATTATATTCATCCGTTAATTTGTTTTTGATAAAATTAGGGGTGAGCTTATTTTCCGGTCTCGCCTCCAACGCAGTTATCAAAGTATTGTAACTGGGGGGAAGGGAACACAGAAATAGCGCGGAAATATATGAATTGCTAATATTTTCTCCAATGGCATTAAGTTTATCTATAATTTGCAAGATATTAGTGATATGAGTGATCATGTTTCCACCCTCCGCTAATTTATTACTGTATAGTTTCCGTAACAGGTAAAGCTTACTAGATAAATTGCTTCTCTCATGTATATTTTTCAGAGCTTCCCACGTTAATTTGGCAGTATCTAAGTTTTTTACATTTACGATTTGAGAATCATCGATGCTTAAGTTTATTCGAGCTCTAGTCTTGCGATCTTTTTTGTGCCATGCGGGGTCGAGTGGAGCTGGTGGATCTTGTATTATAATATCATCGAGTTCCTCTTTAATCAGGAACATCTGCATCTTGAACTTCCATGTACTATAATTTGTAGAATTGAGTTTTTCAATAAATTGAGTATTTTCTTTTATCGCATTCATTTTTTTCTTTTTTAGTGTTCTTTTATTTATTATTATATTTTTAGAAGATGGTTAAATTATCGTTTTTAATACTGGGATATTCTTTTTTCAGTCTTTCATAATCTTTGTTAGAGTACCGTCGGTAGCATAATTAATTTTCTATCTTTATAAATTGTTATATCAGTCTTCTATATTTTAATATACATTTTCATCTCTTGATAATGGTAAAAAAGTTTAGTTCAGCTTACCTGAAATTTTCCTTTTTGCGCAGAGAATAATCCACAGTAATACAAATATTTATTCCTTTGAATATTCATCGTGTCACCGTATTTGAATGAGAAATAATAGTGGAAGTAATGTATTTGCGTGAGGTAAGTAAGTATCCATTTTTCCTTTGAATATAATATTACTAGCTGTTACCCGTGACTTCGTTCACGTAACATTAAAAAAAGAATAAATGCATTAATTTAGCAAAACATTTCACTTGATAATTAACAACATATTAATTAACCAAAGCTTTATCACATTTTATAGGAGACCATACGGTATTTCTTTGCTATAGGGGCCTTGACATAACCCAGTCTTAAAAAAGTGAAATTTCATGCCAAATAATATATACAATCGCGAAAATGAAATTGCAACTAATGAAAAAAGGAGGACACAGTAAAATCGTGAAAATCGAGGAATTCCTTTTCGTAAAACGAAACACAACAATGGCAGAATTCTTCTATACAACAGTGCATTTTAGGTGGTATTTGGTGTACAATTTGTATATGTGTGCATTGCTAAATGGGCATTATTATATTGTTTATTTGCATAGACATATGTTATATATTTCTTACTACATTATCTTGTTTATGTATATATTAAATTAAGTGTTTCACGCTAAGTGGTGTAAATAGTGAACAAACTGCTTGTGGATTTTATACATTGATAGATATTTCACAAAGATATAACAATCTGATGCAATTCTAAAATGTAAATAAAGGTTGCTAGAAAGTACTTTAAATTCTGCCCAATTTAACCTCGATATTTTCTCTATCGCGTCAAGAACACTATTAGCAAATAAATACCGACGACACAAATCTGATTATCTAAATTTACATATTTTTGTTAATATATATAGGATTATTTTAATTTATTTCATGCGCTTAAAATTTTTTACGCTTTCTCTAGGGTTAGGTGTCGAATAAATGTACTTTCTTGTTATTTTATTTTGCCATTTCTATTTATTCTATTTTCCATTCATTCCATTTATGGATATTGATTTAATTTACATATTCGTGTCAAAGAATATTCTTTAAAGTTATTTCAGGATTAGGATAGGATACGATTAGGGTTAGGATTAGGAATAAAAATTGAACGACAATGGCATGACCGATTCAGGTTTAAAGTATGAACCATCATGAAGCAATAAGAAAATTAGAAAATTATTGGCTAATAGTTTTTAATATGTTTTACAGTCACAGTTGGCATCAAAGGTGAGCGGGGAAATGATCATCTAAAATACCATTAAGTGTTTACCACGCAAAAAACAAATCTGGTTACAACAATGTATTTAATTTTGCGCCAAATTTCACTTGATAAAAAAAAGCAAATTGACTATGAACTTAATTACAGACCCCTAACCTTGTTATTCTCTGAAATTTTCTACCTATATGTAAAAAAAAATTCTACTATATAGAACGTGTTTTCACGTTTATAATGTTAGGAATTGGCACGATCGGCTTGTTCAAGTTTACACAATTCGGCTGGAAGAAAAGATTCATTACTTTTTGATTTCTTCTTTGCTTTTGCATTACGCAAATTTGTTGGTAAAATCGATTTTCTTTTCGATAACATTGTTGTCTTTTAAGTTTAAAAAATATTGTAATTTTACTTAAACATTGCTTTAAAATCTATGCAATTTTTCTTATCCTACAAGACTTTACAAAAATCTATTATGAAACAACTTTAAAAAAAGCTACATTTAAAAACGACAACAAAGTTTTTCCTATTTTAAAACTAAAAGAAATGTAAAATTAAATTCCGGCTCGAAACGACGATTTACGATTGTGGGAAAATGATAGAGGAAAAATGCTGTTACTTCGACACAATCATATTAAATCTTTAGCTTTTATGAGAAAACCAACTTTCTTTTAAAAAATATAGTTATTTTTATTAAGATTTTCTGATTTTCGATATGGATAATTTTGCGATGCATATCATTGACATTTGCCATCCAATATATATACAGGTGGTTATCAAAATAATGGAAACACTTGTGAATGAAAGAGACATTTAAGAATTCCCTTCGTAAGCATTAAAATATAATCTTAGCTACCAGATTTTTTTTAATATAAAAAGTACATGTATTAGGTAGTATGAGAGAGCTCTAGAAGAGTTGTCTACGTTTTGATTTTTTTTGTCAGAAGCGTAAAATGTCAGACCTCACAGATTTTCAAAGAGGCCAAATTGTAGGAGCCCGACTAGCTGGAGCAACGGTGACCGAAACATCCCAGCTTATAGGCGTTTCTAGAGGTACGGTGTCTAAGTCATGACAGCATACACACAGGGTGGAAAGACAAGCTCAGCAAAGCAAAATAGTGGACGGAAGGAGAAGCTGAGTGAAAGAGACCGACGGGTATTGAAGCGGATTGTAATGTCTAAAAAGAAAACAATTGCAGCCAAAGTGACCGCAGAGCTCAATCAGCATCTGGATTCTCCAGTGTCAACAATTACAGTTCGGAGATACCTTCATAAAGAGAACATTTACGGCAGAACAGCAATTCCCAAGCCACTTGTCACAGATGCTAATGCCAAACGTCGTGTAGAGTGGTGCCACAACCACAAAACCTGGTCGATTGATAAGTGGAAGACTGTTATATGGTCAGACGAATCATCTTTCACACTTTTCCCCACAACAGGATGGGTACATGTCTGAAGAACACCTGCACAAGCGTATGATCCTGATTGCCTCCGTCCAACTGTCAAGCATGGAGGTGGATCGGTCATGGTATGGGCAGCCGTGTCGTGGTTTTCTGCTGGTCCAATCGTAACCCTGAAAGGAAGGATCACTGGGGAGAAGTATAGAGGGGAGAAGTTTTAGCTGACCAGGTCCATCCCATGATGCAAATTTTGTTTCCTGCAGGAGATGGAATTTACCAGGATGATAATGCCCCTATTCATGCAGCCAGAGTTGTCCAATCATGGTTTGATGAACATGAGGATGAGGTGGAACATCTACCTTGGCCCGCACAGTCCCCAGACCTCAACATAATCGAACCGTTGTGGTCTATTTTAGAGCTTTCAATCCGGAATCGATATCCTCCACCGGCATCTCTCACGGAACTTTCACAATATCTCCATGAAGAATGGTACAATATTCCTCTAAACACTATTCAGAATTTGTATGATTCGATTCCCAGGCGAATCCAAGCTGTATTATATGCCAAAGGCGGTCCTACGCCATATTAATAAAGAATTCCTTCAAAATCTAGGGTGTTTCCATTATTTTGATAACCACCTGTATATATATATATTTTTTTTTACTTTTTAAAATTTAAATTAAAAATATGGTATCTGTATGTTAGCTGTGTGCAGACGATAAATCGCCAACCTATCCCATCATTCGTATTGAATTCATTAAAAATATAAATCTTTCACTCATTTCATTTAAAACACAGAACTTTAATTTACAACACATAGATTTAAAATACATATATTACGTACATTTAAAATAATTCCTTTCATGTCAAAAAGAAAAAGAAAAAAAAAGAGAAATTAATCACAAATAATTTGATAACCCAAGATCATTTTATTTCAGCATCAAAACAAATCTGTTTTATTTTTCTATATATGACATCATATTCGCTTGCTTTCCATACTTACTCGTATTTATGCACTTTGTATTATTATCAAATATTTGAAAGCGCACGTTTTGTTTCTAATATGACATCATTTCATATTCTGTTTAATTCTTAAATAATTCATTTCCTTTTCATTTTTCACGTGGAAATTTTTCACTTGAAAATAAATTGTTGATTAAAAATTATTACTCAGGGGTTTTATTTTATATTGGCAACGATAAAGTATTAGCAACGTAAAATAAATTTTACCATTTTAAAAAAAAGCTGCAAAACCGGGCCCTTTGAGCCAAACCAACCAACCATTTTAAAATATACGAAAAAATGTCCATTTATTCTCTATGAAAATAATGAAATTTTGAATTAAGAAAAATATTGAAATAAAATAAACAAAAACCATTCTATGTTCATTTGAGGGTTATAATCAACTTATATGCAAAGATACAGGATAATTAAATGCTTCATTTTGACGCTGGCTTCAGCCTAACATTTGCACACAATCAGATTTATAATATTATTAGGATTATTGAAAATTCTTGGCTTTATATACACATTTAAATCGCGATTGGAGGCTGCATAGAAGTGCTCCAATTTTACATTAAATTTGGGATATTTACAAGGGCGTCTTAACTGTTCGGCTACATTTTAGATTCTGAGAGAAATTGTTATTGAGTTCAACACGCGCGGCATCACGTTGTAGGTTGAAGGAGAGAGTCTGGGATATTTCTTAGTTGATAAGTAGCATAAAGTGCATCTGGTTTTATTCACTATGGTTTGCAGCTGCGTTTATCACTTGAAGTACTTACAGTTAATTGGGGTCTGGTTTTTAACATGTTCTAAGTCTTCTTTGGAATCGTTCACAACACGTGGAGATTATTAACTGCATAAAAAGGTTTCTCACTCAAAAACTCATATATTAAACCCGTTTATGGAGGAATTCTGCTGTCTTGTTTAAAAATGTCTGCCACCCTAAAATTTCAAACCACTATATCTCAGCCATTTTAGGTAGCTTTCAATACTAAAAAGTCCTTCCGGCCTGTACCAGGAGGAAAATGTAGCTTTCCTATATCTTCGTTTTAAAATTTTAGCTAATGTTACACGAAAACAGCAACTTAAAATGCAAATAAAACGTTTACAAAAGATTCGTTAATACTGAATTTGAATAAGAAATTCGCCAAATTATTGAGCAATAGCCAAATTGACTTCATTTATGGAGACTTATTTTGGTCGCCAAATTTGGCGATATTTCGCCAAGTTTGGCGAGAATTTGGCGCTAACGGATATGAATATATAGTTTTATGCGTTTGATTGGGAAAATTATTACAACAATGAAAATTTTTGTAATGTGCTGTCTTGTTTCAAAATGTCAGCCACCCTAGAATTTCAAACTGCTCTATCTCAGCCGTTTTTTAAGATAGAGGTAAAACAAAAAATGCTCTGGAATCCTCGTTTCAAGGCCTAACACTGAATTAAAAAATAAATTTGAATTTTTAACTTTTTTGTACATTTATTTTAGTTTTAAATTTTTAATTGGCCGCCATCTTGGAACAAAATGGCGGACCAAGCTGGTCAACGAACTCGGTCGAGACATTGGTGAGCTTAATACACACAATTAGTTTCATCAAAATTGATTTATAAATACGAGCGTTATCGTATGACATAGGTCATATATATATATATATATATATATGGAGATATATATATATATATATATATATATAAATCAACATTTGAACGGAGGGTGGTTTTGGGGTCTGGGGGTCATGATCGGTGAAAATATATCAAAATTTTCCGGAACTGCTTTCCTTCGAACGGCTGCAATAGGTAGCTTTATACTTTTTTGTATTGAAAGCTACCTAAAAGTATAAAGCTACCTATTGCAGCCGTTCGGAGGAAAGCAGTTCCGGAAAATTTCGATATATTTTCACCGATCATGACCCCCAGACCCCAAAACCACCCTCCGCTCAAATGTTGATTCATAGATATAGATATATCCATATATATATATATATATATCTGACCTATGTCATACGATAACGCTCGTACTTATAAATCGATTTTGATGAAACTAATTGTGTGTATTAAGCTCACCAATGTCTCGACCGAGTTCGTTGCCCAGCTTGGTCCGCCATTTTGTTTCAAGATGGCGGCCATTTAAAAATTTAAAACTAAAATAAATATACAAAAAAATTAAAAATTAAAATTTATTTTTTAATTACGTGTTGGGCCTTGATACAAGGATTCCAGAGCATTTTTTGGTTTACCTCTATCTTAAAAAATGGCTGAGATATAGCAGTTTGAAATTCTAGGGTGGCTGACATTTTGAAACAAAACAGCACATTAACGCCATGCCATTACTTGCAAATTATTTTCTTTCATTGTTGTAATAATTTTCCCAATCATACGCATAAAACTATATATTCATATCCGTTAGCGCCAAAATTGGCGACATTTGGCGAAATATCGCCAAATTTGGCGACCAAAATAAGTCTTCATAAATGAAGCCAATTTGGCTATTGCTCAATAATTTGGCGAATTTCTTATTCAAATTCAGTATTAACGAATCTTTTGTAAACGTTTCTTTGCATTTTAACTTGCTGTTTTCGTGTAACATTAGCTAAAATTTTAAAACGAAGATATAGGAAAGCTACCTTTTCCTCCCGGTACAGGCCGGAAGGACTTTTTTAAGATATGTAGAGGCAAAACAAAAATTGTTCCGGATTCTCCGGATCAAGGCCGAACATTTAACGAAAAAAAACTTTTAGGATTTCTAATTTTTTTGTACATCTTTTAGGTAGCTTTCAATACAAAAAAGTATAAAGCTACCTATTGCAGCCGTTCGGAGGAAAGCAGTTCCGAAAAATTTCGATATATTTTCACCGATCATGACCCCCAGACCCCAAAACCACCCTCCGTCCAAATGTTGATTTATATATATAGATATATCCATATATATATATATATATATATATATATATCTGACCTATGTCATACGATAACGCCCGTAATTATGAATCGATTTTGATGAAACTAATTGTGTGTATTAAGGTCACTAATGTCTCGACCGAGTTCGTTGGCCAGCTTGGTCCGCCATCTTGTTTCAAGATGGCGGCCATTTAAAGATGTAAAATAACTTAAAATCTAAAATAAATATACAAAAAATTTAAAAATTCAAATTTATTTTTTAATTACGTGTTAGGCCTTGATACAAGGATTCCAGAGCTTTTTTTGTTTTACCTCTATCTTAAAAAATGGCTGAGATAGAGCAGTTTGAAATTCTAGGGTGGCTGACATTTTGAAACAAAACAGCACATTAACGCGATTACTCGCAAATTATTTTCTTTCATTGTTGTAATAATTTTCCCAATCATACGGATAAACTATATATTCATATCCGTTAACGCCAAAATTGGCAACATTGGCGACAAAATTGGGCGACATTTGGCGAAATATCGCCAAATTTGGCGATTAAAATAAGTCTTCATAAATGAAGCCAATTTGACTATTGCTCAATAATTTGGCGAATTTCTTATTCAAATTCAGTATTAACGAATCTTTTGTAAACGTTTCTTTGCATTTTAGCTTGCTGTTTTCGTGTAACATTAGCTAAAATTTTAAAACGAAGATATAGGAAAGCTACCTTTTCCTCCCGGTACAGGCCGGAAGGACTTTTTGAATTTGAAATCTTTAAATGGCTATCACAGCGCCCCCTTTCGTCGAAATATCCCCAAATTCTAATAGAACCTGCTTGCCATAGCCAAAAACATAGAAAAAAAATGTGGTTCAATTTGAAGCATAACTTCATACACTTTTTGATGATACAATAGTGAAAATGGAACAAAAATATCGATCACAGCGCCCCCTTTCGTCGAAATATCCCTAAATTCTAATAGAACCTGCTTGCCATAGCCAAATTCATAGAAAAACTCGTCAGATGTGCCAATCCCAAAACATTCTTCTATCTCACACAGGTTTCGCATACACTAAAAAGAATCAGCACCAATTTATATCAAGGTCTAACTGAATCTAAAGTTTTATTAAACTAGGGGGCTCTGCCCCCTGCTCGCTACGTTTAATAACCCCCGTTCTGATTTCACAGCCTCTTAAAACCTGGTAATGTATCCTGTTTTAAAAAGATGATGATATCACGAACGGCGACTGTCTTCTGTAATCAGGTTATAATGCTTTTTCATTTAACTGGTTATAATGCTTTTTCATTTAATTCATCTTTTTTATTTTTAATATTCATGTGTAAACACAATTTTTATGATGTAATTTTTTTTATTTCCTGCTTTCAACACGTGATCATTTAATTATTATTTTAAACTTTCATTATTGTTTTTAATAGTCTCGCGCAAATACATTTTTTATTTGAGATAAAACATAATCCTTTGCGCTTATTTAGAAATTGGCAACAATATAAAAAGTTACTTTTTCAATAAAAGATTTTTTACTCGATTTTTAAGGATTTTATGAGTTTTTATTGTCCGACCTTGATAATTTTTTCAATTTCTGAAATCTTGTTATATTTCGCGTCTGGTGGTATGATTTTCGAATCCGTAGGATGGCTAGAAAAAAAGTAATAGCTCCTCAAAAAAGTCCCTAGTAAAAAAGCGATGAGAATAACCCGGAATATCTACGCAGAATTTGATTGGTCCATTTCGTTTTCGGCTCAGTTCCAGATTACTTTTTTAACCGACTTAAAAAAAGGAGGAGGTTATCAATTCGACCCGTATGTATGTATTTTGTTGTTCACGCATAACTCTCGTAAATGTGCATTGATTTTGATAATTTTTATTTTGTTTGAAAGAGTAAGGGTCCAAGGTGGTCCCATTTCAATTTCGTCAAAATCTGATCATTAGAACAAATTATTTTAATATAGAAGGATTCCGTGCATTAGTTTTTGAGATATGACTATTGCTAAAATCGTGTGAATCCTGCAAAATGCTGCATAGCAGCGCCACCTGTTGGGAGATTTAGACAAAAACATAATCAACAACAACTTATGTCAACATCTAACTGAAACTGAAGTTTGATGAAAATCCGTGCATTAGTTCTTGAGATATAGTTATCGTGATAATAATGAAAAGAGTAGCATAGCAGCGCCACATGTTAGGCAATTTACACAAAAACGTAAGCAGCATCTATTTATGTCAAGGTCTTACAGAATCTGAAGTTTGATGAAATTCCGCGCATTAGTTCGTGAGATATAGCTATCGTAAAAAACGAGAAGAAAGTGGTATGGCAGCGCCACGTGTTGGGATATCTACAGCAAAAGGTAATCAGCGTCTATTTATGTCAAGGTCTAACTGAACCTGAAGTTTTATGAAAATAAGTTCATTAGTTCTTGAGATAGAGCTATTGCGGAAATCGCGAAAAATGCTGCATAGCAGCGCCACCTGTCGGGCGATTTCAACCAAAAACTGATCAGCACCAATTTATATCAGGGACTAACTGAATATGAAGTTTTATTAAATTTCGTACATTAGTTCTTGAGATAGAGCGCCCACAAAATTTTTGTCACATACTGACAGAGTTACCGACAGAGTCACAGACAGACATTTTCTAAAACTGGTCAAATCGTGTTCAGGGCCTTCTAAAACGTATAAATCCGTCGAAAACCAGAAGTCGAAAATTTTCATGAATCCAATACTTTCTTCTTGTAAAGATAGAAGAAAGTAAAAATGTGGTTCAATTTGAAGCATAACTTCATACACTTTTCGATGATACAATGAGGACGGACATTTTGTAAAAACATGTTTTTCGGAATCTCTGACCCCTAAAACGTGTAAATCCGCCGAAAACCGTAAGTCGAAAAAAATTTCGATTACAATACTTTCTTCTATTATAGATAGAAGAAAATAAAAAGATTAATATGACGTCATATTGGTAATAAGACGGAAATTTTCAAACATTTTTCAATAATACAAGGAGTATGAGTATGTGTAAGTACAGAAAGCCAGTTAATATGATGTCATTACAGAATTAAAAAGAAAATTAATCTGACGTCATATTGGAAGTTTAACGGACTTTTTCAAATGTTTGAGAATAATACAAAGAGAGTATCAATATGAGAAATAGATAAAGCAAGTAGATATGATGTCAGCAAGTGATTATAACGTCATATGAGTTTGAGGAATGTATTAAATCATGATAAAACCCTGATTATGGAAACATTGGCATATTTTAATATTTTGAAGGTCTCTCTATACAATGTTTAATATTGAAATTGATTTTTTTTTTAAATATTGCATTTAGTCCACATGACAGATATTATTATGACAGAGCAGGCCCGTAGCTAGACCTTACTTCTAGGTGGGGCAAATATTTTTTCAGGGGGGGCAGATTATTTCTTAATTTTTTTCACGTCTCTTATACCTTGAAAAATATGTACTGTACTGTTAATGTAATTTTTTCTCATTTAAAACGTAAGATCTCTCCAAAGCCAGAATGAAATTTTTAATGTTTGTTCCAAGACACAATAAAAATATATCAAAGACACATAAATAAAATATTTACATTTACATAGCGTAAATAAGTTGTTTCCTTTTAATTAAGTAATTTAAATTTATGTAGGTTTTATGTTCGTTTATATTAATAGATACATTCAAGTACAATTTATTAACCCTTTAGCGGTCGATGGTCACGAAAAGGACACCTAATTTTAATTCCAAAACTGACAAACGGCGCCAAGAATATTTAATTATTTTTTTCCTTTTATAAAGTATTGGAAATTTAGCAAGTTTTTATTTTGTAATAAATTATTTTGTAAATTCTGATGTCAGTCCATTATTTCATCATTTTAAAAACAGAATTACTCCGCGCCGGAAAGGGTTAAATGATGTTTCGTTATATTTACATCACGCAATAAAGATATGAGAAAGAAAAAACAGAATGAATAAAATGAATAGAACAAGTAACGAGGATGTCTTTACCGATAGTGAAAAAATATATTTTTTAATTTTCATTTCATCAATGTTTTTCCAATACATTTTCATTGATTAAAGTCGATACAGATGTATAGGAATTAACTCGAATCTGTTTTTCTTTCCACTTTGCCATGGCTTGGATGTGAGCTTCTGATTTTTCGTGTTTTGGAAAACCGCGGCCATTGTCTAAAGCATTTTTACAAGTTTTAAAACAATGTTCGGTGTATGCGGCTTCTTTGGATCCGAACCGGTTAAAATGTCTACAAGCATAACAGAATGCTGCGTCCTTTGCCACAGAATATTCCAGCCATTCAAATTGCTTATACCATGTAGCTCGAAAAGAACGTTGATTTTTTTCGTGGGAATTCCTTCAAAATAATTTGTTGAACTGACTCGTCTCTTTTAGGCAAATCGAGATCGAGAATAATCTGGTTTACTTGTAGTAGGTCCAGTTAATGATAATGAATTTTTATCATTACTATTTGCACAATATTCAGGAGCAGGACTCTCTATTTTCTGTTCTAGTCGACGCTTCTTATACATAAATGAACGGATATCCATATTTTCAAATATAACTTGTATTCACAGATAAAGTAATCCGTTCCGTTCACAGATACATACTTATCCAAATATAATATATACAGCTTTTAAAACGAGAACCTTTTTTTTTTCACTGTCACCAAAAACTGGTTAGCATCTGGAAACCACAACGGTTAAACAAAACTGTAATAAGGCAGAATGCATTATTTTCACAAGCGGATTTTCAAGAGTCACTAAATCTATTCCTCGAAATCGTTGAACGGGACACAAAAACATCCGGGTGGTCTTGCACAAACACAGGCCCGCTGTCGGCACAATCACAGGAGCGACAAATTTCACCTATATCGTCCCATTATAAAATTGTCAAAATCTTTCTTTCAGAAAATAGTTCATACTACTTCTCTATTTATATTTCAGAGGACGGGTAACACAATTTCACACCACAGGTGGTCCAGTGATGTGTCAGAAAGTCAAAGTCCAAAATCACTTAAGTACTAAAAGGTGCTGAGCAATTCGGCTACTTTGATGGCGCTTGTTTGTGACAGGCGATTTAATAGTAGTCTTGAAGTCAAGTTAAAAACTTTTCGTGCAATCCTAACTATAAGCATTACAAATGAAACAAAATGAAGATATAATAATAATAAAAGGAACTTGTAAGAGGCAGAAAATTCAAAATTGCAAACGGACGCCCCGGTTTTTCAAACAGATAAAGTCTTAAAATTCTCACGCTTCTGTTGTTATGTGTTATTCTGTGTCGAGTTCTGAAAAAGCCGTAAATTATGGAAAAAAAATAGCATAAAAACAGTATATTTTCATATTTCTTTTTAATGGATTTTTATGAGAGATTATTAAGATTAATACAGAATTAATGTAAATATTGTTAACACTGTATGGTAAATTACACTGCATCAACACTTGCTACAATAACACGGAATCATTTATGTTTAAAGTATTAAACATAGATTATTCAAGATCTAATTAGCACAACCCAGTGCTGTCTCTGTTTCAGACAAAACAATCCCAGTTTAGGTGTGTTCGTAATTATATAAATGCGTAGCACCTATAGTCGTCGTCTGGTCCGTCCGCAAAAAACAAAAACTACCCACCCGAATGGTTTAAAATTTAATATATAGAATCGTTATAAAATTTTGTCGAGTCATTTCAAATTTTGTGAAAATCGAATCACAAATTAAAAAGATATTAAAAAAGTTTTCTTTATTCTATTAAATCCTATCATACGTAATCTGTATAATAAAAGCGCAAGTCATGTGACTGAGGAAAAAGAATACGGGCTAACCTGCTAACCACTTATTTTTTCATATGCCAAGCGGTCATTTTTATTCAACATTATTTCTTCGAATAAAATTGCATAAAAGTTACATTTTTAGAAAGATCATTCAAAAAAAGTGTTTGCTCGAGAGATGAGTTACATTAAAAAATGTATAGATTCTGAGATAACTTCAGTAGAAATTAGGTTAATAGTCGAATATCTCAATCCATTAAAGTAAATAAACACAAAAGATTCGTTCATCATGAGTCATAGAAATATTAAACCATGGAGGTAATCATTCATAAAGCAATATCTCATGTTGAATTTTGCAGCAGTCGGGTGTCGAAAAAAAATTCGCATCTGTAAACGCGGCATCACTAATAAGAAAAAAAAAGCATGCTCATTTCGCTCGTAACAGACGATATAATTCATTTCACAGAAATAATAAAGATAATTTTTTTTACATTGTAAAACTAGTTATAGTACGGTCGCACCTCATTTGTCACGTTTAACGTACATTTCCAACTCGTTTGTTTGTTCCTTGCTACATTAAAAATAATAATAAACACTATTTATGCAGAATGTTTAGTGTCGAAGAGTCTGTGCAAATATAAAATATTTTTTTATTTATTTATTTCACTGTCCATTTCCTATAAAGCATCGCTATTTCTTCAATCGCCGTATATTTTTTGAAAAGAGCTCTGCATATTGTTTATGCGTAAGACTGTTGTGACATTAAGGTCACATTTACCCGTAATTAAATACCATATCAGATATCCACCATGAGGTTCCCGGCTGAACAACACGGAACTTTTTTGCTATATTCGCACTGTCATTTTTATACATAAAAGCATGAAATTTACAAGTTTTAACTATTAAGTGATTTAGAATCGAATAACGTTTTTCACTTTTCTATAGATTTTGAGTTGTAATCGATTTCTCCCTTATGAACTTTATCAGACTGTCATGTCCAGAAAATTGGTTTATATCGTTAACTTTGACGGTCATTTTCTGAAAACTGATTTGCTTTTACAAAAAAATGGAAAATACTATTTAATTTCTTTGTTTTTAATTAGAGGACCTGAAAAATTTTTGAATTTAAGAATAGTGAATGACTTTGTGAATGTGTCAGAAGATAACTAATTTGGATTTGTAAAATCGTAAGTAGCCCGGCATATTTTATTCTTTAAATTTGAAAAAATGATTGGTTTATTTCAGAGGCGCCAACTTTTAAAAATTTCAGGGGGGGGGGGGGGCGTCGGGGAAGAGTAGATTGAACAGATAAAGGGACAGACCTTTTATTAATTTTTATTTCCAGAAGGGGGCGATGCCCCTGTGAAAATTTCCAGAGAATTTTTATGGCCTTGTAGTCGGCGCCTATGATGGATTTAATTTGTTATCTTGTTCATTATTATAAATATTTTCAAGCCGTAAGCAAAAGTATGAACTTTTTTAAGCTACTTTTATCATATTATTTCGATATCTGCAAATAAATTCCTTCAAAGAATATATTTTACGCGAAATAAAACATTTTATAAAATCTAAGTATACTTAACAACTTAACAATATCATATCGTTACATTTTTCTTTTTGTTCCTTGATTTATTATTGATTGATATTATTTTGTTCCTTGAAGATTTTGTACTTTAAGATGAAAAGTTATTTATGTTATGTTACATGAAAGTTATTTAAAGTGAAATACATTCAAACGTGTAACGCGGTAATATAATTTCCTCTACTAACCACTACTTGTAAAACCCGTGGGGAAAAAAAAATATATATATATATATATATATATATAACTTAAGACACATGTATATTCAAAACAATTCACAGATAATTCTGTAAATTTCTTATTTATAAATTAAATTTATATCATTTAATTAAAACAAATTTTATATTCTATTGGTTAAAGATGATATTTTCATTGTAATTCCATTTCTTCTTTATGTGGAAAAACTCCTCCCATAATTTTTTTTATTGTGACATAGGTTTCACAAATTTTTATCATTCACTAATATGTAAGGAAAGATCAGAAGAATGAAAGACATTAGTCCCCTCTTCCCAAAGCAAACAAGTAAACATAACAATCTGTTTCATGGAATTGGAACCAGTTCCATGAAAGAAGCTGCAAACTTGTCATGTACGACAAATTCAAAAACATTATTGTAGGCTGTTTCGCTTTATTTTCAGATTCAGAAGCCTTTGGTTTCAACCCCACTTTCTTAAGATAAATATCACATGGTGACAATCCTACAAAGAAAGTAAGATTTATGGATATCAGTCAATACAGAATTGTTGCTGCGTCGGTACGGGCAGGAATATCCTGCGGTACGGTGTAATTTTTACAAAGCAACAAAGCGGGGAATGTCTTAAGGGACAATCTTCGACAGTCTGTTGTATGTTAAAGAAATAGAGAAAAAAGAAGGTTTATAGATGAAATTTTTCTGGTTTTGTTTCCAGTTTAAAAACGAAATTGGGAGGAGGAAGGGGGGGGGGGGTCCTCTTTGCTTAGATCTGGCAAGAAGATGGAAAAAATTGGGAATTTAAAGTGAAATAGTGGCTGATAAAGTGATCAGAATGTCCAGTCTCACACTAGATTAGACAAAAAAAAATAATAGAAATTTAATGTTGTTTTAATCGGGATGTAAAGTTTCACGCTAGGTCGGGCAAAATCTTTTGCAGGTCGGGCAAAGCCCGACCTGGCCCCCACCTAGCTACGGGCCTGTGACAGAGTATAATAGCGGGCTTAGCCCACTATCGAACCGGTTCAGATTTTCGAAAAAAAGAGAAAAATAGACCGGTAAATTTTTACTTTATAAAAAACATGACATTTTTTTTTTTGGAAAATGAAATTTATTTGGATTTATTAAAGAAAGGATAAAGTGTTTTGAAAGGAATATTAAATGAAACCCTTTGTGCAATCTCCGATCAGACTTACCCACTTGTTTTCAATTGCAGAAACTTTTTATTTCATTTTCAATTTTCATGTGGAAATCTTTCAGTAAAAAATTAATTATTGTGAATTTTTAATTGTTGGCAACTGCTATAACGAAAAATGTTTAAATTCAATAGGAAAAGGCGGAAAGAGTTCCATATCCTGAGCTGGTTTGGAGAGTTGTTTTTGCCAATAAATGTTTGATGTGGTTGTTGTGATCTTCAGTTTTTAGGGTTGCTTTTGTAACTACTGGAATGGACTTTATCTACATAACATCACACCCCTTTTGGCACCAGTTTGAATTTTTTTGCCAATCGTGCCAACCAGCACAGGATATGGAACTATTCCCGAAAAGGATGTTAGACTTTTGGTTTTTTTATTAGTTAAAAATTTAACTATAGATTATTTCAATTCCAGATTACTTTAGTTGCCTCGGCCTTGTTTTAATACACCTACACGTTACATTTCACAATTCTGGCTTTCAAACTGTTGATTTGTATAGAAGTGCAGACAGACAGACAAATTTTCATTTTCACATATTAGATTTCTTGCTCAATCCTTCGCCAAATCGGAAGTTTCTGTTAGAGAAATCAAGAACTCTTTGCGATCATGGCAGCATATCTTATATTTTGTGTTATGCATTTCATCTTTATTGACAATTACTGCTTAATTTACTTAGGCATTTATGCTTCATGTCGGTTTGCATCATTTCGCTCTCTAATGCAGAGATTTTTAATCCTATTAAGTAATCTTCTGTAATTGCCATTGCCAAATGGCATATTTTAGCCAGCACAATTTGGTACAAGTGAAGTGGTTCTTGTGAAACACCTTTAAAGCTATCCATATTTATAGTAAACCATAATGATGCTAATATATTTTCCTTTCATTCTAACATTGGCACGATTAAGGAAGATTAAAATATCAACAGATGCACTGCCGTTCTTCCATTAGAAAATGTATCGTTATTCCCATCTAATCGTCTTAGATAATATGTCAATGTGATTTGGTTTTAAGATTTTAACTAAATTTACTCGAAACCAGAAGCTAAAATGTGAGGAACCCCATTATAGAAGATTCATTCTAACATACATATCGATAAACTGGATATATGTTATAAAATTAGAATATCATAAGGAGAACTGGCAGTTTCGATGCTTTAATTCTAAAAATTCTCTTTCTATAATAAACTTTTAAGAGAATAAAGCTAACAGTAGAGTAACAGTAAGTATAATAACTACAAAATAATAGCAAGAGCAGAGGTCTTGTGTAGTGACGAAACGATTTAAACTTTATTAACATTCGTGCGTTATGCCATTTAATTAACCACATAATATTAATAGATGGTTACTCATCCTAAAAATTCTCAATGAAAAATAGCCTCTAGCGTAAAATTCTCTTCAAGCTTGGTGACACTTAACGAAATATCATAAAATTTGGCGACAAAAGTATCCTGTTTATGTGAACGTCATAATGATGCATATGCATTATATATTATATTAAAAAATCTATCATTATTATCATCTAATCGTCTTAGATAATATGTCAATGTGGCTTGGTTTTAAGATTTTAGCTAATTTTACTCGAAATTAGAAGCTAAAATGCGAGGAACCCCATTATAGAAGATTCATTCTAACATACATATCGATAAACTGGATATATGTTATAAAATTAGAATAATCATAAGGAGAACTGGCAGTTTCGATGCTTTAATTCTAAAAATTCTCTTTCTATAATAAACTTTTAAGAGAATAAAGCTAACAGTATAGTAACAGTAAGTATAATAACTACAAAATAATAGCAAGAGCAGAGGTCTTGTGTAGTGACGAAACGATTTAAACTTTATTAACATTCGTGCGTTATGCCATTTAATTAATCACATAATATTAATAGATGGTTACTCATCCTAAAAATTCTCAATGAAAAATAGCCTCTAGCATCAAATTCTCTCCAAACTTGGTGACACTTAACGAAACATTATCAAATTTGGCGACAAAAGTACCCTGTTTATGTGAAAGTCATAATGATGCATATGCATTATATATTATATGTGTGATGCATATATATATATAGTATATATATATTTCAAATAAAATCCCGTGTGTACATATATATATATAGTTTATTAACATCATTTAAGTGCATTTATGAAAATAACAACCCATAAATAGCACTGAAATTTTGCCAGATTGACTAGAGTGCTATTGTGATTAGAATACCAACTTATTTTAAGAAAGTAAAAGAGAGAAAGACAGACAGATAAACTAAAAGAATTGCCTTACCAACATTTTTGGGAAAGCATATAAAAATTTCATTCTGCTTGAAACCATGTAACTCCTTCACACTCAGGCTAATTTTCTGTAATCGGGCTTTGGCGACCACCGCTGGCATGAAATATGAGCAAGTAAATGATTGTTTACAGAACTATTATTATTTAAACTAGCTGATATGCCGGCGTTGCCGTGCCCGTGATAATAACCTTAAAAATACCTAAAATCAATGTTGAATGATTTTATGTTTTTAAATGAAAATCTATCCAAACGAACTGAAGGACAGTCGTTATAGTTATTGTCGATTTACTTTCTGACGTTTTGATATATTTAACTTTCAATTCTGACCAAAAGTTCTTGAGGAAACCTAAATAATATAAAGCGCTCCCCCACCTTTCCTCTTTTAAACTCAAAATAATATACAGTATTGGCCAATTTATTGGTCCCATTCGAAACAAATTTCCAAAACATTGTTTCTAAGATGATTATATTAAAATTAAATAAAAACTATGCACTCGTGGCATCATAATTCACTTTTATATTTTAACAGAATAGTGAGGCTACTATATAAATTGTGACTTGTGCTATAGCCAGTATACGTCAGGACATATGGCCGTTATCATTATCTTTTTACGCGTGAAGATTTCGCTATGGTACTCCATCGTGAAATTTGGTAATTTTTGAAATTCAATATTTGAAAAATGGCATAATCATTAGATTTCAAATTTATATCAAGAAAAATACATTTTTTTAACTTTCTAATGCAGTGTGTCTAACAATTTTCTGACGAATACTTTTTGAGTTATTAATTTTTTCAGCAACTTAAACTGTTTCATTTTCCGAGATTAATCTGTGGCAACGATTATCGAAAATCCCAATCGTCAGCAACGCATAGCTTTTTATTAAAGAGAACTTTTTACGCGTGAAGATTTCGCTATGGTACTCCATTGTGAAATTTGGTAATTTTTGAAATTCATTATTTGAAAAACGGCAAAATCAGTAGATTTGACATTTACATCAAGAAAAATACATTTTTTTTACCTTTCTAACGAAGTCTGTCTAACAATTTTTGGACAAATACTTTTCGAGCTATTAATTTTTTCAGCAACTTCAAATGTTTCATTTTCCGAGATTATTCTGTGGCAACGATTATCGAAAATCCCAGTCGTCAGCAATGCATAGCTTTTAATTAAAGAGGATGTTTATCGTAGAACAAAAAACATAAATGGTTGTAACAATGTAATTAGTTTAATTTGCCAATTGAATGTGTTACGACTTACGAATTATATATAGCCAAATCAGCACGTCCTATTTGAAGGGTTCAAAGGTAGAAATTCTATGTTTTCAGATTTTTCTGTTTAATTGTGCTACAAAACCTAACCCCTTGTCAAATTTCATGATTCTGCGACTGTTAGAAGTATCTTATAGTTATTTGATGATCACTAACCTTGGTTATTTGATGATCCCCTGTGAGTCAGTGACAAAAAAGCCCTTTTTTGGAATCTCATATTTCAAAAAATATTAAGTACAGAAACACGAAATCGTTCAGTTTGATTATACTAATGTGTGTTAAAAAGGAAAACTCTGTAGCTCTCCCCAAAACGAAGTTATGATAGAGTGAAAAGTATGCCGAAATGGTTCAAGAAAAGGTAGCTACAACCTGTGCGAACTTGGCGGATGCATTGCCGTGCTCCCAGATACCACAGATAGCAAGAACTTCTACACAACTCTCTTAACTACCTCTCCTTTTTACAATAAGATCAAAGAATTAAAAATGTTTTGCTGTAGATTCATTGTTCAGTTCCACATGCTGCTAATTAGCTGCTCCCAATATTAAATACATGCTTTCATTCATCATCTGTAGGGGGTAAAAACTCCATTTACATTTTTCTTTCATCTGTTACCATATCTTAACATGCTTTTTAGATAGTTTGAATATGCCATGGGATTTTAACTTTGTATCCTATCTCTTGTATAACCAAGTAATTCAAGGGATAAAGTCCAATCATAAGTTTTGTTTATAACCTTTATTTTATTTTTTACTTTATCTAGAAATTCCAGACACATTTTTCTCAACCTTTTTGAAAAAAACTTCAAAGAATGATGTTTTTATTTCTTATTTCAACAAGTCTTATTCTCTCAGAGTACATCACCAATGAATATCATGAATGGGACCTTAAAAGTTCAGCAAGAAACAAATCTAGTTCTTAGACATGCTGTACACTGAGGCGGCATTTGCCACATGAAGTGCGTCTTAGGAGAAAAAACAGGTTTCTTCTTTGTTTCAACCTGTTTCCTCTCTGGAGACAGGCTTCATGTTGCTTGAGTCGCCTCAGTGTGTGGCTTGCCTTAAATAGGCTCAAACATGTATAAACAGTTTGATAGCTTCGCCAAAACAGCTTTTTTAACCATAACTTGACAATGTTTAAATTTATATGACTTGTTTTTATAATTAAACAGAAAATCTTACTAGATTTAACATGAAAATATGCTACTTACCATAAGGAAATAAGCAACAAATAAAAGCCAAATTAATTTGTCAAGGAATGAGAAAAAACAATTTTATTGTTTAATGTAATATACAAAATTATAAAATATTAAAAAAGAAACAATATTTCTAACATAACAAGATCACATAAAATTTACTTAAATTGACTATAAAATAACATTTTAGTTTTAAAAAAATTTTTGGTAACAGTTTATAATATTCAACAGAAAAAACAATATAAAAAATATGACACAAATAAAAGACTAAAAGTACAAAAATATAAACATACTTAATAATGTATGTGTAAACAGTATATATATATTATGTAACTATCAAATATAATTATTTTAACATCAAAAGCAATAATTCAAAATATTAAACAAAATTTTGTTTCAAATAATTCTCTCATTATTATTTTGGACACTTTCTAATATATTTCCGTACATTGCTTTTAATGAAAATTTGAGGAACATAAAATATTTGAAAATATAAGTAATACTTTAAATACAGTAATACTCCAATTTACATGCCCTTGACTTATGTCATCCCACTTTTAGGTTGACTACTGGTACAAATAATGAATTTTTTACCATCAAATGAACAAAAATGTACATATTTTTTTCTGTAGAG
Organism: Maratus michaelseni; assembly: GCA_963931845.1. NCBI lineage: Eukaryota > Metazoa > Arthropoda > Arachnida > Araneae > Salticidae > Maratus > Maratus michaelseni. Next base: position 329,267,244 of record OZ007592.1, on the reverse strand, counting down.
ATTAAGAAATTTTCTGAAAATTGTGATTCTAGTTAAAGCAATTGCCATAAATGGAGGAGAAATCAATTTCAAATTAGCAGCTGCTCTTTAATTATTCCACAATCCAGAATTAACCATAATTAACCTATAACTGGTGAGATGAAAAAAGGAACCCTAACAGGGAATGTGCGATCTAAGAAATCTTCGCATTTTAACTCCTTGAGGGGCACCGGTATATAATATATACCACTTTTTAATATATAACTTTGCCACCAGTATTATTAAATAAAAATATTTAGTATTGTTTTTTGCAGATTGAGAAGGTAAAAATTCTTTATTTAAAATTACTGGTGTCAAAACATCGCAAAATTTAGCATTTTTAGACGACATGCTTCCCCTTCAAGGTGTTAATCTCCAGTGATCCGGGGGCACGCTAAATATAATTTTTATAGGTCCTTCAAGATGCATAATATTTCTGTTTAAAGATTGCAAAAGAGGCATATTTTGTAAAAAATACATTAAATCTGTCTTATTTCTAAAAGAGGACCCAGTTTTTTGGAAGTGTGCCAGAGTCCCAGGGACCCAAGATTTCAAAAACCTAGCGACATCACTGAATCTCGATTATTAAAGTTTCCCAATTTAAATATTAGTATGAAATAGTACAAGTGTGTTCTATGAACATTCAACTTACAACAAAAAAGTAATCGGTTTAAAAAAAAAAAAAAAAAAATTAAATTGCACAGAAGACATTTTTAAAACAATATTTTCCTCACCAAAAAATCTCACTGAACTTACTTGACACACTTCCTCAGCTATGGGTCAATCTTATGGAATTGAGAAAGCCAAGTTCTTTAAAACAAACAGAAGACCCTATTTTTATAAAAAGATTATGGCAGTTACAAAATTAACAAAATACTAAACCTTAAGAAAGTTGGAAGGAAAGTCTTTGAAGACATTGTTCTGATAAGCAAAGAGTTGCAATGACTAGAGAATGTTTAGAAATACACCCTGCAGCTCAGCAAATCTTTTAAGAGAAAATGGAAAAAAAACTTATTGTAGACTCCATTGTGGGATTTATTTCTCTTCATCAAAGACTCAAATAGGATAACAAGAAAAACAATAAATTGTAAAAAATGACTTATTAAAAAGGGTTTTTTTTGCAATCTTATTTGTTTTGCAAATGTTGATTCTATAAAAGCAATATTATTAAATAGCATAACAGACTATTGTGGTAGATTTTCATTCAACTTAATTGCTTCTGTATTTTAACATTAAGTCAGTAGAAAAGTTTACCTTGACTTGCATCAAATTAAAGTCCAATAATGCTTAAAGTGATAAAAACATAACACGGATATATTTAAAATACCTTTTTAATGTAGATAACATATGTTTCGTTCACAACTATCGGTGACATCTTCGGATCTTAATGATAAATACAATATTCTCGCATATTTTTGAAAATAGTAAACATATACCACAAGATCGCATGCCCAAGGCTAGCAGGTGCTTAAATTGGCCAAAACTGGGAAACGTGAAAAATTATTTGTATTTATTTTTATTGTTTTTTCAATCTATGGATCACTGCGTGCCAAATTTTAGCTAATTCAAAGGAAGCGGTTTCGTTGCAAATGCAATCTTTTCGCAAATATATTTCTATAGATTCACGGATAATGGATGGGAAATAAGCTCTTGATTGAAAAATTATTTTACTATTCTTGAAATCAATCAATTTTTCAATCAAGAGCTTATTTCCATTCCATTATCCGTGAATCTATAGAAATATATTTGCGAAAAGATTGCATTTGCAACAAAACCACGTCCTTTGAATTAAAATTTGGCATGCAACGATCGATAGATTGAAAAAGCAATAAAAAATAATAATAATTTATTTATGAATTTTACTGATGTAAATCAGGATATTACTGTATAATTATTGTATACAACTTTTACAATAATTGATTAACTCAATATGCAACAGTATGATTATTTAAATTTGAAAATTAAACTGCAAATACATACAAATAAATAAACCAAATCAGCTTTAAAAAAAAAAAAAAGAGAGAACAAGAGAAGAAAGAAACATACTTCTTTATTAAAAATTAAGATTTTCTATCAAATCTTGATTTAAGTTAATGATACATTTAGTTAATTTGTTAAAAAAAACTACTAAAAGTTTTAGAATTTTCGAATAATCTGGTATATGACTAGAACATGAGTTTGTCACAGTACAAAATTCAACCATTTATACCAATAATTGTATGCTTTTTCTCTTGTTTTTTCTTTTTATCAAAACTTTTTTCCAATACTAAAAGGTACTTTTATATACCCTTTCCAATAATAAAGACTAAGAGCCAAAACTTTGAAATAAGAAAAAACAATGAAAAAACATCACTTTCATTTTTAAGCAATGTGTAACAGAATAAAGCAATGGGGATTACACTGTTTCCCACATTCAGTTTTAAATAAATTTTAAAAATCTTGAACTACAAAAAAAGTAAAAAAGATATAATCAATATCACATATTATGCAAATTTATTATTTTTTCTTTTCTTCCCACAAAATCACAAGAAATTGTTTTTTTAATATAATGTTGATTCAAATACATTTTAAATAAATTTTAATACTGCTTTCATTTGCATGCCAAAAATGAAGGCGGCTAAAAATTAACTGGTGTTTGTGTAGCCAAGATACATTCAATGATTATTATTAACAAAAGTTTTATTATATATATATACAGTCAAACCTCGTTAACACGAAATCGCTTAACGCGAAATTTCGCTTAACACGAAATAATATTGAGGTCCCGTCAATGAGTCTGAAAATCAATGTTAATTAATTCATTTAACACGAAATAGAATTTCGGAAAATCCCGCTTAAGGCGAAATTCTTTTTCCTCCAAAGTAAAAAAAAAAAAAATTCCTTACGCAATGTTTCCGATATTTGAAACTTACATGTCACATACTCTTATTAAAGATGGAATTTTCTCATGGTTTGTAAAAGATATAAAGTGGAAAAGGGTTTCAGAAAATCGTGAAATACTAAATTTCTGACTAATCCCTACTTTTCTTTGATCTCTGATATGCGTAAGTGTTCCCACATTAAGTCCTCCACAATAAAGGATTGGGTGAAGGAATTTCTTTTTTTAAAGTGGTTGTTCCATTACCCGGTTAACTGAATTGACAGTGACATAAACCGAGTTTCCGAATTCCCCTATCTGTGAGTGAAAGAACTGACAATCCTTACTCCACTACCTGACTAACATAATTGAAACTCTGTTCGCAGTTGCTCTGTAGAATTCTGTGAAAGATGAGTCAAAAACAACAAGCTGTATCTTTAGAAACCAAGCAAAAAATGTTAAACGAAGTTAGCAATAAAGTGCTGAAAAAATCAGAAAATGCAGAAGTATGGGATACCTGCAATTCTTCTACATTTGGTCCTCTCTACAATTTTAAAGAATCGTGAAAAGATTGAAGCAGCTTATGCTGTGAGTTAATTCAATTCAAACCAGCAAGAAAACGAATGTGAAGAAGAAAGAATGAATAAATTGAAATTTCTCTCTTGCGGTGGATAAAAGAGGCAAGAATCTAGAACAATGTTTTAACTTTTGCAGTTTTGCAAGAGAAAGCAAAGTCTTTTGCTATTGCTCTTGGAGAGAGCGACTTCATATCTTCTAACAGATGACTGAATGGAGATTTAAAGAGCGTCATAGAATTGTCTACAAAAAGATATGTAGCCAAAAAATGGGAAATTCTTTCTTAGACATTGTTTTTTCAGAGTACATTTCTATAGATGAAGATGTTCTGACTTCGGATGTGATGACATACGAAGAAATAATTGCTGAAAAAAAAAGATGACAACATTGAAGTATCGGACGAGGATGAAGAAATTGACAACGAACGGAAAAGTTTAGTGTCATTAAATGAATCTACCACAGCATTGAAAACTGTACAACATTTCCTTCTGGAACAACAGGATGCTTCCAGGACTTTGAACAAATTAGATGAGGTCCATACATTCCTTAAAGAACTACTGTACAAAAATTGAAGCAAAAATCAATAACGGACTATAAAAAATGATTAGAAAGTAAATAAATTTACTATTGCCTAAAAAATTATGACTAATTTGTTAATGAAATATTCTACTTCTTATTAATTTCTGATTTTATGAGCAGGAAAATATTTGTAGGTTAATTTATTTAGTTTTTACATCTGATATAGATGGCCCCACTATTATGACGGTTAACACGAAATTTCGGATAACACAAAATAAATTCGCAGTCCCTTCAATTTCGTGTTAACGAGGTTCGACTGTATATACTTCTAGCTTGTTAAAACTTTGAATTCCACATTTTTTATTTTAAATTAATGTACTTATCTGAAATATATGTAACACAGTATGGGTAATCAACAAAAAAAGAGGAATTCCTTAATATTCTGTAAGTTTTTACCTATTACAATACTTCTGCATCTTATTATTTAATATAATGATGAAGTTAGCATAAAAAAGTTCAAAATTATTTAATAAATAGCTGATAACACCAAATCTCACAATATTCTGAATAAAATAAAAGTTTCTGTAACATAAATACATTATAAGTAAGTTTTCCCACCAGAAGTGAATGTTAATAAAATTGGTGCCACTAAACATCAGTTGCAGTCATTAAATGTAATACCATCAGTTAATAAATACAATTTCAAATATTTATAAGAATGTGTCCAATATGTTTAAAAAGAAAATAAGTAATTTAGTCTAATAAATCTTCTATCTACCTTTTGGAAATTTTTTGCTCAACAACCAAATTTCATACATTATACGTACTTTAAAGAACAAAAGTCTGAGCAAATTTCTTTTGAAGATATAATTTTAAATATTCACAAAACATTTTTAAACCTTAAAAACATTAATAAAAAATATAAACACTTTATTTAACAATCAAAACATACTGGTTAAAATTCAAAGCACCAATGAAAAAAAAAAATTAAAACACTGCACATCAATAAAAATAGAAAGGTTTCTTTAAAAATATACTTATGTGCATGTGATATGTCTTTGAACAATCACAATTCACGCATTTACAAACAATTTGAACATGCACCAAACTACGAAAATAAATAAATATATAAAATGTTATGTGTAAAAAAAAAAATTTACAATAAAATATTATAAGACAGTATTTTATATTAGAAAAAATCTTTGAAAAAAAAAAATAATAAGAAGAATTCTTATGAATGAAGACAAGAACTATTAAGTTTTTTAGCTGCTGCTAAAATATTTAAAAAAGGAAATATTATAAATAAAAAGAAGAAAACTAAGCTTTCAGAAATAGATGCAAAAACGAAACAAAAAAAATTATGATCATTTTCCTAACTATACAACTAGATATAAATGATAATGGTAAAAAAAATATTTATCTTATTAAACTTTTTACATGATAATCTAACCATTCTTGCCACAAAGACAGCCAATGCTTCTTAATTTCAAATATAGTACAGAATAATCCTTTTAGCTATTTCCAAGATCATTAAAAAGAATAATTATAATTAGAAATGATTAATTATTATTTTTCAATTCATTATGATATCTAATTCAGCTGATTAGAGCAAGAAATTTCATCTTACAATACATTTATCAAGAACATTTCTAGAAAATGCACAACATAATTTTTTTTATATGCCACTTGGGTTTTCCTTTTCAAAATCTACATTTAAATTGGGTCACATGACATATAAATATTAAGAATTTGGCTTGCTTCTGTATATATGACCATTGGTCACTACATAAAATCATTAGACAACAATTTTACATTTAAATTTATGAAACCATAAAGCAATACATTGGAAATACTGTGCAATTTTAGTACTAACTGTGAGAATGAAAAATTTTTAAAAATGTATTTTCCTCAAATGGGACATTTAAAATCAGGATGAACATCTACATACGAGGGTGTAGCATTGCATACATGAAAAAATATGATGTTTACTTTACAGAAACTAAAGTAAATAAAAAGGTGTAAAATTTTTCAGTATACTACAAAAAACAATGAAATAAGTCATTTACATTAAAAATAAAAATCCAGCAAGTACTGTTTTAACCAAAATGCAAAAAACAGGAAAATTTTTGCTTTGCCACCTCAACATTCCTTATCTAACAAAAATTGCCTATTTAGCTGCTTTTTGGACAAAGGGGGGAAGGAGAAATTTGGATGACTGATTATTTATTATTACTACAAAATAGCAAATACAGCAGAATTTGTTTTTTTAATTAAAAGAATTTGAAAGATTTTAAACTTTTTGTGCTAAGAGGAGCAAAAGAAGAAAAGAAAAATTTGAGCGATGAGAGGGAGATCAATGTGATATCTAATTCATTTGGGGGGAGGGAGGAGATTTGGATGCTTGATTATTTATTGTTGCTATACAGTAACAGATATGGCAGGTTTTTATGCATTTTAAACTTTGCATGTAGGAGGAGCAAGATGGGATGAGGTAAAATGGAAAAAATAGGATGTTTTTTTGTTTGTTTTTTTAATGTGCTGGACCAAGGAAGATTTTCCTGTCCTGATAATTCTACAATAAACAGTGAAATTGTTTTTATTAGTGAGATGTGCAAAAGATAGATGAAACAGAGCTCTGTTTCTTTAAATAGGAGTCATACCAAAAATACTGAATAACAAGACAAAACTTTCAATACAACATAGAAATTGTTTTGCATTTTATAATTAAACTAGTATATACCCCCTGTCAAAAATGACAGGATATTGACTCAATATTCAATTTTTGAAATAGTTCAACGAATGGACAAAACATTCAAATAAAATATTAAGAAAAAATAATCCATGTGTGAAATTTTCTGAAAAAAAAGTGTTATCAATGTGTTTCTAAAGAGCTTGACTCACCACATAGCTCTTTTTTTTATTATATAAGCAAAATTAAATGGAAATTACTCGGTACTATTTATTCCTTATATTTTAATTACGTTTCATAAGAAAAAAAGAATTTTATTTACGATGGAAACAAATTTTAAAAATTTGTTTGTATTATCTACCGGTAGATGGCACCATCTTCCCTTATACGGTCCAATGTTGCTTGTGATTTCCAAGCAAGCCACCTCGACTGTTCAATCGGCGTTTCATCATTTTAATCAGGCATCGCTAAAACAATCCTTAAATAATATAAAACAACAATAAAAACTGATTTGACTGAACATATTCAAATCCACCGCACGTTCAAAACAGCATTTAGAAAGATCAACAAAGATGTTAAAGCAGTAAAACTCACGTTGCCAAATAGCAATCAGTACAGCACAAATAATTTTGATGAATGATTCTCAAAAGTGAATGACTCACTTTTTTTTTTTTTGCAACAATAATAATAATGATTAGCATAGTGAAATGTAATTTCTGAAATTTTCACATTAAATTTTAATATGCTAATTATATGCAAATATTAACTTTTATTTTTATCAAAGTTCGATTGTTTATATTAATTGACGAAAGATGGCTGCAAAAATAGTTTTTGAAGGTTTTAAACAAAATTAAAATATTTAAAGACTTTAATATGCTTTTACAAATATTTTAAGAACAGAATCAGATAATTAACCTTTTTTTTTAATGAAGCGTTCAAAGAGTCATTCATTTTTTCAAGATTTAGAAATTCTGAATGGCAACAGTGTTTGTTTGTTTATATTTAGTAATTTGATGTTTATAATAGCTTATTTTTAATTTGTAACTTAATACATTATAATTGGATAAGGTATACATGTTTTATGTGAAAATATGCAGAACAGACATGATTTCACGTAGAAAAAATTATCGTTTAGTGGTCATGTGTTAGCATATCTTTTTCAGTAAGCCTAACATGGCGTTTAACTACGGTCGACTCGCAGACCAGAGTGGTACAGCCCGGTACCGTTACAGACACTTTCTCGCCTTTGGATTTTATTATAAGGAAGATACAATGCATTATAACTGAGCAGTGTGAATGAAGAATCACAGATATAGCTAAAAAAGAAAATAATTATAGAATTGATAATTTAATCTAAAACTTTAAATTTATGAATTCTAACAATTATTTTTAACTAAAATGCTACAATAAAGTTAGATTTGTTCATTTCCAAAGGAAGATTTTTCTTTACTAAGATAATTTTCAATGATGACGAGAAAACATGGGTGAAAAAAACAATTTTGTAATAGAAAAAAATATTGGTAACTTACAAAACATTTAGAAGAAATTTCATGCCCTAATTTCAATCTTACAACTAAACCAATGTAGCCAGTTCACTAATCGTTTTTAATTGAGATTGCTTAATTGCCACCACTTTTTTCTATTTAGGAATATCGCCCTATTTAATGTGACAAGGTGAATTATGATATTAAGTAATGGTGAAAATTGGTGGCATTGAACAATCTGAATAGAAAAAGGTAATGGACTGGCAACACTGAACTAAATAGAAATTTATGCTCTTTAAATAATCTGATATCATTTCTACAGAAGCTACAATGTTATCATTTAACAATCTTTAACAGATTTTTTTATCACTTATCAAATAATAATATATCCTAGATAAACTAATTAGAAATCTGTAACATTTCCATAATTAATATACCATTTCTACAGAGACTAAAACTATTAGCATCAAATCAAAACTGATTTTATCACTCATGAAACGATAATATGTGCTACATACGACAGATTAAAAAACATTACTTAAAAAAAAAAAAAAAAAAAAAAAAAAAAAACAATGATTGCATAGTTTTTATTTTTTAAATTCACTTTAAAATAACAATCACTAAAATTTTCAATAATTAAGACCTATAGTACATATTTATACATAATTAAATGTTGCTGTAATACAATATAACATACAAACAGTTTCAAACTAGAGACAATGACCATTTAAAAAAAAAAAAACTAAACAATCAAATATTAGCAGAATATTATTCTGACTAGTATACTTTTGGACCTCCACCCAGCCATGTTATCTGACTTGACAATTACTTTTCTGACTACAATGCAACAAGATTCCTAAAGTGCAGTCTTAGTGCGATACCACAAAATGTTCCTTGGAACGACAGCTATGTAAGGAGATTTCAATTTTTACAAATTTTTCCTTTATGGAAGGAATATATTTTCTGACAAACACAGCAGCAGTGCATGACATTAAATGACACACTGTGAGACAAAACAAAATTAGGGTGAATCACACAATTTGCTATGATACAGTATCACAACACCAGTAAACTTGATAATACTTCGATAATATTTAAAATTAATACCTTTACTGAAAATAATAAAACTTACTTTGATTCAAAAAAGTCCTTAAAGTGTACTTTGAGTGAAGAACTCGGCATTGAGGCTAGTAAGATAGCAACATGTGATTTTTTTTTTTTTTTTTTTTTGTAATATCCCTCCACCTCTCTCCCACATTTAAGCATAAGTTTTAAATGATATACAAGAAATATATTTGTAATACAGAGTTTATTCATAATTTAGGAGAGAGAAAATTATGACATACAGATTCAGGTATCCAATTTTTAATATGGTAAAGTAGTCTTTATTTAAAATCTAGAATAATTTAGTTAAACGGCATACAAAGTTGTTCATATCATTACAAAATATGAAAATCTGGTTTTTAGCATTAAGTTTTACTCATCCTGCCCCACCACCTCCTAATTTAACTAGCAAAAAATAAATAACTAAACAAATAAGTGAGTTTGGAATAAATATATTAGTGGATATCTCAATCAATTGTGAATCTAAAATATAACATTTAAAATACAATAATTAGGTTAAAATGATATATTAAACAAATGCTTCTAAACTTTATTAAAACAAATAGACAAAATTACTATCTAGTTTTTTTTTTTTTTTTTTTTTTTAACACCGAAATTTCTTTTTAAAAAAAATAATAAATAATAAATGCTTGATGTATTTTATAAAATCACCATGGAATAACTTCATCAGTCACATGAAAACGACTCCTTCCAAAATATATTCTCTTCCTATTATATATTTGCAATTTACATACTGTAGCTTACATTGCCTCAAAATACTACAGAAAAATGTTGAGATAAATACCAATATATTCTACACCAAAAAATCACGCATCTTGATTTTAATGAAAGTTCATTTTATATTTCTCATCTCTGTTAGTATTGCACAATATAACAAACTAATAAAATAACAGTCACTAAAATGAAAAAAAAAATTAAATGAGTATTAGCACATTTTAAAAATCTAGCAACTCTGTGAATTGTCCAATTCCTCTATTTTTAATATTTACAGCAAAGTAATTGATTTCTTATTAAATTTGCTACATTCTCACTCTGGAGCATTATCAACAGAGAACATAATATCTGGACTTTACAGCTCTATTAATTATTAGAAACCACATAAAAAAAGTATCAAAAAGTATATATATTTCATAGTAAACATGGAATTTTGTACCCTTCCTTTTGTCAAACTTTCACTTAGTCCTCTATTATTAATTAATACATAATTGCTTGAGTTTCCCCTCAAAACAGTTTTGCTTTTTATTATTATTACCATTCAGGAAATTTTATTGCAGAATTTATTAGAGAATGTACAAAAATGGACCTTGCTGCTTTTTAAAAGCCCTACTTGATTTTTAAAAAATATTACATTTTAGCACTAGAAGGACATATCTAACATGTGGATTGAAAACAGCCACCAGCAGGCAAGATATGCACATTCAAAGCTGCAGTAAATAAAGAAATGCATTAATTAAACCATCTGCAGGAACCTAAACAAATGCATTGAAATACAACTAATGAAAGAAAATATAATAGAAGCTCAAAATTCAGACTTTGTAAATTTGGAAACATCTAAAATCATGAATGCTTCTAAAAAAGTCGTTTTAATTTCAATGTTTTTGTGTTTTCTTTTCCCTGGTATATGGTGCCACAATAACAGTAAGTAATGTGAAAATGACAATGATAAAAATATTGAAAATGTGCCAGTTGTTGTTGTTCACTCAGCAATTCTGAAATTACTAATAGTGTGGTGAAAAAAAAAGTAACAATGATGACTAGTAACAAAATACAAAAGTGACTTAAAAAGTGCAGAAAATGAAAAAATAACTTCAGAAGATTTCATAGATAAAATTATGTTTGATTTAGACCAAAGATAAAAATAATTTCTAATAAGCCTAAGATAAATTAATAAACTTTCATTGAAATGTTAAAAAAAAAAAAAAAAATTAAAATGTAAATTATAACAATATTATTTTAAATAATATAAATTTATAATTTAAAGTCATTTCAGACACACTAAAACTGGAATTGTCATATAATGATTCTGGATTTTTAAAGTTGTACTGTACCTTTAAAAAAACATCACTTTTATCTCTATTCTAGAGAAAATTGATGAGCAGGAACTAGCAATATAAACAATAGAGTAATTTTCTTAGATATACTTTAACACACAGTTCACTCTAAAAATAAAGGTCAAAGTATGTATGAAACTCTAAATGCAGTGAATACTTATAAATGTTTGAAATATTTGGTGGTATTAAATATTCGTAATTTAAAGTTTACAATGTTGCAATTAATAGTTAATTAGAAGTTCCAGCAAACAGCTAATGTTATTTATAACTATCTAAATGGTGTGATTAAATATATTTTCATAAAATCAGCATTAAACTTAATTAAAATAAGATTTCAAACAGCAGTTCATCAATATAAACGACTTTGTTGTGAATTTCAACAAATTAAGTTCCAGTGCAACAGATTATTATTTTATCTAACAATAAAGCTTTTTTTTTTTTTCTTTAGAATATATTGATGTATTCCAAAAGACTTGAATGATAATACAAGACTACAAAGCAATTTCTAGCTTTAATATTTATCTTATTAACCTTGAAATCATAAATAAGAAATGTGAATTCTTAAACATTTACATTTCACATTTTCCAGCACTTCAAAGTGCAAGTACCTTAATATTCTCCAATGTACACAAACAAATATAATAAATTTTAAACATTTTTTGTAAATTAACAAAAGCCATTTATAGGCATACCTTTTAAAATACTACACAAAAATAAAGTCAAAATGATAAGTCACAATAAAAAGAAAGTTAATAATTTCTGAAAATAATTACAAATTACTTTACAAACATCATTTATTGTTATTAAATTAACTTTCATCTTTTACATTCTGGCACGCTTTTCATCAACACTAACAGAATATGCAATCTAACATTTGAATATGATGGACAAAATCGTAGATTTTTTAATTTATTAATATCAATCAAAAGTTTCACTGTGATAATAACCTTTAAACATAAATATGAATCACCTTTACCTTCAAAATCTTTAAAGAGTAAAAAAGAAATATAAAAAAGGCTAAAGTAAAAAAATATAAAATCACTAACAAAATTAATTTACTTTATGCCAAGATTTATATACATATAAAAAAGACAAAGATAAGTTAATTTTTTTTTGTGTGTGTGGAGGAGAGAGGGAGGGGGGTTAACATTTTCATGCACGAAATTCAAAATGTTAGCGCAATAAAAAGCAATTAATCGTGATATTAGAATAATACAAAATACCAGACAGAAATATTTTAACTTAACTTTTTAAAATGTAAGATTAATGTGTATACAACAAAGAAAGTATGATAAAAGATACATTTAAAATGCTATACTAAACTGTACATTATATTATAAAAATATTTAAATCTAATAATAAAAGTTGGTGAGACATCAAAATTCATTTATTTATGTACTTTATAGACATTGCAATTTATAAAAAACTTTGGCAGTCACCTGATTAGCATCTTAAAAAACACAATAAGCATGATGATAATAATTATAAGCTGGAGGCAATTTTTTCAAATTATTATTGTTAATAAAATGAAGTATAAAACTTCATTGGGAATTTTTTTTCACAATGTTAAAATATCTAAATACAAGGTTTTAGAAATGCTGCAAACTTTAAATAACTAAAATATTTTTAGAAAATTTAATTTTGAAATTGATAATCTTTTTTTAAAAAATATATCACCATTACAAAAGCTATTCTCACATATTAATTAAGTAAAAGAGTTCTTAAAATTATTGTAAAAATGTCATTCCTGATAACTAAGTTGAGAATTGTAAAAGTTACATCACAATTACTCTATAAAAATTCTTTTATTTTTTCTTCACTTTTTAATCAATTTTCTGAAATTAGCAACATAAAACATACACTGCAAAAATAAAGCTGAAATTTTATCAAATTCCATAAATAAACAGATTATCAATTTATATACAAAGATGCATAAACAGGATTCACACTAGGAATATTAAAAGACAAAGAAGAAGAAAAAAAGAGAAATGGGGATTTTGAAATACCAACCAAAATTTTATGTGTATCGTTCGAAAAATGAAGTTATTTTAAGTGACACCTGCAATATTCTTAAAAATATTACAGGAGCTCTGATAAAGAAAACTGGCATATTATAGAAGATAAATTGGAATAAAAAAAATTTAAAAATCAAAAGGAGTAAAGGCTAAAATCTATGTTTATGTACACAAGTTTAATGATATGTCAGTTTTGAGATTTTTTTTTCCTTAATTAAATAAAATCAAGATATATATTTACAAAGTTACAAGAAATCAAAAGATGATCTTAACCGCTTTGCTCCCAGTATATTCACTAGTAGATACATGCTACATGGAGATAATTCCATATGCGAGCGAAGGGGTTAATGGTTTTTGAATGAGTAAATTTCACTATAACAATAAATTTTATAGCTCCAGACTAACACAGATTTATTTATTAGTCACTTGATTCAAAATAATAAGTCAAAAAATCATAGTTAAAATCCTAAAATGTATTTTAAATAATTGTGAATATTTCTTAATAATGCTTTTAAGCTGATCTATGACTATTCATAGGCATGAAAGCAGGAAATAGAAAAAAAAAGGTGAGAAACTTTTTCCATCTATACAATGCCAAAAAATTCTTGTAATTTAGACACATTTTAATTGATAATTACACAATATAATGAAATATAATTGTAAGGGCTCTTTGTTTCCATAAAAAAATAAACTACCATATTTTCTGGGAATAACGCCATGACATTAAACTAGATTTTTCTGTTTTGAAAACAAAAATGCGGCCAATAACTGAGTGCGGCTTGTAAATAGAACCAAATGTACAGCCAATCTTTATTTAAAAGTTTGGAAATCTGGTTACAGAAAAAAAATCTATGATCTTATGTCGTACTTGTGAAAAGAAAAAAAATGTCTCACATGGCAAAAACATATCAGTGTGTTTACAAACGATTCAATTTTCATGAGCAGAAAATTGCACTTTGACCGGGCATTGCATCCAATCACAATGGCTCTCCTGAAGTTTAACTCAGAGCCTCTTGCATGCCATATAAGGAATAACTCCTCCCGTTTAAATGTCTCACATGGTAGAAATGTATAAATGTGTATACAAACAATTCAATTTTCATAAGCAGAAAATTGCACCTTGACCAGGCATTGCACAATGGCTCTCCTGAAGTTTGACTCAGAGTACCTTGCATGCCATATAAGGAATAACTCCTCCCATTTTCTTTCTCTTTCATTCTTTGTTGGCACCGAATCCTAACTACAGGAATCTATTTTACACTATGTTCATAATTTTTTTCGGCAGAAAAAAATATATATTACAGTTTGGCAACAGCTCGATTAATTCTAAACTTTCAATATACTGTGCACATGGTAATGCACATTGCAATTCAAGATCAAAAAATATCTCATGCTATTATTTTAATTTGATCTTACCAATTTTAGTTTTTTTTTTTTTTAAGATGTTTTCTAGTATGAGCTGTAAGCGTTGTACTTATATGGCAAAGTTTAAACTGAATGCTATCAAATTAGAAAAAATTAACGGTAATCGTAGTGCTGTTAGAGAACTAAATGTGGACAAAAAAAGAATTAGAGAATGGCAGAAGCAAGAGTCTGTGCTGAAGGAAATGCCAAAAGAAAAACATGCACAACGTCGGGGGCCTGAGGTGCATTGGCCGGGCTTAGAAATAAGAGCTCTGCGTTTGGATAAAGAATCAACGTAAGAACGGACGTTCTTTATCTACTGTTTTGATATGAGTAAAGGCAAAACAGATGGCAAATGAGAAAGGATTTGAGGACTTTATAGGTGGTCCATCGTGGTGTAGTCGCTTTTTTTAAAAGAAACAGATTGACGATGAGAATCCGAACAACAATGGGTCAGAACCTACCGGATGATTGGATGGAAAAGAAAGTGTTGTTCTTGAATTTCATGAAAGAAAAAATTGAAAAGTCAGCGTTAAATCTATCACAGGTTGCAAATATGGATATGAAGTACCCGTATCCTTTGATATACTGGCTTCTCGTTCTGCCGATTGTATAGGAGTAAAATCTGTACCAGTGGTAATGACTGGGAATGAGAAAAATAGCTTCACAGTTGTACTTTCCTATATGGCATCTGATGATAAATTACTCCCCATGGTAATATTTAAGTGAAAGACTGTGCCAAACGAAACTTTTCCGAAGGGGATAATCGTGCTCTGCAATGAAAAAGGTAAGGATGAACCAAGAAGTTATGACCGAATGGGCCAAAAAATGCTGGCGAGAAACACCCAATTCTTTTTTTTTTTCAAAAGAATAGTCATCTTATTATGGATTCGATGAAAACTCCTATAACGAATGACACAAAAAAATATCTGGTTTCAGAGAAAACAGAAATAGCTATCATCCCAGGCAGATTTACAAAATTAATTCAACCTCTGGATGTAAGTTTAAATCAAACATTTAAAGTGCAAATGCACCATTTTTGGGAAGAATGGATGTCTGGAGAGAATCACACTTTTACAAAAGGTGGAATGCGCAGAGCCATGAACACATAAATTTGTGAATGGATTGTTGACTCTTGGGATAAAATTCCTAAAGAAATGATGAAAAAATCATGTTTAAAAGTGGAAATAATCAAGGTGATGATGATCATGATGTTGTACAGTACAGCTCAACATCTGATCTGGATAGCTTTTCTGATAATGACGCGAACGATGCAGATGATTTCATGGACACTGATCAAAGTTTGTCACCTGAAATTTAAAAATTGTTCCACAGTGACACCAAAGACGAAGATTTTGATGGATTTTCAAATGTATAAAATTAATTATTTTAGTGCTGTATTATTATTTCATTTCCATTTGATAAAATAAATAATTTTGATAGTGGCATTAATTGTGTAATTAATTAAAGGTAAGTAATTTATTTTAGTTCAAAATGTTTAATTTTATGTCTACCAGTTCGTAATTTGAATTAATTACTCTAAACTTGGTACTGTATTTTATTTATAATGAATGTGACATTATACATGGTGCAGCAATATACCTGATGCAGTGTTATACCCGGTGTGGCGTTAAACTAGTTTTCTAGGGTTTCGTTCATCTCACGAAACTCTATTCGTTTCGCTTCTCTGTCTGTCTGTCACAGAGCCGGTTCTCAGAAACTGCATAAGTTACAGACTTGAAATTTTGTATACTTACAGCTGAATACCTACTGTCATGTTGAAAATCATAAAATTTTGAAATTGTCTTCATTAATGCAAGATATTAATTAAAACCATAAAAACCCACTCATTAATGGATAAAAATATTCAACTAAAGGGCAGAATTTATTTGTATTATTTGCAATTTGTAAAAAAGCGCGCTTAATAATATTCCCTTTCAAATAAAAAATGTATTTACACGTGACTATCAAAAACAGAAATAAAACTTTAAAAATATAATTAAATGATCACGTGTTGATAATAGTAATTGTAGAAAATTATGCAATAAAAAATATACTTGCGTGTGAATATTAAAAAGAGAAATAATTAAATTATTATGCATTCAAAGCATTAAATAGGGAAACTTGCATCATATTCAAAATGCTCAAATGACAATATTTCCGAACAGTTTCAATATAAAAATATATTTACACAAGATATCAATTCATTTTGACAAAATATTTTACCTAATGTTGCAAATTTTAAAACAGCGTAAATAATATTTCCCTTCAATTAAAGATTTTTAAGTTTAATAATAGGAAGAAAACTTTGAAAATTACGTCACATTAGAAACTATACATTTAAAACGTCTTACTGAAAACAATTTTCGGTATTTCTCCATTATACCATTGACAAAAGTGTGATTCTCTGCATTCCTTGTGATTGTTGCCATTGGAATCTAAAGCCTCACTCACTAAGGTGTCAACTAACAGTAACTTTAAACAATAAAATTTATAATCTTAAATATTTATTTATTTACGATAATTTTTCTTATTATCCCCTTCGGCTGATGGATAAGTGTTTATGACATCAGTTGAAATGGATCTGTTGTGCATAACTATGCATAACAACATTTTTTCAATGCTTTTTCTCTTTTAATATCATGGCATGCCGTTTAAGGTCGTTTGTCATGATAGATGACATTGTTTTTTTTAATTTTTAGCGCTACATTTTACCACAGTCGTTATTATTTTTTAAATTAATAAAATAATTAATAAATGTGTAAAATATCATTAAAAATACAGATAAATGTTGAATAAAAATCTCTTGCTGACATAACAAACACGTCTAATGCATCTGATGTCAATTGAATGTGACGCCACAGT
The DNA here is from genome assembly GCA_963931845.1 of Maratus michaelseni. Classification (NCBI taxonomy): domain Eukaryota; kingdom Metazoa; phylum Arthropoda; class Arachnida; order Araneae; family Salticidae; genus Maratus; species Maratus michaelseni. The sequence goes on along the minus strand of OZ007592.1, from coordinate 329,249,641 downwards.
AACACACTTTTTTTTCTCCTACATTTTGACAATTTTTTTTTTCTTTTTTGGATAGTGGTCGACGGGATAACGGATAAATACCCAATTATTTATAACATCATTATAAAATTCCCCGATGCAGCAAATTTGTTTACTTAGCAATTTTACACAATTTGATTTTCAAATTTTTAATTTATGTTATTTAATCAAGCACAAAAACAGTTGTTAGCTCTTTCGACAGCAGTTGATTCAGCCTTAAAATCCCTCAGTGAAAGGAAAATGAATGCAAACCCGATTACAACAGATCGCCACTGGTCACTTAATCATAATTCAATTTTCCGTAGTCATTTTAGAGTTAATCAAATTAGCGTGTTTTTAGAGTTTGTGGTGTCAGAACGGGGGCACAGCCCCCTAGAAAAAAAAAAAGAAACAAAATGCTAATAGACAATGATGTAATTAATAATACAAATAGGGAGTGTGTTAATAAAAAAAAAAGCGGGGGGAACTACTTTTTTTTTTTATTAATATTGCATTTAGTTCACATGACAGATATAATTATGACAGAGTATAATAGCAGGCTTCGCCCACTATCAGCCTGTTCAGATATTCGAAGAAACGAAAAATAGACCGGTAATTTTTTACTTTTTAAGAAACATGACTTTTTCTTTCTTGGAAAATGAAATTTATTTGGATTTATTAAAGAAAGGATAAAGTGTTTTGAAGGGAATATGAAACGAAACCCTTTGTGCGATCTTCGATCACACTTACCCACTTGTTTAAAAAAGGTTACTTGCAGTGTTATTCCTGGAAAATATGGTACTCAGAAAATATTTATAAAGTGTCAACTAACAATAAATGCATAGGTTCATTGAATCAAAAGAGAATGGAAGACAAAAAAAAGATATTCTCAAAACAGACATTATTCTGGGTGGTTTGGCTGTTTAAGATATTTTTCCTGCCTTTCTAAGGGGGGGAAAGGGGGGAATCTCCATGCTAAATATATGCATGTCAAAGTGATCTTTGCTGCAGGAATATATCGCCAATGCTTAAAAGTATTGTACAAATGAGACACAATATTCTATTACAAAAGAAACTTTATGCAAACTTTCTTTCCCTTTTAAAAATTAAGTAAAACTTCACTCTGGTAAAACACTAAACAACTTAATTTAGATGATTTTCAGATATCATAACATAAGCTGGCCTTTGATTTGATAGCTTTTTCTTTGCATTTTACATCAATTCATATGTAAAACAAGAACGAAAAATCATGCGTCAAGCATAGATTATGTAACACTTTCCAACGCTTCCAAAATAATTTTACAAATCATACCGTTTAATAAGCTAAAAGATAACATCTGAGTAATCCGAATACTTTTATTCAGCCCTGTATAGGATCTATAGATTTGTATATATACTACATAGGATGTTAAATTTTAGTTCAGTTAGGAAACGCGTAGCACAGTTTAAAATTCTCCGTCTGGAGTTAAATAATACGGAAATGTGTTCGCGAACTTTTGTGCTTCCCTGTATAGGATATACAGAATTTATACACACCACATAATAGACAAAAAGCGAGTTAAAATTAAAATCGCGATCAGTAACTTAAAACGCACTTTCAGGAATTATTGTTAACTTACAGTAGAGAATTCTTTTGTGTGTCCCTGTAAATAAACGATGACTGCTGTACACACACTATTCTGTAGTAAGCCTCTTGAAATACACCTTAGTGATATATATAAATTTCAATGCGTTTAAAATAGGGAAACATTATTTAAATAAACCGCAGACGATTTTTCTCCATAGACGTAATGTAACAGAATTCTTTTGACTGTCCCTGTAAAGTAACTATAAGTACTATGCACACCCTATTCCATATTAAGCTTCTTCTGATGCACCTTAGTGATATATATAAATTTCAATGCGTTTAAAATAGTGAAACATTATTTAAATAAACCGTCAATGATTTTTCCCCATAGACCGCAATGTAACGGAATTCTTTTGAGTGTCCCTGTAAAAAAACTATAAGTGCTACACACTTCCGTTGAAATAGGGAACATGCTATAGATAACGACTATAACATATAAAAATTGCAGAGCAATCCGAGCATATTTACGGGAGTTAGAGCACGGACAGACGGCAGACGGCCATACGGCCAGACAAACCGAAGTCATAAACACTTTTCAACTAGATTGGAAAGTGTTAAAAAAAGTTTTTAAAAAGTGGATTTCTACCTTTTGGAAGAACTCTTTCATGCCTGAAATAAGATATTTTGAAATTGTAAGTATATATACTTCATTAAATGCATAGTTCTTGAAACTGCTTATTTAGATACAAAACAATGCCAATGATGCATTATCAAGGGAATTTTACTAGCAAATGATACAGTAAAAAAAAAAAAAAAATTACAGAAAAAGTCTCATATTTTACTTTTAGTCAATCATATCAAAACATTTCATATTCAAAGTTACTATATAGAACATATATGTTCATTAACACAATAAAGGAAAAAACTGGAACACAATATAATAAAATTACAAACTTTTCAAAAACACAATAGAAGTACAAAAAATGCACCATGTTTTAAAGGAATGTATTATTTTCCCTCAAATTAAGGCACACATTAATACTATAACCAGAGCAGAAACAAGACTCAATCTTGCTTCTATACTTTTAAGATGTAATTGATTATTTTGTAATTTTTGAATGTAGAGTTTTAATTTTTTAAAGCATTTGAGTTATAAACACAATGCAGGTTAAGTTCCCTTAACAGCTGGAGCTTTGTCAAAAAAGCAAGAACATCTCTGGAGAAATTCTTACATGTTTTGAAAAAATCATAAATCATGTAATAATTTTAAAAGTCATTTCTGCAGGTGAAATTTTTTCAAGTAATATATTAAAACTCATCAGTATTTCTATAAAAGAAATTCCAATACAATGATTAAAAAATACAGAACAACTGATTTGTAAAATATAAACCAATAAAAAATGCAGCCTTTACACCTAGGATTTTTATACAAATATTTCTGTTTCAAATTACCAAATATGGCTTTTAATAAGCTCTCCAATTTATGCTCAACAAGTATAATAAAATAAGTATCAAATACAGTCTTAGGATTACTAAGTTTCAATATATAATAAAACTGATATAATCTGATAAGGTAAAAAAGTAAGTTCTAAACTGTTTCCTTTCCATTTTACTTTTTGAGCTGAGGACTCAACAACATCCTCAAGTGCATTGCACAAAACTGCCTTAAGGATCGGAAGACAACTCCGCAGCACAACATGCACTCGACCTCCAAAAGATTCATACATTCTAACTACTAAACAGTCATCTCGATCTTCAGCTTTCTTCACAGTTTCTATCACAATTGCAGGTTCACTGACCTAAGAGAGTAAAAGATATTTAGGAACTGTAAAAAGAAACTCTGTAAAGAAAAATAATGGGCATGTTCCTTAAATACTTTCATTGTGAAATATTTAAGCATAAATAAAAAATTTGTAAAACAAGCATTCCAAACTCACAGCTAATGTAATAAATAGTTCTTAGGGGAAAGTAGTTGAATGAAAGTTTAACACATTTTCACACATGCAACATAAACAAGTCACATTCAATGAAATTTCATCATATAAAAAAAAAGAGGCAGAATATATTTTTGGCCTTAGAACAAAGTTTAAAACAAGCTGTGGAGGCCAGTGAGTCAAACATGAGAGGAGGCTGTGATCAAAAGCAACCCCTCCCCCTCTCAGACCATTAATTTAGTGGTCAGCATTCACAGTTGTAGTTTAAAGTTATGGAAATAACATATGTGCTACATATTTATATGATATATTTTATTTGTTAGTAAAACATATTTTGGGGAAGTTTACTAAATATAACATCTGAATAAAGGCATTGATACATGTTTACTTTGTCTCTTATAACAGGATAAAAATATATTTCAAGGCAAACCATAAGAGGTCTGCGGCAGGTGCAATGGCACTCGGGTATCTGACTTATAGGGACTCTCATCTTTTACAAAAAGCTTGAATCCCAAAATTTTTTTACCCTGGGCTGAACCTTATAGGGACTCTCAATGGGACTAAAAGACTTTCCGTGTTATCTTTGAAAGTAATTTAAGGTTCCAAATATTTTCTTGCAGCAGCATCCTTTTAAGTAGACAGCTGATCATGATGCTTTTAAATAAAACGCCATACCCTTAACATCAGTGAAATTATTCCCTGCCATTTCTTCTATCAACCAGAGGCTGGGCAGTTTGAAACTTCCAGTCTTCATTGGCATGCAATGTTTTTTATCCCCCCCCCCCCTGCCCTAACCAACTTCGTTCACTTTTAAATGGCAATACTAGCAGTTAACCCATTTCTAGCTCCCTGTCTCTGGAAAAGAAACATACTAAAGTGTAATAAAATCAGGATTTAAAAAATATATATAAAAAATTGTCATCGCTAATTCATTTCTGTATTTGTTGTGTACAAATCCAAAAATAGAAAACCTTCATTCAATTTTCTACTAAAGTAACTCTTGCTATATTTAACATTTTAATTTTTTTTTCTTCTATAAAGTTTTTCACAGCAGCTGTTGTCTTTCTTTCATTCTCTTTAGCTCCAATTTGTTGTTATTTTATTTGTAAAAGTAGAATGAGAAAATGAGGTAATCATTATATTATCAAGAAAAAATTATGCTTGTTATGTTCATTTTACATGAAAGATTGAATTATTTAATTATTCAAAGGACATTATTATGACAATGTAAATTATATAATACACTGCTGGCCATCCAAAATGCAACACCATGAAGGAATGCAAATAACAGAATGATATTTATTGGACAAATACATTATAATGGTAAGGACACGTGATTACATTTTCTGAAAATTTGGAGGTATAGATCCTGAGAAAACACTACCCAAAGCAGCCACCCCTGGCCGCAATAACAGCATTTATCTGCCTAGCCATGAAGTCGAACAGAGATTGGATGTCATGTACGGGTACATCAGTCCATGCAGCTTCAACACTATGCCACAGTTCATCAACCGTAGTGACAGGCGAGTGGTGGCAGACCAGTCGCTCAGAAGCCATTGACAGGACATTTTCAATTGGCATCATGATGTTGCATACACAGCCTGGATTCATCAAAGATGATGTGAGACGCCATTCCTGTGTCATATACAGCATCATGATGCCAGCATCCATATTTCGCGGCATCGTGGAAAATGCACATTGCCAGCTTGCATTCGAATCATCATACTGTCATATCACCTGGAGTGACGGTATGAAGTGCCATTGGATACACATCTCGGTAACCTCTTGTTCGCATTGCCGGCAATTTCAACAGCAGCCGTTACATTTCTGATGTGTTACAGCCTGTGGTTCTGCCTTATCTTCGATGCCTCTGCAACTCTACATTGTAGCAGGACAATGCACGACCACATGTTGCTCGTACTATCCTGACCTTCCTTGATATAGAACATGTTCGACTGATGCCCTGGCTGGCACGTTCTCCTCATTTCTCACCAATTGAAAATGACCTATCAATGGCTTCTGAGCGACTGGCCCGCCACCACTCGCCCGTCACTACGGTTGATGAACTGTGGCATAGTGTTGAAGCTGCATGGACTGATGTACCCGTACATGACATCCAATCTCTGTTCGACTCCATGGCTAAGCAGATAATTGCTGTTATTTCGGCCAGAGTTGGCTGCTTTGGGTAGTGTTTTCTCAGGATCTATACCTCCAAATTTTCTGAAAATGTAATCACTTGTCCTTCCCGTTATGATGTATTTGTCTAATAAATATAATTCTGTTATTTGCATTCCTTCATGGTGTTGCATTTTGGATGGCCAGCAGTGTAGATTTAATTAAATATTAATTTTGAATGAAATACTTTTTATGCCTCATAAACACTTATTAATTACAAGCTTAAGAAGTTAGGCATGTAATTATTTAAAGCTTCTTTGTTTAATATGCAAAATATCTTTAGAAACAATACAATTTACATTCATCTTAGATTTTAATACTTTTCACATTTTAAAAATGAAGAAAATTTATGATTTAAAATCAATTATTTTTTTTCTTTTAAACATTTGATTAAAATCATAATTAAATCACCAATTTCAATCATCTTATTATAATTTTTGACACCCTAAAATACACCTAATTCTATTATTTGACAAATTTTATGATGAACAGATATTGTCATTTTAAATTCCATTTATATAAGAAATATTTTCATTCAGTTTGGAAAGGAGACTTACCCACCCTTGTCTTCTCTGATGAGCTGCCTGAAAACAAGATTTGATGATTTCATATAATTCAAAGACAAGTTTTCTTTGCTTTCTTCGATTTTCTCAACAGATATAGAGTGAAGACCAGGTCATATGCAAATTGGAAATATTGAAATAACTGATATCTAAAGTGATTTATATTTAAAGACAAAATACAAAGCAGTTGGTTTGCTTAAATTTTACAAATATTTGCCAGCCAGGTTTGTAAATATTCAGAAATTGTGATGTGAAATTAGATCTATGTTTGGAAATACTTGTAAATGTAAACAATTAAATTACAGTTATGAAAGGAAATGAGTCTCTAAACAGACCTGAAATTATTGACATCCACCTTGCACCAGTTTTAAAACTAGTCAGTGCAAACAAAATGTCCCCCCGAAATAGACACTGAGAAGATATATCAAATGTTACGAAGAAAACAATTTTGTAGCTTTTTTTTATAACAGGACTTTTTAAAATAAATCCAAACCTCTATGAAAACAGATTTTATTTGTGACTACAAAACCGCTACAAGAACTTAAAACCTTGCTTTTCTGGCTCCTGTCAGGCTTTGAGTTTAACATGTTTGTTGTAAAAAAATATATACATATTGATCACACTAAACACTTTATTATTACTAATTTATTTGCAGATTTAATTTAACCAAAATTTCAGCTATTATGATATTACAAGCTATAAGTAATTTACATAACAAGAAAAATCAAAATATTCCTTACATAAATGCAAAACAAATTTCTTAATTTATTTTAACATAAAAGAAACCAAATCAATGTGCCCACCGAACTTGAATGATAAATTGCTGATTGTAGCAACAGTGCCATTTTCTCTTTAGGTTTGCATATTTACTTATGTTATTGCAAATGTTACTTTACATTATTGCAGCCAAGAAATTTGCATTGCTTTGTCAGCTTTAATAGATTAAAAATTTCATGCTTTATTTTTTTTTCTTTTAATCATCAAAACTAGGTAAATAAGGTTATAATTTTCAAATAAACTGTATTTAAAAGTACATGTTTTGTTTTATTCTGGAGAGTAAAGAACGAAATTACAGATATTTAAAAGCAAAGAAATCTGCAATCAAAATGATACTGTGGGTTGTGACTTACAAGGAAGGTCTCCCTAAAACGCATACTCAGAAAATTTTGAAAAAAAATGCTAATGAAGCTATTCATGTATGTAATAAAGGAACAGTGAAATTTAGCTGCGGAATCCCAGTAGAAAATGTGCAAAAAAATAAAATATTTTTGAATATTTTGTGCAAAAAGACGCGATTTGACTAGCAACATTTTTTCCTCGCCAAACGCAAAAGATTTTAAGGCATTTTGAAATTGCTTGTAAAATGATTATTCGAATGTGCAATACTTAATTTAAACTTAAACCATGTAATAGTTTTTTTTTTTTTTTTTTTTTTTTTTTATAATATATACAAGCTGCTTATTGTTGCAGTTATTTAATTTTACCACTCAAAAAATATGTTCTATATTTTGAAAACTGCAAATAACTGTTTTATGTTACAGCGAAGCTGACATTTAAGTTATGTGTAATATTGAATTATTGAAACTGTTTTTGTAAGTTTATTTTCATTTTTAGTTAACAATCGAAATTTTTTAAATATATGAATCTGAAAGGCATACGAAGTAATAGATGAGTTTGAAGAAATTATTGTTATGAGACCTGTCTATGAGATTTTTGTAAAATGTGAAAGCGTAAAATTGTTATTAGCTTAAAAAAATTATATGAATGGATTAATTCTAGGGCTCGTGATACCATACCCTCTTGTTTAGAATCATTTGCATTTGGCGTTCAGCATTTTCAACTCTCTGTACATTTGCAGTAATATTAATTTAAAATATTCTTTAAATCAGATTAAATAAATCATTCACATTTTTTTCTCTATTTATTACCGATTGAATGAAATTTTGCTATTGTTTTATCCTCCATTCCACAATTTTTTCTAATTTAAATGGCTTCACCAGTTATACAAGTAATTTTTAAATGTATTTTAAAAGGAAAAGCCTGGTGACAAACGGATTCGTTATACATTTCTATACCACAGAAGTCGTTGTTTCCAAGGCAACAATACTTTTTTCTTGAATTGACAATGTTCAGAATCGGGCTTATTTTTGAGCTTGAAACAATTTTAATAAATTTAAATTTTGTTTTAAATCATAAAATACAATTGTTAAATTTCATTATATATAGATATAAATGTGTACACAGAATTGTAGTTATAAAAATTTATTTATTATGTAAGTTAAACTTACATAAACAAGTTCAACATGAACAAGTTTTTCCTTAAAGAGTATTTGTCAAAAAAACATATTTTTTTTAATTTCCTTCTGTCGGCAACCAGTGATAAATTGCCAAATAAACAAACTTTTCATAATTTTTTCCTGACATTATATCAAGGTTCTTCAGAAATATTATTTATAGACGTATATATCCACATAAGAAGAACATTCTGTAATTTTTTCAAAATTTTCTGAGTATGCGCTTCTGTAGACCTTCCTTGTTAGTATTAAGTTTCAGCTTAGCATTACTGATTAACACATCATGTTTTATATTATATATTATTTATATTTATTTAGTTTCATGGTCATAAAAAAGATAACAGATGATAATAACAGAGTGCAACGAATTTATCTGATACACTACACAAAATGTATACCTGAAACCAACTTAAGGATTCGTGCATCTCTAAGGGAAGCACCCGATGGGCGTTTGTTACATAATGACTTGCTCCAGGTTTTGCTAAGTGACTGGTTGGAAATATATGTAGAGGATAATTTAATTGATATGCTTGCTGAATAACTCCTGCTTGTTGAAAAGTTTCTAAAAACAAAAATATTGTTGTAAAAAGTTTTAATTTGTTAAATGCATAAAGAGTAGGTCTGTTCAATGAATATATACTTTTATTTTATAATAAATTTAACACAGTTCAAATAGATTGTAGATATAAAGATAATTTATTAAAAGCACAATGCCAATCTGTTTAAAGAAAACATTTACTGTGTGCAGGTGTCTTTTCTTAATAAGTAGTTGCATCAATAAAAACTAATTCTGAATCATTAATATTATTGCATTATCAACAAAAAAAAGGGGGGGATGTTTCATTATAAGTACAAACAAATGGATTCAATTTAAATTATAATAACACATTTAAAGATATCATCTGATTATACCAACAAATCATCTAGATCAGCCATACTCAACATTTTTACCTCGCGGGTTTGCAATGCTAGGCGGGCCGCAGCATACTTAAAAAGGGGTCTAAAAAAGTAATTAAAATAGTAAATACATAAGTAGTATAACAAGGCAGTATAGCAAAGTTAATATTATCAGTAGGGTTGAACGTTTGTTGCGGAAGAAATGTTACCAAAAATATTTAACACTAGTATTTCCAAACAATAAACTTTGTGGTAGATTTCTACTGCAAATGTTGTAGAAATATGCCGCAAAGTTTGTTGTTTGGAAATAGCCTTGTAAAAATATGTTTGGTTCCAATTTTTTCCCGCGACAAAAGTTCAAGCCTAAAATAGCAGTATTAGCTATATATAAAGTACAAAATGTAACAATATAACAATGCAGAATTTCTGAAGAAAAAAAAAATTGGGGAATTTTCTTTAATAAATCAGTTTTTGCTCAATGCAAAAACTTTGTATTAATTTTTTTTAATTGTAAAAATATACATTACACTTTTAATTAATTTTGAATAATGTTTGATTAGTGTTGAAGAAAGAAATGTATACCCCACTGCAGCACAAGTAGAGCTACATGTAAAAAGAACTTTTGGCTAAGAAAACGGAATTTAAGATGTTTTAACACAATTTTAAATTAATTATAAATAACAGGACAGGTTTTGTCTTCCCATGAAAATATATAAAACAACGGCGAACGTCTTAAATATTTTTTATGCACATCTCAATTAATTTTATAAATATGAATTAATGATTATGTCTCGGGCTGCACATAAAAGGTCGCCGGGCTGCAGGTTGAGGATGGCTGATCTAGATTAATGGTCTATAACAGTCATTCCCAGCCTCTTTTTTCTTTGTCCATGCACCACCTAAGCATCTCTAAAACCATTATGTTCTTTATACATATAATTCTTATTATTTTAAAAATGTATGTGCATTTATGTGAAAGAAATCTAAAAGACACACAAAAGCAGCAACAGTCATCTTTCATCTTCTTAGAAAATGAAATACTTCAAAATGTTTAATTTTTCCATAACACCATACCTAAAGTAATCTTACTTTACATATTACATGGCCGAGGTTTTACCCAAAAGTTATCTAAAGCTCAAATCTAAACACACTACTTTCTGACATATCCAAATGATCATTTATAGTGGTGAAAGAAAAAACCTTGAAGGCTCCAAGGAATCAAAATGTTTTTCATTTTCCTATGTAAAAAAACTTTCAGAAGTTTTGTCAAAGCGGGTGCTTTGAACTGATTTTTGGGATATCATAATGACAGAATGATGTTTCATCAGATAACAATTATTTATCACTAAAGATATATCACATTTATAGGAAAATGAAAATGCTTCTCAAGTCTTAACGTCTTAAGCCAAATCATTTTGCCTGAAAATTTCAGGTATTAATTAATATTCAGGTAAATCCTGAATATTAATACCTGAAATTTTCAGACAGATAAGAATGTAAATGAATTTATGAATGGATTAGAAAGAATTGCATTGTTGAGCTATAAAAATGAAAAAAATTAACAAATCCTTAATTCTCTATCATCTTCTCTATTAGCGAGTGAGCTTCTCTTCAATTATTCAACCAATAACTGTCGATTAAATTCTGATTTAAGTTTTAAACATAACATACATATCTCATAATATTTAGATGCAGTAAAACCTTCTAAGGTGGTATTGCAAGAAACTATAAAAAAAATATCTGTTTTAGACAGGTTTCAGTCTTACGCTTATAATTTACTAGCTGTTACCCATGACTTAGTTCACATCGCATTAAAATAATAATAAATGCATTAATTAAGCAATTCACTCTTGATAATTAAAAATATATATAATTAACCAATGCCTTATCACTTTTTATAGAAGACAATACGGCATTTCTTTGTTATAAGGGCTTTAATATAACTCAGTCTTAAAAAAATGAAATCTTATGACAAATAATATACACAATCGCAAAAATAAAACTGCAACCAATTGAAAAAAAGAGTCCAAGGTGAGAGAAGAAATTTTAATCTAGAAGTTTTTTTCCAAGCAAAAAACCTGGTTACAAAAATGTATTTACTTTTACGACAAATTTTGCTCGCTAAAGAAAGCAAATTGGCTATGGACCCAATTACAGAGCCTAATCATCCTATTCTTGGTTATTTTCTACCTAATATGAAATAAATTTTACTATATACAACGTGCTTTCACGTTTATAACATTAGGAATTTGCTTATTTTTAGGAGTTGGCACGATCGGCTTGTTTAAGTCTATGCATTTCGGACTGAGGAACATTTTCATTACTTTTTTATTTCTTCTTTGCTCTTGCATTAAGCGAATTTTTCGATAAATTTTATTTTATTTCAATAATGTTGTTCTTTACTAAAAATTTTTAAAAACATTGCAAACACATTTAAACATTGTAATGGAACCTATGCTATTTTTCTAATACTATAAAACTTTACAAAAATCTATTACCAAAAAGAACAAAAAAGGAAAAAGCCATTTTTAAAAATGACAATAAAGTTTTTACTCCTTTAAAGCTGAAAGAAACGGGGAATTAAAATCTGGTTGCCAAACCACGATCTACAAACATGTCTCGATTATACCAATGTACTTCAAGCCCTCGAGCCTTAATTTAGGTTTTTATGAATGAAAATGCCTCTTTTTTTTTTTAAAAAAAAAAGACATTTTTACTCAGATTTCCTGAGATGAATGCCTTAGGAATTAACGCTTATGAAATATTGTTGTTGTTTTTTTTTCAGACAATCGAGTTTTGTTTGTTTGTTTCTATGAATGAAAATAACTACTTCTCATTAATCATGATGTCATTTTTGACATGGATAATTTTGCAGCGCATATTTATTGACATTTGCTATCCATTTTGTTTTCAATCATTTTTTTTAACTTTTTAAACAATTTAAATTAAAAATACGGCATATTTATGCTAGCTACGCACAGACAATAAACCTCGCCATAATTCTTATTGTGTTCATTTCATTTAAAATACAGAACTTTAATTTAAAACACATACATTTAACATACATATATTACATACATTTAAAATACATATAATATATACATTTGAAATATACTTATCTCAAGTGAAAAACAAAAGACAAAAAAAAGAAGGAAGAAAAGAAAAAAGAAACAAAATAATAAGTAATTTCATAACCCAAGATCATTTTATTTCAACATCAAAGCATATCTGTTTTATTTTTTATATTTATGACGTCATAATCGCCTGCTTTCCATACTAATACACATGTTCACGCATCTTGTATTACTATCAAATGTTTGAAAATGTGTGTTTTATTTCTAATAATTTTATTTCATCTTCTTTTTAATACTTAATTTATTTCATTTTCATTTTTCGTGTGGAAAATTTTTTATTGAAAATAAATTGTTGACTAAAAATTATTAGTATGGGTTTTGATTTAGTATTGACAATGATAAAGTATTGGCAACAATACAGTATTAGTAACGATAAAGTAAATTTAACCATTGTAAAAACTCCGGCGGGATTTATAAAATTCGAACTGGTAGCTGTGGCTAACCGGAGTAATTACTCAAGTTGATTTGTAGAAAGAAAAGTTTCTTTATTCGAAGCTCGAAGTACAGATCATTCCTCCTACAGGTTTCATTATTTAAATAAAATAGAACAAAATAAAATAAGATGAAATGCGTAGGTGCAGGTGATTATAAACAAGTTCCATAAAGTCCTCTAATTTCTCCTTAGGTCTCTACACCAGACAGTCTTGTTCTAAACTTAATTTCCGTTCTCTGTATTCGGTGATACTATTTAAACAGGACAGGGTGTCCTTGGGTGATCGAGACGGATAGCTCCTTCGAGTTTTCCTCTCACAGACCTGGCCGTCTGTCTCCCTCCGTTTTACTTCGCTCCGCTTCACTGCAAGACTCCGCTTTTCAGGGTCACGTCCTACCCTTTTGCCTCCGAAAAAAAGGGGGGCGGGGTAAGGTTCACCCCGGCCTCTTAAACTTACGGCAGCCTATCATTGTGGATATCTGGTTCTCATTCACATATTTCAAAGGACTTCCCTTGGCGTCCGATAGTCTCTGGGAAAACCTCTCCATCTGCGACCTCACAAGTAGGATAAATAATTAGTTAACGTCGGATAGTCGCCATGCCGTCTCGAGTATTGTTCATAAAATATCCACACCATTCAGCATAGGAGATTGATCGTTCCTTTTGATCTGACCCGACAACTACGGGGGTCGATCGGTCACAAGTTACCTACGCTGAGATATTGGGAAAATGTCACACCATTTTGAAATTTTGTACGAAAAAATGTCCATTTATTCGCTATGAAAATACTAAAATTTTGAATTATTAAGAAATACTTGAAAAATTGTTTTATTTCTAATAGTTATTTCATCTTCTTTTTAATTCTTAATTTTTTTTATTTTACTTTCATTTTTCAAGTGGAAATTTTTCAATTAAAAGTAAATTCTTGAGTAAAAATTATTATTCCGGGTTTTGATTTAGTATTGACAATGATAAAGTATTAGCAAAATAAACTTAACCATTTTAAAATTTTAGACGAAAAAAATGTCTATTTATTCGCTATGAAAATAATGAAATTTTGAATTATTAAGAAATTTGAATAAAATAAACAAAATATAGCCTATGTTCATTTCTGTGTTATAATCCATCTATATGCAAAGATACAAGGCCATTAAATCCTCCATTATGATACTGGCTTCAGCCAAACATTCCCACACACACAATCGCATTTATAATATTTTTAAGATATTGTCTTTATTTCTCCCATATGATATTTTCAGTTTAAGGCAGAATTCTGTTACAGACAGATTTGATTTTTGTATGTTTTACTGTACTATATATGAAGTCCTCAACAGAAACATGGGCATTAATTTTGAATTAATTACCACTTAAAAAGCAAATTGTTCTTTGTGGAATATGCACACTACACTATAACTATGAGTATATAACTTTTATAAGATGATGTTATCATAAACAATTCTAACAAAACTTTTATAAATATAAAAAATACATAAGGCACTGAAAATATAAATTCTTGCAAGAATTATACAATATAAATAACCATTAAAACAACAATAGTCATTAAATCTGTTGTTCCAAGTTACTTATTCATAATTAAACTTAATTATTTTAACTTTTTAATCATAGTGATTGGTATGATTTGGTACTGATTGGTATATTTCACTAAGTTGAAAAAATTACAACTTGCGCTTATCCATATTACTTAGACAAGTACTATACAATACTGTAAGAAGAAAACTGACTGTACCAGTATTTCATAGCAAACATTATTTGTAAAATAAAGTAGCCACTGCTTATTGAATCACTGGCTAACACAATCAGCTGCCATTTTTAAATAAATCATAGGAAACAAAATTGGGTATTTTTTTTTTATATGGTGAATTTCATCACACTTTTACCACACAGGGCTGTCCAACCTGGCATCTGCAGAATACCAGTATTTTCTTACAGAAATCTTCGGTTAATTTTTTTTTTATTTCTGATATTAAATATGAATTTTTCGGTAAGAAATTACTGGTATTCCGCGAACACTAGATTGGGCAGCCCTGCACTGAATAAATTTCATATTTCTTTGTAATAAAGAAGATATAAATTATGTATATTTGTGAAAAGTTTCACAGCTGAAAATGATGCAATAGTTAGCAGAAAATGCTTATTTTCATTCATAAAAAGTTACTATGATTTTGTCAAACTAACAATTTTCTGTGAATTTGCACAGAGATTAAGGTTGTCATTTTCTGTGGCAGAAAGGATTCATACACATTTAATCAAGAACATCCTTGGTTTTAAAATATTTTATGTTACCTGGCAATTGCTTTGGCATCCAATCTAAGAAAATCAACAGAAGTTTAAATATACTCAGTTGGTATAAATTTCAGTAATAATGTATTTTAGCACAGAAATTAAAATCAGATCAGAAAGAAGAAATCATCACAGCGCACAATGAAATTTTTTAATTAGTAGAAACTGATAGAATCAAGTTTTTCTGAGATATATACTATATATTTGGATTTTATAGCAGTACTTAAAGCATGTTTCCAGGTGTTGACTAGTATCAGCAGTACTAGTCAACAACAATACTAACAGACTGAGTCCCTTAGAGTTATAAAAAAATCCCTGACGGCTCGACCTACAGGCACAGGTAGATTTTGAAGACTCAGACCGTGGGGCGCCTGTTTATTGATAATTGCAGAAGAAATGTCGTTTTTCCCATGATACGGCAGTTGGGACCGTCCACTTCTAAATCTACCTGTGTCTGTAGGCAGAACCGGCAGGGATTCTTTTGTTTTTATTTCATTTTATTTTTTTTTTTATTTTTTTTTGCTGCAAGGGTTGGTCCTATGAAAAACTTGTCAATATAAAAGTTATAGATAATATTAAGAGGATTTATAATAAATTTAAGCAGATTTGATATCTTACCAATTGACAAAGTTATGATTTTTTTTCTTCTTAAACCCCTATTTTTCCAGCCCTTGAGGCCATTTTTGATGATATCAAAAATCTTTCATACATAAATTTTTGGCCTTTTTCCAAGAAGTAATAATAACTAACGGATTTGATTGATACGTATCATAATTTACCCCCCCCCCCCTCGGTTCAATTTTGCCCATTAACAAACTTGACCAAGATTTTATGCCCCTTGATTTTATGTATCAGTTTGGAAGAGATTTGTGCAGAATTGCTGAAGTTATCATGTCCATAAAAAAGTGATATAGATAGATAGAAAATTTGTTTTGAACTGGGGGTGGTTTTGGGTTCTGAGAGTCATGATCGGCATAGATCTGCAAAAAATTTTCAGAAATTCCAACATAAGGGATAATGTAATAGGTAGTATTTCGTACGAAATCTACCTAAAAAGAAAGCAGTATAAAACATTCTGAATAACACAAATTGAACTACAAAACTTATGATAAAAATCAGGCAATTTGAGATTTAACCATAGAAAATGAATTACTATAGTCAAGAAAATCATAATAAATAATAATTTATTTATAAAACATCAGTCCCTTAAAAAAAATTAATGAAAGCATAGTATAAATATTTTAGATTAAAATACATATGAAATCTTACTTGAATGGGGCATAATAGCATAAGTAATAATATGCTTCCCCATGTCTGTTTTTGGATCAGGACATTTTGGAGAGCGAAGAAGAGACAGGTACATTTTATTACCCCGAACAGAATGTCCATATTTACTTTTATTCAAAATGGCAACTCCCCAATCAAATTCAGATGTGTCAGCCCATTTATGCCCACATACCTAAAAATTAAAAATAATTATGACTACAAAAATAAGAAATAAAGCATAGCTCAGAAATTACCAACAAACTTTTTTACAATTTAATAAAACGTATTTAGCTCTTGAAATATATATATATATGTGTGTGTGTGTCCATTATTTTAAGCAATAGTTGTATTTTTTTATTTTTTCATAAATAACAGAAAAATTATCATTAATATGGAGTAAAAGCTCAAGTAGTCAGTCAGTTAAGTCAGTAGTTAACCTTGTAACAATCCAACATAAATGGCTAATTACTAGCTCTAATAATATCCATGATTCTTTGCTACTTGCTTATGAAAGATGGTTGCACAATGAGAAATTATATTTCATTTTGAACCAAAAATAAATTATTTATCAAGCATTTTATCTCATTGTAGTTGAACATAAGAGCACTTACCCTTTTTATGAATAAAATAAAAATAATTGATGAATTAGGGAAGAATTGAAAATTCACAAAATTTATAAAAATACATATATTTTCAATCATTTCTGAATACATCTTTAGAATACTTTTTTATATATTTTTATTTTGTTAGTGATTGTTACCAAAATGTAAACATGAAATTGCTTAATAAAATATATTAGATTGATATAAAATAATGTTAGTCTTATTCTGTTACAAAAACTGTCATTAAATAAATAAAAGAAAATTGTAGCAAATATGTTCATCGTTGTAAAGCACAACATATAAACTTCTAAATATCTTCCGGTAGAATTTATAAAAATGTAAGTTTCAAAGAAAGGATTTCCAGCAAATTTAAATGCTATTTTTGTACAAATATATATTAAACTACCAACATAAGAAATTTCACAAAACATTAAACATAATTTTGGACAAGTATAATCAATTTCAATAAATATATGGAATAATATCAAATTTAACAATTTTGTTTAGAATATGAGAGTCTCAGGAGTAAAGGACATTACTAACATCCGATAGCAGTGGACAATTAACTAAAAGCTGTGACTGAAATCAAAACAGGATAATTTATTTCATAAATTGCAGAACTTCATATTATTCAACTAGAATCATTTGTCTATTTTGGAAATCAGAAATCTAAAAAACTTGTAAACTTTTAACTTGTAATACTAGGTAATTGCTAGGTCAGTGTAGGCACTCAGGGAGATATCTGTGTATACCTGTCCATGGCAGTGAACAGGTTTTTAAAAAATATTTGAGTAATTCAATGGTTGAAAAAAAATGGCATGGTTCCGATATTCAAATTAACAGAAGTCCATGTACATTGTACATGCTATTTGATGGTAGAAAGGCATAAATTTTGATAATGGTCACTTTGATTATTGACTTTGAATTTGTATACTCATTTGAATTCAAAACACATATTTTTGCAATAATTATCACAAAATGAACCTGACATGAAGTTTGCAAGCAATTAAAAATTAAACTTTTTTATAATAATTTAAATTTTGGATACATTAACACACAGTTTCGGCCTTGTTCTTATTTAGAGTCAACAGTGGAAAATCTTTGAGAAAATCTTTTCTCCAACAGAGCAGTTTGATAAAGTTGTCAAAAGCAGATTTTTCAACTGAATATTTAAAAAGGTTCTATCATCTATTGCTGTACTTCATAAACATTATTAAACTTCATTTGAGGTTTACAACATGCAATAAAGGAGTAAAAATAAAATGTGCAGAGTTCTCTGAGGGTTGCGTTCAATATAACCATATCTGAGATTATCATGCATGAGAGAATTAAATACATTTGTTTATTAATTGAACAAATAGCCATCTATCTTTACTGTAAATGAACTTGAAAAAGATAAAACAGTACCTCGTATTTAGCCCAATCCCAAGATGTGTTACAATGTGTTGGTCTCTGTACATTACCAAACTGTATTTCGTATGTGGCATTTTGAGATAAAACATTAACTGGGAATTCAACCTATAAAATGAACATGATTAAACAACAAAATACAAAGCTTATAACATTAATATTATTAATCATAATTCTGAAGAAAAAATATTTATTCAGGACCTAATTTTACCTCAATTTTTAATATATTTTTACTATGGTCATTATTACTATTAAATACTATATTTTTAGATCACATTTTACTATGAGTGCAGCTTTGCAACACTTTTATTTTTACATATATTGTACATTTTGATGTATTTTATAATATATGTAAAGAAGAAAGTGTTGCACGATTGCGCTCATATAAATAATTGAGGTAAAATTAAGAGAAATTGCGTATTTTTCATCAAAAACTACGAATAATATGAACTTTCAGCTTGTGTAAGTCATATAAATCCGAACAAAATGCAAAAACTATTGTTGAAATCATACAGGATAAATCTTCTAATATTAAAAAGTGAAATAATTAAGTCAGTATAACAAAATCGAGTTTTAGTCTATTTCATGGGCCAAAAACATGGCTTATGGACCCTGATCCTTTATATCAGATACTAGCGGCCCGTCCCGGCTTTGCACGGGTAGACAATGTAATTTTTTTAGTACATTTGTTTTCCTGAATTTCGCGCACCTACATAAAACAGCTGCTGAGATATGGCGAAATGTAATAAAATTTTCGAAACCACCCCCTTTAAAACCCTTCGCTGGGAACTTCTAAAATCACTGAAATGCGTGTTTACCCATTTTTTAGTAGATGTGTTTTCCTGAATTTCACGCTCCTACCTAAATCTGCTGCTGAGATATGGCGAAATGACCCAAAACTTTTGAATACACCTTTAACCACCTTCTGGGGAGGAATTTTCAAAATCGCCGAAATGCGTGTTTAACCAATTTTTTAGTAGATTTGTTTTAATTAATTTCACCCTCCTACATAAAAGCTGAGATATGGCGAAATGATCTAAAAAATTCGACCCCCCCCCCCCCTATTTAACCACCTTCTGGGGGAATTTCCAAAACTGCTGAAATATGTGTTTTATTCATTTTTTAGTAATTTTTTTTCCTGATTTTCTCGCTCCTAACTAAAACTGCTGCTGAGATATGACAAAATGATCTAAAACATTCTACCCCCCTTTTAACACCCTTTGGGGGGAAATTTCAAAAATCGCTGAAATACATGTTTAACCAATTTTTTAGTAGATTTGTTTTTCTTAATTTTGCGCTCCTACATAAAACTGCTGCTGAGATATGGCGAAATAACCTAAAACATTTGACCACCCCCTTTAAAAACCTTCAGAGGGGAATTTCCGAAATTGCTGAAATACGTGTTTTATTCATTTTTTAGTAGATTTGTTTTCCTGATTTTCACGCTCCTACCTATAACTGCTGCTGAGATATGACGAAATGACCTAAAACATTCGACCACCACCCTTCAACCACCTCCGGGAGGGAGATTTCTAAAATCACTGAAATACGTGTTTAATCCTTTTTTAGTAGTTTTGTTTTCCTGATTTTTGCACTCCTACCTATAACTGCTGCTGAGATATAGCGAAATGACCTAAAACATTCAACCAACCCCCTTTAACCCCTTCGTGGGGGGGGGGGGGGATTTCTAAAATTGTTGAAATACATGTTTAATCATTTTTTACTAGATTTGTTTTCCTGATTTTCGTGCTTCTACCTATAACTGCTGCTGAGATATGGTAAAATGACCTAAAACATTCGACCAACCCCCTTTAACCACCTTCTGGGGGGGGGGGGGGGGAATTCCTAAAATCGCTGAAATAGGTGTTTAATAATTTTTTTAGTAGATTTGTTTTCCTGATTTTCGCGCTCCTACCTATAACTGCTGCTGAGATATGTCGAAATGACCTAAAACATTTGACCACCCCCTTTAACCCCCATCGGGGGGGGGGGGGGTTCTTTCTGAAATTGCTGAAATACATGTTTAATCATTTTTAGTAGCTTTGTTTCCCCGATTTTCGCGCTCCTACCTATAACTGCTGCTGATAGATGGTGAAATGACCTAAAACATTCGACCAACCCCCTTTAACCACCTTCTGGGGGGGGAATTCCTAAAATCGCTGAAATAGGTGTTTAATCATTTTTTTTTAGTAGATTTGTTTTCCTGATTTTCGCGCTCCTACCTATAACTCGCTGCTGAGATATGTTGAAATGACCTAAAACATTCGAACCCTTTAACCCCCTTCGGGGGGGGGGGGGAATTTTCAAAAAAATCTTCTTATTGCTTGCCTAGGCCATAACAGCAATCTACAGTCCAAATTGCGTGACCCTCACTTTAGTAGTTTCGGCTGGGCGTTGATGAGTTAGTCAGTCACTGTTTCCTCTTTATATAATAGTATAGATATCTCTCTATTCTAAAAAACAGTAACTAATGCTGGTGTCATAACTGAATTTATTGTGACCTCTTCAGTTTCTCAGCTTATAATAAAAAAAATGTTGTACATAAAAACAAGAAAACTGGTAGTTTTATAAGAGAAATGCATGATAAACACGCTGCACTGAAGCAGATAGTTTTTAAACCAAAAAAATTAGGTTAAGCACAATTTATTGTTGAAATCTGTCAAAATAGTTCAGCTAAAAAGTTTTATAGGATCAAACACTATGCATAGCAATTTAACCATCTTTTGCAGACACATACTTGACTAAATTGTGGTATGCAGTGCCCAATCATTTTTTATGCCTAATTTTTAAGGTTAAAAAAAATCTAAATTTTACTATCTGAATACAGATTTAATTCATAGTTTCAAATTTTCATTTTTTATCTACTGTTGCCAGACTTTAAAAAGGCAAAATAATAATATTTACAAACAGTTTTCAATTAAAAAATATATTTACACGTGAATTTTTGAAAAGTAAAAAAACTTTAACATAAATTAAGCTATTATGTGCAAAATGCATTTAATGGTGAAAATTACATCACATTTAAAGCTATATATGTAAAATCATTCTCTTATAGCATTTCCAAACACTATATTTTAAATTGAAATACATATTTATGCATAAACATTGAAAAAGAAAGAAAGCTTAAATTATTCAATTATGTGCATAAAGCATTTAATGGTGAAAATTACATCATGATTAAAATGATTTCCTTATAGTATCTAAAAGAAAATTTTTCTTCTAAATGATATAAAAGTCCAAGAGGCAGCGACATTTTTTACTTAACCATTTTACACAAGCTGATTTTAAAATGTGCAATTGATCTTTATTGATCAATCCTGAAAACAGCCATTAGCTTTCGTAACAACAGTGAATGTGGCTTTTAACACCAAAAAAATCCCCCAGTCAAAGGGAAATGAATGGCAACCCAATAACAGAAGATTGCCACTGGTCATGATAATATCTTTTAATCTTCTCTAATCAGGGAATCTTTTTAAAACAGAGCAAATTAACATGTTTTTAGAGCCTGCAGGGTCTGAACGGGGGTTGGTCAGTGTATCTCATAGAGGGCAGAGCCCCCTATTTTTAATAAAATATTGCACCCAAAATAAGTGGATTAACATGAAAATTTTAAATATAAGAGGCATACATATTTCATCAAATGACAATTACTATAATAAGATAAGCAACAAAATTTTTAAGAGTATGTTTTTAGATATCATTTTCAATTAAGAGGTTAACAAATAAAATATAACTTATGCTAAATAGAATAACAATAACTTCTAAAATTTTTTATGTATACAACACACAAAAAAAAACTTACTTTGAGAAATTTATGATTTTCTTCCCATACAACAGTGCTCTCAAAAAGCAAATAAGGATGTACAGCATCAATAGAAATCCTCTGTTTCATTTCACTGTTACATCCTATTTTAGCACGAAAACTCAATGATGCCCGCAAAGGTCCTTGTTCTACAATTTTTAGAGGTTCTGTTATCTATAATACAAAAATGTAAAAACTTTTTTCTTAATTTGCAATTTACAAAATTTACTACAGGTGGGGATTAAAAAAAAAATTATTTTAGAAATGATATATATAAAGAAAACTACTTTTCATTAAAACAATAACAATATTCATAGGGAGTTTTTAATAATTTATCAATTACAACATTAGTACATGGTCGATCTACTAGGGATCGGTAAAAAATTTTATTCATCTGACCTTGATCACATTTTTTTTTTTTTTTTTTTTTTTTTAATTAACTTTAAGTTTTCTTTTAAACATTTGGTGTATTTTCATCATTTTCATCAGCAGAAGCATTTTGCTCTTCTAGGCTAGAATCTCAGTAGCCATGGAATGAAAAATTATTAAAAATAATTTTGACACAACTATATTGAAAAGCAACAGTTTTATAAACGAAAATTAATATTATAAAAAAGGATGTTATTTTCTCTAACAAAAGAATTCTGTTTTTAGGAAATTATAACCCTTTGTAATACAACAGAAAAAATTATTAAGAGCCTTTTAGCCCTAATCTTGGTACTTAAAGAATAAAAATAAATGTAAATTATGCCAATAAGACACAATTATAACCAAATATTCCAATTTTCTGAATGAAAATGCACATTTTCTAGTACACATAACATTACTTTTATTCACAAATTCATTTCAATTTTCTGAAATTGGGTTCCAATCTTTTTACCAGTAAGATTAATGAAAATTATTGAGACACAAGTCTACTGAAAAGACAACAGTTTCATGAATGAAAATATTTCTTTAAAAAAAAATAATAATTTCAGTAATTAGGACATTTGTAGTGTAAGAAAGAACATGATTAGTAAACATTTGGCTTAATCTAATACAGGAGGAATGAAATACCAATGTAAATTATGTCATTGAGACACAATTGTAGTTAAGTTTTCTGAATGAAAATGCATGTTTTCAGTTGAAGGCTTCTTAAAAAGGATGCAATTTTTCACAGGAGATAGCATTGCTTTTTTTGAAGATTTAATCTCCAACTTTGGAAATAGTGGAATGAAAAAAAACTCTGAAAGTGATGCTATTTTTATGCATTTTCAGGAAAATATTACCATTTTAGGAATGAATATAGGCATTTATGAATTAAAAAAAGGATGTGATTTTATTTTTAAGGTCATTAAAAGCTCCTTGATGGTCTTCAGCACCATTTATTCAAAGTTAATTTTATTATTTTTTTTTTAAATGAGAAAATAGCATTCGTATAATAATTCCCATTATTTATCTTTTTCCACAACAATGAAGTAACTGGTTGCCATCATTTTGAAGAAATTTCATTAAAAACTTAAAAAATTAAATATAAAATGTAAAAATGCAACTAATTAAAAAATATAGGTATACAACAAAATAATAGGAACACCCATTTCAAAATGTGTCATACTTTGACTGTTCAATACAACCCCACCATCTGTTGCATGTCTGCCATCTACTGGCAGCAAAAGGGAAAGTATTAGTCGAGCATTTTCTGGTGTGACAGCTGTATTAGAAAATTCTGTTTCCAGTAATGCGCCTTTATGTCTGACCTGTCCGAAGTGCAAAGAGGCATGATCACTGGAGCTTGCCTCGCTGGAGAGTCTGTTTCAAGGACTACTACGTCAAGGGTTATCAAAGCCCACAAAAATCTCAATATCACTGAGCCTTTGTGGGGGTTTTTTAGATAACAAAATCCATGCTAAGTTTCCTCTTTCCTCCTACCTGAGATCGAGATAGCTCTGCATGAGGAATGGGTGCAAATTCTATTGAACTTTGTGCACAGCCTTTATTTGTCAATCCTACATCAAATGCAAGCTGTAATTAGGGACAAGGGTGACCCACCCTACTAACACAAAATTTGCATTATTTCACAAGTGTTCCTATTATTTTGCCCTATACCTGTAGCTAGCACTAACTCATCTACAAATGAACAGCTTTCAGTTTAAAAAGGACTTATTAACCTGTAAAATACCGGGGCAGATGACGAAAAAAATGGGTTTGTATTTTAAATGCACAAATATAGTATAGGATCTATTATCCAGAATGCTTAGCACCTGGGGTATTCAGGATAAGAGGTTTTTCCCTAATTCAGAACATTTTACTATAAATACTAAGAAATGTACAAGATAACTAACTTTACAAATAGTGATAATTATGAATACTATATATAAACAAACTATTTGTATCCCTCTATAGTAACATAACAGAGTGTGTTGTATTACCGCTCTGTAGTAACAAAGAAATGAGAGGTTTTTTAAGGAAACAATCATATTTTATTTTTATAGCATAATTAGGGTTTCATTCATCTCACGAAACCCTATTACTCCCACTTCGTTGTCTGTCCGTCACAGAGCCGTTTTTCAGAAACTATATAACTTACACGCAAGGAAATTTGTGTACTTATAGCTGAGTACCTAAAATGAAGCTCAAAATATTAAAATTTGAAAAAATCGTATTATTTTAATATAGAGATAAAAAAAAACAAAATTCCAACAGCCTATTCCTATTAAATTTAAACATTTTTCGTTATAGCAGTTGCCAATAATTAACAATCCCCAATAAAATTACTTCTACAATAATTAATTTTCTATTGAAAGATTTCAAGGTAAAAAATGAAAATGAAATAAAAAGTTTCACTAATTGAAAGAAAGATTAATATGACATCATATTGGTAATAAAACGGAAATTTTCAAACATTTCTCAATAATACAAGGAGTATGAGTATGTGTAAATACTGAAAGCAGTTTAATAGTACGTCATTAGAGAATTAAAAAGAAAATTAATCTGATGTTATATGAGTTTGAGGAATGTATTGAATCATGATAAAAACCTGATTATGGAAATATTAGCATATTTTAACATTTTGAAGTTCTCTATACAACATGTTTAATTTTGAAATTGATTTTTTTTTTTGTAATATTGCATTTAGTCCACATGACAGATATTATTATGACAGAGTATAATAGTGGGCGAAGCCCGCTATCGGACCGGTTCAGATCAAATTTATTTGGATTTATTAAAGAAAGGATAAAGTGTTTTGAAAGGAATATTAAACGAAACCCTTTGTGCAATCTTTGATCACTCTTACCCACTTGTTTCTTTTAATGCTTTTTATTATAATTTTTTCATCATAATTTCTTTTATATTTATTCATTGAATTTGTAAATTAATGAATGAAGATAATATCATTTATTTATTTTTTGTTTTATTGATGCATCTTTAGTTTTCATATTTTTGAAATAAAACAAGTCTCAGTTATCATTTTGCACTCAGTTTTTCGGAGCATTCCTGATATAGAAATGCCAGATAATGGATCCCTCACTGTAACAAAATGCTACATCACCCATATCATATACCATTTGCAATATATTTAAGTTTCATTTCAGTTTTTAGCAGTTTTTTTGCACTTTGTGTGTCTTCTGCAATCATTTTCCATGAGCAAAGAATAAATCTAACATAAGAACTAGAAAATAGCTTTATCTTCCATATCACATTATATTTACAATATTTTTATATTTCAATTCTGTTTTTGGCAATTCCTGTACATTTTATGCACCTTCTGCAATTTTTTCCGCCAACTTTAAAAACACTTGAAAACAAATTTTCCTAATGAGACTATGTTAAATCAGTTTCTAGATCAGAAAAACTTCTAATCTTTTTTTCAATAAAATCGCTATAGCCCTTTCCAAGATAGCTAGATATAGACGAGAACTGTTTGTTTAACAATATAGGATAAAGATGATAGCCATAAAGTAAAAAATAATGTTTCTTAAATCAATATTAACTATAGGAAAATATTTCATTATGATGCATCAAAAATTAAAAGACCATTTCAATCTAAGATTTAGATATTGAAGAAAAAAGAACAAAATTACAAATTGTAAAAGTTGATCAAAATTTTTAAGTATTAGTAAACACATAAACAAATTCAGATATTTTAATTAGAGACATTAAATGTATTAATCAAAAAGCATTAGGAGAAAAAGTTTGTACCATTAAAGCAAAATGAAATCCAGGGAGGTACAAGATTTTGGAACACATGTGCCTGCGATCAACAGCTTGGGTCATGATTTTTTAAAATCAAGAATATAAACATAAAATTAGCTGAACTCAATTTTTTTTGTCAGAACATTAAAGCAAGAGAATTTTTTAAACATATCAACATAAAAAGCAATTCAGAAATTTATCTATTAATAAATATTAAATATTCAAAAATAAGTTTCTACTTTCTACAAGCATTTTTCAAAATGTAGAATTGAAACAGTACTTTTTTTTTTTTTTTCATCACGGGGATTTAAATAATGAGCATAAAAAGAAAAACCGTAAATTGACTAAGAAAAATTAAAAATTGAATAACTCTTAGTTCCTTTTCCTATTAGTGTTTAATTATTTTTAATCCCAAGGGAAAAATAAATTTAATTTTTTCTTTCAAAATTGTCAAGAGAAAATAAAATACTAGTTAATAAAAATACCTCTTTTATTGCATTTCTTCCTGTTTCCAGATGATAATCCATTACATCCCAGGCATCCCAGTAGAGAGGTATGTCATCATATATGACAAATCTATTTCCTACACAGCCTGGAGCAATAGCATCTTTATGGCATTCAAGCAGAATCAGAGACACCAAACAACCTTCAGGGTTAACAACAGCTTCTATAAATTGATTCTTTAAAAGAAAATTCCCATCTTTCTTTTGTTCTAAAATCAATATAGAATGTTAAATCTTTTGTTCTAAAATCAATATAGAATGTTGAAACAGAGAAATTTTCTGCAAACTTTATTTTAAAAAAATGAAAATAATTCAATATTTTAAAAATTTAAAGATATTAATTTCAAGTAACAGGCAGAAAACTATTTAAATAAAAAGATGCTTTGGCATTTTTTTTTTTTTTTTTTTGTAAATATATATATTCTATAAATAAATATTATTGCTCAAAAGTGACACATCAAAATTATGCTAGTTAAAGAAAGAATAAAAGTTTTAATATCATTCAAAAAAAAAAAAAAAATCCTTTTTAGAGATGTTAGCGGCTAAACTAAAATATATGTCTAATGGGAAAAGCTATCCCTTAAATAAAAAGTTTAATTACCGTATATTCTAGCATATAACGCATACCTAAAATTTCAGACTCACTTTTCTAGTTTTAGATATACTCGCTGCTTTACAAGCACCCCTTTGTAAAGAAATACTCATAAGCAGGGGTCGGAAAAACCACTTTTTTATTGTAGCGAACTACAACTACTTTATTGAAAATGTAGTTAACTATAACTACAACTACTTGTTTTAAAAGGTAGCAACTACAAACTACTTTTTAAAAGTAGTCACTACTTCGCTAGATTTTCCCAAATGGTTCAAATTATACTAGAAATGGAAGATATGTTCTAAATAATAAAGCGGCCCCCATTATATAGTGTCTGCCAGGATGTAATTAAATAAATGTGACATAACCGAGGATATTAAAAAGTTAAGCAAGATAACATAGAAGAAAATATTTTGTGTTTGTCTCCAAAATGGTTAGTTTATACACAATTTACAAATTTCGTAGCAAAATTAGGAGAGGTATTATAATCTAAAAAATTACAGAAGAACAACTCTAAATGCGAATAATAAATAAACCTGTAAATAAAGAAATTCCAAATATTAAGGAACCCGGCGTTAAAACATAAAGACCTAATAACGAGTAAACAAACATGTGTTGCCAGCAAGACAATTAATTCCTTGGGTGGGTTAGTAAGTGATTTTAGCAGCAAGTGTCAATGAGAAAAATCTATGACTTCATGCGATGTGTTGTTATACACTGCAGCTAAGATTTGCAAATTGTTGAGCAGAACAAATTTTACACAAAAGAAGCAAGTTTCGGCCACGTGATTTTTAGAATGGCATAATTTTTCCCTGATGTGACGTTAAAAGTAGTGCCAGTTCTCACTACAAACTACTGAATTTTCATATTGCGCTACTATCTACACCACATTGTTCAAAATATAGTGCACTACACTACTAACTACTGTAAAAAGTAGCGACTACTGTAGTTTCGCTACTTGTAGCGTGCTACTTTCAACCATTGCTCATGAGATATGTAGAAAAAGAAATGAAAAAAAAAGGGGGGGGGGACATTGAGAAGTATAATAACTATACAGAGTGTGTTTACATATTTTTTGAACAATTTCAGGGTCTTTTTTTAATGACTTAAATGTAAAGAATAATTTTTTAAACTAATTTTTTAATTAATGTTCGACGGGATAACCTTGTTTCTGGATTATAAGTCTGCATCATGCTTTCCCTGATAGAAGGGCTTTTTATAAAATTTCCAGATCTACTGCTTGTCTTTACTCTTTCACTACTTTCCAGAATCCATCAATCATGGTGGATTTGCTCTTTGAAAGAGCTCTTTTGAGCAGACAGAAGGCATAATAATGCATGGGTTGAAATGTCAGGTGACTTTGCAGAAATGTGCTGAAAAGGTATATATGCAATAATGTACCTTTTATTTATTTATTGTTTTTTTTTTTTTCAAGGAATGCAGCGGTAGTGTTTGAAGTATGACCTTAGATGGCTTAGGCTAGGTGCAGTCACATTCTCCTGATAGAAGGACGAGTTAATTTTAGCATTTATTTTCTACTCTCCTTATTTTTAATTTCCCATTGTATGAGGAACCTGTGACAATCATAAAGCCTTTACTGAAACTTTTTTTGCATTCTTGGAATCAGGTTTGGACAACATTTTCTTTATGTTTCCAATAATAAAAAGACCTTTTTCTTTTGTTGCAGTCATTTATGTAAACCCCTAAGCACAAAATGCTTGAAATAAAAGAAAAAAAAACCCGCTTAGTCTGAGTATTTTTCAGATTTTAATGGAGTTATCGCTTTAAAAATATATTAATATTAATCTTTACAAAACATTATATTCTTGATGCTTTTTTTGTGTGTTTCATCGTCTCTGCAATTTTTAAAAACCCGCATCTACTAGTTTTAATCAAAATATGAAAAAAATAAATAAACCACTTAATGTGTACATTTTACTTTAAAACAATGTCTTTGGCTTAAAGAAAGATTGTTATAAAGACTAAAAAAAATTACTGTACGATTTTTTTTTTTTCAACAAATTGAAATACAAAAAGTCCTTCTGGCCTGTACCGGGAGGAAAAGGTAGCTTTCCTATATCTTCGTTTTAAAATTTTAGCTAATGTTACTTGAAAACAGCAAGCTAAAATGCAAAGAAACCGTTTACAAAAGATTCGTTAATACTGAATTTGAATAAGAAATTTGCCAAATTATTGAGCTATAGCCAAGTTGGCTTCATTTATGAAGTCTTATTTTGGTCGCCAAGTTTGGCGAGAATTTGGCGCTAACGGATATGAATATATAGTTTTATGCGTATGATTGGGAAAATGATTACAACAATGAAAGAAAATAATTTGCGAGAAATCGCGTTCTCTAAAACTCATAAATTAATCATTGGTTTTTTGCAATGTGCTGTCTTGTTTGAAAATGTCAGCCACCCTAGAATTTCAAAATGCTCTATCTCAGCCATTTTTTAAGATAGAGGTAAAACAAAAAAATGCTCTGGATTCCTTGTATCAAGGCCTAACACTTAATTAAAAAATAAATTTGAATTTTTAACATTTTTGTATATTTATTTTAATTTTAAAAATTTCATTGGCCGCCATCTTGTTTCAAGATGGCGGACCAAGCTGGCCAACGAACTCGGTCGAGGCATTGGTGAACTTAATACACACAATTAGTTTCATCCAAATTAATTTATAAATACGAGCGTTATCGTATGACATAGATCAGATATATATATGGATATATCTATATATATAAATCAACATTTGAACGGAGGGTGGTTTTGAGGTCTGGGGGTCATGATCGGTGAAAATATATCGAAATTTTCCACAATTCCCCTAACTTTTTTGAATTTTATTAATGAAATATGTGATTTTTTCCCCTTTATTAATGAATTTGTTCAAGAATATAATATAAATAAAGTGTGTAAAGTTTAATACATTACAATTAAGCTTTTAGTCTATACTTCTTAGCTGCCTTTCCCCTGTTATTTTTTTTCTACTATTTAGGTTTCCTTCACGAACTATTGGTCAAATTTTAAAGCGTAATTAATATATGTAAAAATCAGAAATTAAATTTGGAAGTCATCCTCACTGCCTTCAGCAGCATACAGGTATGAGAAATGTGCCAGCCAACAGCAGGGCAACGGTGCTGCCTAATTTGAAGAGATTTTAATGTGTTTTATATAGTTGGATACATAGTTTAATTATCTATCATTTAACATTGTTCTAGACACTGCCACATGAGGAATCATTCAACACTAATTTTAGGATATTTAATGTTATTATCCATGTATCCAAATAACAACGGGATGTAAGCTAGTATATCAGTGCTGTAGTTGAAAAAAAAGTATTTGTTTGAACTCACCTTTTGATAGAGTAGATGTTGATACTACCGGATTTTTGCTAAGCCAAAAGCCAATTTAAAACATTTAGCCAAAAGCAGACTTTTTTTTAAATTAGCAGTTATATTTATTATATTCTATTTTTTTATAATATTGTATTTGTATAGCATTCATCTAAAAGCAATATTTAATCAATCTCATAACAACATTTTCCATTATGAATCAAAATTTAATTGAAATAACAGAAATAAAATCATATATATGGTTGGAAATGAAAATGACCATTTTCAGTACCTTGCATGTTATCTGGGATATAACTTATTGGCACATCTATCCTAGAAGTTTCCATAAAGAACGATAATGAGAAGTGTTTTCTGTGCTCTATGATTTACGACAAGCTGTCTCGTCTGATAATCTTCTTCCTGATCGCAACTAAGATTTCACATATGGTTCAAGACAAAATTCTTTTAAGAGAGGTCCTACATGGCTTATGAATAGAATATAAGTAAACTGGCTCTTTCAATAAGGAGTGATTTTTTGCATCAGTCATGATGTTACTCATACAGCTGAATGCTCTTTTGCATTCAGACATTGAAATGGGTATAGTTTTCACAGTCTGGAGGGGAAAAAAAAGGCTTGTGCTCATACGCTATTTTTTTTTTTTACAGTAACAAACCAAATATTTCTGTGAATAGCGTTCCCACCCAACTACAGCACTGTAGTATATAATAAATAACAAAAGGACTAAGGTCGATAAATTATGAAAGTGATCTCTTTCAATGGTGAACATAAAAGTTTTTTCTGAAAATTTATTATTATAATTTTTTTTAATTGTTTATTATATGTATTCAATATCAAACTTTTAGGTTCACTGAAATTTTTAAATAGAACATTGTTGGTAATGAAATATGGTTATTTTGTGAATTTTTACTATTTCTATTACACAGAGCAGACTAAGGTACCAATTTAATTTTGATGTAGACTTATAAAACATTAAAATAAAATTGGCATCTCAATTTGTTCATACTTGAAAAAAACCTTCTTTTGCAAGATAAAGTTTATAATATACTATATCTTTATATATTTATATAAAGTTATATTCCAATAATATCAATAAATAAATTATTATGGGTACCACCCATAATTACTGTCATTTTCTTTTTTCATAAAATAAATTAGTAATTATTTTTTTAGCAGCCTTCAATCAGTTTTTTCACCATAAAGTTTGATGACTCATCGCCATCTATTTATTAAGTTTAATATTCCAGTCTGAGCAATTGTGAAGAAATATGCTCATAAATAATATCTTTGAAAGCAACAGTAATTATGAGTATCCCTAATATATTTCTGTACTGTTTTCTTAATAAATTATTTTACTTCCGTATCATTTATATTCATTTTTGCATTATATATTAAATTCGTAGTGTTTTTTAAATAATTTCCATTGGATATTGCTAGTAAATATTTTATTTTATGATATAGGTTAGAATTTTTGTGAATGCAACAGTGGCTTCTTTTAAAGCCTTATCGACCCTCTAGTTCTTTGAACAGTCAAAGATCTATACATTTCACTCACAAGGAGAGTGCCAAGCTTGGTAATCACAGATTTTGATTATTTTTATATATGTTGTAGGGTAGAAGCCCCTTAGTCTCAGGTTCAATGGATTTTATACAACGCTCCTTAATTCTCGAGAAATGGGGGGGTTTAATATTATAACACAACTTAAATACTTACTTTGTAACGGAATAACTGCGTTGGTCATAGCTCAGTTGGTATGGCGTCTGCTTGTTGTTCCGAGGGCCCGGGTTCGAGGCCGGAACTCGCTAAGTTTGTTTTTCTCATTTTTTTTTATAAATATACTTGTAATTATAATTTAACAAAATTTTTTTATTGAGATTATTAACATAATTAAATTTTAATCAAGCATTTTTGATTTTTTTAAAAATCACTTTTAAAATGTATTCCATATATGCTTTATCAATGCAACGATATTGAACAATTATGTCAATTCGTGATTGTAAAGAAACATCATTTATAAAGCCAATGCGATGATAATACCACTCTGTTTTTAAAGTATGAAGCATAATTATATTAAAATTTAGCATAAGAATTAAATTACATATTTATGTTTTATTTTATTGTAACTAGAGGGCGCCACGACATACTTGGGTTATTTTTTTTTAGTTTGGTGCAGTTAAGTGGTTTTTGTTTTCAATCTTTATCGCACAAGTGCGTATCATCCTATAACAGCTTATAATTGTATAAAAGAAGCATGCTGTAGTTCACAAGAAGATCAATCTGAAGTGTCGGGATTCGATGAAAATCAGAAAAGTGATGTTACAAATGCGTTGAAATACTGTAAAATTTTATTGCAAAACAATGGATTTTTAACAAATAATCCAGCATCTGAAATATCTTCATTTTCTATTGCGATGGGAGAAGAATTCTATAATTCGATAGTAAATATGCTGATTTTGTAACGATTTTTGAATTTTTAATAGTCAATAATAGATCCAAATTTTTTAAAGCTCTTTAAATGATGAGAAATGTTTAATAATGGTTTAAAAATCAAAAATACTAAATTAAAATTTAATTATGTTAACAAATTTTTTTATTGAGATTATTAAATTATAATTACAAGTATATTTATAAAAAGAATGAGAAAAACAAACTTAGCGTGTTCCGGCATCAAGCCCAGGTCCTCGGAACAACGAGCAGATGCCATGCCAACTGAGCTACGACCAACGGAGTTACTTCGTTACAAAGTAAGTATTTAAGTTGTGTTATAATATTAGACCTCCCATTTCTCGAGAACTAAGGAGCGTTGTATAAAATCCATTGAACCCGAGCCTAAGGGGCTTCAACCATACAACATATATCAAAATAATCAAAATCTGTGATTACCAAGCTTGGCACTCTCCTTGTCAGACATATCAGAAATCTACAATAATTTGCACAAAATTGTTTCTAAAATTAACCAAATAGCTGTCATAGAATTATTATAGAATTTACCAACAAGAACAGGAGCTTTGACAGCTGATAGTCCTCGAAGAAGCTGGTAACCCATTGGACCAACAACAACAGGGACTAAAGTTCCACCTCCTGATTCATTACTCATGTTCTGCATTGCTTTCCCAACGCCTTCAATCCACATGCGTCTTGAGATTTCATCTTTGTACCAAGGCACTCTTATAAGCTCAGTTCGTTGCCATGACAGAACATTTACTAATACAAGTTCTTCTTCTTCACCACGTCCTTCTGGAACGCCTAAAAAGAATAAGGAATAATTACAAGCA
This sequence comes from Maratus michaelseni, assembly GCA_963931845.1. NCBI lineage: Eukaryota > Metazoa > Arthropoda > Arachnida > Araneae > Salticidae > Maratus > Maratus michaelseni. The sequence goes on along the minus strand of OZ007592.1, from coordinate 329,215,372 downwards.
ATATAACAAATTTTAGAACACAATGTTTTTAAATTGATACAAATGCAAAAATTAAATTAACCCTTTCAGGTGCAATTTTTTTTAAAATTTGGTGGGGGGAATATTTCTATGTTTAAAAAATTACAACTATCTGCCCACATGACAAAATTAAGTTTTATTGAAATTTATCGAATGTGTCCTGGAAATCTTACAAATAGTTATTACTTACCCATCATACGTAGTATAGGGTAAGTCTTGTAATCGTTTTGAAAATCGAAAAATTTTTTTTGACGGATTTACACGTTTCAGACACTGGAGATTCCAAAAAACATATTTTTAGAAAAAAAATTTTGCCGTCCGTCTGTGTGTCTGTGTGTGTGTGTGTCTGTAAACGCTCTATCTCCCGAAAAAATTGAGATAGAGACTTGCAATTTGGTATGTACTTAGTATGTAATAATGGGAAGAAGCCTATTTCATTTCAATAACCTCGATTAACCGGAACAATTTTTTTCGGACTCTCGAAATATTCGTTCTGATGAAAGGTATATAAAAATTTTCGAAATTGTTTATTTTAAGAAATGAATATAAAAGACAATAAAAAAACATAAATTTTGAATAAAGCATGAAGTCGATCGGATAATTAGTTGCCGAGATATTTGGAATCCTATTTTCCACACTCTTCGATTTTTCATGACCCTGTATTTCATCCAAATTTCACTTCAAAGATATATTTTAATTGGAAATTTGACGCTTAATCAGATGCAATAAACCGCTAGTTAATAGGATTATTATTTTTGGAGTTATAAGGAAAAACCTCTTTCAAGCAATTCAGTATTCAAGCCTTTAAAGTTTGTGACGTCATCAAGCCACGATTTTATTTGAATTGCAATGCATTTTATAAGTAGTTTACACATTTTTATTTTAATATTTTACATTATGCATATCCATGATGGGTAAGTATTACGGTGGCCCCCAACGACTAGTTTTACATATTAGTACAAAAGTAGGTTATGGAAATTATTTTAAGATAAAAGGCTTCACATATAACAATGATTCTCACAATATAAACTAACTCTCAAGTGGATACATGGACTGATTTAAAAATTGATATGAAATTGTATACAAACATATTTCTGGGGATGCAGCAGTACTGGACACTGAAGATGTAGAGTGTTGGAAAACCAGCATGCTTCACAAATTGCCAAAGTACACTGGCCTCCAAAAGTTAAGGTACAACATGTTTTTAGAAGCTCACCAGACAAAAAATGGCAGTCAGATTAAACTTCATAATTTATATGAATGACAATAATAAGCTTTAAAAAAACTTACGCAAAAATTACAGCTACCACTTTTATTTTATAGAAAAGAATAGGTATTTGTGAATGAGAGAAAAATATGCAATTACGAAGCTTTCGTAATTTCGCGTGTAAGTTTTGTTGTATTCAAACTATTGTTGTCAGTTTTGTTCACAACAGCCAGTAGAGTCTAGAAATGTCTAGAAGAAGTCGTTTGCCCGATTCATTAAGGTGGCGGGCGGCAGGATGGATGGAAATGGGGTTGTCACAGGCTGATACTGCTAGACGGCTCAATGTGTCTCGCAGTGTAGTCCAACGACTCTGGGATCAGTATGAATCCGAAGATTCTGTGTCCAGAAGACATGTTTCAGGCCACCCATGTGTTAGAACACCTTCAGAAGACCAGTTTCTAGCTCTTTCGGCCTGAAGGAGAAGACGCATTACTGTGCCGCAACTCATTGCAGACCACTTTGCAGGGAGAAGAATATCTGCTACTACGGTGCGAAGACATCTTCACAATGCAGATCTCTATGTAAGGCGACCAGTTGTGTATCCCCTCAACAGACGACAGAGAAGAGCCCACTTATGTTGGGCAAGAGAACATGTTTCCTGGACCAGACAACAGTGAGCTTCTGTACTCTTCACAGACGAGTCCAGATTCACACTGGAGAGCGATTCAGGACGTCTTCTGATCTGGAGAGAACAATGCACTCGATACCATCAATCAAACACTGTCAAAACACACAGGTACAGAAACGGTGGAATCATGGTTTTGGCAGGGATCTCACTCGGAGGCCACACTGACCTGCATGTGTTCCATGAAGGAACTGTCACTGGTGTGAGATATCGGGATGAGATCCTTGATTCATATGTGCGCCCATATGCCGGTGCTATTGGCAATGGTTTCATTCTAATGGATGATAATGCGAGACCACACTGAGCTGTGGTTGTTGAGGATTATCTTGAGGAATGGAATGGCCATTCACTCACTCTCCAGACTTGAATCAGATAGAACATCTTTGGGACTATCTTGGAAGACAGGCTGCGGCTTTAAGTCCTCCTCCAAGGTCATTAAATGTGCTGGAACAAGGCTTACTCCAAGTCTGGTTGGCGTGACCTATTTAAGTGTCCGACAATTTAATTGAGAGCATGGAAAGTCGATGCTGCCAATGCATTCAAGTCCGGGGTGGACATATTACGTATTAGAACCAGTTTTTTAATGTTTCTGTCACATTTTACTGCATGTGATGTACTGATTTCTCCAAGAATGGAATTTTCCACCATGAGTGTTTTTTTGTTGTAATTTCATTTATACGTTTAATTTAAGTAAATTTCTATGTTGCATTTAATAAATAACAGTTTAGCGCACATTTCCTCCAAATTTGTTGCTTCTATATTCATTCATTTGCAAATTAGATGCAAAAAACCGGTTGTAGCTTAACTTTTGGAGGCCACTGTATATAGGGAAGACTGGGTACACAGTGGACCACTTTTTCAGTTTAATTCTTTTTTTTTTCCTTTAACGGACAGACCGATCTGCCTGAAAATATTTTTGAATATTCCTTAAACCTTTCTACATTCACCGTATTATTCTATTATACCGTATTCACATAATTTTGTCAGAACATAGTTTTCAATACATTTAAAAATATATATATATATTTATATAAACCTGTAAAGTGGACCAGTGTGCCCCGGAAGCAGGGCACACTGGTCCACGACTGCTATTAGGTATTATCTGAAATACAATATAAATCTAATCTTCATTAATATAATTCTTCTTTATTTCCCCTTTACCTCCAAAATAACATAGTAATATTAAAAAAAAAAAAAAAAAATACAAAACAAAAGTATATATGTTATATAAAAATTTATTTCCTTCGTATCCTTCCATTTTATTCGCATTAATATTTTAAAATTAATCTAATTTCTATCATAGTCAGTATTTCCTTAATTCTTAATAATATCTATTCCTATTTAAAGTCCTTTTAAAAGTAAATATCCGTATATTAATAATTATTTTATTCCAAATCTTAATCTAAAATTTAAGATCATTCGTAACTTTTATCAGTTCCCCAATCTATAAAATTCTGAGACGTGTTCTTATTTCGAATGTTTTTTAAAGCCATTTTCTTTTTATTATTATTATTATTATTGCTCTGAATTTTTCGCGCGCTTGGGATTTTAACTTCTAAATTGGTCTGTACCCAAGTAAGGGATTCTTTACTGTTTTAGCCTCGCCCTCTAGCCTCATTCGTTGGGCTGGAGCTAGCTTCTCACTCATTGGGTTGTGCGCTCGTGACGTAATTCTGTGTATGTTTCCGCGGAGAGAACAAAACTCGCCCGCACCGGTCGGAGCACGAGATTTTTGACGTTTTCGGAAGCTAAACAAATATGTGTCTGGTATTTTTATATCCGTAGAATATTCAACTGGCCCAGTAACATCTTAATTCAATGAAGTGAAGCAACGTTAGCCCGAGGGCTATAAGTTTTAGACTTTTGGGAATTGTTTCTGTGTTGTTCGTCTTCTAATAAAATTATTCGTCTGGAGATTGGCTGGATTTATTGGAAAACTTTGGTGGAATCATTTCATTGCCTTCTACTTCGCCATATTCGCTAATATCGACTGCAACTTGCTATATCGTTGAAGGACTGCCATCTTTTCATCGAATATTATTCATCGTAATATCTCAACCTCGTCAAAATGCTACATATATATATCAAAATATTTATTATATTTTGAAAATAATAAGATTAATACAGGAACAATTGCAATTTAGATTAAGTTATAATTTAAGTATAAAAAAAATTAGCGCACATTAAAATTTGCAAATAAAACTCCAAAATACTTATGAGTAAGATTGAGTCTAGAATTTTCCTAAAAGACTTTTGGGTCTGGGAGCAACATTACGAAATTATTGACATCAATAACAGATTCACCTACAGTTTCTTGAAAAATAAACTGATTTCCATTCAATTTGTGTCACATGAATCTTACTTGAATACAATCTTCACCAATTATGCTACAGTTATATTTTCAAAGGCAGTATATTTTCAAAGGAGTAAATACAAAAACAAAATATTTCTTACTGTGTTAAATAAATTGTTATTTTCTTTGTTTACTTTATTTTACGGTTAAATAACTACTTCAAACAAATTTTCTTTATTAAAAAAAAATATATTAAATATTTTGAACATTCTGTATTACAGGAGCAGAGTGGACTGTGAACCACTGTGCCCCATGTTGAAGTTCAATAAATAATATTAATATTGTTTATAGCTTTCTTTTAAACATATTAACTTTAAAGTTATATAAAAACAAGTACCTTACTTTTGTAAAATAGCTGTTTTATCTTATTTATCTACAACCTTTAATTACTAAAAAAAGAAAAATATGACTATGAAAAATTTTACTTTTAGAAGCTCAAAACAATCAATCAAGATAAAATGGTTCACTCTGAGCTAAACATGTTCTCTGAAGGCTATAAATAATCAATCCAGTACTGTTTTCTATTAAGATAGAAGAGAAGCTTAGAAAAATTTTAAATAAATAAAATATTAGGGGGTGGTTTACTGTGCCCATAAGTCCAATGTGTACTAGTCTCCTCCCCTATTGCTCATGATATCTTCAATGTTGTGAAATTTGCACTATTTTTCAAAGCAATCAATTAATGCCTGATAAACAGTGGTGCAGTCTGTTATGACACATTCCATTTATACTTTTAAATTCAATAGTTTTCATTAATTATTTGACTTAAATTAAATATTTAATCCTTATTAATCATTAATTAAAAGTTTTCATATTAATTAACATTTAAATTAATTATTTAATCGTAATTATTTAAACAGTCAATAATTTCTATATTTTTAAAATTAATCTTTTAAACTTTTCTTCTAAGATATTATTATTAATTAAAAATAACTTCTAGAATTAAATCACTTTTTAAAAATCAATAATCACTTGTAAATTAAATTATAATCATGCATTTAAATCTCTGGATAGAGAATTAAAGATTTCCGTTTGTTGACATCGATTCCGGTAAAGTACCGCGATTTTTCTTCTAAGTTAAAATATATAATTTCTACTTTTTAAATATTAATTATTTTTGTTTTAAAATTGATTCAAAAGATTAAACATAATTAATTATGCAGTCTGCCAAAATCCTAGCAAGATTCAACGTAAATCGTGGCAGATAGGATTTTTTAAACATTTTCTCTAATTTCAATGTTTACTTCGTTTGCTTTCACTATGATGCCTGGCCATTTTGAATCGCATCTTCGTGCGTTCAAAAAACAACAACTTAAGAGGTAATTGTCACCCATTTTGGTGTAGGGGTCGTTCGAGTGGACATTCCAAGGTTAGGGGGTGCATTTTTCAGTGGGGAAAAAGGGGAATTCAAATTCTTTCTGGAACATTCACGAACGAAAGATCTTAATTTCCGCTACTTGTTGCTAGGGAGTAAGTGTTTTCCTTTCGCCAGTATCGTTCGCGTGTGGAGTTGAGTTGTAGCACTAATGCTTTTTAGCAGTTACGGTTGAGAGTTAAGCCGTACGAAAAGAAGAAGAGGAATTTTTCGACTCTTCTGATTGGATAGTTTTGGCGTGTGCGTGAGTTGACTTAGTGGAGTTAAAATTCAAATCGAATGAGTCTGTTGCTTTGCTTTACTAGAATGAGGATGTAGTTGAGAGAGAAAAACGCCGTGGCAGGGCCGTAAGGCCTGACATTATGTCAAAATTTTTGTATATAATTCAGTGAATGTACTGTTAATATTTAATCTAGTTATTATAGTTCATGAAGTTTTGATCGCAAGTTTGAAGATGAAGTTTTAAATATTATTTCGGCACCTTTGGATCCAATCTGCACTGCATATAATAGAAACAACATCATTTTGTTATGAAGCTAATATACCATACTGTCGTCCATCTCATCAATTTGTCATCCCTACATAAATGCCTGTTCTTGTCAACTTTACATCCATGTCCCTCCTCATTTCATAAAGTCTAAGTTCCAGCGGGAATAAATATTCTCTCGGTAACATAAGAGATAATCTGCACATCATAATATATATATATATATAGATATACAGCATCGCACACTATCTACAACCTTATCGATTCTTCATCTTGGTGTGAATGACAAAGGTTCATCTACAATTTCTCCATTCGTGTTCCTCATTATATAATTCAAGTTCCAACGAATACAGCAAGAATAAATATATAAATAATTTTACGAACTATTTTAAGACAATAGAACAATTAAAAAGATAACTTGTAATCTCAAAACAGCCTATTTTATTTAAGAGACTTTTTTCCTCAAGTTAGAAGTATAAAAGATTGGTGAAATATTAATAAGATAAGGATTATTTTAATTTAGTGAATATTCATTTAAGATTCAAAAACGATGTAGATTTGAACTGAAATCCTGATGGATAAATATACATATATCGGTAATTGAGTAATTAATTAACATCTATGAAGTGGTATATATGGTGAAAGTGAATTTAAATATGTTGTTTGAAATAAAATGATTCATTTACTATAACTTCGGTCATCTTCATTCTGTGGGTGAGTTGTATCTTTTCTATTTATTTTTCAGATATTTTCATCTCATCGTAAAGTTAAGATTATTATGAAAATAAGTATCTTTTAATTAGCAAATGTAATTCATATTTTACATTGAAGTAAATTTTCAAATTCTTCAATTTTCAGATAAATTATAATTTTTAGAGTTTTCATTAAATTTTCTTAGTGCTAGGTTTAACATCGTATTTGGTACTTCCACTATACGCGCGACCTGTATTGAGGAGTTGGAGTGGGATTTAGAGTAAACATTTATTCGAATTTTCTGTCTTAATTTAGGCATTTTAAGAATCTCTGTTTGCTTTATCTCCTAACCCAGCTTTTCACTACACAGTCATAAAAAAAAACAGACGGTATACACTACAAGTAGAGGGTATACATCAGAAAGTGTGACTACAAAGGTCATACAGAGTTATCCAGAAGGTATACAGCCTATATCATTGTATACCCTCCATAACATCACTGCTAATAGAATATTCACTGTGAAAAGTGACAAATACACTGGAGAGAAGTTCAGTAAAGATCGGTGCTTCAGCTTGTCGAAAAAAATCAACTCACTGCTTCAAAAAATGAATGATGTGTGAATATGCAAACCAGAAGTAGATTTGGTTGACTGCGTGATCTTTCCATTATAGATACACAACCTACGGCCTACAAATGCAGGAAATATTTGGGAAAGTAAATGTTATTAGTGGAGAACTGCCCAGCTCACCTGAAGAACATTCAGGGTTTTAAAAATGTCCACATCGCAAATGGATAAGGGCTAGTAATTAAGGTCCTAAGACAAAACTAACAAAAGTGTCTAGTTCATTGGTTCTCCCTGGAATGGCATAAAAATTAAAAACTGGCATCTGTCAGTTTTCTGGATCGAATACAGCCTCAGTACATATTTAGATAATGTCAAATCAAAACAATGCACACTGTTTCCTGAAAGCCAGTTTTACTTCAAACAAAAGTGATGCTTAATGCGAGAAATTGGATGACCACCTCCTGTCTCAATATTGAATTTGCTGTGAGTCAACCTATCAACGCATTAGGAAAAATCATATCTTCCTCGAAGAGCAGTTGACATCATGAAGGCATCAGTAATCATCCCCTGAATACTAGGCCTATGCATATGCGCAGAAACAAAAATGGCGGCTGTTGTAGGCAGATTTTTTTTTCAGCCTTAATAATCCCTTCAATTTAAATACCTATAATCTTTAAAAGTTTTCTCTGCCTTATTTTTCTAAGATTAATTAAGTCAAAGTAAACTTTTAGAAATTATTGGTGTGTAAATTCAAGGGACCGTACAAATGTTTAAAAAAAAATCTGCCTATGACAGCTGTTATTTTTGTCTCAGCACATAGGCTTAATATTCAGAGGGCTGTGCATCAGTACAAGTGAATTTGAAAGTTTAGAAGACATTATCAAAGATGCAAAAAAAAAATCTCTATGTGTGCACCCATGACTCAAAGAATGAAGCAGGTATGTGCAAAGATAACGAAGAACTCGAACCCGAGTAAGATAAGTTATTTTTTTCTAATTTTGAGATAGCTGAAAATCTGTGTAAATAAGTTTGCAATAGTTGATAATTTTTCAATAAATCAAAGAAATGAATATTTCCAAACATAAATAACAGTATACTTCTTGATTTCTTTCCAAAGGTGATATGAAGCATCACTTAAATTAAATCTAAGAACAAAAATTTTTCAAATTAGTTAAAAATCATAACAGTATTAATTAAAATTCCTTACCAAACAAACGCCTCACAGCTGTATCCATCAATCCTGCAGCACCTTTTAGTACTTCCTTATAGTAAAAAGAAGCTTCTCTGTGTACATCTTCTATTGAAGACCCAGGCAACACATCATGAAATTGATTTAGTAACATAATTTTCCATAATCTTTCAAGCTCTAACTCAGGATATGCTTTTTTGTCTTCATCTCGACAAGCAGCTAACAAAACACTATGCAATAATTCGGTATCTCTCAAAAGAATTTCACACTGTCTATTGAGAAATTTCATTTTCGCTTGTGTTGTATAAGTACCATTATGAAGCTCAAGATACAGTTCACCAGACCATTTGCATAGATTTTGAATGTGTCTTTCCTCTATTAATGAGAAAAACTGATCAGGATTGCCATGCTGCACTCTAAAAAAAATATGATTATTTAGAGAACTGCATATAAAATTAGTAACATGCACATTTTTTTAAACAAGAAAAGATCACATTAAAAGTTATATTTTACATTCAAGAGCTCTTTAAGTTTTAACCAATAATTTGATAAATATTTTAATATATACTCTAAAACTACAGTGAAGGAACTAATCGAAGAAAATCTTTTATCATTTAAAACCATATCCATCATATTTTAATAAAATTTAAGTAATCATAATGCATAAAATATTTTATAAAATAAACAAATTTTAGGAGCATTTTGGAGGGAGATGGGAAAAGTGAAAGAATTACTAAAAATATAAATAAAATGTTTAGTAAATTTATACATATGTATTTATGTTAAAACAATAAATAATTATTAGAGAGCTAGAAACACAAATATTAAAAAATAACTTGAGTATACTGAATTCCATTTAACCACTTCTTAATTGGAGTCGCATGTCATACGTTCGGCTTTTTTGGTGCTTATACAGTCGGCATTGCATGATGTGCAATGAAGAGAAAAATTGCATAATTGAAAGTGAATTCGTCGCTACTTACACATCGCATTATATTCGGTGATTGTTTTTATTTATTTATTTATTTTATTTTATTTTTTTTGTATTTCTTAATATTGCTAAGAGAGGGTGAGACTATAGTCCTACTACTTTATTTTTAAGTCCTAGTACTTTTGTTTATGTTTTCTGTAATGTCAGCTTTTGTTTGTTATTGTTGCATGTCAAAAAAAAAAGAGAATACTCCATGTACATTATTTAAAATCGCCTAATTGTTGCAGAGAAAACAAATAATCTTTTATTGGAAAAAATCTCTTCTTTCAATTAGGTTTAACAACGAGCAGGGAAGACCGAGCTATGCTCGGTCAAAATTAAATCTGAGTTCAAATATCATGACCCATGACCAAAATGACCCACTAATTGAATTTTCTCGAACATGTGACTTAGCCCAACAGTCTTCTCGTGCCGGAAAACCATAGGATGCAAAATTTAGTGTAAATTGAGCCGCTTTTTAGATCTTGAACCACAATGACCCAGAAATGACCCACTAATCGAATTTTCTCGAACATGTGACCTAGTCCATTTTCGCGTACCCGAAACTCGTAAAATACAAAATTTAATTAAAATCGTTAGAGCCGTGTTTTAGATAAAATTAATTTGACCCAAAAATGACCCCCTAATCGAAAGTTCTTGAACATGTGGCCCAGCCCAATAGTCTTCTCGTGCCCGAAAATAGTCGGATACAAAATTTCGTCAAAATCGTTTGGACCGTTTTTTAGATACAATTAGCTTGACCATGACCCAAAATGACCCACTAATTGAATTTTCTCGAACATGTGACCTAGCCCAACAGTCTTCTCGTGCCCGGAAACCATTGGATGCAAAATTTAGTGTAAATTGAGCCGCTTTTTAGATCTTGACCCACAATGACCCAGAAATGATCCACTAATCGAATTTTCTTGGACATGCGACCTAGCCCAATGCTTTTATCGTGCTCGAAACTCGTAGGACACAAAATTTAATCAAAATTGTTAGAGCCGTTTTTTAGATAAAATTAATTTGACCCGCGTTGACCCAAAAATGACCCACTAATCGAAAGTTCTCGAACATGTGACCCAGCCCAATTGACGTCTCATGCCCGAAAATGGTCGGATACAAAATTTCGTCAAAATCGCTTGAACCATTTTTTAGATACAATTAGCTAGACCATGACCCAAAATGACCCAAAATGACCCACTAATCGAATTTTCTCGAGCATGTGACCTAGCCCAATGGTTTTCTGGTGCCCCAAAATGGTAGGATACGAAATTTCGTCAAAATCGTTAGAGCCGTTTTTAAGATAATTTTTGCATATATATATATATATATATATATATATATATATAACCACCCACAAGATTTGCTCGTATTAGAATATATGATATATACTTAGAGAGCCGTCTTTATATTGCAATTGTAACAAACTTTCAAATTTTCAATACATAAAACTTAATTTTTACAGATTTGGAATCGTTGAAAATTTTTATATTAGAATATCAAAGGGAAAGTCCTTCAATGCACTAGTTTAATAATTATGCCTATGTAAAATTTTGAGCTTCTATTGCTAAATTCATTTTTAATAGCTAGAAAACAAACTAAAATACGTTTGAGAACATTCCAAGCATATCAAAACATTTTTGACAGCTAAAAATAAGAGACATCCTTTAAGAATACACAGAAAAAATAAATTAAAAATACTAATTCCCTTATGAATTATTTTGAAAATACGAATGCATTACATTCCCAAAAGGTTTAACATTAGCGACGGACTTTGAGATCTGACTGACCAACCCCCATTAAATAATATTAAATAATGTAATTTCAATTGTTCTTTTCATCGACAGTGTTGAAAAATGCAATTACTTTAGTACTCAAACACTAATTTTAGTATGGGTCATCTTAACTGTATACAACTAATTCTTAAACAAAATAATATCTATAAAAAGCAACAAACAGATTAATTAGTTTAAAATAAACTATCCGAACATTGAAAACAAAGGGAGAAATTGAACAAACACGAAAGAAACTAACAAAAAAGCAACCTCCTGCACATTACAGACTGTGCGAATGGCAGGATAGGAATGACACATTCTCCTCACATATGTCTGCCGGCTTCCGTTCGCATAAAGTTGTTTTGAAGAGCATACATTCAGTAGCACGTGCGAGCGGGCGAGCTCTCTGTTGAAAACTAGTTAATTTTTACACTATTACAGTGATGTTTTGTCTTTGTCATGTATAAGAGGGGGGGGAGGAGTAAAAGAAGTTTATTCTGCAAATGGGAAAAAATAGATATGTGTTCTTTAATTATTTTATTTAACTTGCTAATATATATATATTTTTTTTTCTTTGGGGGTTCATGTGCTCATGTGCGCCAATCCGCGAGCCGCCACTGCATGTATGTTTATGATGACAATACATCATCTTAATATTTTTTAGAATTCAATTATAAATTAATAAATAATTTTAAAGCATTTTTCTGTTAGCCAGTCACAGGTGATAAATCTCCAAAAAAAATTTATGGTTACAACTGTTTAAAAAAACAATGGAATTAACTGTGCACCAAACCACTTTAGCCAAAATAGACCAACTGTGATTGTAATAAATAGTACTGAAGTACGTTATCAAAATGAGCAATGCATTATGAGAAATAAAAACTTAAAAAAAGAAGTTGGGAATAAATATTTGAATATGCAATAACCCCATACCGAAGTATATACGAGGGCAGTTTGATAAGTCCATGACTTTGAAATGAAAAAACCAATATACATACCAAAATGCATTTTATTTTTTGACATAATCTCCTTTCATAATGATACACTTTTTCCAACGATGTTCTAACTTTTTTAATCCTTCCAAAAAATAAGATTTCTCACACTCCTCAAAATAGGCATTTGGGGCATTAATGATCTCAGAATTTGAAGAAAATCTCTTTCCACTAAGCCATTTTTTTAAATTTGGAAAAAGAAAAAAGTCACTGGGGGTCAAGTCAGGAGAGTAGGGTGGATGAGGGAGCAATTCGTATCGTAATTCAATTAATTTAGTGGCTGCAATTGCAGACGAATGCACTGGCTCATTGTCATGACGATAAAGCACTTTTTTCTTTCAATTTTGCATTCAAACGGTCTAATAAATCAGCATAATACTGTCCAGTGATCATTTTTCCTTTTTCCAGATAGTCAATGAGGATTACGCCCTTTGAGTCCCAGAAAACTGTGGCCATAATATTTTTCAGAGCACATTCATTAGAAGAAGTCCACTGTTTAGACTGTTCTTTCATTTCTGGTGTGTAGTAATGTATCCATGTTTCATCAACTGTAAAATAACGCTGCAAAAATTTGCTTGAATTGCACTCGAACTTGTCCAAACTTTGTTTTGAAATGGTTACACAAGTCCGTTTTTGATCCACTGTCAGCAATCGCAGCACCCATCTTGCTGATAACTTTTTCATGCCCAAATGTTCAGCCAAGATATTGAATACACATTCATTAGAAATGTTTACCTTCTTAGCTATCACACTCACTTTCACATGGCAGTTTTTAAACATGATATCATGGATTTTGTTGACCATTTCTTCCGTCGTGATCTCATTTTTATGTCCAGAACGTTCTGCAACTGGTATGCTCGTATGGCCACAACAAAATTCTGTAAACCACTTGTGAACCCTACCATGTGTTGGAGCAGAGTCCCCATAATATTTTTTCAACTTTTCTTCAGTTTCGGTAATTGTGTGTACTTCTGTAAAATAGTTATAAATGATACACACACCATCTTCAATAAGAAACATGATGTAAGTGATCATAATATTATATTTAAATTCCATAGCCATTTGCATTTTACAAAGCCTGATTTAGAGTATTACAAAAAAGTCCTTCTGGCCTGTACCAGGAAGAAAAGGTAGCTTTTATAGTCCATATTTTTAAAAATTCAACTCATTTTACTCAAACATCCGAAGCTAAATTGCTTGGAACTCGATTATAGAAAATTCAATCCCGGTTTTCATTAATACTGAATTTGAATACGAATTTAGGCATGAGAATTACACCATAATAAAAGTCATCTTTATGTTAGCTGTGTGCAGATGATAAATCGCCAACCTATCCCATCATTCGTATTGAATTCATTAAAAATATAAATCTTTCACTCATTTCATTTAAAACACAGAACTTTAATTTACAACACATAGATTTAAAATACATATATTACGTACATTTAAAATAATTCCTTTCATGTCAAAAAGAAAAAGAAAAAAAAAGACAAATTAATCACAAATAATTTGATAACCCAAGATAATTTTATTTCAACATCAAAACAAATCTGTTTTATTTTTCTCTATATGACATCATATTCGCTTGCTTTCCATACTTACTCGTATTTATGCACTTTGTATTATTATCAAATTTTGAAAACGCACGTTTTATGTCTAATATGACATCATTTCATATTTTGTTTAATTCTTAAATAATTCATTTCCTTTTCATTTTTCACGTGGAAAATTTTCAATTGAAAATAAATTGTTGATTAAAAATTATTACTCAGAGGTTTATTTTATATTGGCAAAGATAAAGTATTAGCAACGGTAAAATAAATTTAACCATTTAAAAATAAGCTGCAAAACCAGGCCCTTTGGGCCAAACCAACCAAACCAACCAACCATTTTAAAATATACGAAAAAATGTCCATTTATTCTGTATGAAAATAATGAAAATTTTAATTTTTAAGAAAAATATTTGAATAAAATAAACAAAAACCAGCCTATATTCATTTAAGGGTTATAATCAACTTACATGCAAAGATACAGGATAATTAAATGCTCCATTTTGACGCTGGCTTCAGCCTAACATTTGCACACAATCAGATTTATAATATTATTAGGATAGGATATAATTACATTTTTGATTTACTTTTTTATTTAATTAGAAATTGCTCTAAATTTCTAATTAGGAATACTTTTAAAATGTATGAAACGTTTATACACAATATCATTTACATTAACAATTATCCATAAGAAAGTAAATGTAAAGTTTTTTAAATAATAATATCAAGTTTTGATTATGAAATCTAAAACAGGTCTTACTTTGGTAATCCATCAACATTGCTCAATCTTTCAACTCTCTCTAACATTTCTTCTGTAGGACCCCCACCTCCATCTCCGTGTCCATAAAGCATCATACTAAACGATACACGACCTTTATCTTCAAGCTTTTCAACACTTTTAACAACCTGAAACACAGAAATGATATGACTATCTCATTTACTTAAAAAAAAATTTATCACATTAAGACAGTGTTTTTCAAAGTGAGAAATTTATACATCTTGGGAAACATGCAGAAATATTCTAGGGTAGTGGTAGTACCCCTAAAAATTTTTTTAAGAGCCAAAATCTGGTAGAGAAGTAAACTCAGGAGCTGCACTCACATTTTTACAGTTATAATGTCCATATATTATAATGAACTACTATTATGTACTATTTTTTAATATGTAAATACTAATTAACCAATATTAACAACTAAGCATTAACTGTGGGGTGGATAAGATTCATTAAGTAATAGGTAAGGTTGCTGAAAGTGAGATAAAACAGACAAGCTATATTCTACTCCAGTATTGGTAATATTAATTGGAACAAAAAATTATGGAAGCCTTATGTTTATTTTTATTATCTCACATTCTAAAAACAATCGCAAAGTCTTTAAAAAATACATTACAAAATATATACATCTGTCTATATATTTTATTATTATTATTATTATTGTGTGTCTAACTGACGAAGTTGCATACGACCCATGGGACAACAAATATTTGTCATAACCAAAATACAGCACAGTACAGGAAAATGAATCGGGGAAAAATATTTTTTTTAGTAGACACAAAAAAGATGACTTGCGATTCTACCTCAGTACATTAACACCAAACATTTGAAGAATATGGAAGGTAAACAAGCAAGCCTGTTACATTAAAATATATACATATAAAACTTTCGGTACTTCTCTATTATCCCGTCGACCACTTTTCATAACAAAAAACTATCGCCAAGCTGTAATGCCAAATAAACGGTAGAACGTTTCCATTGAAATATCAAAATAAATAAATAAATAAAATACAAGAATTTAAGGACACATTTGTTATTTTAATTAATGAAATAACTAATAAATCAGTAAAACATAATAAAAAATACATGCAAATGTCGAATTAAAAACCATTTGATGACATAACAAACACGTATAATGCTTCTGACATCAAGTAAATGGGACTGCATTTTGGGCGTTTAATCTTACAGTTTGAGATAGTTTTTTGCAATGAAAAGGGGTCGACAGGATAATAAAGAAGTACCAAACTTTCTATAAATGCAAAATTAAAGCTACATTTATTTGTATTCATTTATTATTTTCTTTCTTTCCATTTTTCTATTCATGATTATTAGAAGTAGATAAATAAACAAGTGGGTAAGTGTGATCGAAGATCGCTCAAAGAATTTCGTTTAATATTCCTTTCAAAACACTTTATCCTTTTTTTTAATAAATCCAAATTAATTTCATTTAGAAACCAAAAAAAAAAAAAGTCATGTTTTTTATAAAGTAAAAATTTACTGGTCTATTTTTCTCGTTTTTTCGAATATCTAAACCAGCCCGATAGTGGGCGAAGCTCACTATTATATTCTGTCATAGTAATATCTGTCATGTGGACTAAATGCGATATTTAAAAAAAATTAATTTCAAAATTAAACATGTTATACACCTTCAAAATGTTAAAATATACGAATATTTCCATAATCGGGTTTTTATCAAGATTCAATACGTTCCTCAAACTCATATATTTACTATTCTCTATTACTCATATTGATACTCGCTTTGTATTATTCTCAAACATCTGAAAAACCTGTTAAACTTCCGATATGACGTCAGATTTTCTTTTTAATTCTCTAATGACGTGATATTAATCTGTTTTGTGTACATATACATACGCATACTCCTTGTATTATTGAGAAATTTTTCTGTTTTATTACCACTATGACGTCCATCATTTTTATTTCATATTAATCTTTTTTCAATTGGTGAAACTTTTTATTTCAGTTTAATTTTTCGCGTGGAAATAGTCTGATAGAAAATTAATTATTGTAGAAAGAATTTCATCGTGGATTTTTAATTTTTGGCATCTTCTATAACGAAAAATGTTTAAATTTAATAGGAAAAGGCTGTTAGAATTTTGGTTTTTTATCTCTATTTATTAAAATAATACGAATTTTTCAAATTTTAATATTTTGAGCTCTTTATAGCTGATATTCAGATTTATACACAAAGTTTCAACTCTGTAAGTTACATAGTTTTTGAGAATGGCTCTGTGACAGACAGACAACGGAACGGGAGTAATAGGGTTTCATGAGATGAACGAAACCCTAATAAAAAGAGATAATACACTAACTACATGTTCCTATATTAAATTTTTTTTAAAGGTATACAAGGCAGAAAAGTTTGAGAAACACTGCATTAAGAAATAAAAAGAACACATACTTCTTCAACAGATGCAGTTGCTGTATAAGTTTTTCCAGGAGGGAAGTGGACTAAAACAGAAGAACCATCAATCCCTTCCCACAAAAAATTATCATGGGGAAATGAATTGACAAAACTCCAGCTCAACTTGGTTGTAAGAAATCTTTCAATACCACAAAGCCTAAATTTAAAGTTAGAAATAAATATAACTATTAAAAAAAATTACATTTAAGTAAAATTAGAGAATTTTTTTTAAATGAACAATTATTAACTTTATGCAAGTTATAATAAAACTGAAATCACTGACAATTATTACTATATTAAAACATTTTCAGGTTTATTTACTCTGTTCTCCTTTTAATTGGCAACAAATTTCAGTCGTGTTAATCAAGGTATACTTGTTTTATTACTTTTTCAGTGAGTAGTGAATTTTTTAATGAATTTTTTAATGAATCTCTTTATGTTAAGTGAATTATTTAAACAAGAACATTCAACCCTACAATATTAATAGTATGCAAGATAACTACATTCATTAGATTTCAAAAAATGACAAATTCAGTAAATTTCAGTAAATTATAATTTTTGTCATTTGGAACAGAGTGGTGCAAAATTTAATCAGATTAATGAGTGAAAATTAATTATTAGATTTTTAATCATGACTAAAGATTGGTAGGGAGGTGCCAAGAGGGAATAAAGGGCAAGTTGTCATGGAAGCGATAACGGAGTAAAAGAAAGCAGGGGGAGAAAAGAGGAGTGAGAAATGAAAAAGAAAATCTATAGAAGGAGGGAGAGGGGCAACTGAAAAACAGCTGGAAGAAATGAGGCAAACACTGAAAAAGAGCCGAAGAAAGAAAGGGGCCCCTATAGAATATACATATGCATGCAACTGAAGGATAGATCCCCTATGGGCAGTGAACCAGGGTGATAAATCCAAAAAAAGCTACATAGAAAAGAAAGAAAATAAAAGATCCGAAAACAAGAACTGTATCCCAAATAAGAAATAAGAAAACATAACTAAATATTTTCAAATATTTTATTCTCTCTATTTCCTGCTAGGTGGCATTAGCAATGTAAAAGAGTTGAATCTGTCCTGATTATTATCTTTGGTTCAATTGCCATTCAAGAAAACTTAAAAAATCAGTTTTAATAAATTTAGTTTCTCTATTTCCCAATAACAGTTGCTAACAGCATCAAAGAAAGTTGAGTTGGAACTGTTCTTGATTGTAGCTTGGGTTGGGGCATAAAAAAACAAGTGTAACATCATTCATATGCATAAATTTTAATATGTATAAATTTTAATAGAGAAAATTTTATAGTGACACTTAATAACAATCTCGAAGAAATGAAAGCTCTTCTAAGAAAGTTAAATGGCAGCCATACTTAATTTTCGTCTGAATAATCAGAATGATTAAATTAATCATGGGAAAATTTTTAAAGAGTAATTTCTTTTTCAATTTCAATCATGATTAAACTAGTAAATCTACAGATCAGAGGCCTCAACGTCAGTTCAAAAAATCATTGTTCTTACTAATTTTTAACATTATCTGAAAAATATTTGACACACTAAAATTCAATCTTTTTAAGTTATTTATACATTGATAAGAATATAAATTTATCGAAATTTTCGGAAATTTTAGAAGTATCCCCTTAAACACAATGTTATGCAATGATAGGATAAACTACTTGTTACTGTATTTTTTCAGAATAACAATACATTATTTCAGGGGGGCTCCGCCCCCCTGAACCCCCCGTTGTCGCTTTAATATTCTATTCTCAATTTCCAGTAATTGTGCTATTTTATTTCTTGAGTATATGTCTGAATGTATTTGCAATTTTCATTTCATTAGAATAACCATCTCTTTGTACAAGAGATTTTATCCTATCCTTAAAAGAATAATTATATTTCAAATACTAAACATCATATGTTTCTGAAGTTGAATAAAATTTCGTGTATAAATTATACTTATACAAATTTAAATTCCTCTTATTTGACCTATATTCAATTTACACATTCAACGTTTTTATTATTTTCATTTGGAAAACCGATTTGGTAATCATTTTTTAGTACTTAAAATAAATTCTCATCTATTTCATTAAAAAAAAGCATATTAAAAACTTAAAACCCGAAAATTGGCAATTTTTAATAAAACTTCGAGTAAAAATAATGCGATTCACTTGAATTTTTCTTTGTTGATATTCTTTGAAATATAGTTGCTTAGCAACCATTTATTGAAAGAGAGAAAAAAAATGCACTGGAAATTTTTGTAAAAAATGATAGAATAAAATGTATTATATTATTAGAGCAGATGTATAAAATTGCACCAAACATTGTACATCTAATTTAAAAAATCTGACGAATGTATTAACAAAATTTCAAATTAATTTGAATAATTTAAGACCTGACTTGATAAATTTTAGCCTTCATAACTTACACATTAAATACATTAATCAAATGCGCCATTTTATTTCAATGGATGAAAATTTTCAAAATCGTCTGAATTCCCATAGCAAAGCATTATGACCTAAAAAGAAATGTTTTCCGTAATCTTATTAAACTTATATTCGTGATTTCCTATTGTTTCTGTGAATGATTCTAGTATATCTTGGATTTCGTTCTACACAGTGGTTTTATTAGGATAAGCAAAAATTCCGAAAATAATTTCATGTTATCCTAGTACCTAAATAGCAATATTTACTTACCTGCCAACCACGAAACACTCGCATCTGATAGATAAGTTGAATAATATCTCGTGTACAAAAGCAACTTATGGAAATGTAAACTGAATCTACTGTATTTCACTTATAATATCTATTGCAGAAATCTAGTGTTATTACAATTTTTGTTTCGGAAAAACAGTTTTGATGGTCATTCTATATTTATTTTACATACGTACATCTTGATCTAACTCGATGGCAATAGCATACTAAAATCTCTCAATAAAATATTAAAATCACCCAATAAAATATTGTACCAAAATAGTCTGAATTATTTGAATTTTATTATTTTGATATTCTTTAAAATTTAGTTGCTAGGTTACGGTTAAATTAAAGAGTTAAATAAAAATAAATGCATTTTAAAATTTGCAGAAAATGATAGAATAAAATGTATTATATTATTAGAACAGATGTATAAAATTGCATCAAAAATTATACACCTAATTTAAAAAATCTGACGAATGTATTAACAAAATTTCAAATTAATT
Source organism: Maratus michaelseni (assembly GCA_963931845.1). Classification (NCBI taxonomy): domain Eukaryota; kingdom Metazoa; phylum Arthropoda; class Arachnida; order Araneae; family Salticidae; genus Maratus; species Maratus michaelseni. Next base: position 329,195,137 of record OZ007592.1, on the reverse strand, counting down.
TGAATAATTTAAGACCTGACTTGATAAATTTTAGCCTTCATAACTTACCGTTTAAATACATTAATCAAATGCGACATTTTATTTTCAACGACTGAAAAAATTCAAAATCGTCTGAATTCCCATAGGAAAGCATTAGGATAAAAAAGAAATGTTCTATATTTTCCGAGCGAATGAACCAAATGTAACTAAAAACTATACAGCTAATTCCGGGTATCTCACCAACATACCTACCAAAAATCAAACTAATCGGATCATTTTTACGGCAGTTATCGCGGAACAGACAGACAGACAGACAGACAGACAAACAGACAGAAACCAAAAACTTTTCGGGTCTCAACAGTAAGCCTTCACTGACGTTTCGGCAATTATTCATGATTAAATTTTGCTGGATTCAGAATTTTGTTGACAAATAAATCGGCTAAAAAAGTAATTTATTAATGCCAACCTTGATTTAGATAGCTACTTTTAATTTTTTTTAACCTAAAAGTAATTTTCCTAAAGAATTTAACCAAAATAATTTTTGTTTTTAGGTAGCTTCAATTACAAAAAATAAGAAACTACAAATTGCAGACAACCAGAGGAAAGAAATTTCAGAAAATGTCAGTACATTTTCATCGAATATGATCCCCAAATCCCCGATCATGAACCACCCTCTGTCCAAATGTTGATTAATATATGATTTTGTCATGTGATAGCACTCGTATTTAGGAACCAATATATGAATGTGACAGCATGTGTACAGAAACTACCAAGGTCTCAACCGAGTTCATTTGCCAGCATCCACCATCATCTTTCAAAATGGCATCATACTTAAAGATTTCAAATTCAAAAAGCTGTACAAAAAAATATAAACCAAAAAAGTTTTTTTGCTTAAGTGGAAGTTTTCCCTTCACTTGATACAAGGATTCCAGAATATTTTTTGTTTCACCTCCATCTTTTAAAAAAAGGCTTAGATATAGCAGTTTGAAATTATAGAGTGGTTGACGTAAGATAGCAGATTAAGATAAGGGATTCCTCTATAAACAGGTTTAATTTTTACTTTCTTCTATCTATAATAAGGGAAAGTATTGTAATCGAAATTTTTTTCGACTCACGGTTTTCGACAGATTTACATGTTTTAGGGGTCAGAGATTCCAAAAAACATGTTTTTACAAAATGTCTGTCTGTCCATGTGTGTGTCCTCTTTGTATCATCGAAAAGTGTATCGAAAAGTGTAAGTAACTAAATTTCATTTATAGGTTTTCGGCTATGGCCAGCAATTCCCACTTGAATTTGGAGATATTACACCAAAGGGGACGATGTGAGTGATTTTTGTTCCATTTTCATTATTGTATCATCAAAAAGTGTATGAAGTTATGCATAGAATTGAACCAAATTTTAGGTATATATTTCTAATTAAGGCTTGCAGGTCCCAGTTGAATTTGTGGATATTCTGCCGGAAAAGGACACTGTGATAGCCACTTAAAGATTTCAAATTAAAAATTATGTACAAAAAAATTAGAAATCCTAAAAAAATTTTCCATTAAATGCTCGACCTTGATCCAAGGATTCCGAGGCAATTTTTGTTTTGTCTCTATCTTAAAAAATGGCTGAGATATAGCAATTCAGAATTTTAGGGTCACTGACAGTTTGAAACAAGATGGCAGGATTCCTCCATAAAAAGGTTTAATTTATGAGTTTTAGTGAACATGCTTTCTGGCAAATTTTCTTTCATTGTTGTAACCATCATTCCAACTCTTATATGCTTAACACTATATATTCATATTCACCAGCGTCAAATCCTCATCAAGCTTGGCATCACTTAGCAAAGTATTGGCAAATTTGGTGATAAAAATAGGTTGCCATAAATAAAGCCAACTTGGCTATAGCTGACTAATTTGGCGAAATTCTGATTCAAATTCAATATTGACGAGAACTGGGAATGAATCTCCTGTAATATGGTTCAACGCATTTTAGCTTCAGGTTTTCCAATAAAATTGGCTAAAATCTTAAATCCAAGAATAAGGAGGCTACCTTTTCCCCACTGGTACAGGCCAGAAAGACTTTTCGTAATCGTGTTTCTCATTGGTTACTCATGCAATGAAGGGTGCTTCCCATCCAGGTAACCGACAATTCAAAAGCAGCTGACGCAGAACAGAATGACGAAAAATATTTATTTTATCAGCGATGTGATAGTGAATTTTGAAGTATTAACATGTATGAGATAGAAGAAAGTTTTGGGATTGGCACATCCGACTAGTTTAATTTTATTGAATGTGGTTTCTTGCAAATTTTCTTTTATGGTTGTAACCATTGTTCGATTTCTCATATACTCCAAAATACATAGTCATATTCACCAGCATAAAATTCTTGCAAATGTTAGCGACATTTGGCAGAATATTGCCAAATTTGGCAACAAAAATATGTTGCGATAAATGAAGCCAACTTGGCAATAACTAACATTTTTTTTTAAATTACCATTCAAATTCAATATGGGTGAAAACTGGGAATTTCTAAAATTTCTAATTTTAACTTCGTATGTTTGAGTAAAATTAGCTGAGTTCTTAGATATAAGGAACAGGTAAGCTTTTCCTCCTGGTACAGGCCAGAAAGACTCTTTTATATCAATTTAAAATTGCAGGAAAAAAAAAGAAAATATGAAAATGGTCTACAAAAAATATTTTTTTTTTAAATAGTAAATACTCATATTTTTTAAATAAAAGGTACTGTTGAAAGCAGAGAAAAAAAAAAAACTTGTATACATGGGTATTTTTTGTTACTTTGTATTTCTGTCAGGGCTATTTAATTGAAATTTAAAACTTTAGAAAAAAAAAATGAAAATATAAAATTGACCAATAATTTCTTTTAAAATAGTAAATATCTTTTTTAATTTAAAGGTACCATTTTTCAGAATCAAATGATACCAGTCTGGATCCTGTACTCTCTGTGGTTCTATAGGAGATAGCGTTTCAAACAAAGGTGATTGACCCGCACAAATTTTAATAGAATAGATAACTTCCAATGTAATTTTTTATAGTACAATATGAGAATTGGTTTTTACACAAATTACACAAATTGATTTTTACACAAATACCTTCTCCTTACACTCTTGGATAAAATGGAATAATCAACCTTAATAGCTTCCTTTAAATATGAAATTAAAATGTTTCCCATAAAAATTGAAAATCAACAAGGAATAAATGTTAATTCTTAATCTGGCAGAGTTTTTTGTTGATAATGAAGATGGACCTAGTTTATCTACACATCTGAACATTTTATTTAGAATTATACAAAATTATATGAAGAATAACTGTTTATTCTTGATAAATGGAGACATTAGTTAATGAAGGAAATGCATGCAAGTTTCTATACAACAACATTATTAGAAAGAGTAAATAACAAAACTTTAAGCTTTAAAAATATTTTACTGCTTTAAATCATACTGATTTAACATATGCTAAATTTGATTTCAACATGCAAATTATTGAATTTTTTAAGGTGTATTTTTGATTTTTAATATATGAAATGTGCTTTTAGATGCATTAAAAATATCTTTGTTTATGAAGACATGTAATTATACTGCCATTCAAAAATGTAACTAAAAATGTAGCTTTACATTTGAAGACATGTTCATTTACAAGTAAAAAAAAAAAAATTTTTTTTTTTTTTAACAGTAAATAAAGCTGTAAATGGCATGCATTGAATAAACTATACTACATAAAATATTAAAATAATTTCAGACTATTTTTTAAGTTTTTTTTACCCCTTGAGTACCATTGACAACATTTCACACAGATATATTTTTTATTTTTGAAACACAAAACATGATATCTTGTCCTTGGCAATGTGGGGACAGCTTAAAGCAAAGAAGATATTTTATCAATGGTACTCAAAGCACATATGAACTGTATTATTTTTAGAATTTTTCTATATGGTTATGCAGGATCATTGATAAAAGGTCTCCGAAATTGCCAGGGATATATGCATCTCAAATGGAAGAACATTTCATATACTAACTGTAGAATTAGGGATGAAAAAACTTTTGGCAAGATAGGGGCTGCAATGGATCAAAACTGTCAGAGCATGAGAATTTGTGAATCTAGACCGTTTTAATGCAAATAAAACTAATTTTGTCGGTCATTTGTTACAACAGATGAAAGTTGCATTTACTATTATACCCATGAGACCAAGCATCAATCAAAACAATTGAGACATATGGGTGAACAACTATTTTAAAGGACTCGAAGAATTGCACTTTCGTGATGGCATAATGGCTTTGAAACATCGCTGGATGAAATGCATTGAACAAAACAAATTTTCTCATTTTCAATATCATTTTGTGAATTTTTCAAATCACCCTTGTATATGGGTGAGACAAAATATCCTATCTTAAAAAGAACTCTATGGAAATTATTTTGACTTTTAAAGTCTTTTGCATTTATCTAATTTATATATTATATCACACCATGATTTTTGCATACCCATAACATAAACTTACTTTTGATCTGATAGTTCTGCAGTGCATGAAAAGAAATGAACAGAAAGAAACTCAAAGGTTTTAGTATTTCGTGTCTCAGAAATTCCCATATACACTCCTAATTTTCTTTGCATTTTTGCATTGACTCAGAGAAGACTGCTTTAAAAAAAAAGGGGGGGGAACTGCACCTTTTGGGGGAACTCTTATGTATCTAAAGTGCCCTTTTTAGCGACTAGCACCCTTACCTTTTTACTTTCTAGGATATACACAACATCTGAGTACATTCAAAATACTTTACTTTGCTGAATACTGCACAAATTTAAGATAAACTCAAATATCAAAAGTAATAAATTCAAAAATACAAAGAAACCTCTCTTTAAAAATCCCAAAATCATTGTATACCTTAAATTATGTTAGTAAACTGAAAACTTTTAATAGAAAAATTTTCTTTAGTAACACAGCATTTAAAATTTAGTGAAAGAAAATGAGGAGCAAACTAAAAGAGCTCAATAATAAATTTTAATTCCTACTTTACACTTTAAAAAATTTTAAATATCTTTAAAATATTATAAAATAAAACTGATATAAATTAAAATGTTGTATTGTTTATTTTTGGTCATAAAATTACAATGAAAAAGTATAACATGAATGATGACAATTATGCTGTGAATAGGCAGGGATCGCACAAATCTTTTGGCAATGAATGATTGCTGGCAAACAACAACAAAAAATTGGAGAAATATGTTATAAAGCAAATAACCAAGAATCAAGCCAAATATTGGGAGTTTTCCATCAAACCGAAGAAAATTGACATCTCTGTTTCTGCCATTCCATAGTAAAAAAGGAAAAATTTCTAAGGAAAAAAACAAAACAAAAAAATACTTTAAAAAGCTGTGAAATAAGAATAAAAAGATTATTGAAACAACTAAAAATTATAGATCCACAGAAGATTTTCATACGAGCAATCAATTTTTTTTAGAATGTTGAAGGAGGAAAAAAACTTTTTGGTTACACTATGTCAAATATTCCAATAAATATGGCAAAAAGATAAAATAAAAACTCACTTCATTATTTGGGGAATTTGGGCAGAATACCCAAATGTATCTGGGAGCCAAAATTCTTTACATCTTCTACAAAACTCTTGCTGGAAAAAACGTTGCCCATATAGGAACTGTCTAACGAAAGATTCACCCCTAGAAATAATAATAATCATTTTAAACAAAAATAACTTTTAAAAATGAAAGCAAAAAAATAATGCACCAAAGCTTCCGTAAATTAGATAATAAAAAGAATCAGCTACGTAACAACAATCACCAGAGCTTAAAAAAATCTCTGATGCCAAGTTACCATGACAAATTGGAAATACAGGTGCAAAAATATCTGATTTTAGTACTACAGTCGAACTCGCTTATAACGAGCCCTGATTTAACGAGAACCTGGATATAACGAGGGAATCAGAAATACTTGGTTGGTACAATATTAAGTCTATGGGAGCATAATTCATTTTTAATGAGCAAACCCCGGTTATAGTGAGCTGTGATTCATAAAATTTCTATTGACTTCCACCTCTCCAGCTCAGCTAATCGTTTCTTGGAAAAATTCCTTTAACATTCCGAATTCAGCCGAAAGTTAGTAATGAGTCATAAATCCTGAGAAAAAGTGATGGCGGCATTTTTCATCGTGTGGAGAGCACATGCCAGGACCTCGCACGACGACCTTGAGGAGACGTACAGAGAGGATGGAGGTTGCTGATTGGACAGAAGTTTACTCTGCATAGGAGTGGTAGGATAGGGGCTTGTGTGAAAGTCATTCTTTGATCTGCATTCATAGAGTACGCTCGTCAAATTTTATCTTGAAATGTTGAAACATAAAATTTTATCAGTTGATGAAAAAGTAAGGATTTTACAAGAATTAGAGGATGGCTTAAAAATTTCTGAAATCTGCAAAAGGTATTATTTATCTTCTTCCACTGTTTCAAATTTGTTAAAGAACAAGAAAAGATTAATGGCTGGGTTCGATCAAAATAAGAATGACTGTGTAAACGTTTGAACAAACGTGCCAAAGAGGATTTGTACGAAGCTCTTTTGAAGTGGATGAAGGTGCAACATAGTGGCAGATTTACCTATAAGTGATCCACTTTTAAAAGTTCAAGCAGAAAAATTTTCTGAACAATTTGGCTATTCTGGATTTGTATGTTCAAATGGATGGTTTGTTCGATTCAAGAATAGACACGGGATAACCTGTGGAAAAATTTGTGGTGAAGCAATGTGTGCAAACATGGCAGATATCGCGACATAGATGAGTGAAAAGTGGCCAGTCATCAGAGAAGATACGCAAAAGATGACATTTATAATGCCGATGAAACGGTCATTTTCTACAACGTAACCCCACAACAGACTTTTAAGTTCAAGGGTGAAAAGTGCGTGTAAAAACCTAGGTGTTTTAAGCATGTAAAAAAGCTTCCTGTTGATTATGACCACAGCAGGAATGCCTGGATGACTGCAGACATTTTCACAAAATTCATTTCAAAATGGAAGAGCCAACTAAGGAAAGAAAAGTGTAAAATTCTTCTTTTAATTGATAATTGTTCCGCGCATCCCAAAATCACTGGACTTACAAAAGCATAAGGATTAAATTTTTACCACCAAATTCTACAAGCATTATCTAGCGTATGAACCAAGGGGCCGTCAGAGGTTTTAAATCAAACTTTCGTAAGCACTTGATTTTGATGTTTCTCGATAGAAGAGAAAAAATATGAACAACCTCAAATGCTAGTGTAAACATACTGGAAGCGATACGTTTAATGAACGATGCATGGGAAAACGTTGCATCAACATGCATTACCAATTGCTTTCGTAAGGCTGGATTGGACCTTTCTCAAGAGGGGCAGATCTCTGAGGAAGAAGAAGAAGTAGACAACTTAAAAAATTTGGAAATGAGTAGAGAAGAATTTGAAAATTATGTATCTGTTGACGCCAATGTTATCACTTCCAAGATACCTACTCCCAAGGATATTGTAGCTGAAATTCAAGCTAAAGAAGATGAAATAAATGATGAAAGCGACAATGATAAGAATATGAAGAATTTCAAGCTGAACCACCCCCAACATACTCAACAGCTTTTGAGTGTGCAGAAAAACTTCAAACTTCTTTTGAAGACAAGGTGCAAATGACGATGTTTTTCGGGCCATGAATCTTCTCCAAAGAACAATAACACAAAAAAGAGACAATAAGAAAGTTCAAAGCAAATTAACCAACTTCTTTTGTACTGTACAGAAATAAAAAATAAATAAAATATGTATAATAAAGTAAAAATGCATGAATTTTTATAATTTTTTACGAACTTGTTTTTTACGAGCACCCGGTTATAATGAGCAAATATCATGGTCCCTTCGTGCTCGCTATAAGAGAGTTCGATTGTATATCAACTTTTTAATCTCCCTTTTTTTTTAGATTAAAAACAAATTAAAATTAAGCTGTCAATAAATTCAGTTTCTTTCAATTGAGCTTTGTATCAATGTTATATATGTCAAATGTTTCTAGTGAGAGAGGGTTTTGTTTAAGCTAAACAAGAGCAAACTGAGATCATCAACAAAATCAGATAGTGTTAAAATTTACTATTTCTACATTAGAAGAAATTGATCCAACTAAAGTAGAGGACAAATGGGGTACAACAACAATTTTATTGGGACAAGAGGGCAAGAGTTAAATGGAAATGACTTGAGTACTTTAAAATAGCTCAATCTCTCTAAACTAAATTTTGAGTGGGAAAGAATAAAACGCTTTCAGTATCTGGTGCGGGGAAGATATTTTCCCAAGCATTTTTTGTTTTGTTTTATTTTATTTAACTTAAACTGTACGTTTGACTTGAATTTGGTTACTGTGCTTCATTTTCCCTCCCGAAGCTGCCGTTCCGGCATTTTATTTACGTTTTTTCTTCAACATCGGCTCGGTTGAATTGTTTTGTGCCGCTTCTCGGTCATGGATCGTATACGGCAATTTTGCTTGCAATCGCAATAATTTTCCTTTAAGTTAAAAATGTTGTTTCAATTTAATTAATAAGTAAAGCCATTTTTAAAGTTATTTTTATACTTAAAGTAGTTTTCTAAATTCTTAATAGTATTTAATAAATTTATGTAAATGAAAGTAAAAATGTTAATTATTTTTCAACTTATGCAAATCGCATAGTCGTTCCTGATTGGCCGATAAGTTTTCGTTCCAATTTAAAGGGACAGCGATTTCACTTTCAGTGTTGTGATGAAGTTTCTGGGTGCTTTGCGATGTGTTTAGTAAATTTTGAGATGCATTCTTTCCCTAAAGTAGATGAAATTTTGACGAGATGATGGTATATTTGATTTATAATTGTACTACGCTTGTTTATAAGGTTTTAAATCATCAGTATTGCTAAATTCAAGTCATTCATTCAACTTGGTATTCTTCATTATATTTATTTTTGGAGCAGTAAGTTAATGTTCCGACCTGTGTTTTTATAAAATAAAGTTATCATCCATGGAATTCTAGGAATGAAACATGAGAGGGCCACAGTATATAGTCCCCAAATGAATAGGACCGCAGAGAGATACAATAGAGTATTATTTGAGGGTACGAGAACATTTATGCAAGCAGCTAATCTTCCGGCCACATTATGGGTGGAGGCAGTTATGGCAACAAATTATATCCGTAATAGGATATTTCATACAGGTATTGAGGCAATTCCTTTCGAATGATGGTATGGAAGAAAACCATCCATTTCTCATTTGAAGCGTTATGGGTGCATAGCGTATGTACATCAACTAAAGGAAAAGAGAAACAAATTTCAGTCCCGAGCGAAAAGAGGGATTTTTGTGGGCTATGGATTGGGATCCTGTGGATACCGTGTTTATCTACCTAATGAAGATATAGTAGTGGAATCAAAGCATACTACATTTGACGAAGCACAAATAGGGAAACCTCTTGAACAGAACATAATACACTGTACTTTTGCAGATTTTTAAAATGATGACAATGAATTCTTTACAGGTCTAGACCAGTTGCGAATTACGAAAGAGGATAAACCCACTAACCACCAGCCTAGTAGCTCTAAAGTTCCAATTGATGAAGAGAAACTGCAACAACAATCCGAAATGGATTCTTGTGACAAAAGGGGAGATGATTGGTCTTCTACAACATCTGAAGAATCTCCAGGTGTGATCTCAAAGGAAGAAGACGAGGGTAAAGTAACATTTTACAGATTTATGAAGAAAAGAAAGAAAGGAAGAACCAAAGGTAAAATTGATATTTATTTACTATCTTCTACTGGATCAAGATTAAGATCTAATCAAGAGTTGCAGGACTATTGTAAAATGCATAATATATTAGATGACACTGTAGCTAATTTCTCATTAGGGAATACATTTGAAGGTCCCATTAAGCTAGAAAAGGAACCTGAAATTGATATAGTAACTGAAGAAGCACTCTTAACTGAAATAATTATACCCCCTCACAAGCAAAACAACTTCCCGAAGCTCAAAAATGGAAAAAGGCAATGGATCAAGAGATCCAAACAATGTCAGATAGAAATGTTTGGACACCTGTCCCAAAAGTTGATCAAAGAGTCATAGGAATGAAATGAGTGTATACCATAAAGGGAAATAGTGAAGGGAAGAATTGTATATATAAAGCACGTTTGGTTGCTCTAGGAAATAATCTAAGAGAAGGTTTAGATTACAATGAGACCTATAGTCCCGTAGTTAATTTTACATTTATTCTTCTTTTTATAGCACTTTTTATTAGAATAATGAATTGGGTGCATTGTCTTCTTGATGTTAAGTGTGCATACTTGTATGGAGACATAGATAAGGAAATTTGCAAAAGACAACCCGAAGATTATACTATTCCAGATAAAGAACTTTTCGTATTAAAATTGATGAAAAAGGCCATTTATGGTCTTCATCAAGCAGGAAGATGTTGGTACAATGAATTGCATAATAAATTAATTACAAATGGATTCATTGAAGTAGAAGGATTAACTTGTGTTTATTCTTATAAAAATCAAGCATTTGTTATAGTGTATGTTGATGACTTGCCAATTTTTGCCAAGAATGCGGAGATTTTAAAAGAAGTAGTAAAGTTAATTGAATCCATTTATGAAGTCAGAATTTTAGGTCCTATATCAATGTTACTAGGTATAAACTTTAAAGTAGAAGATGAGATAGTCAATATTAACTGTGAAAATTACATTGAAAAGTGTTTAAAGAAGTTTGATGTTCCTGATTTTTCTAATGTTTCTCTTCCTTTTCCTCCCAGATATAATCCTGTTCCAGTTGCTGAAGATGAACTGCCAGAGAACCTACCCTACCGAAATCTACTGGAATGTCTCCAATATATTGCACACCGATGTCGTCCAGACATAGCCTGGCCTGTTGCTTCTCTAACCCAGTATACAGAAAGACATAGTCTTGCACACTACAAAGCTCTTCTTCGAATCCTGATGTACCTATCTTCGACGAAATCTCTTGGATTAAAACTGACTAGATCTGACTTTCCAATCCAGCTAGCTGTCTATGTTGACACATCTTGGGCAAGTGACACAACTAACAGAAAATCGTGGAGCAGATGTATTGCCTTCCTGAACAACATTCCGGTAACCTGGCGTTTAAACAAGCAAAGCTGTGTTGCCTTGAGCCCCATGGAAGCAGAATTTATAGTAGCTACTGAAGCTGTTAAGGACTTAAATTTTTACACATGACCCTTGCAGAAGTAGAGAAATACCTTAAACTAGACACCTCCATTATTCAACGTCCACTTTTATTCTGCGACAACACTGCAGCCATCTCCTTTGTTAAAAACAAAGCTGATACCATAAGGAATCGCTATAGTGACTTGAAATATAAGTTTATAAGAGACTGGTATAACCAAGGTCTTTTTGACATTAAGCATGTCAAAGGAAAATTATGCTGATATGCTGACAAAATCACTTGTCAAGGACTCTTTTCTTCGATTTGGAGAAATATTTTTGTGGTAATGAACTCTGGGGAAAAAAAAAAAAAAAGACTTTGATCCTGTTAATTACAAAAGCTGTAATGAACTTTAAAACAGAAATCAAAAATGAATGGGAAAGAGGGGCATTCTGTGAAGAAGATATCTTCCCAAGCATTTTTTGTTTTGTTTTATTTTATTTAACTTAAATTGTACATTTGACTTGAATTTAGTTACTGTGCTTCATTTTCCCTTCTGCAGCTGTCCTTCCGGCATTTTGTTTACGTTTTTTCTTCCACATCGGCTTGGTTGAGTTGTTTTGCACCGCTTCTTGGTCATGGATCGTACTCGGCATTTTGCTTGTGATCGCATTAATTTTCCTTTAAGTTAAAAATGTTGTTTCAATTTAATTAATAAGTAAAGCCATTTTTAAAGTTATTTTTATACTTAAAGTAGTTTTCTAAATTCTTAATAGTATTTAATAAATTTATGTAAATGAAAGCAAAAATGTTAATTATTTTTCAACTTATGCAAATCGCATAGTCGTTCCTGATTGGCCGAAAGTTTTCGTTCCCATTTAAAGGGACAGTGATTTCACTTTCAGTGTTGTGATGAAGTTTCTGGCTGCTTTGTGATGTGTTTAGTAAATTTTGAGATGTATTCTTTCCCTAAAGTGGATGAAATTTTGACGAGACGATAGTATACTTGATTTATAATTGTACTATGCTTGTTTATAAGGTTTAAAATCATCAGTATTGCTAAATTCAAGTCATTCATACAACTTGGTATTCTTCATTATATTTATTTTTGGAGCAGTAAGTTAATGTTCCGACCTATGTTCTTATAAAATAAAGTTATCATCCATGGAATTCCTGGCATCCTTATTGAAAATTCATGTAAGTAACCTTTTACACATCTTAATTACAAATTTTTAAGATTGAATACTTTACAAGTTGATTCACAAACTTTATCGCACAGTTCTTATGTTTTCAAGAGTTTACTAGTTTTCTTTCTCCACTCTGATACTCTGCAAAAATGATACTTTGGGTTTTAACCCTTCTACTGACAACTAGAGGGGCCCCGGAAACCCACATCTGGCCTATAACACTTCAAAGTTTCTGTCTTAAAAAAAATTCAAGATGGCTCACAAAAAATATAACAGGTTGGCTTGATTTTGACCAACCTATAAAAACCCGGGTGGGTTTTTAAAAGAAAAAAACTTGAAAAAACACAAGTGGTTTAAATCATTACTTAAAATTGCACTTACCTAGTTGATAATAAATATATTAATTTAAGCCAAACTGTACATATTAAATCATGGGCATAGAGTTTTCAGAAACACAGGAGGAACTCAAAAATGCTCTACAGAACAAAAAAACTTGCAAAGCACTTTCAAGGAAAATAAATATTGTTATGAATTTTGTAAATATTTCATTCTTTTTAATTTATTTTATTTTATTATTGTGAAAATTGCAGCATTATTAATGTATTTCCTATTGAGCATCATGTAACTCAGTGCTAAAGGCCTCAGGTGGTTTGCAAGGAAAACAACCTTACACCCTCATCTTTATAATGGAAGTCTATTGAAATATCGCCAAGGAATGGGTTTATCGCCAAGTTGGCGATGGTTTTGGCGACTTATTTTTGTCGCCAAATTTGGCGATATATCGCCAAATGTCGCCAAGTTGGCGACGGATTTGGCGACTTTTTGTGCAACCACACCCCCCTTATACCTATACATTGGGATCGTTTCTTGCTTGGGTTCTCTATCGAAAGTTAAAGCACTTTCTGGTAATTTCTAGCATCTGAAGGCTCTGGAATAATCTGGAAAGATCTCTGAAACCTATATAAGGACCTCCATCAGTTCAGTTAGTTAGTTGTCTGTCAACTGCGATTGAATTCATACGAGAGTCTTTGCATTGAGAACTGTGTTTCTCGGATCGATTTTGTCGTTGATACGTCGTATTGAACGCATTGTTTCTGTGTGAAATTTTGCTGTGCTTTTATTGGATTTGAAGATTACTGAATATCTTGTAATTTTCAGAAGATATTGGTGTTCGTATTGCACTGTTTATAGTGAATAAAGCCTTTTGATTATTCTTATATATTGGCATCAGTCCTTTCGAACCCCGAGCTCACAACATTTGGTGTCAGAAGTGGGATTGAATGCCGATCACCAGAGCAATGGAGGGTGAACTGAAACAATTATTGGAGAAATTAGCTGCGAATCAGGCTGAGATGTCAACCAACCTTGGCGAGATGAAAGCTGAAATGAAGAAGGATATGTCAGCGATGGATGAGAAAATGACTGCCAACCTTGGCGAGTTGAAAGAAGAAATGAAGAAGGAAATGACTGAGATAGATGAGAAAATGACCGCAAACCAGGCTGAAATGAAAGCGATGTCGGAAGAAATGAAGAAGGATATGTCAACCAACCTTGGTGAGTTGAAAGAATTAATAGATAATAAAATAACATCTTTAAATGAAAGAATTGACAGCGTGGAAAACAAATTTGAAGGAAGATTTCTGGAAATAGAGGAAAAAGTTCAAAAGACAGCCAATACCGTAGAAGAAAGGATAGAGAGTATAGAAAAGGAGTTGGAAAATGTGAAGAAACAAAAGATAACTGCCGAAAACTATCCCGAAGATGTCAAGTATCAAGCTATGCTTCCCCGGGCCTCTATTAAACTCTCGACCTATGACGGAAAATCCTCATGGCCAGTTTTTAAGACACAATTTGGGATCGTAGCGGACGCTAATGAATGGGATTCCCAGACAAAGGCTTGCCAGCTAGCTGCGTCTCTACGAGCTGATGCTGCCGACGTCCTACAGACTTTGCCTGCAAATGAACCGCTGGATTTTGAAACGCTCGTCAGTGCCTTAGAATTGCGTTTTGGCGAGAAATGCATGAAGGAATATAGCAGACTCCAGCTCAAATCTCGACAGCAGAAATCCACTGAATCCCTGCAAGAGCTTGCTACGGATGTCGAGAGACTTTCACATCTTGCTTATCCTGACTGTCCGACTGAAATTAGAGAAAGCTTAGCTCTGCAGCATTTTATTGATGGTGTGCGTGACTCTGAGATCCAGAAGGCACTCCGGATTGCAGATCTCAGTGACTTAAAAGGGGCTTTAGTTTACGCTCTGAAATTCGAGGCAGCCCAGCAAGCTACTAGGAAAGATCGACACTTTGTGCGAGCAGCCAACCTGCCTGAGACGTCGGATAGAGCTGTGGAGTGCTTACAGCAGCAGATGAATGACATGATGAGGCAGATGAACTCCTTAATGGCCAACAAACCTTACAGGAAGATCAAGTGCTGGAAATGCAGTGGAGAAGGCCATATCCAAATCGACTGCCCAAGACGACCCAGCACCGAAGGTAATAGCTCACCCGCTAACGGAGGAGCAGGAAAATTGATTAATGGCCATCTTGCGGGGCGGAGGTTTCCAGATCTTAAGAAGCCTCATTTTCAAGTATGTGAAATTTCTGCAAGAAGTTGCGGCGAGAACGGAGTTTTTCTAGTCGGAAGTGTGAATGATTTGCCCTGTAATATGATCATCGATACAGGAGCCAATGTGACCATCATTCGGAAAGATCTAGCTCAGCGGCTGAAAGAAAAACTCTCCTGGACCCCGCCACGTGTAATCCTTCAAACTGTGACAGGAGATAAGATCGACATATTTGGAAGAATGACACTGGAAATAAAGTTTGGGAACGCCGCTTACCACCATACAGTCTATGTGGCCGATATTTCAGACCCTTTCATACTCGGACTGGACTTTTTAAAAGAGCATGGATTTACACTGGATTTTAAGAATAATGAGTTACGCTCTGCTCAAGAAGATGTCACTATTTTCAAACTTGGAAATGAGCCCAAATCTATTCAACAGATCACAGCCAAGGCAGATGTTATCATTCCTCCTCGGACCGAAATGATGATACATGGATTCACTGAGAACGAAAGAAGTTTCCAGTGTGGCTTGGTTGGATATCCTGAGAAAAGCCCAAAGGGAGTGCTAATAGCATCAGCGCTGGTAGATCTGTCGAGAGATGTGATACCTGTGAGGATTGCGAACGTAAGTGAAAAGTCTAGAATTATCCAGAAGGGTGAAGTGCTTGCAACCTGTGCTCCAGTCACCTGCGTTTGCAAAGACCTGAGCTTGACGTTGTCGGAGCCGCCTACAAGTTTAACACCTGTAATTGGACGAAATGAAAATTTATCTCCTGAACAGAGACATGCCGCAGAAAGACTGTTCCAGGAATTTAAGGATGTGTTTTCTCAAAACGAGAGTGATATTGGTCGCACTTCTCTGACACGTCATAGAATTGATACTGCCGACCATCCACCGATTAAACAGCATCCCAGACGCTTGCCGTTCGCTAAACAAGAAGAGGTGTCTAAGCTCTTGCAAAAGATGCAGGATAGTGACATCATCGAACCGTCATCAAGTCCGTGGGCCTCTCCCATCGTGTTGGTCCGAAAGAAAGATGACTCCACAAGATTTTGTGTGGATTATCGTAAACTTAACGATATCACGAAGAAGGACAGCTATCCTCTACCAAGAATAGACGACACACTAGATACTCTTTCAGGACATAAATGGTTTTCCACACTTGATTTGAAGAGTGGATATTGGCAGGTAGAGATCCATCCTGATGACAAAGACAAGACTGCATTTACTACTGGACAAGGACTTTGGCAATTTAAAGTTATGCCGTTCGGGCTCTGCAATGCTCCAGCAACGTTCGAGCGCCTCATGGAGACAGTGTTAAAAGGCCTGACTTTTGAAGCTTGTCTCATCTACCTAGATGACGTCATCATTGGTGGCCGCACGTTTGAAGAACATCTTGGAAATATTCGAAAAGTGTTAACGAAGCTAAGAGCGGCGAATTTAAAGCTGAACCCTCTGAAATGCAAGTTCTTCCAACGCGAAGTAAATTATTTAGGACACATCATCTCAGCTGAAGGTGTTCGAACAGATCCTGAAAAAGTTTCTGCAGTAAAGAACTGGAAGCGTCCGGAAAATGTCCATCAGTTGCGAAGCTTTCTGGGACTATGCACTTATTACAGAAAGTTTGTCCAGGGGTTCTCCAACATCGCAAGACCATTGCATAGGCTCACTGAAAGCAAGCAGAAGTTTCTATGGACACAAGAATGCGAGAATTCCTTCCAGCGGCTGAAAGAAGCTCTCACATCCTCTCCAGTCCTTACCTATCCGCACCCCAAGAAACAGTTCATTGTGGACACGGATGCCAGTCATGAAAGTGTCGGCGCTGTACTTTCCCAAGAAATAGATGGCCAAGAACGAGTCGTAGCATACTGGAGCAAATGTTTATCGAAACCAGAGCGGAATTATTGCGTCACTCGTAAGGAGTTATTAGCTATAGTGAAAGCCATAGAACACTTCCATCACTATCTCTATGGCAGGAAATTTCTCCTTCGTACTGATCACGCATCCCTAACATGGCTGATGAATTTTAAGAACCCAGAGGGCCAAGTAGCCAGATGGATACAACGGCTCCAGGAATACGATTTTGACATCAGGCATCGTAAAGGCTCATCACATGGAAATGCTGATGCCTTATCAAGAAGACCGTGTCCCGAAAGTTGTCGCTATTGTTCAAGAGCGGAGAACAAGTTTAATCCGAACATGTCATACGCCAGACGAAGACTTCACTATCAACGCCACCAGATCCTTGGAGCGATGAGAAGATTCGAGAAGATCAAATGGCAGACTCTGACATCAAACCAATTTTGGAGTTATTAGAATCTTCTAGCACGAAGCCCAGTTGGAAAGACATCTCGACTTACAGTCCTACGACGAAGCAATATTGGGCTCTTTGGAACTCCCTCCACGTCAGGAATGGTGTCCTGTACCGAAAATTCGAATCGGAAGATGGGAAGACATCTCGGTGGCAGTTGGTACTTTCTCGATCCCGAATCCCAGAGGTCCTCGAAGAATTACATGGCAGTCCCACCGGAGGCCATTTTGGAGTCATGAAAACATTACACAGAGTCCGAGAGCGCTTCTTTTGGGGAAGAGCGAGAGCTGACGTCGAACAATGGTGCAAATCTTGCGATGCATGTGCAGCTCGAAAAGGACCAAAGAAACGTAGCCGAGGAAGACTACATCTCTACAATGTAGGAGCACCTTTTGAACGCATCGCCCTTGACATCCTAGGTCCTCTGCCAAGAAGTGCTGATGGCAACAAATACCTCCTTGTTGTCATGGACTATTTCACAAAATGGCCTGAAGTTTATGCCATCCCTGATCAAGAAGCTTCTACGGTTGCGGATGCCTTGGTACACCAGTGGATATCAAGGTATGGAGTCCCCCTTCAAATGCATTCTGACCAGGGGAGAAATTTCATCTCTGCTGTGATTGAGGGTCTCTGTCAACTTCTCGGAATGGACAAAACTAGGACGACGCCTTTACATCCACAATCGGATGGCATGGTTGAGAGATTTAATCGTACCATCCTCAACAATCTCTCACTGCTAGTCTCAAGAAATCAACAAGACTGGGACCAAAAACTTCCCTTGTTTCTTCTCGCCTATCGCAGCGCCGTCCATGAAACAACCGGCTATTCCCCGTCTCAGATGCTTTTCGGTCGTGATCTTCGTCTACCTTGTGATCTGATTTTTGGTCGCCCTCCAGATGCGCCTTCATCACCAGAGGGATACGTGCAGAATCTCCAGGCACGATTTGAAGACGTCCACAACTTGGCTCGAGAGCGGATCAATATACAGACGGAGAAGATGAAGACCAGGTACGACACGAAAGCCACGGGACATCAATTCAAAGAAGGTGACAAGGTTTGGTTTTATAATCCGACTCGACGTAAAGGACTTTCTCCCAAACTGCAATCGCACTGGGACGGTCCTTATACAGTCCTAAACAGACTGAATGATGTCGTAATTCGGATCCGAAAGTCACCAAATTCGAAGCCTAGAGTCGTTCATTACGACAGGCTAGCTCCATACTATGGCCATAGTACATAGTTCCCATAGTACTTAGTTCATTGATTGTAAATAGTGTAATGTAAATAATGTAAATTAGTATGACCATGGTCTTGTATATAAAATAATGTAATTATTTATTTTGCTTAGCATTATCATTATTATTGTTATTATTATTTAAATACTTGTATGTAATAATGTCTATGCTTTAATTTTATTTTATTTTTAAATAAGTGTATATTTTGTATAATTCAGCATTATGAATGTGTTAGCATTTGTTGGTAACGGGTTTGCTTTCCGATCAAGGGTTGAACTGCCCGGGACGTGCAGTCCTTGAGAGGGGGGCAATGTTATGAATTTTGTAAATATTTCATTCTTTTTAATTTATTTTATTTTATTATTGTGAAAATTGCAGCATTATTAATGTATTTCCTATTGAGCATCATGTAACTCAGTGCTAAAGGCCTCAGGTGGTTTGCAAGGAAAACAACCTTACACCCTCATCTTTATAATGGAAGTCTATTGAAATATCGCCAAGGAATGGGTTTATCGCCAAGTTGGCGATGGTTTTGGCGACTTATTTTTGTCGCCAAATTTGGCGATATATCGCCAAATGTCGCCAAGTTGGCGACGGATTTGGCGACTTTTTGTGCAACCACACCCCCCTTATACCTATACATTGGGATCGTTTCTTGCTTGGGTTCTCTATCGAAAGTTAAAGCACTTTCTGGTAATTTCTAGCATCTGAAGGCTCTGGAATAATCTGGAAAGATCTCTGAAACCTATATAAGGACCTCCATCAGTTCAGTTAGTTAGTTGTCTGTCAACTGCGATTGAATTCATACGAGAGTCTTTGCATTGAGAACTGTGTTTCTCGGATCGATTTTGTCGTTGATACGTCGTATTGAACGCATTGTTTCTGTGTGAAATTTTGCTGTGCTTTTATTGGATTTGAAGATTACTGAATATCTTGTAATTTTCAGAAGATATTGGTGTTCGTATTGCACTGTTTATAGTGAATAAAGCCTTTTGATTATTCTTATATATTGGCATCAGTCCTTTCGAACCCCGAGCTCACAACAATATCATTAAAAACACATTGAAATAATTATATAAACAATAATAGATCAGATTGTTTGTTACCATGAAGAAAATTGTGTGGTTCAAGCCAATTTCAAAATTATAAATAAAGGTATTTTTGTAAGATTCAAAAAATTAAAATCTTTAGCATAAAACAAAATTCAATATATGTAAAATTCTAAATAAACACATTAAACTTCTATGAACTTGTTTTACATTTTTTCCTCATATATTAAGCATAAAGATGGCTAGATAAAGATATACAATAAACATAATTTTTACAAAAACATTCATCTATACTGCTAATTCGTAGTAGGAAATAATTCCAAAACATTTGATGAAATTCTGTTGAATAAGAAAAATCTAAGAAAACAAAGCTAAATAATTGACTACTATTTAAAAAACAATTTTTATTTGTAAAAGTAGAGAAACAAAATTTCAGAATATTGATTGCTGAAACATCAGTTGAGGCTTACTGTAGAGAACTTGAAAAAATGTTGGTGTAGTTTTTTGTTTGTCTCGCAGTAACTGCCACAAAAAGCATCTGAATATTCTGTAATTAGGTACATATGTTGGTGAGGTACCTGGAATTAGCTGTATAGTTTTTGGTTAAATTTGGTTCATTGGTTAGAAAAATATAGAACATTTTCTTTTACGTCATAATGCTTTTTTGAGAATTCAGATTATTTTTTTATTTTACCATTCATTGAAAAGAAAATGATGCATTTAGATAATTAATTTAAATGTTAAATTATGGATGCTAAAATTTCCCAATGGGAATCTTAAATTACTCTGAATAGTTTGAAATTGCCTCAATACATATGTCAAACATTCTAAATTGTCTATATTTTTCATGGAATTTTGCGTATCTGCTCAAAAAATATAAAGCATTTTAACTTTTCAATTTTTGTTAATCAAAAATAAATGTTTTCTCTTTTACTTTACCACATGCCTAGTAACTATTTTATAATGTGTCAGAAAAAGAAAATTTATTAAAATAATTCATTCATTGTGACTTTCCAGATTAAAAAAATTTGGAAAAAAAAATTTAATCTGTACAATTTTTAAAAAAAGTTTGTGTGTGTTGGTGATGGCTAATGAAATCTACTGCATGTAGACATCTGAAAATTTGGATGAGGATAGTCCAAGGCAGATCCTGATGCACCTGAGACTCAGATTTTTAATGTTTTGATAATTAGCCAAGATATTAATTAAAAACTCATTGAAAAGGCCCCCCCTTTAAAAAAAAATCAGCAAGAGTACCTGCACATGCTTAATTCAGAGCTTTCCGAAGCTGGCAAGCAGAAAGTGAGAGAATATGAGAGATAGACTTTTTTAAACCATTTTTCTAAACACACATCAGGCAAACCATTGGAAATATGGAAAACATTTTTTAACTTTGCATTTTCATGTTTAAAAAGCAGCAATTTGCTCAAAAAAATATTAACATTAACCCTTTTAAAGTATTCAAATGTTACTATATTTCAAATAAAGTGGAGAGTCAAAATTGTCTATATTTTTCATGGAATTTTGCCTATCTGCTCAAAAAATATAAAGCATTTTAACTTTTCAATTTTTGTTAATCAAAAATAAATGTTTTCTCTTTTATTTTACCACATGCCTAGTAACTATTTTATAATGTGTCACAAAAAGTATTTCAAAAAAGTTCGATTTTGCCGTTTTTTGTTTCTCCCTTTCGCTGAAGTTTGCATCTGACTAAATTTTAGAGATACAGATTAATGAAAAATACCCACTTAAAGCAGAGACCTTCTTCTCTAAGATAGATTTGTTTTCAAAAATATGAATTTTAACTCTTTTGAAAAAAATTTGCAACTGCAAGGTCACTTTGCGCCTCCCAAAGGCAATCTTTTTCCTACCCCACACGATATATAAAAAAAAAACTTTTTTTTCAAGTAACTAAATTAGCCCCCTAAATTTTTCCTAAATATATTTGCGAACTGCTAATAATCTGAAAATATGTGGGTAAAAAGGCTTTATAACTTTCCCAAGTTTGCACTTTCCATGTCCCATACTTTACGAGAAAAAGGGCTCCGACAGATGGACAGACAGACACAGGAGTGATCTTATTATAATAGTTTTGCTTTTACTTTTTAAGTACGGAACCCTAAAAAGTAAAGAAAAACTCTGCTTTTTACAATTAAATATCAATATATAGCACAAAAATTATACACAGACTTTGGAAATATTATATTTATAATTTATAAAAATTTTAAAGATTTCTGATGATAACTATTTTGTTTTTAATATTAAATAACCCGATGTGAAAAAAAAAAAGTGTGAAGAAACCACTTCTTACAAATCCTTAGGTTCATTTGGAAAGATTTTCGTTTAAATATGTAAATTCAGTTAACACTGTTTTTGGGTATATTTAAGCTTACTATCATGGGCTTTACGCCAGTCTTTCATTTAAAAATATAAAACGAAAATAGACTGGAGCATGTGTAGCACGCCCGATGTGCACTACTGAAAGCAGTAGAGACCCAACTCTAGATTTGTTTGGATAGATGTTCATTTAAAAATATAAAATCATACAAATTTGAGAGTGTAGCTGCCGAAGGCAGTAAAAACCCCAGCATTAGGACTGTTTGAAAAGATTTTTGTTTAAATATACAATATCAATATTGATTTTAAATATATTTAAGATTATTATCATAGTCTGGGCAACGGCGGGCAAGTCAGCTAGTAAAATATAAAATAGCTAATTATCCGTAATCGAATCAACAGACAAGGTTAGCGTTAAACATGAACAATGCTAGCAACAACATAGTTTAAAATGAAGATTATTATTATTAAAGAACTGTCACAAACAACACTATTGTGCAAATCACACTTGCTAAAATATGTGATTTGATAATGGACCTGATTACAGAAGATTATGCATTAGGTTTAAATGTCTACACATAAGTAAATATGTTGAAATTAACATTAACCTTATTTATCTTATACTTATCACACTTATCTTATATCTTACATTTATCTTATCTTACATCTTACTTATATTTTACATTTATCACACTTATCTTATATTAATTACTTTATACTTGTCACACTGCTCCAAATGGACTTTTGGAGCATCACTGATGGAGTAAATAAGTAAAGTAGTTTTTGTAAAGCTCTGTACAAGAAAGCTGAAGTACATAACAATACAAAATCTACGAAATGCATCCAATGATGGATGGAAAAGTATTCAACCTGTAGCTATTGGTTTGTCCCGATTTGTGTAGAAATAGATATGTAATCTAATAAACGTCAGCTCTACAGATCATTGTTCATTAATCTCACCAATTTTTAACATCTGCAAAATGTTTGATATCTTAAAATTCAATTTTTTAAAGTTATTTATACATTTACAAAAATATAAAATTTATCGAAAGTTCCGGAAATTTTAGAAGTATCGCATGAAACACAATGTTATGCAATGATAGGAAACTACTTATTACTGTATTTTTTTCAGAATAACAATACATCACTTCAGGGAGGCAGCCCCGTTGTCGCTTTAATTTTATATTCTCAATTTCCAGTAATTGTGCTAATTCATTTCTTTAGTATATGTCTGAATATATTTACTATTTTAATTTCGTTAGAATAACCATCTCTTTGTACAAGAGATTTTATCCTATCCTTAAAAGAATACTTATATTTCAACCACTAAACATCATATGTTGCTGAAATTGAATAAAATTTCATGTATAAAATATACTTATACAAATGTAAATTCCTCTTATGTGACCGATATTCAATTTACACATTGGATGTTTTTATTATTTTCATTTGGAAAACCAATTCGGTAATCTTTCTTTAGTAGCTAAAATAAATTCTCATCTATTTCAGTAAAAAAAAAGCATATTAAAAACTTAAATCACCCAAAAATTAGCTAAATTGTTAATAAAATTGCGCATCAAAATAATGTGATTCACTTGAATTTTCCTTTGTTGATATTCTTTGAACTATAGTTGCTTAGCAAACAACCATTTAATGAAAGAAAGAAAAAAAATGCATTGGAAATTTTTGAAAAAAATGAGAAAATAAAATGTTTTGCATCTTTCAAATTAATGCATAAAATTTCCCAATAATTTATACAATTAATTTCGAAATTCTAACAAATATATAGGCAAATTTTCAAAGCGATCGGATTAAATTAAGATCTTCATTTCAGAAATTTAGCATTTACAATTATCCCAATGCGACATTTTCTTTTTAGTGAATGTTAAAATTAAAAAAATCGTCTGACTTCCCATTGAAAAGCATTATGACCTAAAAATAAATGTTCTATATTTTTCGAACGAATGAACCAAATGTAACTAAAAATGATATAGCTAATTCCGGGTACTTCGCCAACATACCTACCAAAAATCAGCTTAATTGGATCATTTTTGTGGCAGTTATCGCGGAACAGACAGACAAGACAGACCAACAAACAGATGGAAACCAAAAACTTTTCTGTCTCCACAGTGAACCTCAACTGATGTTTCGGCAATTATTAAATTGTTGATTTCAGAATGTTGGATATTGTGTAAAGTTGATCAAATTTAAAATGTCTTCAAAATTGACATTGGGGCTTCTGATTGGAAGATTTACTAGTTATTTGAACTTTTCAAATTTCCTTTCCACTCAATCATAAAATATCTTTAAAAACATTAAAAATTTTAAAACTATTTTTTTAAAATTGTTGTATTAATAAGGTATTAACATTTTTTTTTTTGTCTTATTCATTTTATAGATCCTGTTACAAAACAAAATAAAAACTTGAAAAAGTCCACAAAACCTCGAAAAATCCCAAAAAAAAAAACCCTCCACTGGGTAGGGGCCTTTTTCAGAAAAAAATCGGGAGTTTTGCTAACCCTGTAATAAATCACGCCTCTTTCACTAAATCTAGTACAACACATAAATTTTATACTTCAATGTCTAAATTTAATGAAGTAAGCTTCCACAAAACTTTATATGAAGCAATCAAATGTTCTAATCTTATCACTTATAACACTCAATCAAAGCAACTCTGACACTACTCCAAACCTAACAAATTGGCTCACTAGCAACAATATCCCAACAAACAAGCTTCTATAGATTCAGATAGCTAGCTGACACAAACACAGCAACTAATGGTCAAATACAGGTGAGGCGCATTGCAAGAAACCTAACATACTGGGTGAAAACTTCATATTTTATGGTTATCAAACAACCATGTGCAAAACTAATTATTAACATTACATTCTCATTCAAAATGAGGTGTAAACAGAGTACATTTAGTAGTAAACATCTCTTTTCAAATTCAGTAAGCCAACTGATTCTTAATAATTAAAATAAAAATATGTTTTTCTAACTTCATAGTTACTACATACTTAGTATAGGTACCTAAATATTTTGAGCGTACCTCATATTTAAAAAGAAAAAATAATTATAATTGTATATAATATCATCTTCATTTATTTTTCACTTTGGCAAATATTTGTCAAATTTACACTAATTATGATTTCATTTAAACAAATTTCTGTATAATTTTATATCAATACGCTGCACACCGAGAAGATAAACTTAAAGCAGAATGACTTACCCAGGTAAATTACCATCCATTTCCACCCATGTACCACCAACAGGAATAAACTGCCCTTTAGCAACAAAATACTTCACTTTTTCATACAATGCTGGGTAGTTTTCCTTCACCCACATGAATTGTTGGGCCTAAAATAATGATAGTTTCAACATAAAACAAATATCCTTGTAAAATAAATTGCAAATGTTAACATTCCCAGCAATTTACGTTTATATAAATTTAAACAGTGTAAGAAAGCAGTTCTTAAGCTCTTAGTTACCACAGATTCTTTTTTGGAATGGGTACTACTTTAGGACTCAAATTACTGCTACTGTTAGAATGTTAAATACAGAATACATTACATATTAAATATGTATATATAAACTAATTATACTGACTGTACATTTTGACAGTATTCTAATTTTTCTTTTAATTTTCCTTTCAAGATCTCTCTCAAGCTCCAGATAAGTGAAAAAACTTATATTAAAAGAAAGACTTTCATGCACACCCTGAAGGTGAACTCTGGATCCCTTAGGGTTTGTGGACAACAGTTTAAGAACCACTGGTATGAAAAATCTTAATCTTAAATTGGTGATGTAGGAAAATTTATATACATCAAAGTCAAAATGGAAAATACAAAATAGAGTGCAATGAAATGAAACACATGAATAGTATTAATAATGTATTTTTAAATTCAAAGAGTACAATTGATATCCTTTGGTTAGAAGATTCACTGGCAAAAATTAAGGATAGAAAGAACAAATGTCTTGAATTATATAAATCTATTAAGAGGAAAATTAAAGATTTAAAAAAAAAAAATTTAGAATCGGAATTGAATCTAATCAATAATATAGAGAAAAGTTAATTTCTATAAAAAGAAAAATTAAATTGTAAAATGAAAGGGTACTTCTCTATTATCCCTTCGACCACTTTTCATAACAAAAAACTATCGCCAAACTGCAACACCAAATAAACGGGAGAACATTGCCATTGGAATATCAAAATAAATAAATAAAATATAACAATTTAAAGACACAATTGTTATTTTAATTAATGAAATAACTAATAAATCAGTAAAACATAATGAAAAATACATGCAAATGTCGAATTAAAAACCACTTGATGACATAACAAACATGTATAATGCTTCTGACATCAAGTAAATGGGACTGCATTTTGGGCGTTTAATCTTACAGTTTGGCGAGTTTTTTGTTATGAAAAGTGGTTGACAGGATAATAGAGAAGTACCAATGAAAGACCTACAAAAAGAAGAAAGTGGTGTTATTTTCTATTTGTAGTATGAACACAAGTAGTTAGAATAATTTGTATATGCTAGTTCTGAAGGTACCTGAATCATGGGTGCAAGAAGTCTATTCAAGCCAAAATGGAAAACTTTTCTGAATATTAGAAATAACCATATGAAAATAGGCTAGAAGATTTATATGTCTTGCATCATGGCTGAAAATTGATATCTAACAATAAATGAAAGTGATTAAATGTTCTAGATAGTAAAATTGCTATTATTTAAGTAGTACATAAAGTAGAATTTACTATCAGTCAAAAATCTCTCCAAGACTGAAGGTCTTGCACCCATGACTTGAATGTTTTAAGTAACAACATAACTTCCTTTTTAATAGAGGCCTTGTATGACCATTTCTTCCTTTAACATGTTTAATTTTTAATAATTTGGAAAATTTTCCTCAGTCTACATTTTAATTCTGGTTCAAATATTTCACTTTTTCCCACAAAAACATTACATGCAAGCACATCAAACAGAAGAAAGAATTGTTTCTGATCAGGATGGCAAAAACCTCGGAGGACGGCAAACACCTTTTATGTGCACATGCCAAAAATTCAGTAACATTATCTCTCAAAATTGTCCCATGCCAAACTTCCCCCCCCCCCCCAAAAAAAAAAAAAGGAAAACAATAATATGCAGCATATGCTTCTTATGTGAAACACTGATTAACAGAACTGGTCGCTTTCATGCATTAAATAACTAAGAAAAATCAAAATGAAAATTTTTATACATCTATTGGAATCAGCTATTAATTTAATGAAATTTTAATTCAGCAGTATAATTAAATGGTACTAATAAGGAAGAAAATATTAATTTTTAACACTTTCCAACCTGGTTGAAAAGTGTTTATGACTTCGGTTTGTCTGCCGTCTGTCCGTGCTCTAACTCCCGTAAATATACTCGGATTGCCTTGCAATTTTTATATGTTATTGTCGTTATCTATAGGACGTTCCCTATTTCAACTGAAGTGTGTAGCACTTATAGTTTTTTTACAGGGACGCTCAAATGATTTCCGTTACATTACGGTCTACATGGAAAATTCATTTGCGGTTCATTTTAATGATGTTACACAATTGCAAACACATTGTAATTGATATATATAACTAAGGTGTATTACAAGAAGCTTAATATGGAATAGGGTGTGCATAGCACTTTTAGTTAATTTACAGGGACAGTCAAAAGAATTCCGTACATTACGTCTATGGAGAAAAATCGTCTGCGGTTTATTTAAATAATGTTTCACTATTTTAAACGCATTGAAATTTATATATATCACTAAGGGGCATTACAAGAGGCTTACTACAGAATATAGGGTGTGTAGCAGTCATCGTTCATTTACAAGGACACACAAAAGAATTCTCTATTGTCTGTTAACAATAATTCCTGGAAGTGCGTTTTAAGTTGCTGAACGCGATTTTTAATTTAACTCACTTTTTGTTTATTACGTGGTGTGTATACATTCTGTAGATCATATACAGGGAAGCACAAAAGTACGCGAACTCATTTCCGTTTATTGACAGAAACTCCAGAAGGAGAATTTCAAACTGTGCTACGCGTTTCTTAACTGAACTAAAATTTAGCATCCTATGTAGTATATATACAAGTCTATAGATCATATACAGGGCTGAATAAAAGTATTCGGATATTTTTCCGAATATTGTATAAGTTGGAAATTCTTGAAATTATGTTTTTAAATATGTTATGCGTTTTCCAAATTGTTTACTTAGATGTTATCTTTCAGCTTATTAAACGGTATGATTTGTAAAATTATTTTGGAAGTGTTGGAAAGTGTTACATAATCTATGCTTGACGCATGATTTTTCTTTCTTGTTAACTTATAATTAAATTCAAAACTAATCTATAATAAACCAAGATGCATAAAAAATGCATTAATGATTTATGAATGAGAATTTGCTGTGGTACGTTCAATGTAAAAAGTTCTGTATATGGTACATATTTTGTTATTTTTAGTAAGATATATATACCAAAATTGGGTCCCCTTTTCATGGTATCGCAGTGGCTGTCTGTCTTTATGCAGCGTTTGTTCCAAAAAAAAACTTTTTTTTTTTAGGCTAGAGGAAGAAACTGAATAAAACTGGAGGAAATAGAAGAAACCAACAGAAAACAAAACAGCTGTTCAAATTAAAATATAGTAACTATATAAAAGAATTAAACTCAATGCCTAATTATATGAAATGTAAAGTGGAAAACTTAATATTAAAAATATTAATTTTGGAAAAATAAGTTATTTTTTAATAACAAACTTCAGGTTTGGCAGGTATTTACAGATGATGCTTTTTACAACTTTATGGCTGGGAGATGTTTTTTCATTGTTTCTGCCATTTCTATTTTTTTTTTTTTTTAAATTGCCTACCAATTCTTTATTTTTCATTTAAAAATGCATTATTTTAAAGACTCTATTGTGCAGCACATTAAATTAAAAAATATATATATTATTTATACTAGCATGCCCATCTCAATGCAGATTTTTAAGGAATGTTGCCATAATGTTCTAAAACTTTTTTAATAGATACTATCTCATATAATTTATTATCATACTATCACATATTATCATCCCTTTCATTTGCTCCTTACTTTACACACTTACAATGTATTATTCTCTCCTCTTGTTAAAGTCTAGCTACATGAAAAATAGTCACAGGCACCCATTGATTGTGTCTCTGAATATGACACACCTGTGCTGGACATATAAAGGAGAATAAGAACAGGCCATTGTTGATTGCTTGGAAGTTTGCATTACCAATACAACAGGAAATGAGGTGGACATAAAAGATAAGTTATTCTATTTCTGCATTTGCAGTTGAGCCTTAGGTTGATTTGGACATTCAGTCAGTCTTATGTCAGTTTCTGAAGTAACGGTATTTTTCTGGTAATTTTGTTTGTGTAATTAATTTATAATTTTTGCCTAGTTAGACAACATTTATTTAGCATCCCTCTGTACAAAAATGAATAAAGGAGGTAGAAAAAGAGACCCTATTTCTGCAAAATTTCAAGATATAGTAAAAAATTGCACAGTAAAAGCTAAATGTAAGATAGGTGAACATGTGCAAAGCATAAAAGCATGTAGAATGCATGTTGATGTTAAATGATGTGAACTCCATATCTGTATTTCTATTAATAATGTTGCTGATAAAGCTATTTTCCAAGAAGAGGAAGATCAATTCCAAGAGCTAATGAATACTACATCAGCTCCTGATCCTGAAATTGAAATTTAGCAAAAAGAAAAAAAAGTACAGAGTTCAATTAATGATTTTTGAAGCTCTTCAAATGACAATGAAAAAAGAAACTGCATAAATTAATAAGCATTTTTTTTATGCTTGTAATGTACAATTTTCAAATGTGGAATGTGAGCATTTTAGAAAAAATTAGTGTATAAACTTAGACCAGGATGCAACCCCCAACCAGAAAAGCTCTTGCTGGAAATATTTTAGATGATGTTGATAATGAACTATAGAATCAAATGATTAGAAATCTGAAAGGAAAAACTACAATTTTAATTGTTGATGAAAGGAGCAATGTGCACAATGAACAACTTACTGTAGCAGCTTTGAATACTGGAGGGAATTCATATCTTGTATATGCTGTTGATACTGGTAGTGACCCTAAAACAGTATCAACAGCTACCCTGGGGCATGGTTAAACAAGAACGAAAAATCATGCGTCCAGCATAGATTACGAAACACTTTTCAACACATCCAGAAAACTGTAATGAAAATTCACCATTAAATAAGGTGAAAGAAGATATGTAAGTAAACAGTTTCGAAAACATATACCACATTGAAAAATACAGTTTTCGAAATTACCTTCCATTGCAAAAAAAGTAGTTGAATTATTTTGTGCAGCCATGTATTGTAGATTGGATATATAACACATAGCATGATAAAATTTAGTTGTTTTAAAATTCACATTTAGCAATTTTCGCCAATCGATGGAAATGCACTCAAAATCTTTTGTACATCCCTGTATATTGTCTAAACACTTTTGTTCACATCACATATTAAGCTAAAATTTAATTCAGATAAAAAATGCATAAGGCAACTTAAAACTCACTTCCAGCAATTACCAACCATGAACAACAACGTATTTTTTGTTCTTTGCATAGCCCTGTATATGAATTTATTTATATTCCACAAACTTATATTAGTCTACTAAATATTGTTCAGCAAGAAAATGCGTAATACAATTAAAAACTACTCTTAAGCAATTCACTCCCATAGTGCATAATACTTATGTATACCCTTGTGTAGCCCAAATTTATACACACCACATCATATGAAAAAATTTAGTTAAACTTAAAAATTTCAAGTGAAAGCTCTTTCCCCAATCCAGAAAGCTTCGTGAAATTTCAGAAAGGTCGACTTCCAAAAAAGAAATATACTGATGGTGATAAGCACAATGAAATTATATTGCAGTGTCAAAAGATTTTTCAAACAAAAACATTTAATGATATTTTCGACAAGCTATGCATTTCTTTAAAGACCACCAAGCAAAAGGGCAAAATTGTAAAGATGTTTTCTCTGTAGCCTTTTAAAATGCTAAAAAAAAGACGGTTTTTCCAAATTCCCCATGGTATTTTCAACATGGTATAAAAGACACCATTAAGTATACGATTATAATCCTTTAGAGTATTAAGTATTACTCAATGTTTTAAAACTGCATTATATTAATAGAAGTATATTAATTTAAATAATGCTTAATAATATTGCAGTGAAACCTACAGCTTAGTGAACGGATATATTAGTTCAAGGCGCTGGGAAGGTTAAAAAATCGCATGCTTTTATACAATTTTATTTTTTTTTATTTATTTTTTTTTTCAAATTGAAAACATATCTTCAAACACCATAAGTGACGTTTCTGTAGAAAACTGCTTAAAATTTTATAATGAGGTTCTTTATGAAAATTTAACAACAGAAATGAAATATTTCTCGGAATTTATTAGTAATGTATTCATACAAAGCTGTGAAAATACTGCAAAATATATTAATGACAATCAATTAATATTTATTTTCCCAAAGGTGTACACCACATTGAAATTATATTTAGTAATAACATTTACAAATTGTGAAGTAGAGCTATAGTTTTTCAAACTCTAATAAAAAAATAAACTATGATCATCTATGCATGAGCCCAGACTCGGTGGTTAAACACTAATGTATCTAGAATATGACATCACAGAATGCATTGCATTTGATGATGTCCTGCAATCATTTTCTATTTAGGCAAGGGCATTTTTTTTTTCAAATAAATCTGTTTTATAATAACAAAAAGCTAAAATAAAAATGTAATTAGATTTATTTGTTTGTATAAATAAAAATATGTATTATAATCATTTTAAATGTAGTCAGTTTTTATACGACTGGAATATTTCTATTTTCTTTGAATGTTTATATAGTATTTTTGAATTGTATGTATTTAAACAAACTGATTAAGAGCACCAATGAAGATAACAGCCGAAAACAGTTTCTGATTAACAATATGCATATTCAGTTTTTAATATTTGTATTTGAATGTAAAAAAGACAAAGATGTGTGTGTGTGTGGGAAGGAGGGAGTAAAAATTCCCAGAAGCTGGTTAGGGGAGTCCAAAATTTCCAGCAGCCCTGGGCCCCACAAATACTTAATCCAGCTCTGCATGTCTCAATAAAAATCTTCCTTTTTTTAAGAGATAAATCTGGCAACACAAGGCTTTGGTACAATTCGGGTTTGAGAAAGTGCAATTTGTTGCCAAATACCATAAAAGTCCATATAAAAACTGATGAATTATTACTTATCATTAATTTAATTATTAATTTATTATTACTTATTTATAGGGTTTAATCTAGCGCTAGCCAAATCGCCAAAAAGCTAACTGAAAGCTTCTTTTGCCCCCAAAGCATTTAGTGGATTCGCCAAATAGCGACAGCCAAAAAAATATATATTATTTCCATTTGGTTGGTCCCGCCTTTCGTAAACCTGCTGCTGTTGCACCGCCTCCGGCCCAGCAACTCACTTCAAAATTTGTCTCGTCCTCTCTGTGCAAGCATCTTACAAATAGTGTGACGTCATTTGCGTTAGACGTATTGAGGAAATTAAAAGAGTTTGTTTATTTTTTGTGGATGATCCCAACTTAGGAAATGAAACCAAAACGGTTCATGAATGGAAGTTGTTCTGGCTACAAGGGATAAAGAAATGAAACCAGTTGATTGTATTCTTTTTTCTATAAAAATGGCATTACTGTTTCTCAATGTGACTTCTTTGTATGAATTTGTAGCAACAATTCGGTTGTCTACAGCAGATTATGAAAGAGGAATTGAGTCTCGTGAATATAATAAAAACTGACTTGATACAAGTGACTGACAATCAAAAATTTAAGTAACTTAATGATGATTAATTTGGTAAGGGAAGTTTGAAAATAATTTCCATTTAAAAAGCATTTGATGCGTGATGTATGGCCAAATCTTGAAGGGTCAATCTTACAGAGTGGTGTACTGTTTGTATATTGCATAATTAAAAATAATACTCATTTATATAGAAATTTTGTATAAATAAAAGTACTTTTTCTTGGCTAAACCTATTTTTATTTGGCTAACAGTTATTGGCTGCAATAAGCCAAAAAGCTACAAATCTCTTTTTCCTAGATTAAACTCTAATTTATATTATATGGGTCATTCCAGCGAAAATAGTACAAATCATGTCTAATACTTTGTTATTTTTTTAACAAAAGTTCACAACTGCTACTAGTTAATAATAATAATATTTTCTTATTTATTCTTGATTTAATTCTTTATAATCTGGTATTTATTGTTTAGACATAAAACAATCGCCAATTAATTTTAAAAAAAATTAAACAGAAAGGAAAAATCTTAATGTCCCAGCTTCAAATCAATAAGAGATAAAAAGTTTTTAAAGAAACTCCTTAAAACCTATATTAATATAAAACATCAAATATATTACATCTCTTACATAAAAATAATTTTAACAGAAAAATTTATTTTAAAAAAATTATTTTCGATAAAAAAAATTGTTGTTTATTAATGTCCCAATGTTTTCTGTGTTTTGCTATGTCCACTTTGTTACAGTCACTTAAAAAGTAAAATTTAAAGTTAGATTGGATTTGGAAACATTTTTAAGATGACCGAGAGGAACAATTTTCATACCTAATTGGTTATTTTGAATTTCACTGTCAACAAACAAGATAGGGCACATTATGTTTCTTTGACCGTTAGTTTGTGTTAGTAAATGTCCACTATGTTACATTTATATTAATTAATAAAAATAATATTTTTTCTTAAAACTACTTGTTGTATAGTAATTTAATAATTATTTTTTCAAGATCAGATTATTTTATTTATTACTTTTTGTTTAGGCTTAGCAGGACTTTTTTTTTTGTCTTTCTTGTCCACTCTGTTATCCTTTACACATGCAAGGTAACAGAATAAACAGTATTGCAATAAAATAGATAATTGTACTGAAATATAGTTTTGTAAATGTTATTTCTGCTCAATATAGCCTCTGAATTATTTAAAGTTTTTAAATTATTTAAAAATTATGCAAAATTTATTTTTACTTATTTTCTTTGATAGTTAATTTGCATCAGTGAATGTCCACTATGTTATATTAATAATTTAAAATAATGTTTTTACTTACATCACCTACTGAATAGCAATTTAAGAACTTTTTTTTTTTCTTTCAGATTAGATAAGTTTCTTATTTATTACTTTTTGTTTAAGATTACAGGGGCTTTTTTTAAGGTTAGCTGTCCCCTCTATTATGCTGCATGTGTAATAGAGTGCAGATTATTGCAATAGAATAGGTTGTTTATCTAAAACATAGTATTGAAAATGTCAATTCTGTAGTAGATATTCTCTGAATTATTTTTATTATTACCATCACCATGGCTGTTCACCAAATGTCCACAACAGGAAATGGGATTTTCCTTTATAGAAAGGTGTCATGTTTTGTTTGAAAAATGAAATAAACTGAAATTATGAATGAACTGAAATGAAACTATTAAACTTAAAATTTACAAAAGTAAAATGATGTTTATTTATTTCTCTTGCATAAGTGTTATAGATTTGATCTCTTATATTACAACTGTGTCCACTCTGTTACAAAAAAGTTTTTTCCTGATTAAAAAAAAAAAAAGCGAAAAAATTTTCAATTGAAATTTTAATTAGTTTAGAACTATGAAATGTGTACCCAGAATATTAAGATTCTGATTTTAAATATTTTTACTTTATAAGTGAAAATCTACTTTTTATGCACAATATTTTTAATTTTGTGTTAAAGAATAAGCGAAATAGCAATATACAGTAAAGTCACATAACTTTTATTGCATTTACATGAAATAAATGTTCATTTGTCTACATTGCACAAAAAAGTTTGAATAATAAAAGTTTATTTATGTAATTTAATGCAATTTTAGTTACACAACAGAGTGGACAAAATCTCCCACTACCAAGCAAAAAGCCATAAAAATCATGTTGAGAAAAGAGTTGTACATGCTGAGATATTAAGTTGAGAAAATTAACTTTTAGAATATAGATAAATTCAATCCATTTATTGGCATTTGGCATCAATTTTATTTAGATTATATGATTTTGAAAAAGAAATTATTGAAACATCCAATGTATACATTTTTTTATAATGACCCATATACATATTATATATTTTTTATAATGATCCAATAAATCATTAATTATTGAAAAAATTGCTTGTGTAAATAAAAAGGGATTATGTTACCAGAAAATTCTTGTAAAAATTTCTTTTTTAAATAAATTGCTTTTGTATGTAAATATTAGATAAATTGTCTATTTATATAAGTATTAATCGGTATAAATAGTTGTGTGAATTTAACAGTGGATAGTGTGTCAGTAAGTGATAGTGACATTTTTCTTCTGTTTATCAAGGCTGTTTTTATCTTACTAAAACGCCACTATAAAAAAAAAAAAAATACTGTTCAAACTGTTTTTAATTATCGTATATCTTTTTAACACTTTCCAACCTAGTTGAAAAGTGTTTATGACTTCGGTTTGTCTGTCGTATGGCTGTCTGTCCATGCTCTAACTCCCGTAAATATGCTCAGATAGCCCTAAAATTTTTATATGTTATTGTCGTTATCTACAGCATGTTCCCTATTTCAACTGAAGTCTGTAGCACTTAATAGTTTTTTTACAGGGACAGTCAAAAGTATTCCGTTACATTACAGTCAATGGGGAATAGTCTTTTCCAGAGCATTTTGATGACGCTACGTCATTTAAAACATAATGAAATTGATATATAATTATGAAGCACATTAAAACATGCTTTTTGTATAATATGGGGTGCAATGCATTTATTATTCATTTACAGGGTCAAACAAAAGAATTCTGTTACACATCGTTCTATGGGGGGAAATCGTTTGCAATGTAATTTAGCGATATTTTACTATTTCAAACATAATGAAAATTATATGCATTACTGAGGTGCACTATAAATTGCTCTCTTGTATGCATTGTGTTTATTTACAGGGACACACAAAAGATATTGGTTACAGTACATGTGCGATATTTACAGTCTATGTGTGATAAGTGCATTTCAACTTTGGTTTGCGTTTTTAAGTGTAACTATTTTTTTTTTCATATAGTACGGCTGTGTTTATAAACTCGGTTGATCATATACAAGGCTACACAAAGGAATTCGTAATTACAGACTATGAATATTACAGAACGAATATTACAGACTATGGGAGTGAATTGCTTAAGGGTAGTTTTTAATTGTGTTTAAGCATTTTCCTGCTGAACTCTATTTAGTAGATA
Source organism: Maratus michaelseni (assembly GCA_963931845.1). Lineage (NCBI taxonomy): Eukaryota > Metazoa > Arthropoda > Arachnida > Araneae > Salticidae > Maratus > Maratus michaelseni. The sequence continues at coordinate 329,159,036 of OZ007592.1, read as the reverse complement.
ATAGAAGTACGTGGAATATAAATAAATTCATATACAGGGCTACGCAAAGGAAAAGATGCATTGTCGTTTACGGTTGGTAATTGCTGCGAGTGAGTTTTAAGGTGCCTTTTAGCTTAATATGCAGTGTGTACAAAAGTCTTCTCGATAATATACAGGGCTGTACAAAAGATTTCGGGTGCATTTCTATCGATTGACGGAAATTGCTGTATGTGAATATTCTAACTGAACTAAATTTTATCTTACTATATATCCACATCTATTGATCATATACAGGGCTGCACAAAATAATTTGACTACTTTTTTGACACTGGAAGGTAATTTCGAAAACTGTATTTTTCAATGTGTTATATGTTTTCTAAACTGTTTACTTACATATCTTCTTTCACCTTATTTAACGGTGAAGTTTTGTTACGGTTTTCTGGCTGTGTTGGAAAGTGTTTCGTAATCTATGCTTGACGCATGATTTTTCGTTCTTGTTTTCATTGCCTTGGCATTTATCTTAACGTTTAAATCAACAAAAGCCTAAATTTTTAACTATATGTATTTAAGTTTAATAACATATAAGAACTTAATAAGCATTTTAATAGACCAGTGGTCCTGAGCGAGAATTTCGCACTACAGTCTAATATTTTTTAGTAATAGCTAATATTTTTTAGATGCAGATTTAAACTTCTAAAGAAAATTTAAGGATAAAAATATCTGCAAACAACATTAGTCAAAAAGCAGAATATCATCTCATTTATTCCATCAAAGTTACAGTAAAAACTGATCAAAGGCAGCAAAAGGCACGTGCAAAAAAAAAAAAGTAACACTCATATTTGAACTTCTTTAGAGGATGACATCATCTGCTTCAGGGAAAACATGGCACAAAGAAAAGTAAATTAAATACATATAAAATAGAATTTCATTTAACATAACAAAGCATATATTTTAGGGCCACAAGTGAAATACTACTGCTTCAGTTAATCAATGATATCTTATTCTTCTAAACATTTCAGTTTCAACTTTGATTTTTAATCATAAAATAAAGAAATCCCACTTTATCTTTTTTTATAATCATTGTTGAACACGATATAATGTAGAGATATTAAGAAGAGATATTTATTTTTGTAGCAATATTGATTTGAGAAAAACCTTTCATTTCATTTATTGAAAACAATGTTGATTTAATTTTTAATCAAAAAACAAGTTTTAATGAAGTGTTAGTGTACTATGTCAGAAGCTGGTTAAAAAGCCTTTCGAATGATACCTCATTCATTGTTGTGCATTTTGTAAATGCTTGGATGTTGACAACAAAAGTAATATATATGATATATTAATTTATTTACAATGAATTACTAAGCAAATATACTGGCAAAATAAAAGAGGAAATTGCAAGATAATAAATATTTACTTGAGAACAAGCAAATCTAAAATTTGCATATCGCTCCATGAGCTGCACAACAGATGACCAACTTCTAGCACATTTGCGGACTGTCTCTTCATATGGCCATAACCATGCACAATCAATATGGCAATTACCAATAGCAATGATAGTATGTTGGCTTTCACCATTGCGCTGGGAGAAAAACTTACTGCTTAATTCTTTGGCAGTCGCATAACTTTCTCTGGAGCTAAAAAATATACAGACAGAAACTAAGGATCCGGATATTAAACTATTTCATTTAATTAAGAAATCAATATAATTTATAAAAGTAATTTATAAAACTGGCACATTTTTAAAACTGATGATTACATCCCCTTCCTTTTCAAAAACAAATCAAGGTTTATCATGAACTTTAGCATAGTATTTTTAGAAGATCATCACCAGAGTCTGAAAATATGGAAAAAACGACATTCACTGATAATTTGCAGAAAATTTTAGAGAACTAAATGAAGTAGTCTTCACTTAGGTTTTAGGTAATTATAAAATCAATATTTCTGTAAATTAATCAATAGACATTTTGCTTGAAAAGATTGTGTGATTAGAGATTTTGCTAGTTCCCAATCAGTTAAGAAGCTGATGGAAATTAATTTCTTCAGTCAGTGAATTTGTTGGATATTTTAAACTAGGGATTCCCAAATTTTAGATTTGAGTATAACTAAATTAAAATTCATATTTTCACCATACCACTTTTATCAACGGTAATTCCAATATGTAAAATTGCATAATTATACATCAAAATTAATACTTAGATTATACAATTTTATTGATAGTCAAATAAAGAGTAACATCAGGATTATAATTTATACAAGACCCATTCATTAAAATATCAGAAAAGTTGTATAAATAAAATCTAAAATATGAGAAAAGCTGGAAAATTTGTAGAAAAAATGCTATAATTTTGTATAAATGATAATATATTTGTTTTTTATAATATTTTTCCATTTGTTATTTAAATGAGATTTGTTGTATGTATAATATTATACAAATTTTTGAGGGGAAAACTACAGTACTTACGATGTCCAAGTATTTATCTGTCAAATACAACATTCGGCAAAAGAGAAGATTCTTTATGAAGTAGTGTCTTAGAATAAATTTTAAAAAGATGCTGTTTTCAATTTTACAATAGTTTTACTTACCCATCATACGTAGTATAGGGTAAGTTTTGTAATAGTTCTAAAAAAATTTTAATTTTTTTTTTATGGATTTACACGTTTCAGACACTAGAGATTCCGAAAAACATATTTTTAGAAGAAAAAAAAAATTCCATCCATCTGTCTGTGTGTGTGTCTGTAAATACTCTATTTCCCGAACAAATTGTGATAGAGACTTGAAATTTGGTATGTACTTAGTATGTAATAATGAGAAGAAGCTTATTGAATTTCAGTAACCTTGATTATCTGGAACTATTTTTTTTTTTACACTCAAAATATTCGTTCTGATAAAACAATATAAAAATTTTTGAAGTTTTTTTTTTTTTTTTAAGGAGTGAATATAAAAGACAATAAAAAAAAACAAATTTTGCATAAAGAATGAAGTTGATAGGGTAATTAGTTGCTGAGATATTTGTAATCATATTTTCCACACTCTTCGATTTTTTATCATCCTGTATTTCATTCAAATTTCAATTCAAAGATATATTTTAATTGGAAATGAGATGAGTCGGATGCTTAATCCGACGCAGTAAACTGTTAGTTAATATGATTATCATTTTTGGAGTTATAAGGATGTTTCTTTTACGCAATTCAGTAGCAGAGCATTTAAAGTTTATGACGTCATCAAGCCATGATTTGATTCGAATTTCAATGCATTTTATAAATAGTTTACACATGTTTTATTTTCAATTTATATTATGCACATATCCATGATGTTTAAGTATTATGGTGGCCCTCAACGACTAGTTTTGTAAAGCCTTTGCACACCTGAAGGTTCATGTGTAGCAGAACTGGTATGCGTACTACAGCTTGGGAAACCCTGTTTTAAACCATTCTTTAATCCATTACAAATAAACTATCAATAAATTTATAAAAAATATATATATATTCATTTTGAGGTGAGTGTGTTTCAGGAAATTTTGAAGCAAACAACTTGTATTTGAAGACAGTTTCCAATTTTATACTAAAGCATCATTAAAATACAAACTTGGCAAATTGTCATGGCAATAAAAATTAATACACAATTAGAAGTTTAGCTATTCTAAGGTAGTATCCATTGAATCATATATGTTATGCAGATAAATCTCATAACATTAACAAATAAAATAAAGAGAAACATGATCAAAAAAAAAAAAAAATCATAAATTTCGATAAAAGTTAATAATTTTCTTTTCTGAATTACCAAGTAAAAAATTTAAAAAATCAGAAATTCCTAGATTTGCGATGTCATGGGATTGGTTCTTTTCCTAATGGCTTATGAAGATAAGGGAAAGTTTTTTTTATACACTAACCCCTTAAGCACCATGACGTATCTGCGTATGTCATGAACTCGTCTATTTGAAATACCTGGACATATGTGCATACATCCTCATTTTAAATCTAGACTGCAATGTTCTAAGCATCTGGTTTTTTGCATCACTAATTGCTATTGTGATTAGTTTTGTACTGACTTTATAGCAATGATTGTTTTCGCACTCAATAGATGGCATTACGTATAGAGGAAAATAAACCTCATTAATTTTCCTGCTGCTTTGTTTCTTTCTTCATTGTTCATTTGTTTATGTGTTGGTCATTCTGTTTAGTTGTGCTTCGTAAATTGTAGTGTTTCGATTTCGGTTTTGTGTTTTTGATATCTCTGATAGATAAAAATAATGATATAAACTACTTTTGACAAAATTTAATATATCTGGTATTCAGCATACTACCACTAAATAGACTATGATGCTTAAAAGGTTAAAGGATAATTCTGAATTCTTTTGATATTGCATTAAACTTTTATAAACAGTATTAGGAAACAATTAAGCAAACTTTTAAAATGTACATGAGACAAATACAAAGCAACATACCATACTATTTAATCACTAAATTATCATAGAGAAAAGCAAAATGTGCCATTCAATTAGCAATTATGTATTAAATTTATATAAATAAAATAAGTCCAGGGACCATATCCATATGATAATGTGAATAACTTTAAATTTTTTAATGTTAACCTAAATTTGACACCAGAAAACAAATCTAGTACTTCAAATCACTCTAAATATAATTTTTCACAAAGTTTCCACAAACTGTCTGCAACCAATCAATGTATTTAATTTAGCTAATTCTGAGGATGGTCTCAAATGAAATCTGTTATTGTAAAGGTTTAGATTGACACAAATTTTATTAATACTATTAAATAGAAAAAATCATTATTGATAGAAACCAACCACTAAATAAATCATTTATATATTCCACAGAATTGGTATCTTAGGGAGGATTTTTCCTTGAGAGAAGGGTTATAATTCCGGTTGTTCATAATTATTCCATTTTTTTTTTTTTTTTTTTTTTTTTTTTTTGCATTATTATAGTCACATATCATATTTACAGTAATCAGTACAATGCTACTAAATTATTTGCTTTATTCAATCACATAAAATATAATGTTATTATATTTTATGTGCATATTTCATTAAAATAAAAATATATATGCTAAAAGTGATAAGTTACTTACAGGCTTATAAATACCTTTTAATAAATGGATCTATATGTTTTATACACACAATCACCAGCATTTTCAAGATCAATATTTTCAAGTAAAATATTTCTAGAAAAATTTGAAAAATGAACTTTATAAACAAAAATCATGAGACCACGGGTATAATGAAAGCAGATGCTATAGTAAAAATGGTCATCTGTAAATGTGAATTATTTCATCTGCTTTGGTGAAAGGGATTTCATATAAACCTGATAGTTCATCAGGTTCTATTGGATCTATTTTCCTACAGACTATATATTTTTTTATTTCATAGATGGTTATGAAATAAGACAGATGTTGAATTTGTTTAGTTTATATTTCAATCTTTCAAAGAACTCAGAAAAATATTGTAAAGTAGATAATTTGGAATTTTGCTCATTAAATTTTCTTTTCTTCTTACCCTTGCTCTAATTAATCTATTTATAGTGTTTTCTTTATATCCATCATTTCTTGCGATATCACATATTTTATTTATTTCATAGGTTAACTGATCAGAGATATAGACTGTGAAGCCTCTCTTAATAAAATGTCTAAATGCAGAGAAACTTTGTAGGAAAAAGGTGATTGAGCATTATGTGGAATAGTGGATTGATTGGCTATTGGTTTATCTTTAAACTACGTTCTATGCCATAATGGGTTTTGATTAAAAGTACCATTCTGTTCAACATCCAAAGTAAATTAATTTTAAAATGAATGTTATTAATATGGGCTGAGAAGTATTATTCAAATGTAATTCTTAAATAAAGTATTGCAAAATGAAAAAAATGCTGTGTAACACATATGAATATTAAAAGAAGAGGGGTAAATAATATATTGAAGTAAAAATAAAATTTCTTACTATTCTCCTGTTTGTATGACGTTAATCATTTCATTGGCTGTATAAAGAGCATCATAGCTGCGAATATTTTCAGATGGCAAATGCTTAGCGATGCCATACAAAACTTCCAAGTCCATAACTAAATTGAATATCTACAAAAATTCAAGTTAGTTTTTTGTACGAGGCACAGAAATAGACAATCACAAAATGAAAAGAAAATCAAATTAAAAACTTAAAGCATCATTTCATGATATGAATTTGCAAAACACTAGTTATGAAAACACTCATCTTGCACAGACAATGCAATGATTTTAAAATCAAATGCAGGTGAACAGAGATAATAATATTGATATAAATGAATGTATTCAGTGTTTATACAGACCTTGAATTTGAGTACCACTGTTTACAATTAGTAATTTTCACCTTATTTGATTGCAGAATTTGTAATAATTTTCTACAGTTAAATAATACAAAGATTACTAATTTAAAATACAGTTGAGCTTGCTTAATGCACAATCTGATGTAGCGAAGTATCAGTTAAAACGAATGCTTGTCTGTCCCTTGGTATATCCAATACTTTAGTGTTAAAGAAATTGCTTACAATGAACAACTAAAAACATTATCGGATAGTGCAAAGTTTTACTGCTTGAATAGAAAACTAAAATTCCATTTTTTTCTATCTGGGCAGAACAAAAATGTAATATCGGAAAAACAAAAGTTTAAGAAACGAAGGAATCAACCCTGTCTTTTCTTGGAATGCAGAGTAGGGCATCTTTGTGGTGAATTTCACTCCTGACAGTGAAATTACAGTTGGGTTGTAGGTTCGTACAGTCGGGTACCGTTTTGACATAGAAATCATATATGTAAAGAGAGGATGAGAGTTGTCGTGATTTTCAGTTGCTTTTCGATCCAAAGGCTGAGAAGTTAGGTCTTTTAAGTGTTCTTAGACTATGGCAGATGAAAAGAGAAAGTGTTTGTCACTGGAAACTAAAATTGAAATGATAAGACTGATTGATGAAGGTTGAATGAAAAAGTGTGAAATCACAAATAAATTTGGCATTCCAGCTCTAATTTTTTATCAACAGTTTTAAAGAAAAGAAATGCTGCTTAAAAAATCATCATGGAAGTTCTATTGCCTCTGACAGAAAACAGTTTCATTTTTAAATGCATGCTGATTTTTCAAAATTCCTTTTTAAGTGATTTATCTCAGTAAGAGCAAAAAATTTACCTATTTATGGACTTATTTTGAAAATGTGATGGAATTTGCTAAGAGTTTACAGAGAAAAAAAGATTTTTTTGCACGTAATGGAAGTCTTTCTACATTTTAAGTATCACCATGCATTTGTTTTTAAAACTGTAAGTGGAGACAGCGCACAAGTAGAAAACTCAACAATTGAAAAATTTTTGAACTCTACAAAAAACAATAACACAAAAATATCATATAAAAGTTCTTTTAAGTAATCATCTTAACACTTACCTGACGATCAAAGCAAGCAATGTCAGCTAATTCTAGAGTAAAATATTTTTTCTTGTCAGGTGGAGATATCATAGTAGGTGAGCCATTTCCAAGTAAAGTGTTACAAGCCATTTCTATGTAGTAAGTCTGACGAAGATCTTCTAAAGTTGCATTTTTAGAAACTATAAAACTGCTGCGATCAGATCCTAAAATTAAAATTAATAAATGGATTAAGCATTTCTGGAGGGAGAGGGGGGGGGGGGGACACTATAATAATTACATAAAATTTACCAAAATAAATTTGTATAAAAATATAATCATTCAACAAGTGAATCACATGCAAGCATAATAAATGAAAAAAAAAAAAAAATACAAGATTCAAAAAGCAAGGATGTTGTACATTACAACCAATTTAACAAAATGTTTAGCTTAAAAATCTCAGCTAAACCTACCAAAATTATTAAAAATAAAGTACTAATGAAACTAGTCGGATGTGTCAATCCCAAAACTTTTTTCTATCTCACACAGGTTTCGCATAAACTAAAAAGAAACAGCACCAATTTATATCAAGGTCTAACTGAAACTCAAGTTTTATTAAATTCTGTGCATTATTTCTTGAGATATGACTATCGCTAAAATCGTGTAAATCCTGCAAAATGCTGCATAGCAGCGCCACCTGCTGGGGAATTTTTACCAAAAACTAATCAGCACCAATTTATATCAGAGACTAACTGAATATAAAGTTTTATTAAATTACGAGCATTAGATCTTGAGATAGAACTATTGCGGAAATCTCGAAAAATGCTGCGTAGCAGCGCCACCTGCTGGACGATTTTTACCAAGAACTAATCAGCACCAATTTATATCAGGGACTAACTGAATATAAAGTTTTATTAAATTCCGAGCATTAGTTCTTGAGATAGAGCACCCAATTTTAGCAATAGTCATATCTCAAGAACTAATGCACGGAATTTAATAAAACTTGAGTTTCAGTTAGACCTTGATATAAATTGGTGCTGATTCTTTTTAGTGTATGCGAAACCTGTGTGAGATAGAAAAAAGTTTTGGGATTGACACATCCGACTAGTTTCATTTCACTTTAAAATTTAAAAAATCTGGAGTGACTCCACTCAACTTACCAAACATATTCAAATAAATAGTAATATAAAAATAAATAAAAACCTAAATCCTAATTATACAAAAATGAAATGTTTCCACTGATGAAAATGATTTCATGTTCTAAAGAAAACGTGCACTATCATTCATAAAGCTAAAACATTTTTCCAACAGTTATGACATAATTTTCAATAAATTTTCATTCTGCCAGTTTTGAGATTAAGACCTGTAAATTAAATAGTGAAATTGAATTTACATAGTCATGCTAATGGAAGTATTAAGTTTTAAAAGTACATATTCCGCCCTTTTTTTAAAAAAAAAGGAAAAAAAAATGCTTAAATTTATAATACTTTTATAAGATTAATAAAATTCACTGTAGTTTTTTGTATCAACATCAGATAAGCAAGAGCAATAAAGATATTGAATTGAATAATTCAGTTCAAAAAGAAAATACATATCAGTTTTCTATGGTTGAAAAATGGTTTAGATACCAAACCTGTTGTCCGATTTGTATGAAAATGAATACAGTTCTGCAACAGTGGCCAAATGGAACTATTCACCAAATTGGCCATATTTGCCAAATGGGTGATCAATCAAAAATACAGGTTAGACTACTGTGTTCACTCATACACATACATTATCGTAAAAGCACAAACACTGAGCTATGGAAGACCAAAAAACGTGAGGGAAATTCCAATATACACACATACATATGGATTAATTGTAAAAACTCTCTTTGACCCCCCCCCCCCCCCCCCCAAAAAAAAAAAAAAAAAAATTATGAAAAATGAAAGGTTTGCCAGATTTCTCTGCAACTATACTTATAAAAGAGCATGTCCCGACTGACTCATAATCAACACCAAGCCTCAACCGTTGGTCCTAGGGCAATGAAATTTGACAGATATGTTACTTAAACAATGTAGGCACCCACTAAGAAAGAATTTTTGAAAATTCACATAATAAGGGGGTTATTAAATGATGGGTTGAAAGTTTCAGGTCATTTTGTCTTTTCACCATATCTCAGCAGCAGTTGTAGGTAGGAACATGAAATTTGGGATAACAAATCTACTAAAGAATAGCCAAACACATATTTCAGCAATTTTAGAAACTCACCCATGAAGGGGGTTAAATGGGGGTCAAAAGTTTCAGGTCATTTTGTTTTTTTGCCATATCTCAGCAGCATTTTTAGGTAGGAGCATGAAATTCAGGATAACAAATCTAATAAAAAATAGTTAAACATGTATTTGAGCAATTTTAGAAATTCTGCCACTAAGGGGGTTTAAATAGGGGGTCGAATATTTTAGATCATTTTGCCATATCTCAGTAGAAGTTATACATAGGTAGGAGTGTGAAATTCAGAATAACAAATCTACTAAAAAATAGTTAAACATGTATTTTGGAGATTTAGAAATTCAGCCACTAAGTAGTGTTAAATGGGGATCAAATGTTTTATGTCATTTGACCATATCTCAGTAGAAGTTATAGATAGGATCATGAAATTCCGGATAACAAATGTACTAAAAAAATAGTTAAATAGATATTTCAGCGATTTTAGATATTAATCTACCAAGAGGGTAACATGGGGGGAGGGGGGATCAAAAGTTTTAGGTAATTTTGCCATATCATAGCAACAGTTTTAAATAAAAATGTGAAATTCAGTATTACAAATCAACTAAAAAAATAGTTAAACATGTATTTCAGCGATTTTAGAGCTAACAAGTTTGTGGGCAACATCGGCTTTGACCCTGATTATGGAATATTAGACGAATAAGACAACTATTGTGGATTTTTTTATTACATATTTTGCGTGACATTTTTCCAAGGTTTTTTTTTTAATTTTTATAAATTGTTTTTGTATTCTTCGTCTTTTAGCGATCGGATTTAAATTTTTGTACAAATTATAATAGATTTCCTCCTCTTTTCAAAATACATTTTTTGGAAGTAAAGATTTGCGATTTAAATGCTGATTCGCCATATTTATGGACATATGTGGTATGCACAAGGCTTTCTTATAGTGATTGCCAGTTTATAGGCATGATAATCAGTTCATAGGCGTGCAACCCAATGGCCCTGTTAAAATGATTTCATTTTAACAATTTATATGCATGCAAAATAACTGAACCACATTACAGTGATAGATGCATTAACGATATATGGCTGAGAAATACACAGGGCCTCGTTATTTTTAACACTGCATTAACAATTTATGGATGTGAAACCACAGTGCCCATTTACAAAGATCGCCATGTATCTTAGGCAATCCCATTTTTATTTATTTTATCTGAAAGCTCTCCACCCACCCTAGATAATCACAGGCAGGGCCCAGCAGTACTTTGTCAGAGGGCTCATGGAAAAAAAAATATATTATTAATGTCACGAAATATTTAGCTACGTGTTTTTTTATTAGTTATTTTCATATAGTTTAAAATAAAATATTTTATTTACATTTTTCTGTTTGCATATAAAATGAATTTTCTGAGCCCCAAGCGAAGTTAAGGCAGTATGCTGCAGAACGTATCTGGGCCCCACTTGGAAGCAACCGGCTAGATGGACAAAGTTCATTATAAGATTTTTAAAAGCTTTAGAACCAACATTATAAAGCAGCAGTGTTTACCAGTCACAGTGGTGGATACAATATATCTTCCTGTTCTGAGTTTCATGATGATTTCAATTTTACTCTTATGAAATTTGTTGTTTGAAATTTGTTTAATCTAATGGTGATTTCAGTTTGAAAATAAACTGTCAAATTTTCACCTCAATAACCTAAAACTAGTCGGATGTGTCAATCCCAAAACTTTCTTCTATCTCACACAGGTTTCGCATACACAAAAAACGAGTCAGCAACAATTTACATCAAGGTCTAACTGAATCTAAAGATTTATTAAATTCCGTGCATTACTTCTTAAGATATGACTATTGCTAAAATCGTGTAAATCCCACAAAATGCAGCATACCAGAGCCACTTGTTGGGAGATTTAGACCAAAACCTAATCAACAACAACTTATGTCAACATCTAACTGAATCTGAAGTTTGATGAAAATCCTTGCATTAGTTCTTGAGATATAGTTATCGTGATAATAATGAAAAAGATAGCACAGCAGCGCCGCCTATTGGGCAATTTACACCAAAACGAAAGCAGCATCTATTTATGTCAAGGTCTAACAGAATCTGAAGTTTGATGAAATTCCGTGCATTAGTTCTCGAAATATAGCTATCGTAAAAATCAAGAAAAAGTGGTATAGCAGTGCCACCTGTTGGGCACTTTACACCAAAACAACGTAAATAGCATCTATTTATATCATGGTCTAACAGAATCTGAAGTTTGATCAAAATCTGCGCATTAGTTCTTGAGCTATAGCTATCGTAAAAATTGAGAAAAAAGTGGTATAGCAGCACACCTGTCGGGCGGGATTTTCACCAAAACTAATCAGCACCAATTTATATAAGGGACTAACTGAATATAAAGTTTTATTAAATTTCGTGCATTAGTTCTTGAGATAGAGTGCCCACAAAATTTTTGTCACATACAGATAGACAGACAGAGTCACAGACAGACATTTTCTAAAAATGGTCAAATCGTGTTCAGGACCTTCTAAAATGTATAAATCCGTCGAAAACCGGAAGTGGAAAATTTTCATGAATCCAATACTTTCATCTTGTAAAGATAGAAGAAAGTAAAAAATATCTTAATTTAACTAATATTAAACCAGCACCCACCCATAAAACAACATCACCATAACTCAAGATGTGTTATTTGGAAAAAAAAGAAGAATTTTCTGAAAAAACTAGAACCATCATGCAATTTTTATTGCCATTAATCAAGTAAAAAAACTTCTTTGTTTAATATATGTAACATATATGTTAGCAAAGATGCCTAAGATTACTTTTAATCAATAGTCACCACTTTTTTTTTTTTTTTTAAGAGGTTTTGTCCTAACCTTAAGCGACTTACATGAAGAAACTATAACAAAGAAACAATTTGCAATTTAAATTAAATAATGTCAATACTATTTTTAATTAATTATGTTGTAGTATTACAACATGATACTCTCTATAAATCATAAGTTTTAAATGTAGTTGTATAAAATTATTTTTTCAGTACTTTTCGAATATAGGAATGAATGAAAACATATACATATTATTAAGGCCTTTGCGATAGAAGGAAATTTTTAATGCATATTTTCTAGCGGACAATTTTTTCAATATTTATACAATTTATTTATAAAAAAAAGCCATTTACCTATTTTTATATACAAACAGAAATAAATTGCATACAAATAATAATAATATATATATATATATATACAGTAGAAGATTTTTATAACGCAATTCTCTATACAGGGTGGTCCTAAAATATATGTCAAAAATATAAAGGTAGGTAGAGGGGACCTAGATAAGAAGATTTCGTATAGGAATATGGGTTCGGAAATGCAGCGTTGAAGCAGTAGAGGGCGCTGTTGAATTCATCGGATGAAAGCACTTCGCTAGCTTGAATCGTCATTCCTCGCACGGATTTCGAGCAAAATACATCGATCGTTACACCAATACAGAGCTTGCCGACATGTGTTTCATGTATGGGGCTGCACAAGGAAATTGAGCAGCTGCTCAAAGGATGTACATGGAACGATTCCAGAGTAGGAATCTGTCGGATCGCCGAACATTTGAGCATCTTAATGGGGAGTTGTGCACGAATGGACCGTTTCATGCTTTCAGGCGTGATATAGGCAGCGAAAATATCACAGAATTCCTGCAGTGGAAGAAGCTGTAATTCGAACAGTAGAGGATAGTCCTTCAACAAGCTCGAGAGCTTTAAGGCGTACATTGGGTTTGAAGCATTTCCTTGCGCAGCCCCATACATGAAATGCATATCGGTATGCTCCGTATTGATGTAACGATGCATTTTACTCGAAATCCATGCAGGGAGTGACAATTCAAGCCTGCGAAGCACTTTCAACCGCCGAAATCAACAGCGTCCTCTACTGCCTTAACGCTGCATTTCCGCACCCATATTCCTATACAAAATCTTCTTATCTAGGTCCACTCTACCTACCTATACATTTTTGACATATATTTTAGAACCATCCTGTATAACACACTTCTCAGATGTAAACAATGAATGCATTCCCACATTGTAAAAAAACGTTACTCTCTAGAGGACTAAATTTTATACATTAGTAGTTCAACTTTATCTCTTTATAATTCAGGGATTTTTACTGAAAAACTGCTATTATTACAACAAAATGTTTTGAAAATGGGTAATATAAGGAATGATTTGGTCCAGACATATTTGGACCCTCTTTATAAAGTAACTTTAACAATGAGTGGAATGATCTATATTATACAAAAATTTACAATCTGTGCAACTCCTGGTTCCAAAGAATGCAATATAAAGATTCCCTCCTGCATATTGATATTTTTCAGACATATTTGGCCATGTTTAGAAAGTAAGTTTAATGATGTATGAAATATGATCCAGTTATGATGTATGAAATGTGATTAGTTAATTTTTATTGTTTCAAACTAAATGTCATTACAAGTGTTTTAATGCATACTTACATTCGTCTAGAATTTTATATTGTCTTTGATAAAACTACGCTTTATATTTCCATTTGCACATAAATCTGCTACAAATACTGGCCAAATAAATTAGTGGGCAGGGCCGTAAATCCTGGGGGGGTAAGGGGGGGTGCAACCACCCCCCCCACGAAAAAGTCAGTCGGAAAATTCCCCATTCGATCGGGAAAAAGTTCGTGTAGTCGGAAAAAATTGTATTAACCCATAAAAACGTATTAATTGGAAAAACGAAAAAATCAGTCGAAAAAAGTACGTTTAGTCGGGAAAAATGGTATTAACCTATAAAAATGAATCAACTGGAAAAACGCAAAAAATCAGTTGGAAAATTCCCGTTTGATCGGAAAAAAGTTGGTTTAGTCAGAAAAAAATGGTATTAACCTATAAAAACTTATTCATTGGAAAAACGAAAAATTCCCGTTCGATCGGAAAAAAGTATGTTTATTTGAAAAAAAAAATTGTATTAACCTATAAAAACTTATGAATTGGAGTAATGTTTTTGTAGTTTTTAATTAAGAAAAACAAATTAGGTCGAAGAAAACCAATAGAATTTTATTCTTAGTCGGATTTTAATTTTAATTTTTTGTAGTTTTTAATTAGAAAAATAAGAAAAACTATTTTGAACGAAGAAAACTAACATAAATTTATTCTTAGTTGGAAATATTACGGATTTTCTTTTTCTGATAAAAGTATACAGAAAAACTTTGATTTGTCAAATATTGTGAAAACTCGAAAACCTTGATATGACGAGTAAGATATTTATATACATATTCCAGCAATGTTAATATTATTTAAAACCTTGATATTTTGATTGAAAACCTTAATATTCCGAATTTTTTTCTGTGCCCTTTGACTTCGAGATATCAAGACCCAGCTGTATTTATTTATAATCGAAAAGCGTTTAGTTCAGACTGGAAATTTTAAGATATACTGACTGAAGTGAAGAAACTTCCATTTTGTATATAACTTTAAATTTAGTTAGAGATGTGTATCACGGAATTCAGGTGATATCTCATTAGAATTCAAAACTGAATTGCAAATATTTACTACTTTTCTGTATCAAAATCTGGATATTTTCTACTCTACACGAATTTTACCTTTAATAAGAAAATAATTATGGTTTTATTTTATGTACTAACTAATTTTGTATTTTTTTCTTATTTTATTTAAAAAAGATGTGATTTTTAAAAACTTTTTACGTAATTTTAGATTGATTTAAAAATGTGTTTCAAGAAATTTATATGATACAGGATGAAAATTGAAAACACCCAAAATACTTTAATTTTTTATATCGAAATAATCTGGATATTTTACAATCTGTATGAGTTTACTTATATCAGAAATAATACGTTCGTTTTTTTTTTCCTTAACCAATTGTATTCGATTTTTTTACATATATTATTATTACTACATTTTGTTTGGTCGGAAAAACAGGTATAACACCAAATTTTACACTGCTTTAAAGTATGTCGTTAGAAAGAATTATAAACTTAAATTATGAAATCCCGAATTTTTGACAAATTCATGCCTTTAAAATATTCCCCAAGCAAACAGATTTCAATTTTACTCAGAAAAAAACGCTAAAAATTTTTAACTCATTGCTAAAAAATAGAGAGATAGAACTTCCACGTCTCTTCCAAGCTTTTCCTGATGATCACAATGTTTAAAAGGATATATTGAAATTACTTTTATAAACAAGTTTGATTAATATTAAACATGTATTGGTATATTTGTTAAGTAAGTTTCTCCAATTAGAATCAAGACACACATGTATGTGTGTCTTGACATCAATACATTCATGTCCCACATTTTAGCATATATGATAAAAACGAAGAAAGAAAATCTTAAATATCTTACGAAATTATTAAATTTTATAGATGAAATTCACAAAATAATTATGATTTCGCGTATCGAGATAGTCAAATAAGTTTTAAAGGTCTGATGTTGATTCCTTTTGAATTATTAATAAATTTGTCTAAAAATTAGGGGTCAAGGTCCATGATTAATATATGTAGAAAAATGCGGATTACAACTCCAAACTGCTTTGTTACATAGCGATATATCTTGTTACTAAATATACAAAATTTTATTAAATTTTCTTGAAGTACTAAGAAATGGATAGGAGTTTTGTTCATTCGAAAATTTTCAATCTTTAAATTTTGGCTTTTTTTAATGTCGTAGACATACATGGGGGGAATCTGCAGCTCTTCAATCCAGTTTCATAAAATTTGGTACATTTAGAAACAAGATATATCGCTATCAAACAAAGCAGTCTGGAGTTCCAAACAGCAATTTTTTACGCATATTAATCATAGTATTTCGCCACTGCTTTTTAGAGACATATATTAATAATTCAAAAGGAATCAATATCAGCTCTTTAAAACTTATTTGACTATCTTGATACCGCTAAGTCATAATTATCTAGTGAATTTCTTCTACAAAGTTTAATAATTTCGTAAGATATTTATGATATCCTTTCTTCGTTTTTATCATGTATGTTAAACTTTTAGGCATGAGTGTATATATATATATACAAACAAATATATAGATACACTAGAACCTCCGTTATCCGACCCTCGTTTAACCGGAACTCTCCGTAAACCGACGTCGGTTTCCTGACCCTTTTTTTCAGCGATTTTTTTTTCACATTCCTTGTGTATGCAAACGGTCATTTCCGAACTACCAGTACAGATAAATATTTTGATTCCTCTTTCTTAGAATTCCTTTTAATTTAGCTTGAGCTACCGCAAGCTCTGATCTCGGTTTAAGTGTACTCTTCTCCGCCCCCCCCCCCCCCCTCCACACACACACTCTCTGTGTACACGTCCCTGTTCTAAACATAAACACTGGAAATTTTGAAATTTGGCAGGCCGTACTGCCGAATGCCACAACATTCGAATATTATTACACCCTCTGATTGTAAGCAAGCGCAGGGAACAAAACCCCTTTTCTCATCTTTTTACAAGCAGAAATTTTCCAGCTGCAGAATTTTAAAAAAGGGAGGAGAATTTTCATGTAAAATTTGAATTTAGATATTTATTTAGCAGTTTAAATAGTCATAATAGCAGTTCGATGACGATGTTACATATTAAAATAGATGATTATTGATAAATTCTCGATTATCCGATATAGGTTCGATCTAAATTACGTCGGATAATCGAGGTTCTACTGTATATATATTATATATTAGTCGGCATTTTGTTTTTCATATTACTCGGAAATTTTCCTTCTTGGAGTCGGAAATTTATGAGTCTACACCCCCCCTATGCGACTAGGGTGGTTTACGCCCCTGTTAGTGGGAGAATCAATAATGCATATGCATAATATTTCAACCTTAATAATTCAACCTTAGACAACTTTTCTTTAGATACTTAAAAATTCTACACGGTTGTTTTTAATTTTATTTATGCAATGATCAATGCAATCTTTTAGAACCATATGATAAAAAATTATCATATTTTTGACAAGCGTTTGAAACAAGATGTGCATTTTTGAGAATAAATGAAACTCCAATCATTATTACTTTCTTCTATCTTTACAAGAAGAAAGTATTGGATTCATGAAAATTTTCGACTTCTGGTTTTCGACGAATTTATAAGTTTTAGAAGGTCCTGAACACGATTTGACAGTTTTTAGAAAATATCTGTCTGTCTGTATGTGACAAAAATTTTGTGGGCGCTATATCTCAAGAACTAATACACGAAATTTAATAAAACTTTATTTTCAGTTAGTACCTTATATAAATTGGTGCTGATTAGTTTTTGGTGAAAATCTCGCCCGACAGGTGGCGCTGCTATGTTGCATTTTTTGCGATTTCCACAATAGCTCTATCTCAAGAACTAATGCACTTATTTTCATCCAACTTCAGGTTCAGTTAGAACTTGACATAAATAGACGCTGATTACATTTTGGTGTAGATATCCCAACAGGTGGTGCTGCTATACCACTTTTTCCTCGATTTTTACGATAGCTATATCTCAAGAACTAATGCACGGAATTTCATCAAACTTCAGATTCTGTTAGATCTTGACATAAATAGATGCTGCTTACGTTTTGTTGTAAATAGCCCAACAGATGGCACTACTATGCTACTTTTTGCATTATTATCACAATAGCTATATCACAAGAACTAATGCATGGATTTTCATCAAACTTCAGATTCAGTTAGACATTGACATAAGTTGTTGTTGATTAGGTTTTGGTCTAAATCGCTCAACAGGTGGCGCTGCTATGCTGGATTTTGAAGGATTTACATGATTTTAGCGTTAGTCATATCTCAAGAATTAATGCACGGAATTTAATAAAACTTTAGATTCAGTTAGACCTTGATATAAATTGGTGCTGATTCGTTTTAGTGTTTGCAAAATCTGTGGGAGATAGAAGAAAGTTTTGGGATTGGCACATCCGACTAGTTTAGAATTAGAGTAACAAGGTTCATTAAAAATTTCTTTTTCAACAGTTGAAGCAGAGGAAACATTTTTGCCAACATGCTTTATTGGAAATAAAATTTACAGTTTGACAGATAATAAATCACTAACACACATTTTTAAAATCTGAAAGTATAATTTACAAAATTTTAACTGCTGAAAGTCATTATAATTATTGATATCATTGATATTTATTATGTCCCTTAATAAATTTGATTATTACATTTAAAATACTTACATTTTATTTACAAATGAAATATGTTAAAAATATCTGTTTATGGTTTAATTTAATAATTCTGCATTTAAATACGTAAACTATTCTCAGTGTTCTTTTGTCCGAAATCATCTAAATATATACAATTTGGTATGTCACTACGTCATCTTTAAAGTAACCCTATTCTTTAGTGATTTTTTTTATTTAAATTCATTAATTTTCCTAACTTAAAATTTTAGAATGGCAACATTCTTCTTTCATTTGTATAATTTGGCAAAATTGGTTGACAGATAATAAAATAGTACCTTTTTTTTAAATATACCTTATTTAAATTTTATACCTTCAAAATTCTTTTTTTTTCTAAACTATACATTAATTTTTTAATGAATATTCATTTCAATGTAATTATCTAAAAGTATTCAGTTTGTAACACAGCTAACATATTACATGGACGGCAGAATTATCAATTATAGAAAAATTTTGGTTAAAAGAAATATCAGCACTTTTTGTAGAAATTGAGATAGGTTGGACCTGACTTCACTCATTTTTGCCCAAGCCAGACTGGACCATGAACCTAAAAAAATAAATGAAAAGAGTGTGCCAAACTTTTAGCTTTCACATTGGGTCAGGCTCAGAACTCAATTTTTTGTCCTGTATAGATCTCTATCCTCGTCTTTAGGCATTTTCTTTCATCGGCATTCTTTTACACACTTCACCGGTGAAAAATAGCATTAAAAAAGAGGAATACTCTGTTAAAACAGTTGAAAACTACCCCTAGATTATGCCTATAGTGCCTAAGACTAGGATCAGATGTGCATACCATAACTCAAACATTTCATTATTAATGCAGATAACATTTACATAGAGAATAACTTTACCATTCAAACCCTGTAACGGAATACCATCTGACGTCCAAACCATGCTTTCACAGCCAGCAGACCATCTTAAATGTACTTCTTTCCCCAACCAGCTTTCAGGAATATCAATTCGAACCTGAATTAATAAATAAAACAAATATACACTTAATTTTTTTTTTAATTTAGCAAGGTTTAGCAATAACCAATAACAAAACTGAAGTCAATAAGAACTTTAATTTTACATACATATAACATAATAAGGCATAACATTAACACCAAAATTGTTTTTGCATCATTGGACTGACAAGGCAGGTCTCCTTACAGCGCATACTTAGAAAATTTTGAAAAAAATGCTATTTAAGCTACTCATGTAATGTAATAAAGGAACAGTGAAATTTAGCTGCAGAATCCCAGTAGAAAAGCTGCAAAAAAATAAAATACTTTCGAGTATTTGGTGCAAAAAGACATGATTTGCCAAGCAACATTTTTCCCTCACCAATCACAAACGATTTATGCATTTTGAAATTGCTTGTAAAATGATTATTCAAATGTGCAATACTTAATGAATTTAAACTTAAATGGTGAAATAGTTTATTATTTTTTGTATAATATATACAAGCTGCTTGTTGTTGCAGTTATTTAATTTTGTCACTGAAAAAATATGTTCTATGTTTTGGTAGCTCCAAATATCTATTTTATGTTATAGCAAAGCTCGCATTTAAGTTATGTTTATTATTGAATTATTGAAGGTGGTTTTTTTTTCCCATTTTTAGTTAACAATCGAAATTTTAAAAATACAGTAAAATCCCGTTACAACGAACTTCACGGGACCGCAAATTTTATTCGTTGTAACGGGAATTTCGTTGTAACGGAATTCAATAGAAAATTAAACATTTCAATTCAGATCCTCATATCATAGTTAATTATAAAAATATAGTAGTATAATACAAATTAGTAGATAATTAATTATTAAAAATAGTAATAAAAATTAGTAGTACCTTCTAATAACGTAAAGTTAGTATAATACAATGTATAATATTTTTTATAGAACTGAAAAATTGACTTACCACCATTTCAATGATCTTCAAATTGTACAAGAAAAAATTTAATGCAGAAAATCAGTGATTTTTTTTTTGTACAAGGGAGTTTGAAGCTGCGGACAATACAAAATTATGTACATGATTAATATTAGAAAAAATGTTATCTGGTACACTGCTCTGTAAAGAAATAAAATTGCGCACTCTTTCTAAGCTTTCTAAGGCTTCAGCAGATGTAACTTTTGAAACCTCATTTTCTTCATCTTCAGAACTTTCTTCATCATTTTCTAAAATGCGATCATCAACAATAGACTGCACAATATCTGTCTCTGTTAATGAATAACAAGTTGCAGCATTGTCATCTGCAGTTAAAAAATCTTTAAAGCTTATGCTTTGAGACACACCAGATTTTTCTTTTACTAAGTTCCAAGTGGATTCGATCTCATATTCGACTGTCTGCTCCTCATCATGTACTACATCGCTAGATCCTTGAGCCGTCGATTCTTTATTTAAATCCTGGTCAATCTGCGCGTGTTTCCAACAGTGGGCTATTGTTTTCTGGCTTATATCATCCCACGATCCACAGATCATATCAATTGCCTCTTTCATGTTGCACTTTCTGTTTACGTTATTTTGCAGATCACAGAGAATGCGTTTTAATAACATAGTTTTGTATCGTGATTTTACGGCTCTGATAATGCCTTGGTCAAGAGGCTGAAGTATTGCAGTACAGTTAGGCGGGAAATACTCTACACGAATGTAATTCAATATAGGAGGATCATAGTGTGCTGTGCAGTTGTCTATGAGTAGAAGAATTTTACGTTTTTGTTTTTGCATATCTTTATCAAAATTTATCAGCCATTCATTAAAGAATCCTTGCGTCATCCATGATTTTTTGTTGGCTTTGTAGATGCATGGTAAGGACTTAAAATGTTTGAAACAACGGGGTTTTTCAGATTTGCCGATTATGAGTACTTTTCGTTTTTCTGTTCCTGATTTGTTGCAGCAAAATAGGGCTGTAATCCTTTGTTTGGAAAGCTTTCCTCCAATACACTTGTCTCCTTTTAACGCTAAAGTCTTCCTTGGTTCTAACTGAAAAAATATTCCGGCTTCATCGGCACTAAAAACATCGTTAGGACTATACGTCTTGATTATTTTTTGTATTTCACCTTTACGCCATTCGTTTACAAATTCAACTGGGACGTCTTTTGCTTCTCCTGAAATGCATTTTGCCACTATACCGTATCTTTCTCGGAATCAATTCAACCATCCGACACTGGCTTGAAAATTTTCAATGTTTAGCATTCTTGCAAATTCCAAACCTTTTTCTCTAATTAAAGGGCCACTTAGAGGGATGTTTCTAGAACGAACATCCATAAACCATTTGTAAACAGCACTATCCACATCTTGAAACTGGGCATTTCGAATTCGTTTTCTGCTTGGATCAAAGACTTTAACTTGAATTTTTTTCAAAATGCTTTCTTTATCTTTTAGAAAAGTGGATAAAGTAGACGGCGAAATTCCATATTTGCTAGCAACATCAGATTTTTTCATTCCTTTCTCAACTTCAGAAATTATGGCTTTTTTTTCTTCCAAACTAAACTGTTTTCGCTTAACAGCCGCCATTTTATGACCTACTGGTAAGATGAAAATTTTCAAACTGATTTCGAGCTTTGGAAATTCCTTTGCGAAAGTTATTCAGGTAGGGAGGAGAGGGAAGGGGGAATGTGCAATACTCATTTCACGTTTTGTTAAGTTTGCCTACATTGGTTACAGCTTACTTGGACTTCCAAGAAAAAGGGGTGGAGAAAAGGGGAGAGCGAACAAAGGAAACATTCCTTCTGCAGTGAAATGCCTATGCACACCGATTTTACAACAAAGCTCGGAGAAAAGCGATTGCTTTAGAGATAAGCTTGATTGTCCCTAAGACTAGGCATCGAAAACAAAAATTGTCAAGCGATAAAAATGTACAACTGAAAGTATTTGCCGTGTCATATTATTTCGTTCTAACGAGATTATAAAAAATTGAATATTTCGTTATACTGAGATTATGTTAACATTATTTGAATACATTTCAAAACGGGACTCGCTTGCATTTCGTTATAACGGGATTTTTCGTTGTAATGGAATTCGTTGTAACGGGATTTTACTGTATATGAATCTGAACGGCATATTAAAGAAAACACAGTTTGAAGAAATTCTTGTTATGATACTTGTCTATGAGATTTTTGTAAAATTTGAAAGCTTAAAATTGTCATTAGTTTAAAAAAATTATACGAATGGGTTAATTCTAGGGCTCATGATATCATACCCTATTGTTCAGAATCATTTGCATTTTGCATTCAACATTTTCAACTCTCTGTACGTTTGCAGTAATACTAATTAAAAATATTTTTTAAATCAAATTAAATAAATCATTCACACTTTTTTTCTCTATTTATTACCGATTGAATGAAATTTTGCTATTGTTATATCCTTCATTCTACGATTTTTTCTAATTTAAACAGCTTCACCGGTTATACAAGTAATTTTTAAATGTATTTTAAAAGGAAAAGCTTGATGACAAACGGATTCGTTATACATTTCTATATTGAAGAAGTTGTTGTTTCTATAGCAACAATACTTTTTTTCGAATTGACAATATTTAGAATCGGGCTTTTTTTTAGCTTGAAACAATTTTAATCAATTTAAATTCATCATATAATACATATAAATGTGTACACAAAATTGTAGTTATAAAAAATTATCTATTATGTAAGTTAAACTTACATAAACAAGTTCAGCATGAACAATTTTTTCCTTAAAGAGTATTTGTCATAAAAGCATATTTTTTTTCATTTCATTCAGTCGCCAACCGGTGATAAATCGCCAAATAAACGCACAAATTTCATAATTTTTTAAGGACATTATATCGAGGTTCAGCAGAAAAAAATTTTATAGACGTATATATCCTCATAAGAAAACATTCTGTAATTTTTTCAAAATTTTCTGAGTATGCGCTTATGGAGACCTTCCTTGTAGTTATAAATGCACTAGCTGTTACCCGCGACTTCGTTCACGCAACATAAAAAGACGAATAAATACATTAATTAAGCAAAATATTTCACTCTCAATAGTTAAAAACGTAAATATTTAACTAATCTTTATCACATTTCATAGGAGACGTTACGGTATTTTTGTTACAGGGACCTTGACATAACTCAGTCTTAAAAAAGTGAAATTTTGTGCCAAATAATCGCGAAAATGAAATTGCAATCAATGCAAAAAGGAGGGCCAAATAAAATCGTGGAAATAGACGAATCGGGTAAAAACAAATGTCAATTTTACCTGATAAACAATTTTACTTTTAACGCCATTGTCAAACGTTTTAACAGCCAACCTTCAAATATAATTAATTGGAAATAGCACATACTTTTTCTTTAAATTCAATTCTACCTGCTCAGTTCTGACAATTTGTGTGACATCCTCGGATCAATGATTACCGATGTTAATTAAATCGCGTTGTGTTCGATAGTCTAGGAGTAGTTGCGAAATACAAACACGTGGTCAGATTTTAATATAATAGATTCATGTTCATTTTCATTTTCTTAAAACTGTGATGTGATTTGTAGCAGAAAACTCTCATCTGTATATAACGGATACTCATGCTTAATAATCAGTATAGATAAAAAAATAATTAAATTTTTCATTTTAAATATGGCGTGAAACTCATCTACTGTCTATATTTACTGATCCTTGTATTATTTATGTACGGAATTGATTCACATTCCTTTTAATTCATATTGGAAAATTCCCGTTTTGTTTCAAATATGACGTCATTTTTCCCCCAGAAAAATCCCTTTTTAATGACATAATTCTTATTAATTTTCTTTTCCAGGCAATCAGGACGTAAATTTTAGCAGAAAGCTCACATTTGTATGTAAATGACCTTCAAGCTTATTATTAATCAGTATTGATAAAAAAATATTTCAGATTTTCATCTTAAATATGACGTCCATTATATATCTACTTTCATTATATACTGATATTGATGCTCCTTGTATTATTACGAATATTTGAAAATACATCTTTTATTTATTTATGACGTACTATTTGTCCAAGCCAAGGATGATCCTTTTCATAGTTCCATGGTCCAAGCGAAATATTTTCTTAATAAAATAATTATTGTTCATTTTTCCTTCTAATTATAACACAGTCTTTGACAGAAAATGTCTTCTCAACCTAACAGATATTCATACTTCATGTATAATAACAAATACTCCATATTTCCATTTCAAATATCATGGAAATTCATCTTCTTTTGAATTTTCATTTTATATGTGGAAATCGCTCAATTTAAAAATAATTGTTGAGAAAAAATTATTATCATCCCATGTTTTGTATTTATTGGCAACGATAATGCTTAGCAATGTAAAATGTATAATTAAATTTTACAGAAAAAATATTCATTGATTTTCTACGAAATTTATAAAATTTTTAATTATTAAGAAAACTATTTTGACCTGAAATTATTCTTTCGAATTGAAAAAAAAAATTGAAACCTTGTATTATTATCAAAATCTAAAAAAAGTATATTTTATTTCTAGTAATGTTACATAATCTTCTTTTTAATTCTTAAATTTTTTTATTTCATTTTCATTTTTCATGTGAAAAATTTTCAATTGAAACTAAACTGTTGAGTAAAAATTACAGGGTTCATACAGAGTTGGGAAGAAAAAATCCAAGGAGTACCGAAAAAATCCAAGGAGTCCAAAAAATGTTAAGCATTTGCAATTTTTTGTTGTTGTTGTTTTTATGTGCTGCATCGTTATGTGGTATGCACACTCCAATTTTTAATGGCCAATTTGGAGACAAAAACAAATTTTACTCTATTAGAATCTAATTGTTAGTGCTTGGAATTGCACAGTATTCACAAAATATTGCTTACTGATTTCGTAAGTTAAATACAAAATAGACAATCAACTTTTTTATGCAGTGACCAATGGTCATATAAACAGAGATTAGTCAAACCTCAAACACTTATTATGTATATCACATACATAATACATCTTAAAAAAAATTTTAAAAGGTAAAAAAAAAAAAAAATGCTAAACACAACATACAAGAAAAAATATAACAAGTTTTGAATTTATACTTTTAGAACAGCTGTAATCGATTGCGTTGAAGGTGAAACTTTGACGAAATTCACATGTTTTTTGCGACCTTCTGGGGGAAATTCGCGATCTTCTGGGAGAAATTAGTGTTTTTTCACGATCTTTTAATGGAATTCTCGTTTTATTTCGATCATTTGACGAAACTCACGTTTTTTCTCACGATCTTTTGACGGAAACTGCGTGTTTTTAGCGATCTTTTGACGAAATTCGCGTGTTTTTTGCGATCTTTTGAGAAAATTCGCATGTTTTTTGCGATTTTTTGAGGAAATTTGTGTCTTTTTTCAAGATCTTCTGGGGGAAATTCGCGTCTTTTTTCGCGATCTTCTGGGGGAAATTCACGTCTTTTTTGCAATCTTTTAATGGAATTCATGTTTTATTTTGATCGTTTGACGAAACTGACTTTCCCCCCCCCCATCTTTTGATGGAAACTGAATGTTTTTCGCGATCCTTTGACGAAATTGGCGTGTTTTTCGCGATTATTTGAGGAAATTTGTGTGTTTTTTTTCGATTTTTCGAGGAAATTCGTGTGTTTTTTGTGATCTTTCGAGGAAATTCACATTTTTTGTGATCTTTTGAGAAAATTCGCATGTTTTTCGCTATATTTTGGGAGAAATTCGCTTTTTTTTTTTTCATGATCTTCTGGGGGTAAATTCGCGATCTTCTGGAAGACATTCGCGTTTTTTCGCGATCTTTTAATGGAAATCACGTTTTATTTCGATCGTTCGACGAAACTGACGTTTTTTCGCGATTTTTTGATGGAAACCACGTGTGTTTCGCGATCTTTTGAGGGAATTCACATTTTATTTCTATCTTTTGACGAAATTGATGTTTTTTTTTCGCGATCTTTTGATGGAAACCGCGTGTTTTTCCTGATCCTTTGACAAAATTCGCGTATTTTTCACGATCTTTTAACGAAATTTACGTGTTTTTCGCGATTTTTTGAGGAAATTCACGTTTTTGGCGATCTTTTGAGGAAATCCGCATTTTTCTCGATCTTTTGAGGAAATCCTCATTTTTCTCAATCTGTTGGAGAAATTAGAGTTTTTTCACAATCCTTTGACAAAATTTACTAATTTTTCCGTGATCGATTGACGAAATTTGACAGTATTTCTTGGGATATATTTGCGAAAAATGCGATTTTTCAGAGATTTTTGGCTAAATGCCAAACATTGATAAAATTTAAAGTAAAGTACAGTGTTGAAAAACGGACTTTACGGACCTAATATTGAAAAACGGACCTAGTGGGAGCACTGCTATAAGATTATCCTAACCAATCAATGCTGTGCTTCAGATAAATGACGTGTATAAAGGATTTACTGTGCGTTTTATAATCCCGATTTTTTTCCCTCGGCAGCAATCGCTTGCGTCCGAAGCCGCAATACAATTTAAGGAGTTTCTAAGGAGTGGTTTGCTTATCTAAGTAGTTCTAAGTACTACTTGGGAATGTTTTCATTTCTAAGGAGTTTCCAAGGAGTCTAAGGAGTCTGTGAGAACCCTGAAATTATTATTCGAGGTTTTGATTTAGTGTTGGCAACTATAAAATGCTAGCAACGGTAAGTAAATTTAACCCTTTTAAAATTTTATGAGGAAAAAAATGTCCATTTATTCTCTATGAAAATAATGAAATTTTGAATTATAAGGGAAAATATTTGAATAAAATAAACAAAAACCAGCCTATGTTCATTCCCGGGTTATAATCAACCTGTATGCAAAGATACAGGGCAATTAAATTCTCCATTTTGACGCTGGCTTCAGCCTAACATTTGCACACAATCGAATTTATAATATTACTAGTACTACTAGATTAATTTTAACACAATTATTTCAAGTTGGTAAATAAATCATACGAGTAGTAATTTTCCAACTGGACGAAAAATGTCTGGGCCAGGATTCGAACCTGGGATTGCTTGGCTGAAGCCGCCACGTTCTACCATGGATAACTGGATGAATTATGCCCTCCAGATTCGACCGGGATAGCTCAGTGGTAGAACGTGGCGGCTTCAGCCAGGCGATCCCAGGTTCGAATCCTGGCCCGGACATTTTTCGTCCAGTTGGAAAATTACTACTCGTATTACTAGTACTAGTATAGTATATAACTCCCGTCAAAAATGACGGAATGTTGATCTGCGTTTCATTTTCATAAGACTTCATACAAACAAACAGCATGAAGATTTTGTTATTGAAAGGTTTGTATTGTAGAAAAGTACATTTTAAGAATGGCAAATGATTTCTACAAATACAAATAATGAGGATATTTTCTTTTACCCAATATTCAATTTCTGAAATAGTTCAACAATTGGACAAAACATTCAAAAATATTTAAAAAATAATCCATGTGAGAAAGGTTTTTAAAAATATATAATATATTAATGAGTTTCTAAAGAACTTGACTTACAGCTCATTGTTTGGTTACATAAGAAAAATTAAATGCAAATTCTGAAATGGTTTAACGATTGAACAAAACATTAAAATTTTGTTTGTTTTAAATTGTCTAAGTTAATAGTATAATAGAGTAGAATTTTAATATTTCTTGAAGAACAAAGTTTTCCAGTCGTGAAGAAACAACTACATAGCAGAAAGACATAAAAGGAGACAGAAAATTGCATGTTTATGGATATTAGCTTCTTAATTCACAGTAGGAAAATATCCCATTTAAAATGACAGAAAAAACAAAGTTTTCCAGTAATGAAGAAATAGTTAAAAGAAATACAACGATGAAAGTAGATTATATAACTTTAACTTTTAAAAGTATTCATCAAAGTAAAACCTGATTTTGTCTTATTTTTAAAATATGCCTGAAAAATCTATAATAAATTTTGATCATTAAAAATCTTCTTATTTTATTTCATAAGTAAATTGAAATTATTAAATGCATTAGTATAACTGAAAAATATCTTTTCACATTCTCTTATTAAATTATAATTTTTTTTCACTACAAAGTTAGGTTTAAATGTTACTATGTTAAAAATCAAAATTTGATCTGCATTGATATAATTAACATATGTGGTATGTGGTACTATATATTCCTTATATTTTAATTGTGTTTCATAAGAAATATTCATTTTACAATGCAAGCAAAATTTCAGATGTAATTGGATATAAGCTAGGCGATTAAAATTTGATTTAACCAAGTTAAATTTTTAAGAAAGAAATTATATTAAGCTGAAGCTTTTAAAAGTTGATCTTGAAATAAATCAATACACCCTGAATTTTTCTTAGTTTAAAAATATGCTTACATGCATTTTATATTATTTTACAACTTTATTATTATGTTACTTAAAATATCAACTATCAATTATCAAATAAAAAACAACAGAAACCTCCTTCGTTTATTTTTATTGCCAATAGATGGTGCCAGAAAAGTACTTCGGAATGAAATAAATGTCATTGCTGATAGATCATCGCAAAAAAAAAGGAGTGGATCAAGACAGCTGATATTTGGTGCTAATCGTCATCGATTACACGTCCTTTCATCATCGATTATACTTATTTTTTTAAATATCATTCTAGCGCCATCTATTGGTAATTGATATTAAGAGCCCTTCTCTCGAAATTGTATTATTTTCGGATCATTTATTTTTTTAAAAAAAGCCATATAACTTTAACATTTTATTCAATGTAAATAACATGAAAATTATTATTATTTTTCATAAAATTTTAATTTAGTGTTATCAATTTTTAAAAAATTAGTTTATATCCACTTAAATTTTGCTTTCATTGTAAATAAAAATGAATATTTCTTTTCAAATGTAATTAAAATATTAAATAATAAATATTAAATTTTACAATGTGTAAAATAATTTTCAGCCATACTAATGTAATTAATAGTTGTAATTAGTAATTTAGTTAGGGAATAAAAAAATATTTTTATGATAATAATTTAATACAGTTTTCTTTAAATTAGGCATATTAAGAAAAAAAATAAAGAAAAAAATTCAAGATTTATTTAGGGATAAACTGTTATAAGTTTAAATTTATATAAAATGAAATAGAATGAAAATTATTATTATTATTATTATTATTGTAAATATATATTCACTAACTATAAAAAATCCAAATTGTGAAAATTATTTTTTTCAACTTTCACCTTTTAATCAATTTATTTTTTCAGTATGTTTTTATGATAAATAAAATAAGTATTTTTTAAATGTAATATAAAAAATATAAGGAATATATAGACTCCTTATTTTCCTATTTCCTTATATTTATCCTTTAAAGAATACTCATTTTATTTATAATGGAAACATAATGAAAAAAAAATTAAATAGATTAAAAGGTGAAAGTTGAAAAAAAATATCACAATTTGAATTTTTCATAGTTTATGAATATATTTACAAATTATATTCATTAACTATGAAAAATCCAAATTGTGATAATTTTTTTTTCAACTTTCACCTTTTAATCCATTTAATTTTTTTCATTATGTTTCCATTATAAATAAAATAAGTATTTTTTAAATGTAATTAAAAAATATAAGAAATATATAAAAACATTTTCTGATTTATTAATGCAGATAAAATTCTAATTTTAATATAATACTTGAATTTAACTTTGAGATGGAAAAACAATTGTAATTTAATAAAATAATGTGAAAAAAGTAATTTTAAGCCATAATAGAGCAATTAATAGTTGCAATTTGCTTATGGAATAAAATTATGATTTTTAATGATAAAAATTTCATGTAGTTTTCTTTAGGAATTTTTTTAAAATAGGAGAAACTCAGGATTTAAATCAGGATATTTTTAGTTTATTAAAAAAAAAAAAAAACTGTTAAGGGGGTAAGTAAAGAACGATAATTATTTTTAAAAACTGAGAAAAATGTAAAATAGGAAAGCAACAATGAATGAATCTATAATAATAACAAATAATATAAAAAATAGAATATGTCTATATAATTCGCCAGTAGATGGCGACAAAACAACAAACGTAATCGATGAGCTCCAAATATCCGCTTGTCTTGATCCACTCCTGCAAAAAAAGCCTCTCTATAAAAGCTATCACGGCTATTTCTGAAAAAGTACTTACAGGAAAAAAAAATGCTTACAGAAATAAATTAAAGAAATCCTTTAATATATTTAAAGACTTTAATATCTTTTACAAATATTTTAAGAGCATAATCAGATATTTTAATGAAACGTTCAAAGAGTCATTCATTTGTTTTTCTAGATATGGGATTTATGATTCTGAATGGCAACAGTATTTGTTTGTTTACATCAGGTAATGCGATGTTTAATCTGTTATTTTTAATTTAAAACTTAAAACATTATAACTGGATATAATATACATGTTTTATACGAAAATATGCTGAACAGATATTATTTCAAGTAGAAGAAATTATCATTTAGTGGTCATGTGTTAGTATATGTTTTTCAGTAAGCCTAACATGGCGTTTAACTACTGTCGACTCGCAAACCAGAGTGGTCCAACCCGGATTGGTTACAGACACTTTCTTGCCTTCGGATTTTATTATAAGTAAGATTAGGATGAAAAGGGTAGTGATGATGGTTAGGTTATTTATCAAGTCCAAATGATTAACATTACTTTAACCTTTTTAGGACGGGTGGTTTATATATCGGCCAGAAAGCATCCCTTCATCAAAACTATCACATGCTTCTTTTCTTCACAGTTGCTGTTAACCTGTGCTCCGAAATGGCATGATTTAACTATAACAGTACAGGGTTCATACTCATTTTTCAAAATAAAATCCCCTGAGAATCCCCTGATGTATTTTCCAGGATTAAATAATTTTCACATGTCAACAATTAACGACATTTTCTATCATTACGACAATGTGACCCCTCTCCCCTAAAAAAAAATTTCAGAAAATAAGATAAAATAAAACAAGGTAATCTGAGAGAAAGAGTGGCTATTTTCTAATTCTATATCTCAGTTTGATTTCATTATGACACCACAAAGCACACAAAATAGCAGTGATTTCCCTCATTTCCCAGAGTAGCTGATCGTTTTGTCAGTTTTTCCCAGGTTTGGGGAATTTTTTGAATTATTTTCTGAGATTCCTCTGATTTTTAAGACTGAAATTAAATCCCCTGAATCCCATAAATCCTCTGATGAGTATGAACCCTGCAGTTAAAGAAAAGGGTACTTACGTATTATCCGTGCCAGGAGATTGATCGCCAAAAATGGTTGCCAAGTACCAAATTTGTTTATCGTTGCCAATCATGTTTACAAACGCAGTAATTTATCATTATCAAATAACATTGTTAAAAATGGTAATTAATATAAAATAAATAAAATGTAACATATGTTTATTAAATTTATAACATTGTTAAAAATAGTAAATAACATTATTTTAGTAAAATTAATAAAGGTAATAGCACAGTAAATTAGAAAGAATAATATTATAGATTATTCCCAGGCATGTACCATGTAGCAAGAAAAAAAATTATAAGGTGTACTATAATTAGTAATATTGGCTCCATGCCTGGCGCAGTTGGCTTAAAACTGGCACGGATAATACGTAAGTACCAAGAAAAGAAGCATTGCTAGATTTTAAGGTAGATTTGTGTTTCTTAAGAAGGAATTACGTCTCTTAATAATAATTAAAACACATGGCTATAATGCTTTATACTCACACCTCTTTTTTTTTTTTTTTTTTTTTGTTAAAAAAAAGGGTAAAAGCCACCAAACTATGAGGAATTTTTTCCTTTAATGGTAACCTGACTATTATGCTTGTATTAAGTTATTGACTTACTATTAGAAAACAGTAGTTAGGCATGGGCTTGGAAAACGTGCCAAAAAAAATCGTCAAACATAGGTGTGTGAGTAAAACACATCCGTTCCAAACACATATCCTCAAAAGATTAACTTTATGATGTCCTAACAAAGTTCTTATAATCACTTTTACTAATCAATTTTGAATTTGATACATAAGAACTTCGGTACGTCCTTGTTATAGCAACCTCCAAGGATAAACTCAATTTTTTTTTTAAAATCCGAAAATCTGCCGAACTACAGAAGATTCTCCCCCCTTTTTTATTTCTAAATTAATGATAAAAACAGGTTTTTAAATGATTTTTTTTTTATTTTGATTATAAGCCCCCTCCCACATTTAACCTTTCTTGATTTAAAAAAAGGGGGGGGGCTTACAATTAAGATTTTACGGTAAGTATTAAAACAAGCAAGAAATGCATTTGTAATTCTTTTCTAATTAATGAAGTATATAACTTTACATTTTAACTGCGTTAACAATATTTTAAATGTATTTATTTTTACTTTAAAATTGACCAGTTTAAGTATAAATATATTATCTTCATTAAATTAAATAGAAATACCATACTTAACAATATTGAAAAGTTTAAAAAAAAACTGATTTAAATAAAAAAAAATCTGATCTAAATAAAAAATCAGTATTTTTATCATCTTTACATAGCAGTAAAAGAAAAAGTTTGAAAATTTCAACAGTAGTTTCAATTATAATATATTATAGCACCAACTTGACCCCATTGAAACTGCAGTTCAGGCTAAGTTTGGAAAAAATTAGGGTAGTTTTTCAGCATAGGGGCCTTGGCATTTTTTCTAAAAGCTTGATGCAACTCGGGTTTCAGGTTTCAGAAATGGAGATTTGTAGCCAAATGATATAAACAGTTATTATGTGAACGAACCTAATCAACTATTATTGTTTTTTTTATGTATAATTTATTACTGTTTTCATATAAAAATAGATAAATGGTTTCTTTATATTAAATAAATCGTATAACTCTAAAAAAAATTGCCTGTGCATATGAAATAGTGAATAGGTTGCCAGAAAATATATTGCCAAATATCCTTTTCTCGCCTAGGCCCATACTGAAAAAGTACCAAAATTGGGTTACCCAACCTGACCTGAAGCAGGCGGATGACTCTACTTTTAATCTATGTATTCATAAAGTAAAAATTATGTAAATGGTAACTATCATAGAGAATCAAACCATGGCGTCTCCAATTCCAATCTTCCAGATTCACTTGCAAATCTACTGAAATTGCAAGAAAAGTTGCATTATGAGATCCACAGCTAATTGACATATTTTAGAAAGCATGGCTTGATGAAAAATGGGTACTTTTCAGTTAGCCGGGCGCCAGTGATACATGTACATATATAAATATGTATGTATATACATATATATATATATATATTCATACATATATGTGTATATATATATATATTCATACATATATGTGTGTGTGTGTATATATATATATATATATATATATATTCATACATATATGGGTATATTTATATGTATATATATCACTGACGCCCGGCTAACCGAAAAGTACCGAAAAATGAAATCCATTGCTGCAACTTGTAACCAGATCTATTGTTTGTTTAGTGAGAGAGAAACATTTAATGATTGTCCTAAGTTATCATTTCCTTGGTCATCTTTCATGACACCCTTCGCTGTGGACCTAGTTACAGAATGTATTATCTGAAATGACTAATTTATATCTTTAATGGAAAAAATTTGGCTAAAAATTAAACATTTTTTTCGGGTTACATCAAACATTTTCCATATCAAAGGTCCCAATTTCAGAGTTTATAGTTGTGGAATCTTCCACTTAAATTGATACACGGCTAATATAAAACTAACATGATTTAAAATATGCATTTTTTTTTAAACTTATATTTGCAGCAGTCTAAGTGATTTGAGATGTCTAACTGAACTTTGATATCACAGTATATTTAAAATGACTGAGATTGTAAATTTAAAACGATTACAACTGATTAATATCCTGCTATTTATTGTTAATTAAAATTATATAATATTGATATAAAAATGTAAATAAACAAACCTTAAACCAATGTGTTGTCCAGGTCGGGCCAAAAGATGATCCAACTTTTGTTGGGGTAAAATTACCTATTTCCATGGCTTCTTTAAAAGGTATCCTACCATTTGAATCAAAATGTAGTAAAGTTGGCAAGCCAGTTTTTTGTGGATACAATCTTCCATAAAGATTAATATCAGTAAAATACAGCGGAGAGATAAATTTTTCTATACGCTCTAATGTTGCTCGTCTATTTTTAGTCAGGCTAGCCATGATTATTAATATAGTATTGAATTAAACAGGCATTCAGAATACAGATTTAAACTGCCGGCGGCAGCAGACGTACTGCTGGTTAGCTTACAATACTTTTAAATTTTATAACGAAATGTCGCTTAATCAGACTTTATAGAAAGTATGAAAAAACAATAATTTTGGTTTTCTCTGATTATAATCAATACAAAATATACATAGTTTTATTGCAATTACAATTTTTCAAAAACATAAGGTCTCATTACAGATTTAATAATAGCAATCAACATGATGTTGCCAAAATACAGAAAATAAATTTTAAGTTTCACTTTCTATCTTACTGCTGATTTGTGGTTTGCGTACTTGCATAACTGACAGATGGCGCATTTATCACTGCTGTTTATCAAGGAGTAAAGAGGATAATGGAGGTGAAATGTGTTGGTTTGGCGGCGTGAAGCAAAAACTGTAACCCTAAAGTCGGCCCAAAACGCTCGCGGCTTGCTTTGAAAACTTCTCCCCGTCCAATGAATTCAGCCTGTTTCGAAACGTATTTTTCATTTTTATCTCGCATCTAATCTAATTCTAATTAAAATCAGAAACTTCTTTTTTTTTTCAAAATTTCTGGTAGTATACGCCAGCGAAGTGTGACGTCACTGTAATGGCTACTGGAGACAAGAAGTTTCGGTTTCCCATTGAGCGTTAATGTAATCAAAAAATAAAGCCGTGTTAACTGTATTAATAAATTTTCTTAAGAAATTTTTGTTACAGTTTTGCTAACTCTTAGGTAAGGCATTCATATGCATTCAACAAACTTTTGATTAAGTGCGTCATTTTTTTTTAATTCATCAAAAAAAAAAGATAAACCTTCATGGAGAGCATCAATGGCGGATGTTTTGAATATATGAAAGTAATTTTTAAATGTTTTTAAGGTTTTAATTTCTTTTAGTTGATATTTCTATTACTCAGGCGTACTCAAAGTAAGTTTCATCTTAGTTAAAATGTGTTTCTGCTGTGTTTTTTTTCTTTTTTTTAATTTTTTTAACAGCTAGACCACTAATGATAATTTTATCAAATAATTCTTCTGAAACAACTGCAGTTGTTTACTTTCCTAGTATTTAATAAAATTTTATAAAGATAGTCAATCTTCCTGCATGTAATTATGCGATGACCGCGCAAAAAAATATAATCCAGTAACTATGAAGAATCATTTGATAAAATTATCATTAGTGGTCTAACTGTTAGAAAAATTGAAAAAACAAAAACAAAACAGCAGAAACACATTTTAACTAAGATGAAACTTAGCATAGAGTACGCCTGAGTAATAGAAATATCAACTACAAGCGGGAAAAATTCTACCTTACGACATAATATAGATTGGCCACCCACGGCTGTTATCGTTGAGATTTTTTCAGCCAAGTCTAACTCGTCAAAAAAAAAAAGTATTTGTTAGCAAAAGCCAGCTTCTCCACTTTAGAATTTAGTTAGCGCTCTAAGATTTTTTGTGAGGCTGGCGGAACATATTAGGCACGAACACACCAAGTTTCTGTGACTAGAAGTATTTTTAATAAATATAATAGTAAAAAGATGTGGCTCCAATGGGCTGAGACGTGGCGAGGTAGTTGTTGTTTACAAATGTGCTAGCTTAATGACACCCTTTAAACTGTTTTTAATGGTTCAAGGCATTTTAGCATTTAATAGATAACCTAAAAAAGGTAATGAAAAGTTCTATGATAGCAGCTTTTATGATGGATACAGCTAAGAGAAGTTGTTTAACAAATGATGAGTTAGCATTAATTGACGGGATCTTGGAAAGCGGTGGGGGAAGGGAGGGGGAGCTATACAAAACACAAGTGCTCTACGAGACCCGATTTAAAATAAATCCTCACTTGCAATTGAGAGATGGGACTTTAAAAGGGATCCCCATTTTCGCCCCTCTGACGGTCCCCCCAAGAGAGATACGTAAAAACCGAGGGCGCCAAAAGAAGCGGGGGGGAATACCTTTATGTGGTTTACAGCTAATTTTGCTGAAATTTTGGAGCTGTCCGGCTCATAGGAACAGCGAAAAATGGGAAAAACTAAAATAAATATGAGAAATTGAAAAAAATAAATAAGAAAAGTGCTCCTGACAGGAGACGGGAGAGAAGGAGGGGGAGAGTAGAACCAGACAAAAGTGCTTGATGAGATCAAACTTTTGATATGGTACATGACGGGGTTTGAACACCTTGAATGTCTTCCCCGTGGGGGGTAACTCCGGTCCTATGGGAGATAGGGCCTCGGGACCCTCTTAGAAATGTCGGCCTCGACGTTGTATCCTTTAGAAGAAGCCTACGTCCTCTGTGGGGCTTAAAGGGGCTGAGAAAGATGGGAAAAACTAAAATTTAAAAAGAGTTGAAACAGACAACTATGTTTCTTAAGGGAGGGGGGAGTGAGAGGCGGAGAGTAGGACCAGACCATAGTGCTTGACGAGATCTATCTATTGATATGTTACATGAAGGGGTTTACATGGGGTTTACATTTGGGGGGAGCACCAAAAAGGTCTGACTGAACATTTCCCATGATTATGCCAAGGTTGCAGTTATGATTTCGCCAAGATCATCGCAAAGTTTATATAGACATCCTATATACGCATATATATATTCCAAACAATCCTATATGTGCCATATACGTCATTATACACATATTATATATGTTTTATATGTCGTATATATATCATATACACATGTCATATATGTACATCATATATGGCTATAACTTGGCCACATACGTACAGATATGTTATATATATATATATATATCATATATTATTATAATGTCATACATGCTTTATAATTTGGCGATAAATCTTGGTCGCTTGGCAGTTCATCCTTGGAAGCCGCTATAACACGAAAGTACCAAATTTACAATATATTAATGAAAACAGAAACAAAAATATTTCATGCTTGGTGGCTGCTATAACACGAAAGTACCAAATTTCTTTTTTATTTTTCATATCTGATAATTTGCATCTATCCTTTTTTTGTAATTTTAACATTTTTGTAACGATTTCATGCATTTCTATTGCCTATTCAAAGAAAAATCCTTCTAAAGTTACAGAATTTCGTTAAAAACGGTTAAAATAGTAAAATGTGAACATCGTTTGGTCCATTCTCGACCGAAAGCAACAACCGTTATCATTATCTTTTTACGCGTAAAGGTTTCGTTATGGTACTTCATTGTGAGGTTTGGTAACTTTTGAAATTCATTATTTGAAAAACGGCATAATCATTCGATTTAAAATTTATATCAAGAAAAAAACAATTTTTTTCCTTTCTAACGCAGTTTGTCTAATAATTTTGTGACAAATAATTTTGAGCTATTAATTTTTTTAGTAACTTCAAATGTTTCATTTTCCGAGATTAACCTGTGGCAACGATGGATTGCTGTGACTTTTCATAAACATGAAAAATGATAGAGATTGAAAGAATAAGCCTCCCTGTGGGTGGCTAAAAAGATATTAAAACCTTAAAAACATTTAAAAATTACTTTCATATATTCAAAACATCCGCCATTGATGCTCTCCATGAAGGTTGAATATAGACATTTTCGGTAATCAAGTAAAATAATTAAGAAAAAAAAACAACACAAATAACATGAAAACGACTGAAAAATACATTTAAACTGCAGGAATATCAAGACAAATATATTAATATATGACCCTTGCTTTACGATTCAGCAGAGAAATTTATGTAAATAATACACCAAATGAAGACAAATTTAAAAAAAAAAAGAAAGAAAGAAAGAAAAAAAAACCTAGCAGAAACACAATTTAACCCAGATGAAACTTAACATAGAGTACGCCTGAGTAATAGAAATATCAACTAAAAGAAATTAAAAACTTAAAAACATTTTTTAATTACATTCAAATATTCAAAACATGCGCCATTGATGCTCTGCATGAAGGCTTATCTTTTTTGATGAATTAAAAAAAAATGACGCACTTAATCAGAAGTTTGTTGAATTCATATGAATGTCTTACCTCAGATTTAGCAAAACTGTAACAGAAATTTCTTTAAAAAATTTATTAATACTGTTAACACGACTTTATTTTTTGCTAACATTAACGCTCAACGGGAAACCGAAACTTCTTATCTCCAGCATCCATTCGCTGGTGTATTTGAATGAAAAAAAAATTGAAGTTTGACAGATATGCTTCTGCAGGGCATAAAATAACATATAAAGTAGGCGACACTAGTGTCGCCCAGTGTGAAATTATTGTCGTCCAGTGACAAGGAATGGTGCCGGCAATTTTTGAAATAAAAAATTTTTGAATAACAAAAACTGTCTTTGTGCTTCGGATAATATGACTGGCGACAGTCATTATAGTAGATACCGAGTATAGGCAGGGACCATAGAATAAACAATAAGCAAGAAGGAAGATATGGGCTTTTTTCACCCTTTTCCCTCTCTCCCCTTTTGCCATGGAATTTTTTTATTTACGGCATTTTCCGAAAGTATTTCAAAGGCGGGAGCAAGCAGGGCAATAGTACGGCATAGTTATCGCTGTCTTGGCGTCTTTTTTCCTCGATATTTTCTTATTTATTTAAGCGTTTGAGATGAGATTTGTTTTGATTTTTGCTACGTCTGTTATGCGAAGGATATGTTACCTCGGGCACTTGATGTCAAGCACACAAGTCAGATGTATATTCTCAATAAACAAAACAAACAAACAAGATATGTTACCTAAGGAGTGCAAACATAATGCAATCTATTTAAAGCTTTGTTTTTAAAGATACGTATATTTTCTTTTTGTTATGGGGTGGAGAGGGGGGGGGTATGTTTTTCCTAAATACCAATAAAACAATACTTAAAAAACAATAATTGGTTGCTTTTAAAACTAATATTTAATTCGATATTTTCAATTTTCCGATATTTGATATCTTTATTTTTATGACAATAAAGAACTCCGGTCTAATTTTTTTAAATCTACCCTATATATATAAAATCCTAATGAAACGAATTTGAGAAACGATTTTATGTCTACCCTATATATATATAAAATCCTAATGAAACGAATTTGCGAAACGATTTTATGAAACGAATTTATGAAACGATTTTATGAAACGACTGATTAAATGACTGATTATGTTTCAGGGCTATTTTTAATAAAATATTAAACGCTTGATGGTGAAATTAATACAAATTGTCCATAAAAATCCGCGGATGTCAAAACTGGTAATAGAATTTTGAAATTGGAATTAGATTTCGAGATATTAATTTTTTTCTAATTTTAATGACATTTCTGTAATGATGGCAACTAATTACTCAGTTTTTTGTGACAAAAAAGGGGAAAAAATTGAAAAGGATCCCGTTAGTGATTATTGACTTCTTTTTATTCGTCATTTTCAAATTGAAATTGAATTTATCTTTTATTTCAATCGATAATGAAGACAAGATTGTGATTAAATTATGTCTTTCAGGAAAATTTGAAAAAAAAAATCACATTTCTATCGTCAGGATTTAATCGTCTGTCAGCATTTAATATAATTTATAAACTGAAAATATTTTGAATAAATTCGTCCAAATGACGTCAATTATGTAAATGCAAAAAAAAGAGGGGAAAAAGAATTATTAGTAATTATTATTTATTGATATCATTTTGTTATTTTTTTGTAAAATTTAATTAAACGAATTTATAAAATCACTAATTCGGATATTTGAAACGGATATATAAAATAACAATTGCCCAATTGAACGGAAGGAAAATAAAATATCCTGCTTGGTTTTTTCCGAAAAGACCCCTATAATAGAAAAGCACCAAAAGTTCATTGGGTTTGTTTTCATAACTTTTGGCAACAAATCTATGTATATTAACGAATCTATCCCTTTTTGAAGCTCGATTTACGCCAAACCTAAAAGCAAAGGATCCTATACTGGAAAAGTACCCGATTTTCTTATGGACAATATTCAAGTGACATAACATGGTGTAAAATTATCGCGGATAACAAATTTGTTTAAATATCTCATCAATTGATGCCGAATAAATGAAGGCATGCATGCACAAAATATTTAATTAATTTTGTATGATAAATAATTATTAGAAAATTCGTATATACATATTAATTAAAATAAATAATTTACATATTTAAAATAACATGAAAATATGCAGGATGGTGCACTAAAATAGATAGAAATTAAAACCTGTTACTGAAAATGTCTATAACACTAGATGGAACCCGTCAAAATATGACGGAAAAAATACTATAACAATATCAGTAAAATAAGCTTCTTTATTATTTAAGAATGCAACAGCCTTTCAAATATTTTATTTTAAAAGTTTTTTTCCCCAGTCAAATACAGTACTATTTCCGATGCAAACTCCAAACAAACAATCCGTAAACAACTGTGCAGTGCAAATCAGTTTGACATTATCGCCATACTCCCCACGGCAAGAAAAAAATTTCATGGACCTATGAAGTATATACAAATAGTATATCCTTACGGTCATATCATATTCAGTAAATAAAAGAACATAGTAAATAAAGACCACATCTCTCCCTCTCCCACCTGTGATAATGCAACCGAATGAGCTCCTATGCGCATGTGCATTGCATCTGCCCAAAAGCACATTCGAAATTTGACCTTAAAAAAGTTTTAAAATGTTTAAATTTTTTAAAATGTCCTCTTTAATCATTGTTCGTTTCAAATCCATATCTTCTAAAACGCATCCATTGTTTTAAGCTAATCAGTTTTTATGTAAAGATGAAGAATTTTTTTACAGTAATAAATCAATCGGCCGATGAGGGAGATTTTTAATGTTTTCAAGTGTAATTTATTTGTATTTTTTCTTCGGTTCCTTTACATAATCAGGATGATTATACCTTTTCCCTCACAGTCGAGGATATTTTTCCTTTTACACTGTTGGCAAATGTAATCTACCCTATATATATAAAATCCTAATGAAACGAATTTGTGAAACGATTTTATGAAACGAATTTATGAAATGATTTTATGAAACGACTGATTAAACGACTTATTATGTTTCAGGGCTATTTTTAATAAAATATTAGACGCTTGATGGTGAAATTAATACCAA
The DNA here is from genome assembly GCA_963931845.1 of Maratus michaelseni. NCBI lineage: Eukaryota > Metazoa > Arthropoda > Arachnida > Araneae > Salticidae > Maratus > Maratus michaelseni. The sequence goes on along the minus strand of OZ007592.1, from coordinate 329,117,208 downwards.
TTGTCCATAAAAATCCGCGGATGTCAAAACTGGTAATAGAATTTTGAAATTGGAATTAGTTTTCGATATATTAATTTTTTTCCAATTTTAATGACATTTTTGTAATGATGGCAACTAATTACTCAGTTTTTTTGTGACAAAAAAAGGGAAAAAAATAAAAAAGGATCCCGATAGGGATTATTGATTTATTTTTATTCGTCATTTTCAAATTGAAATTGAATTTATCTTTTATTTCAATCGGTAATGAAGACAAGATTGAGATTAAATTATGTTTTTCATGAAAATTTGAAAAAAAAAAAATCACATTTCTATCGTCAGGATTCAATCGTCTGTCAGCATTGACAGATAAACTGAATTTATAAACTGAAAATATTTTGAATAATTTCGTCCAAATGACGTCATTTATGTTTATACAATTTATTTAATATAAAGAAGCCATTTATCTATTTTTATGTACAAAAAGAGGTAAATTGAAAGACAATTATAAATAAATTGTATATATACATATAAATACATATAAATACATGTATAAACAAGCATAAAAGTTCGGTGCTTTTCCAGTATATGGGGCCTTGACGAAACAGAGAAAATAGCCTTGGCGGAAAAGGAAATTTGGCAACATACTTTCTGTCAACATATTTACTTTGTCATTTCGTATACAGAAGCATTTTTTCAATATTTATACAATTTGTTTAGCGTAAAATGTCATTTTTCCTATTTTATATATAATCAGAAGTAATTTGTATAGAAAAAACAATAATAATATACGTATAATTAAAATACGCATATAAACAAAAAAAAAATCGTCGAATTTGTTTCCGTGGCTGTTTATGTCATTTGGCACCAAATCTCACTTTCTGATGCCCGAATTGCGCCAAGCTTTTTAAAAAAGCGTCAAGACCCCTATTATAGAAAATCCCCAAAAGTTCATTGGGTTTGTTTTCATAATTTTTGGCAACAAATATATGTATATTAACGAATCTATTCGTTTTTGAAACTCGAATTACGACAAACCTAAAAGCAAAGGATCCTATGCTGGAAAAGTACCCGATTTTCTTATGAACAATATTCAAGTGACATAACATGGTGTAAAATTATCGCGGATAGCAAATTTGTTTAAATATCTCATCAATTGATGCCGAATAAATGCAGGCATGCACGCACAAAATATTTAATTAATTTTGTATGATAAATAATTATTAGAAAATTCGTATATACATATTAATTAAAATAAATAATTTACATATTTAAAATAACATGAAAATATGCATGATGGTGCACTAAAATACAGAGAAAATTAAAACCTGTTACTGAAAATGTCTATAACATAGTACTTTTCAATACCGTGGTTCTTAATGTTATTCACAAGCAGATGGAATTTTTCTCATCCTTAAACGCAAAGGAAGAATAGAATACAGATCGTTGTTATAAAAGTGCGAGAGGTAGCCACAATTTAAACCTAACCATTTTATACAAGCTGGTTTTCAAGGTGTAATTGATTTTACTTATCAATCCCTAAAACAGTCGTCAGTTGTCGCAACAGCTGTGTATGAGGCCATGATAATAAAAAAATGCCCCATTAAAACGTTAAAAGCATGGCAACCCAATTACAGATTTACCAATATTTTTAAAACGAAGCACGCTGTCATGTTTTTAGAGGCCTCGAAGTCTGAGCGGGGGTTGGCGAGCGTAGCTCGCAGGGGGTAGGCCCCCTAGTAAAATATAAAAATACAATTCCTAGCATATTCTGATATCTGATGGAACATATGCATCAACGAATTAAACTTATCAATTTTATGTTATTCATAAACTAATTTTATTTTTTTTGACAGATTTTCGTTTAGCGCTAAAATGCTCTATCTTATGGACAATCTGATCTTATGATTTATCACTGTTTTTATTATTATTATTATTATTATTCACTTTTTATGATGGTTTGGAAATTCTATTTTCAATTGTGGCAACTTTCCCAGGGGCTATTTTATATTACTGAAGTAAACTGGTGGTCATTGATAAGATAGAATTGAAAAAATTTTCATGCTTGAAAATTATTTAAAAAATCGTTAAATTAAGCGGCAGTTTTCAAATAAATTTCAATCGAAATCTAATTTTTTTCTAATTGATGATGTAAGAATTGAAATTGTAAAATGTTGTAAAATGTAGTAAAAAATAGAAATTTGTAGTATTTAGAAGTGATGTAACCGCGATGAAAGCTAAAGCGATAGCGCTGTTTGTTGTCACAACCGTTGTACATTTCTAAAAATTGCCACTGTATTTTAGATGGCGTCAAAAAGTTGAAAACCATTTTTTTGACATGGAAAGAGAAATTCACAGAGAAAGAAATATGCGCTAATAAGGAACTGTTAAATGAACTTATAATAAAATTACCAAAATAATTCCTATGAAATATTAGTCTTACATTGTTTATTCTAGCTAAAAATACAATCATTATTTGAAGATTTTTTTTTTCTACCATAACACTATTTTTAATCATTTTAAATTTCCTGAAATCCTTTACTTTTGTGATTTTGTTTATTAAAAAAAGAAATCTTCTAACCTATCATTAAAAAAAAGTAATTGGTAACATGTAATCAAGGTATGCAATCAAGATGAAGAAATCAATGACGGCTCCAATTCTAATCTTTATAATTATGAGTGGAAAAATCAGTTAAAATTAAGTCATGTTGACACAATCATAATCAAAACATTTTTCTCTTCAGTTTTATCAATGTTAAAATGCATTTCAAGGTAAGCATAACGTGATTTTCACCGGCGCAAACTTTCCACACGTACTTTATATCCGTTACTTTAACGCTTAAACACCATGCATACAAATAAAAAAATATTTTACATTTAATTGGAATGAAAAAATAACATCAACAAAGTTATAATGCATAATGATAAAATAAACCCAATGGACAATATTCCCGTGACGTCATAATAAATATGAATTTTTATTCGCTTTGAAAACACGCGGATAAATATTTTTACGGAAACTTAACTTACATATTAAAAAATTCGGCCTAAAAGCCGCGAGCTTTTAATATTCATTATTTCTCTTAATATCCTCGCAACCATAGAGTTCAGAGAATAAACTCTATGCCTTGCAACAGTGGGCGTTATCTGATTATGACGTCATTAGCAGAAGTAAAAGTTTAATTGAAAATTACGGCTAATTAATTAAATTTTCGAACAAACGAATGCACGATAACAAATCTGTGTCCAAATATCTTTCATTTAAAAAAAGAATGATGTAATTTGATTCAATAGTTTGTTCTCACGGATTGTCGAAAGAAATCGCTTAGCGTTTTAAATATATAGATAGTACTTTTCAATACCGTGGTTCTTAATGTTATTCACAAGCAGATGGAATTTTTCTCATCCTTAAACGCAAAGGAAGAATAGAATACAGATTGTTGTTATAAAAGTCCGAGAAGTAGCCACAATTTAAACCTAACCATTTTATACAAGTTGGTTTTCAAGTTGTAATTGATTTTACTTATCAATCCCGAAAAAAGTCGTCAGTTGTCGCAACAGCTGTGTATGAGGCCATAATAATCAAAAAATGCCCCATTAAAACGTTAAAAGCATGGCAACCCAATTACAGATTTACTAATATTTATAAATAAAGCACGCTGTCATGTTTTTAGAGGCCTCGAAGTCTGAGCGGGGGTTGGCGAGCGTAGCTCGCAGGGGGTAGACCCCCTAGTAACTTATAAAAAAAGAACTTTGTTCAAGAATAATTTTAAATTCGATATATTTTAAAACTTTATTACGTAATGCAACTACTTTCAGTGCCTGATTTATAGCAGGGCATTCGGGCCACTGTCCCAGGGCCCCCGATTTTCCGGGGTCCGCAAATGCTACGGAAGATTTTTAAATTATTAGCCAAAATCTGAAGTTTTAAACTATTAAAACACAAAATTAATATGGAAAGTTTTTATTATTTTTTTTTCATGTAAAAATAACTTTTAAGGGCTACATCACTGACGAGAAAACGCCAGGTCGCTAATGTTAATCCTATGGGAGAAATTTTTAAAACTATCTCATTTGCTTTTCAATATTTAAAAATAAATTTTACCATTGGATATTTAAAATTGACGAAAGATTGAAAAATCGTCAGCGAGATAGAGCACTTAAGATTATGAGGATGTTATAAAAACTTTTACTGCTAAAAAATTGAGAAGAAACATCATTACATATCACAAAATTATTAAAGCATCTGTGCCCAGGGCCCCCAAATTTGTAAATCAGTCACTGGCTACTTATAAAATAAACACATACATTTACCTCCCCCCCTCCCCTTCGTAATATCAACTAAGAATTGATTGTATTCACTTGGTTTTAAAATTTAAAACCAAACCCTTATTTAAATTTAACTAAAATCCCCTTTCTTCTGATGAATTTGATGAAAAAAAAAATCTTTATAAAGGACTGAATAATTGAACAGTAGTATATATTTTTTTTTAAGTTAAAAGGATTTAAAGTTATCGTTTCATTTTATGAAATTAGGAAATACTAATAAAATGTATGATATTTATTATTTCTGATGTCAACATCCCTTTTTCTATGCAAATAAAAAACGCAATACGATAAATGAGATACCATATGAAAAAAATTTTAACATGTTTCTGACATATTATACTCACATTTCGTTAAAACATGTTTGATGAAAATTACATTTAATTAAAAATTAAATCAGCATTGTTTTCATAAATAAAATGATTTTCTCAAATAAGCGTTGCCACAAAAAATAAAAACGATTAAAATTATTAAAATAAAAAATATATGTTCCAATAAAGTTCAAGTGGGACAAAGTTGTTGTTTCACACGTTTATATTATATTTATGATTAAAAAGCAAAATTTTAATTAAGATACTCAAATTATTTTTTTTCTCCCATGTTTTTTCCAAAACAGATGATGTCACCCTGTAATGCAGTTAAAATAAAATTACTTTTTTTTTTCCCTCCCGTTTGCTATCCTTGGCCAGATTTTACTGTAACTTTGGTTGAATAAATTAGATGATATTCTGGCTTGACAAATGTTGTTTAGGAAATAAGTTTAAACCAGCATCTAAAAAATATTAGACTGCAGTGTGAAATATTTGCATGTGTCCACTGGTGTTTATATAATTACAAATAAGGAAACTAAATACATTGAAATACTTTATTTGTAGATTTTAATTTGTAGACTAAATTTGTAGATTTTAAATCATTTATTTGCTTACATTTTAAAACCTCATCATAACAATTTTATTTTTATGAAATAACTATCCATAGAAACATTTTCTTACGAAAATCTTTATTTAATGAATAATTTGTTAAATTAAAGAATAATTTTAATTCTATTATAAATTATTACTTAAACATTTGATCGATAGTGCTATCGATTTGATCGATAGAGCAATACTACATAGAAATTAAAAGATGAAAAGCGAATGTCACGGGCACAAGTCAAGACACGATATGAGAATGACAACGACAACACAAAAGCGGAAATACCGGCAACCCATCATGTGAGGCGACGGTTAGTATTAACGTCTATGCCAAGATAAAAGCCAACTTTTCGCCAATATCGGGAGGGTTGCAAACCATTCTGTTTGAACACCTTCCCATAATCCCCGTAACAAAAGACAGACGAAAACACCCTACATTCTCCTTCTATTTTAAGTTCCTAGTTCTATGGCAGGGACAGTACGATACAATATGAGGTAGGCTGGGATGGCGGGAAGTGCCGTGTGACCTATGGCATATGGGAAACATGTCGTTGTTGTTACCTTTGTGTTTCTGCTTGAAAGATTTATTTTTCGACAATCCATCCAGTGATGGGATTCAAATAATATAACAACCGGTTTGCTTCACGAATGATTTTTGATGCATTAACAATAAGGGAAAATGAAGCATCACACATAGATTATGAAACACTTTACATTAAAATAACAACAGAAACTTTGATCTTTAAGTATAATGGGGAAAAAAATCCTGAAACATGTTTTCCTATAAGGACGTAATTTGTTTAATAAATATTAGGCAATCATGAAATCCTGATCAAAATTTCTATCAGAAAATGAATCAAAACCTGATAATACAATAACGATAATGCAAGAATAGCAGAAATTTAAGAAATGTTGAATAAGCATGCTATATAACCAGGGAGCTATCCTAGGCTGCCGATTTAGAGCCCCAAATTCTTTAAATCTTCAAAATTTCAATGTTTTTTGTTAAGTTAAATTGGATTCTCACAGGACTGAAGAAGAATTTTTTTTTTCAAATTAACATTATTTTATTAAATGAAACAATTTAGTTTTCTTCTTTTAATCCATCTACAGCACTGTTGCAGTATAGAAATCCAGTAATGTAATCACGAGATGTTTGATATCATTGGTGACCTAGTAAAATAAAATACAGTCATGCAGTTACAAAATGCTGATTGTTTTCTATGCAGGTAGATGGTTCCGTTGATAAATATGGAGTTGATAATAAATTTGTTGCATCACGATTTATTACAGAAGAACAAGAAATGAAATCAGTTTTTCTAGGAGAATGTAAATCGAGTAAGAGAGGAGCAGAAGGCCTCATGGATTCTGTCAAAATCGTATTTGAGAACTTGGGCATTGAGAGTGTCGCCAAAAATAAGTTGACAGCTTAACTACTGATAGGGATAGTGCAAATACTGGCAAAAACATCAGCCTCTGGGTTCGTATGAAACAATACTTGGGCAGAGACTTTGCTATGCGTTTGGTGCGTTGCTCACAGCTCCGACTTAGCTATGCCTGATTTGGAATCATCAGTTATTGAAGTTCGGCATTGGAAATCCAATATAAAATCTGTAGCAACATTTTATCGGGCTTCTGCTCTACGCTTTGAATAACTTTAAAAAATATCTGAAATAGAAAACCAAACTGCCTTTCGTTTCAACGCATATTTTGAAGTGCGGTTCGTGGAACACTTTAAAAACTTAACTAAAGCAGTATGGCACAATCTTCCTTTCATGAAAAAACATTGGTAAAACATTGTGAACCATCAACCCGACTCATCAAAAACTGAAAAAGCTTCTGCTCGCGGGTTCCTCCGATTATGGATGAAAGATGAGCAACAACGCATAACTTGCCTAATGCTAGATCTGCTGAAGCACTTTGAAAAACTTCAGAAAGGTAGTCAAAGATCTTTCATTACACTACTTGACATAGAATTGTCAAAGAAATTTTTTTCGAATGCTTTGACTCTTATCGAAGATGGGTGTTATCTTGGTGGATACGAAGAGCAGTTGATGAACATAAATGAAAGTACTAAGGAATCTGAAAGTGACTCGGATGTTGAAGAAAATCCTCGCAGGCGTAAAGTTTGCAACTCATTAGTTTCTACCAAGAGATGTTGGTCTGCAGTGAGAAGAGAAACTGTATTGAGTTACAAAGAATTTGTTTCTCAAAGATTGGAAGAGGATCAAATGAGCATTTCCAACAGGATAGATGCTTTCTTAAAAGCAAGAAGAACAACAGAGGTTGTTAGTGCAGCCCGCCTTGATGTTGAGAACCTTTTTGGTAAAGACAAAGTTGCCGATTTTACCGATGATGGGGTTGCTTTATACGCGGCTGAAAAACTGTCTCCTCCATCAGATATGACCTCAACAACAGCAAGACTATCACTACTTTAAAGCGTCTCAATCCCACTCAGTTTTTAACAAATTGGTACAATCATATGTTTCTTTAACATCTCACAGAGCTGGCCCAAAAAGAGCCCATACATACAACGCTTAAATCTAACAAACAGTCGGGACTATCAAGAGAAGCATTAAACTCAAGAATGTTTATTGCTCTTTATGGAATTGGAACAGCTTTTTATGATCCAAGACCTGCTGTTGCAAGGTTCCTAGAGAGCAAAGAAAGAAGGAGAAAGCTTCCAGACAAAGAAGTCAATCAAACACAAGAGTTTGTAAAAAAATTCTTTGCAATTGATAATAACTTGTAAGACAAAATTGAACGATTTTAATTATTATTGTAACATTTTAAAACCATTATAAAAAATTAATAAATTTTAACTCATTAAAATATAAAGAACGAATCGATTTCCTTGTTTGATTTCATTATTTCCATAAGAAAGTCCTTTGTATAAAAATTTTAAACTATTGTAAATATTTCTGTAGTATTTTGAAAATATTTTACAGTTAGAATTTGATTTTTTTTAAACATAAAGAGTAAAATCGATTTCCTTGTTTAGTTTTACTCTTCTCAAAATACAGTAATTTCTGAAAGGCTAAAGATGTTTAATCACTTTAATTATTGTTCATTTGGCATTTTGGAAACATGTTATAAAATTTAACATGGTATTTTTTTTTATTTAATGTTTTTAAACAGCATGAGGAAAATTTTTTTGATTAGTTCCACTTTGGGTCTAAAACTATAGTTACGGGAAATTAAAAACAAATATTTAATGATTTAGGTCAAATTTGCTTTTCAATTTGAGAATTTATTCCAGGCTCCATATACCAAACAGGTAGATGTAATACTGTTATGTAAAAAAGTCAAGTGTAGAAACAGTAAAAGGTAAGCAGCATTTTAACATCATTTTAGTGAAAAATTTCATACCTAAATTTTTAATTATGTACAGAAATTTGGTAGGTTGAATGTTATGTTTGATCTATATATATGACTAACATAACAATTGTCAACAATTAGTCTGAACTATGAATGTAGACTTTCTTTAATGCTAACTAGCTAAAAATGAACAGGTTTACATGATTCATTGAAGACATCATTATTTACTTACCAGGTATAGAAGAAGTAAAATAGACAAGATTAATAAAACAGAATTACAGAAATTGATATTCTAATTATTTGGTTTGCAGTTATTGGGGGGGGGGGGGGGGCTATATTTATAGATATTTGCTTGGGACAACAGATCAAACATATTGTCGCCCAGTGAGAATTCCTTAAAATATGCTCTGACCCACCTGGTCTGCAATGTGACCTTTCACGGACGAATGTGGTGTTATTTTGAGTGCCCCTATCCCTCCATACCAAAACACGTCGGGTGTCACATTCCAGACTGAATCGGGACTCGTTTGTAAACAGCACTTGACTACAATCACGTTGCCTCCAATCTTGTTGTTCAGTAGCCCACCTTGTTCGGACCACATGGTGACTTGAGATCAACGGAATATAGAACATTGGCCTGCGTGTATAGAGACCACCCTGATAAAGCTTATTTTGGACTGTTTGGCTGGACAACCTTCATCCTGTTGCCCAGAGCAACTGTGTTTTCAGCTGAGTAGCATTGCCTGTTCTGTCTCGACGAGCTGTTAATAGGATATATCGGCCATCAGTTGCTGTGGTAGCAGTCGGCCGACCTTGCCCTGGTTAACGTCTAACATTTTCTGCTTCTTGGAATCGATTTCACAGCCGTGCAATGACACTTCTTGCGACTCCAACGGCGTCTGTTACACTTCGTTGTGTTTGCCCGGATTCAATTCTCTCGCTAATACGCCAAGCTATGGATTTCGGTAAATCTCGTGGTCGTGACATTTTCAAATCACCTTTTCTCAAAACAAAAGCTGAGCAATTGAATTTCACAACTGAGACAGTGAAACAGACATTTCTGCGAAATCCCGATTTCTGCACTTATCTCATTTTTCTGGGTTTTGACGTCATAAACTTTGATTTTCAAATGAAATTTTATTTTTCCCTTTTCTGCTACGCTTTAAATTATGGGTGTTTTAATTTAAGTTATTTATTGATGTAATTGATTATAATTCATGATATTCATATATATTATTTCTCCTGTCAACATCCCTTTTTCTCAGAAAATACGAAACGCAGAACGGCGAATGAGATACCATATGAAAGGATTTTTCACAGGCTTCTGACATAGCATAGCACACTTAAAATTTCGTCAAAACATGTTTTTGATTAAAATTTGCTGAAAATTAAAAATTAAATCGGCATTGTTTTCATGAAAGAAATGAAAGGTTTTCTTCAAATTATTGTTGCCACAAAATTAAAATACCACATTATATGACGCTCAGCAATTATTATAAAAAAACCGCACGGGTTTATTTTATATTTATGATTGAAAGGCGAAATTGAAATTGAAATGTTTAGATTTATATTTCTATGTTCCATGTTTTTCCGGAAGCGTGCCATGGTTTCAATTGTAATGTAATCCTTATCTGAGTAGCCAATCATTGGAACTTATCGTTCAAATTAATCGATATACGAGAAACAGAAAATCACTGAAAGCTGACAAAGTGCTTCATTTGTATTAACTTTTTCTTGTTAACCATTTAACAGATAAAGCACTTCAATTGCTAAGATGTTGAAATAAATGATTGACACCGGAAATTATGAACAAATTTATTTCTATATAAGAAACTAGGGGGCTCTGCCCCCTGCTCGCTACGCTCACCAACCCCCGTTCTGATTTCACAGCCTCTTAAAACCTGGTAATGTATCCTGTTTTAAAAATATGATGATGATGCTATCACGAACGGCGACTATCTTCTGTAATCAGGTTATAATGCTTTTTCATTTAACTGGTTATAATGCTTTTTCATTTAATTCATCTTTTTTATTTTTAATATTCATGTGTAAACACAATTTTTATGACGTAATTTTCTTTATTTCCTGCTTTCAACACGTGATCATTTAATTATTATTTTAAACTTTCATTATTGTTTTTAATAGTCTCGCGCAAATACATTTTTTATTTGAGATAAAACATAATCCTTTGCGCTTATTTAGAAATTGGCAACGATATAAAAAAATGACTTTTTCAATAAAAGATTTTTTACTCGATTTTTAAGGATTTTTTGAGATTTTATTGTCCGACCGTGATAATTTTTTTAATTTCTGAAAGCTTGTTCTATTTCGCGTCTGGTGGTATGATTTCCGAATCCGTAGGATCGCTAGAAAAAAAACGAATAGCTCCTCAAAAAAGTCCCTAGTAAAAAAGCGATGAGAATAACCCGGAATATCTACGCAGAATTTGATTGGTCCATTTCGTTTTTGGCTCAGTTCCAGATTACTTTTTTTTAATATAGAAGGAAAAGCGATATTTCATTATATATATATATATATATATATAATAAATGAAAAACATTTCTATAAAAATTCTGCTGTCATTGTTGAGTTTCGTAATTAAAGTTTTGTGGTTTCGTGGGGAAACCAATGAACGTTAAAGGGTTAAATACAAATTTCAGAGTTTGTGATTATGCGAGCATTCAGCTAGATGAAACCTTTAGAATGAATGACAAATCTGAGTGCTGAGTTTTTTTTTTTAATTGCTACTTCCAGTGGGATCGTCAAAATGCGCACAGCATGTTAATATATCCGCGAGGAGGATACAAAATGGTTGTAGCATCAGATCCTCATAAAAAAAATTACGAAGAAAACTGCATACGGAAGGCTTTAATCTCAGCACTGCTGGAATTATAAGTCAGAGAAAAACATATAATTTTTTTTTGCATTCATAGCAAAATATTCCTATTTTATGAATGGAAAAACCCGTATTTTTAAATATGACGACACTTTCTTCGATATACTCAGATCAAAGCTTAAAATTGTCGGTAACACTAAAATGATTGAGCTATTATTTAAAAGAATGAATGAATGCAACATTTTCTTAACTCCATGTAAATGTAACATATTAATTAATTGTAGAACGAGATAAAAATTATTAATAGAAGCAATCATTCGTAAACTTTATAAGCAAATTATTACAGCTGTCGTAAAAAATCTTCATTTTGAATTAGATTCTGTCAATTTCTTTTGTATAAAAATAATGGGTTTTCTAACGGATTTTTATGAAAAATTCTTCTCTTCTCCAGAAAAAGTCCCAGAAAAGCAGCAGCCTCTGCTGCAGCACTGGCCTCAAGATGGAAATTTGAAAATGGACTGCATCCAGTCGGAAAAGTGCGAAGAATTGAAATCAAATATGCAGCATTGTCAAGTTAAAGTCCATAGAATTGTTGTTCCCAGAGGAGAAACATGTGATCAAGAGATTCTTAACTTCATCAACTGTTTTGAGGAATGCTTGTCAGCGCAGAAAGATTCTGCCAAATAATCAGATGTACATGCAGGATAAATTAGCTTTTGTATTGATTGATAGACTTGTAAATCGAGCTCAGTAAATAAATCATGATTTAAGATAATTTGTCAACGACTTTTAGTCCATTTTCCAAATTTTTGACGTTATTTGCCACTTTTTCTCAGGTTTTTTTTAGGTTGTCGCATTATTTCAGATATTTTTGTTCATATTTAAGTATAGTATAGTTTATTATTGTTATGTATAATGCATAGATGTATGCAAGTGCAATATTTGGTTGGTAAATATTGGGTAATTAAATTGGTATTTATACGTACTATATCAAGACATTAAACTGACGCATGTTTATTAAATACATAAAGCTGTTAAAATTTGTAAAACACATTAGTTTAGTAAAATTAATAAATGGTAAATAATATAATAAATACGAAAGAATAATAATATAGGAAATGGTAAATAATATAATACGAGACAATCAATAGGAAATCATGAATATAAATTTAATAAGATTACAGGGGGTTCAGGGGGCAGAGCCCCCCTGAAAAAATTTTTTTAATCTAAAAAAATTACAGGAATAAGAAGTTCATAAAAACGTCAGACTATTATTGCATAAACCGGATTTAATTTAACATTTCTAATTTCTTGAAACCTTCGAATTATTTTATATGTCTATAAATGTATATGTAATTTAAAAAAATTAATTTTTAGATTGTAAGATGTTAAATATTAGGAAAAGTGAGATTAAAAAACAATGAATTTCAGAGCTGACGTTGAGGTTCCTGATCTGCAGATTTATTGCCGAAACGTCAGTGAAGCCTCATTGTTGAGACCGGAAATTTTTTTTTTGTTTCTGTTTGTTTGTCTGTTTGTCTTTCTGTTCCGCAATAACTGCCGCAAAAAGGGTCTGATTATAGGTTGATTTTTGGTGGGTATATGTTGGCAAGGTACCCGGAATTAGCTGTATAGTTTTTGGTAAAATTTGGTTCATTCGCGTTCGAAAAATATGGAACATTTTATTATAAATCATAATGCTTTTCAATGGGAAGTCAGACGATTTTTTAATTTTACCATTCACCGTAAAGAAAATCACGCATTGGGATAATTGTAAATGCTAAATTATGGATTCTAAATTTACGAAATAGAGATTTTAATTTAATCCTATCGCTTCGCAAATTTGTCAATATATTTATTAGAATTTCGAAATTAATTGCATAAATTATTGGGAAATTTTATGCATTAATTTGAAATATATGAAACATTTTAATTTTTCATTTTCTATAAAAATTTCCAATGCATTTTTTTTCTCTTTTTCATTAAATGGTTTCTAAGCAACTATATTTCAAATAACATCAACAAAGAAAAATTCAAGTGAATCGCACTATTTTGACGCGAAATTTTATTAAAAATAGTTAATTTTCGGGTTATATAAGATTGTAATATGCTTTTTTTTAATAAATTAGATGAGAATTTATTTTAACTACTAACTAGTCGGATGTGCCAATCCCAAAACTTTCTTCTATCTCAGTCATGTTAATACTTCAAAATTCGCTATCACATCGCCAATAAAATCAATATTTTTCGTCATTCTGTTGTACGTCAGCTGCTTGCGAATCGTCGGGTTACAGGGATGCGAACAACCGATGTATACTAAACTACGAAAAGTACTTCTGGCTTGAACCGACAGGAACAGATAGCCTCCCTACTCCTTGGTCTTACGATTTTAGATAATTTTACTGGAAAACACGAAGGTAAAATGCGTGGAACCTAAATAAAGAAGATTCAATCTCGTCAACATTGAATTTGAATGAGAATATCGCCAAATTAGTCCTCTACAGCCAAGTTGGCTTCATCTAATGTCTTTAAAGCCTTTAATGATATATATATTAACATTAAACCATATTGTTGCTAATATATTTTTATTTCACGCTAACCTTGGCAGTAGACTCGATTACGGAAGATTAGAAAATTTATCATTATTCTCATCTAATGTCTAAAGCCTTTAATGATATCTATATTTATATTAAACCATATTGTTGCTAATATATTTTTTATTTCACGCTAACCTTGGCAGTAGACTCGATTACGGAAGATTAGAAAATTTATCATTATTCTCATCTAATGTCTAAAGCCTTTAATGATATCTATATTTATATTAAACCATATTGTTGCTAATATATTTTTTATTTCACGCTAACCTTGGCAGTAGACTCGATTACGGAAGATTAGAAAATTTATCATTATTCTCATCTAATGTCTAAAGCCTTTAATGATATCTATATTTATATTAAACCATATTGTTGCTAATATATTTTTTATTTCACGGTAACCTTGGCAGTAGACTCGATTACGGAAGATTAGAAAATTTATCATTCTCATCTAATGTCTAAAGCCTTTAATGATATCTATATTTATATTAAACCATATTGTTGCTAGTATATTTTTTATTTCACGCTAACCTTGGCAGTAGACTCGATTACGGAAGATTAGAAAATTTATCATTATTCTCATCTAATGTCTAAAGCCTTTAATGATATCTATATTTATATTAAACCATATTGTTGCTAGTATATTTTTTATTTCACGCTAACCTTGGCAGTAGACTCGATTATCACGCTAACCTTGGCAGTAGACTCGATTACGGAAGATTAGAAATTTTATCATTATTCTCACCTAATCGTCTTGGATATTGTGTCATAATCGGGCTGTATACTACAGTTTTGATAACTGTGTAACTCACTGATTTCGGTGCTTATGCTTAATGTGTACTGATTTTTACGATCCGTACAAGGTAAATACACTGCGCCAACAATGTCGCCTATAATACTATTCGGAGTAACCCCTTTCTTTCTATATTGTCACTCTATAGTTAATATTATGTAGTAGAAATATTAAAAGACAATTGCGAAAGCATTTATATACAACTGTAATTGTATAATATAATATAGATATTGGATATTTTAAAGGCAGTTTCCAACTAGTGCACCACAGGTGATAAATCGCCAAATATTTTCTGTAACTCGTACATTTATATGGGATTTCAAACAACAATGTATTTAATTATGCGCCAATAAACGCTCGTCAAAATATGCCAAACCGCTGTGAAACTGCAACAATGGAACTTTTAAAAGATTCAAAAGTAGATTTGTTGTGGCATAATTTATAGTTTTTATCCGTACGTTGTATTATATTTATCCAATTCACAATTTTATGTAATTTTGCTTTTCACATTTAGCAACACTCAAAACTTTTTGTTTAGATCTTAAAAAGTTTGTTCTATGAAAATAAATCCGACAAGTTAAAGCTGATTTAAATATGTCAGTCTTTTTATTATTTGCAAATTCACGTAATAGAATATTTTATGATATGAAATGAAAGTCGTCTGCCCAACAAATTAACTATTTTTAAATGCTTATTTTTTTTTCGTTTTTATTGAATTTCTGAAAAAGTACTGAACCAATTTTCATAAAATTTAAATGGGACCAATTCGAGAGTATTCTCTTTCGAATAATAAAAAAAATCACATAAATAGGACGCAAAGTTCCGGAGTAACCGGTGAACATACATAAAAGATTTTAAAAGATTCAAAAGTAGATTTGTTGTAGCATAATTTACAGTTTTTATCTGTACGTTGTATTATATTTATCCAATTCACAATTTTATGTAATTTTGCTTTTCAAATTTGGCAACACTCAAAAGCCAACAAATTAACTATTTTTAAAATGTTTATTTTTTTTCGTTTTTGTTGAATTTCTGAAAAAGTATTGAACCAATTTTGATAAAATTTAAATGGGACCAATTCGAGAGTATTCTCTTTCGAATAAAACAAAAATCACATAAATAGGACGCATAGTTCCGGAGTAATCGGTGTACATACATAAAAAAAAAAAAATACATACACGTCGAATTGATAACCTCCTCCTTTTTTGAGTCGGTTAATAACCTCCTCCTTTTTTGAGTCGGTTAATAACCTCCTCCTTTTTTGAGTCGGTTAAAAAATACATACACGTCGAATTGATAACCTCCTCCTTTTTTGAGTCGGTTAATAACCTCCTCCTTTTTTGAGTCGGTTAATAAAAATGAGTAAGATTAATGAACAATGATTTGTAGAGCTGACGTTGAGGCCTCTGATCTCTAGATTTACTAGTTGCCGAAGCATCAGTGAAGGCTCACTGTGGAGACACGAAAAGTTTTTGGTTTCCGTCTGGCTGTCTGCCTGTCCGCGATAACGGCCGTAAAAATCGTCCTATTTCCTATTAGGTTGATTTTTGGTGGGTATGTTGGTTAGGTACCCGGAATTAGCTGTATAGTTTTTAGTTACATTTGGTTCATTCGTTTGAAAAATATAGAACATTTCTTTTTAGAGCATAATGCTTTCCTATGGGAATGCAGACGATTTTCAAATTTCATTTTTAACTGAAATGAAAATTACATATTTGAATAATGGATTTAAACATAAAATTATGGATGCTAAATTTTTGATATGGACGTTTTAAATATATCCAATAGCTTTGAAAATTTGCCGATGCATTTATTAGAATTTAGAAATTATTAATTGTTTAAATATTGTAAAATTTTTTGCATCTGCTCGGTAAATATAAAACATTTTATTTTCATATTTTTTTTCAAATTTTAAAATGCATTTCTTTTTACTTTGCTCTTTAATTTATTAGTGTTTTACTACCATATTTCAAAGAATATCAAAACAACAAGAGGGGAAAATTCTGCTATAAGGCAGAATATAGATTGCCACACACGGCTTTTATTTAAAAAATAAATAAACTCAGAATAAAAACGCAATGACAACAAACAATTTTAAAATATCTAAATAACAAATAAAAATTCCCCTGTTAAAATGTTTAGTTGTTCAATAACCATTCGATTTAGAAAAATATTTTTCTATCAGTGAGCAATTTTTTTTAATGAAATTTAATTCATGTTGCTATGGCAGCAGACGATAAAACGATATCTTTGGAATAAGGGAATAAATAGAAGAAAAAAATTTGTTGATGTTTGTGATAAAATGTTTTTCGTTATTTTTTAAAAATGTATATACATAATTCACTTTTATATTTTAACAGAATCATAAGTTTACTATAATTCGTTACTTATGCTATGGCCAGTATACACGATACACGTCGAGCCACAATGCCTTTATCATTATCTTTTTACGCGTAAAAGTTTCGCTACGGTACTCCATTGTAAAGTTTTGTAATTTTTGAAATCTAATATTTGAAAAACGACATAATCATTAGATTTGAAATTTATATCAAGAAAAATACAATTTTTTACCATTCTAACGCAGTTTGTAAAACAATTTTGTGACAAATACTTTACGAGTTATTAATTTTTTAAGTAACTTCAAATGTTTCATTTTCCGAGATTAATCTGTGGCAACGATGGATTGCTGTGACTTTTCATAAACATGAAAAATGATAGAGATTGAAAGAATAAGCCACCCTGTGTGTGGCTAATAAAATTCAAGTAATAAAATTCAACTCGCACTAATTTTGCTGCAATATATATATATATATATATATATATATATATATAACTTTAAGTAAAATTTAACCATTGAAACATAAGAAACTGACCACCTACACTGAAATCCCGATACCAAAGAGCCCTGTCAATTTACAAATTAAAATTGTAGTCCTAATAAATGTAACATTATTAATTCAAATTAAGAAGAAGAAAAAATAAATAAATAAATAAATAGAAAATAAGGAATGAAATATAAACCACACGAGTATATACACAAATAAAAGCTTATAAAGTAATTTACTTTTTCAAGGGCAAGAAAATCACATTTATAAGCAAAGAACGATTGTTTTCTGTATGTGACACCAGCTTTTGCTAAATATAGTGCCATATCTCGCCCGAACAATCGCTGAAACAATATTGAATAACAAGACCTTTACAATGGAATATTATAAATTATACATACAATTTGAAAAGGATTGTGAAAAATAAGAAAAAATAAAAAATAATAATAATAAATATATATATTACTTATATTAATAATATCCCAAGATATTTAGTATATTGTGAGCACATGTACAAAATTGTATCCAAAAGAAGAGGTTAAATTCACAGTTAAATAGAGAATCCTTCAAATCATAAATTGTATCCTACAGTTACAGTTATTTTTATTTAACTACATAGATTACAACATTTTAAAAAATGTAGAACAAAAAAAATTATGATATACATATAAATAAAAACCATTAATTAATTTATTTTAATTTTAATTTAATAAATTAAAATATATAATATTACTTGATAATTTGAAAGTATTATTATTACTTCCATACTAAATTTCCAAGTTTTAATATTTTAAATAAGCTATACTACTGCCATCTATTGTAAAAATATTAGACTATATTAGCATACTATCAAATTCATTAAATAATTTACTTTTGCTGCTGACATCTGGTGTACAGATATTCTACTAAAACTTTAATATTGTATGTATAATTACTTATATGCAGCTGTATTGTAGTGTAAATATATTAATTTTACTAGTTAATATTAATGATATATATAGAGAATAAGAGTTACTAGTATAACATATTTTCTATTTTAACTAACCCATTTAAAATATATCTTAATTTTACCCAAACATTAATGTAGAATCCATATGATGCTTTCATTTTATAAATTAGCATTATACTTAGAAATAACATAGATTATTCAATATGGCAATGATTTAAATCCAGCTATTTAAATAATATCTACCATGAAAAAATATATAAAAAACAAATATTAATTAAATTAAATGTTCTAAAAATAAAATAAAATAAATAATATAAAACTAAGAGATATGTTTATTATTGTACTATATTTTATAAATATTTAATATTTACTAAAATTAAATATGTTTAACATATTAATATTATATTGTATTGATTAACCCATTGTAACATCCTTGATAATTTTAACTTTTGTTACAACCCCAATAATATTAACTCCATATAATCATAACAACAATTATAGAATTCGCCCACATGTAAATTTTAATTTATGAATGACTTTTAACTAAGATGATCCTATGCAGCACATGCTCTTAATATGAGTTATAATTTAGCGAAATATATCAACAGTCAAAAGTTGAAAATTAACGTTAAATTTTAAAATATGAATGACATTAAACTAGGATAATCCTATGCAGCAACGCACACAGTAGGATTCATAGTTCAGCCAAATATATCAACAATCAAAAGTTGATTATCATTTTTATCAAGGAGATATTAACAAACATAAATATATTAAAAAAAAAAAATACAGACATTTAACCCAAATTAAATCTATATTTATATGTGTAAAATTGATTTAACTAAATAGTAAGGATATCCATAAACTTGTGCAATTTGAAGGATATGTTTTAAATTGTGATTTTTAAAGTTATTTGAACAAAGATTATTAATTCTATGTGCGAAATTTAGTAAAAAATTTACAAATACTGATTTATGTATACATGACAAATAGTTAGTAAATAAGTTAACCTTAAAAGTAAAATCATTTCGCTTATCATAAATGTCAAACAAAAGTTTATTATCTTTAAGAATTATCTTTAGATCAAGAAAATTAATTTCATTATTTGCCATAACATTGAAACTATAAGTTAAATTTTTATGATATTTTATAGGTAATAAATAATTTGAATTACTATTAAAATAGAAGACAATAATGTCATCTATATAACGGTATATTTTACAATTAGCAATATTAGAGTTACGTTCATAATAATATAAATACAATTCTGCAAGAATTGAAGAAACAATGCCACCTTGAGGGAGTCCACAGCTTTGTATATATATAGTATCATTAAAAATAATATAATTATAATGGAGAATAAATTTAGTTAATGTTTTAAAGTAATTTAACGAAATTTTATTTTTAATTTAATAGAATCCTTGTATTCCTTATATAATAAATTTACTATCCTGAACATACCGTTAATATCAATGTTATTAAATAAGTCATTAAAATCAAACGTCTTCATGTATTTTATGTTATTTAAATTTTTAATATTATTGACAAGTTGAAAACTATTTTTTATGCTATACAAATTATCTTTTTGTTTTGTAAGTTCAAACAATTTAGTGAGAATAGTTAATAAAAATTTGCTTGCATTATTGTTATAAGTATTACAGCCGATTGTCACAGTTCTAAATTTTAAAGGAGTTTTGTGGAATTTAGGTATAACAACAATGTATGGATAATTAAAGTTATAGTTTTTAATTTTTAGTAATTTATAAAATTGAAATATATGTCGATTATTAATGATTTTATCTAGATTAGTTATTTTAAAATTTAAATTTGTATTTATAGCTTTAGTTATTAACTGCGAATAATAATATTTGCAGATGAAAGCATAATTGTTTGGTGATTTATCAACATATGTAATAATAAATTTGTTTTGTAAATTCGTTATTTCACTATTTAGTTGTTTAAAATTAAAATTATATACGTCCAAATTCCTATGAAGTTCAGCATTTAAATTACTTAAAACATTTAATTTCCATTCATTAAAAAATTCAAGAGGTTTATTATAATCTATTGATATTTTATATATAAAAAGGTCAAGATCCAGAATAAATTGTTTTAAAATAGAAAAAATTGTATAACATGAAGGTAATCGAAATTTAGTCCCATTAGTCATAAAATTACGCAAGTAATCATTCTCTACAATATTAATATCCCCTGTAATAATGTGACCATGTACCTTATCTACATAATTGCTATAATTAGGATTATTACATAAGCAAGGAGGTTTATCATTTGATGTTAGAAATTTTGCAAATTTATTGTAATTGAAAATCCTACGTCCTAATGTAACGTTGTATTTGTATGATTTATGTATTGTAAAATTTTTTATGGGGAATTTGTTCTCAATGTTATTAATTACATTGTGTATATTTATTTTATTAAGTACAATATTGGAAAAAGTAATTATAAGTAGAGTGTTGTTAGTTTTTTTGTAAGTGTTTTTTGAAATTTTTACATTAAGTTGATTAATTCTAAATAATAAAAGATCAAAATAAACATCACTAAAATGTGCCGATAGATTTAATGATAAAAAAACTTTATAATACTTGTTAAGATTTTTCTTTTTGATCGAAAAAATATTTTTCCTAATATCAAGCCATTTGTAAGAATTATTGAATTCATATTCCAAATTAGATAATTGCCGTTCAATATCATTACTAGAGATATACTGTGAACTATTACAATTTTTACCCCTTTTTGTACGTGTAGTTTTTGTATTTGCTGTATGATTTAATATAGCATAAGTGCTACTGTAATGTTCATGTTTAGTAGTATTAGTATAAACAAGGTTTGTACGATTAAATAATTTAGAATTAAGACCATAAGGATATAATGAGTTACGAGATTTGATAAAAATTGATTCATAAAGTAGTCTATCAGTGAAATTTTTGTGCATACTCAAGATTTTTATTGTAATATCTTTAAAGTCATATATATATGTTATATAAAAATTTATTTCCTTCGTATCCTTCAATTTTATTCGCATTAATCTTTTTAAATTAATCTAACTTCTGTCATAGTCAGTATTTCCTTAATTCTTAATAATATCTATTCCTATTTAAAGTCCTTTTAAAAGTAAATATCCGTATATTAATAATTATTTTATTCCAAATCTTAATCTAAATTTTAAGATCATTCGTAACTTTTATCAGTTCCCCAATCTATAAAATTCTGAGACGCGTTCTCATTTCGAATGTTTTTAAAGCCATTTTCTTTTTATTATTATTATTATTATTGCTCTGATTCTTTCGCGCGCTTGGGATTTTAACTTCTAAATTGGTCCGCACCAAACTAAGGGATTCTTTAATGTTTTAGCCTCGCCCTCTAGCCTCATTCGTTGAGCTGGAGCTAGCTTCTCACTCATTGGGTTGAGCGGTCGTGACGTAATTCTGTGTATGTTTCCGCGGAGAGATCAAAACTCGCCTGCGCCGGTCGGAGCGGCAGATTTTTGACGTTTTCGGAAGCTAAACAAGTATGTGTCTGGTATTTGTATGACCGTAGAATATTCAACTGGCCCAGTAACATCTTAATTCAATGAAGTGAAGCAACGTTAGCCCGAGGGCTATAAGTTTTAGACCTTTGGGAATCGTTTCTGTGTTGTTCGTCTTCTAATAAAATTATTTGTCTGGAGATTGGCTGGATTTACTGGAGAAATTCTGTGATCTCATTTCATTGCCTTACTACTTCGCCATACTCGCTAAATTCGACTGCAACTTGCTATATCGTTGAAGGACTGCCATCTTTTCATCGAATAGTATTCATCGTAATATCTCAACCTCGTCAAAATGCTACATATATATATATATGTAGGATTTCAGTGTGAACACTTCACTTCATCAAATAAACTAACTACTATTATTATCCATGGTTAGACACTTCACTTCACCAAATGAACTAACTACTATTATTATCCATGGTCAGACATGCGCGAGTTATAAATGGTTTGAATCGCGAGATTTGGCTAAAAGCCAGTCTTCTAAAATTGTGTTATGAAGCAAGATATGTAAAATGGATATAGCCGTTAGGCCTGGTTGGATTATCGTAATGTAAATTTGTTGTATAGTTTCGACCAAAAGTGTTATTAGTTGAAATTAAAGTGCATATTTTGTTGTTCATCGATTATTTGTCATATTGGTTCAGTAAAGTGCCTATTTATATATCATTTACTTACATATATATATATATATATATATATATATATATTATATTACGATGATTTACCGTCATATGTTGTAGTTGCAATAACGTTGATTATAGAAGCAGGAGCACACATGGTCGCACAACGAAGTTAAGAACGTTGGTTGTTATTGATGATATAAATATTTAGAAGCAGTCGTAACATTTTAGTTGCAGTTTCGAGGCGGCCATAGCGGCAGTAGAATTTAAAACCCAGAGGCGTTTCTCCATGAATTCAGACGAACAAGGCTTTCAATTTCAATCCTTATTAATTATTTCTCTTGGGCAGTTTCTACCATAACCATAATAGCCGTGCATCACTACGTTATCAAGGTATAGAGGGTAAGTATCAGAACATATCAATGATTCTCAAAACGAGCAGCCAGGGAGTTGTTTACAAGTGAAAATACGACTTAATTCTGAGGGAGCGCCGCAGGTAGCTGTTTTTTGTTACCCAGCGCAATAACACAAATTATGACGTAGAACGCGCACTGAACCAATGAGGAATTAAAGAAGACGCGTCATGCTACGTCACGACCAATGAAAGATAATTAGTAAAAGAGTTCGGACAGAGAGGTAGTGGATTAATTTTGTAGTAAAGTGACTTTAGAGCGGGAAATTAATATTCGGAATAAAAATGAAAATGGCTCTCAAAAAACATTCTAAAACCCAGAAATGATCGGGGATCATGATAGAAATTAAGAATAACTAAAAGCTTTATATTTAAGTAAATTTGGACAATTTAGAATTAAATAAAAGGGAATTTAACAGAGTTAACGATAGAGCTAAATTAAGAATAAGGATTTAATGAATATAGAGTAGTAAATTGGAATAAAACAGGGGAAAAAATTAGAATTGTAAGAATTTGGAATAATTTAACTAAGGAAAAATGGCGAAATTTTTTTTATTATTACATATATATATATATAAAATCCAAGCAAAGACTCCCATAGTGATATCCCAAAGGACTTCTCAGAATTATGCGATCAGATCATAACAATTTACCAAAGCATGTTTAACGTTAAATCTCTATAATCCTAATAATATTATAAATCTGATTGTGTGCAAATGTTAGGCTGAAGCCAGCGTTAAAATGGAGCATTTAATGATCCTGTATCTTTGCATATACGTTGATTATAACCCTCCAATGAACATAGGCCGGTTTTTGTTCATTTTATTCAAATATTTTTCTAATAATTCAAAATTTCGTTATTTTCATAGAGAATAAATGGACATTTTCCCATAAAATTTAACCATTTTACTTTATCGTTGCTAGGGCTTTGATCGTTGCCACTAAATAAAAACACGGGAAAATAATTTTTTCTCAACAATTAATTTTCAATTGAACGATTTTCACGTGAAAAATGAAAATGAAAAGGAATTCAAAAGAAGATGAATTTCCGTGATGTTTGAAACAAAAATATGGAGTATTTGTTATTATACATGTAGTATGAATATCGGTTACATTAAAAAGATCTTTTTCTGTCAAAAAACTGCGTTATAATTAGAAGAGAAAAATGAACAATAATTCTTAAAAATAGATTTCGCTTGGACCATGGAACTATGAAAAGGATCCTACTCGGCTTGGACAAATATGACGTCATAAATAAAACATGTATTTTCAAATAGTCGTAATAATACAAGGAGCATAAATATCAATGTATAATGAAAGTAGATAGATAATGGACGTAATATTTAAGATGAAAAATTGAAATATTTTTTATCGATACTGATTAATAATTAGCTTGAGTACCAGTTACATACAAATGTGAGTTTTCCGCTAAAATTTACGTCCTGATTGCCAGAAAAAGGAAATTAACAAGAATTATGGCATTAAAAAGAGATTTCTCTGAGGAAAATGTGACGTCATATTTAAAATAAAACGGAAATTTTCAAATGTGTTTTACAAGGCGCGGGAATTAATTCTGTACATTAATAATACAAGGATCAGTAAGTATAGAAAGTAGATTAGTTTCACGATATATTTAAAACGAAAAAGTGAAATGTTTTTTTTTTTTATCTATACTGATTATTAAGGATGAATATCAGTTACATACAGATGAGAGTTTTTTGCCAAAAACCACACCATGAATCCATTATATTAAAATATGACCGCCTGTTTGTATTTCGCAACTACTCTTTTCAGATTGTCGAACGCAACGCGATTTACTTAACACCGGTTATCATTCATCCGAGGGTGTCATAAACTCTCAGAATTAAAAAAAAAAATGATTTAAATTCCGAGATATTATTATTATTATTATTATTATTATTATTATTATTTTGTAAATTTTAACGAAGTTTCTCTAAAAATGGCAACTAAATTATTCCATTTTTGTGGATAAAAAAGAAGAAATAAAACGGATTAATATATTTTTTCTCATTAAAACTGAAAAAATAAAGAATTTATTTTCAATTTGAATAGATGGTGAAAGAAAAAAAATTTGATTACAATAAAATTTTTGAAAAATAAAAACGTATTTTCACATATTCAAACTTCATGAATCAATTTATTCTGGAGAACAAAAATCGTCTATCAACATATTTTCATTTAGAAATAAAGATTTTTTTTTTCAGTTATAGATTAAATCAAGGAGGCAAATTTAAGCTCCTTGTATTTAGGTCTACAATAATTGCTCCCTATTCACAAGAATTGAATTTAATGAAAAAGAATATACTATTTCCATTATCTTTGAAGGATGGATATTAAAACGTTTCACAAAGGCGTTAAAAGTAAAATGGTTTACCAGGTAAACTTGATATATGTTTTTATATAATTCGCCGATTTCCACGATTTTATTTCGCCCGCCTTTTTTCATTGATTGCAGTTTCCTTTTCGTTATTATTTGTCACAAAATTTCACTTTTTTTAAAACTTAGTTATTTCAAGGCCTCTATAACATAGAAATACTGTATTGTCTCCTATGGAATGTGATAAAGAGTTAGTTAATTATTTACGTTTCTAATTATCGGGAATGAAATATTTTGCTTAATTAATGCATTTATTCTTCTTTTAATGATACGTGAACGAAGTCACGGGTAACAGCTAGTATTATATAGTTATTGAAAAATGTAACATTATATAAAATAACATTACATATATCATAAGTGCAAGAACTGAATATATAATTAAATCTATAGATTAGATAGGACAATATCATACAAAAGAATTAGAAAAGGATATGTTTCGTGTGATGTAAATAATGAATCAAATATTGGAAATTCCTATAACGAGGTATCAGATATCTACAAGTAGAAATCAAATATAAAATACACAAATGATAATGCGCAATTGCAGCAGAGATCAAGGCGTATAATATTTAAAAGATTGCTAAAATCAATTAGCACCATTATTTATATACTAGCCGCCACTGGCGACCAGTTTGGTCTCCCTTAAATGTATGTTAAGCACTGTAACACGTTACTTTTATTCATAATTTATTTTTTTTCCGTAATCCTTCGCCAAACCGGAAGATTCTAATAGACAAATCAAAAACTTTTTCGATCATGGTAGCATTTCGCATATTTTTTGTTGTTATGTATTTCATCTTTCTTGACAAAAACCGCTTAACTAACGTAAGCATTTATGCTTCATATCCGTTTGCTTATCAGTTGCAATATGCTTGCTAATGAGGAGATTCTTAAACATATTAAGTAGTTTTCCGTAATTGGATCCATTGCCAAATGGCGTATTTTAGTTAATACGATTTGGTGCAATGAAGTCTATTTTGTGAAAGTCTTTAATGATATCCACCATTTACACTGAACCATATTATTGCCAATATTTTTTTGTTTGTTTGTTTGTTTCTCGCTAACTTTGGCTGTAGACTTGATTACGGGAGAATCAAGAAGAAAATCTATCATTATTCTCATTTAAAACGTCTTGAATAATGTGACATAATCGGAGTGCATATTATAACACGTAATTTTCGAGTATGGTTTGGTGAAATATTGAACTTTTGGAAGCCAGTTTTGATAATCACGTAAATATGTCACACCAACATTACCGCCTATAATTCTAATTACAGCAACCCGTTTTTTCTCTCTATATTGCAACTCTATAGTTAATATAGTGCCCCGGTGCGTCTACGACAGCTGTTCCATCAGAACATTTGATTTCAAAATAAAAGTATCGTTTCTAATTTGCACACGCGAAAAATAAAAGCTGGTATTGGCGATTTTAAAAATTCTATTGGCGAGATTTGCGCCCAAATAACACAAAAGTACTTAATGATGTTATATATTTTGTAAATGTATATTAAATTACTGTTTTGAAAGCGATTGGTCATTAATAATGGTAAATATGATTGGTGATTAACAATCATTTTCGGTGGTCTCTCTTCCTTTCACGTATAATACATAAATACCAAATTAACTGACAATTTGTTTCGAAATTTGATTCATTAAATATCATTACATGAGTTGTATTTGTTTGCATTCAGCTTACATCAAGAAAAGATAAAGAATGAAGTTGAGTTGTATAGCACATAATTATGGTAAACTTTGATTGTGTCACTGGTACGAATTATTCTTTTGACACCAGGCAGCGCTCCAAAAAATCTTTCATGGAAAACTAACTTTACGAACGATTATCTCCATGGTTTAGTGGTTTAATATTTTAAACCTTCACGACGAATGAATTTTTTTTTGTTTACTTTCATGGATAGAGAATTTGAACTGCGAAGCTAATTTCAACTGAAGTTATTGGAGAATATATACATAATTGAACATAAGTCATCTCTCAAATATTAATTTATTTTGAACGATCTTTCTAAAAATGTCACATTTATGAAGTTTTATTCGAAAAAATAATTTTTAATAAAAATGGCCGCCTGGCATATGAAAAAGTGAAACGCACATTCCGGAACTGTTGATGACAGTCACATGACTTACGGTTTTATTATAGAGACTAGCCGCCACTGGCGACCAGTTTGGTCTCCCTTAAATGTATGTTAAGCATTGTAACACGTTACTTTTATTCATAATGTAATTTCTTTCCTTAATCCGTCGCCAAATCGAAAGATTCTAATAGACAAATCAAGAACTTTTGCGATCATGGTAGCATTTTGTATATTTTTTGTTGTTATGTATTTCATCTTCCATGATAAAAACCGCTTAACCCACTTAAGCATTTGTCCTTCATGTCCGTTTGCTTATCAGTTGCAATATGTTCGCTAAGGCGGAGATTCTTAAACATATTAAGTAATTTTTCGTAATTGGGTCCATTGCCAATTGGCGTATTTTAGTTAATACGATTTGATGCAATGAAGTCTATTTTGTGAAAGTCTTTAATGATATCCACATTTACACTGAACCATATTGTTGCTAATATTTGTTTTTGTTTTTCGTTAACTTTGGCTGTAGACTCGATTGCGAAAGATTATAAAATCTATCATTATTCTCATCTAAAACGTCTTGAGTAATGTGCTATAATCGGGCTACATATTATTACACGTAATTTTCGAGTGTAGTTTGGTGGAAAATTGAACTTTTGAAGGCCAGTTTTGATAATCGCATTCCCTTTAAACCATATTTTCTGTCAGGACTTTTGACCCATGACGTACAATCTGATTAAAATTCACGAACTTCCTTTTAGATGCCTTGTACGACTTTGTTTTTCTCTTCTCCCCTTTCTTGATATAGTTCAGGAGTTTTTATAATAGCGTAATTCTCTTATTTCGGCATGTCTGCTTAATGTCTACTGACTATTAAGATTCGTAACAGGTAAAATACGCCGCGCCAACAATTCTAATTACAGCAACCCGTTTTTTTCTCTCTATATTGTAACTCTATAGTTAATATTACGTAGTAGAAATATAAAAGACTATTGAAGACGATTCTATTGATATAGTAGATATAGATATGTATAGTATATTCATGGGTATATAATATGTGATTAGAATATATATATATATATATATCTCATATTCATTCCGGTGGATATAACATACCGCAAATAAAACTTCCATCGTAAATGTCTAATCTAAAAACCATCAATATGATTTTGTGTTTAGTAAGTGTATACAAAAAGAATTTTCGGTACTTTTCGGTTAGCCGGGCGCCAGTGATATATATACATGTATATATATACACACACACATATACACATATCTACGTATACATATATATACATACCCATACATATATATATATATGTATGTACATATATACATATATGTGACGATTTAACTGGAGTCACCATACTTTTGTAGACTCCTATTCAAGGCAAGGGAGGTTTCTCCGAGGAGATTTTCAGTCGAGCACCGAGACTTACTTCATTGTGTACGTATAAGCTACAGAGAAGAGGCAGTTCGTTCCAGTTCACACTTTATTCGAAAAATTTAAAGATTAATCGATTAAGCTTTACTCTATTGAAATCTCACTCCATGCACTGCTAATTTTAGGGTCGTGGCGAAACTTGATGATTTAAATTTAAATATAAGAAGACATCTTAGTTAGTACAGGCAGGTATTCTTTAAAATCAATCGGCGGCCAAGGAGAACCTTCGAAGATTTAGGAAGTACATCACTAGTTGCATCCACCACCGAAATCCCGGAACATTCTGCTCTAAACGCGGGAAAAAATCCGTATATCATTTTCCGAGCGCGCCAGAATACATTCTATCTAAAAAGCCTCTAGGCCAATCAACGCTCACGGCTTAACTTCTTCGGCGAATTAATATCGAAGTGAACTTACCGAAGCTGGCAAAAGCGCGCCAAAAAAGGTTCTAGAACAATCTCGTGCCTTCTACTTCCTTCGAATAAATAAAAGCAGAGAGAAAAGGAGTACATATGTTTTTATCAAGTATGGCAATATGCCAAAATAATTTTTACATTGAGATTAAAATCTTTCAGAATTTGAAAAGTAATATTTTGTCAGGAATCGTAGGGAAATAAAAAATAAAGAAAAGAAATTCATAGGTTGTTATTTCTTAAAAGTAAAATATTTTTAGCTGGGAAATGGGTATTTTTTGAATTATTAGATTCTAGGATGCTTTTTATTTAAAGAAAATAAAGTGCGTAAATTTAATAGAACATTCTATCAGTGCCATTTTTTAAGAGAATGAATTTGGAATAAACTATATATTTCGCTAGATGTAATTTTGACAATCGAATACTGGAGCGAGAAAATAATTTAGAATAATGGGATTTACACAGAATTATAGTCTTAATGAAGTCAACGGCGAAAAAAAAATTTTTTTTTTTTTTTTTTTTTTTTTTTTTTAATTTGTTTCATATATATGTATATACATATGTATTTATATATGTACATATATCACTGGCGCCCGGCTAACCGAAAAGTACCGAATTTTCTGTATTATTTTACTTTAATTCTATATTATTAACCATTTTTAATGATGGGTCCTTTTGGGTACAGTTGTCGCAGACGCACCGGGGTATCATTTTGGCGCCAAAATGGCGATTTTATGCCTGGCCAACCTGGCGTTTTCGGCTAGATTTTGCTTCGTGTGGAAACCTGGTAGAGCAGATTCCGCATGCTTTATAATAAATTAAATATTGTGTGTTTTATAACAAATTAATGATTGTGTGTGTTTTTAAATAAAATTGTGTGTTTTTTTTAAATATAAAATGACTTATTTCATAATAAAATAAAAGTAACATGCTGTTTTAGCAATCTCTAACAGGTGTCTGAAAATGGGATTTTCTCGCCAAGATGGCGCAAAACAAAAATCGTGCCAACCCCGGAGCGTCTGCGACAGCTTTTCCAATTTAAAATGCATGCCGTTCACATTTTTCATTTAAAATAGAAAATAGATAAATAAAAAAATAGGTACTTTTCCGTTATACGGACACCATGCCAAAATGTATGCTAATGCCTAATGTATGTAAATGTATATATTAAATATACACCGTGTCCCAAAAGTTTAGACAATCAATAAAATTTGCATTAACATAAAAATAAATAAGGTACGATTAAAATTCGAAAGATAGGTAATAACTGAAAGCAGTTGCGCTGATATACACATTTAAATTATGATCAAAAGTTTGAAAATATAAAATATACATTAAATTATATAACTGTTGTGTATTGACTCTATGAACATATTAATTGACTTCTACTATTCTGTATTGCCTCCATGGGCTAATGTAAAAAGCTCTTGGGTTTGAGAATTCTTCTCAAAAAGTTTCAGTTTAGCTTCTGTATCTTGCCATGTAATGTTATTGTTCTGTCCGTGCAACTTAGTTAAATTAAAATGATGTTGCAACCGATTAATTCTTATTCTGTGTGACTCCATTATTGAGAGTATTTAATACTGGCGACGAGCGTGAACAAAAGGATTCATTTTTATGAAGTAATGCTTTCTTATTTAGTTTTTCTGAACTGAACTATTTTAGTTTCGATTCGTTCTTTCATTCTCAAGAGCATAATAATGTCTCTCGGTAAACTCGAAGAATTTCATATAGGAAAAACTAACTGGACTGAATACAAGGAGCGCTTAGGATTCTATTTTGCAGCAAATGGAATTGAAGACGGCGTTAAAAAGCGTGCTATTTTTCTTAGCGTAGCCGGCCCGACATTGTATTCTTTGATACGTTCGTTGTATACTCCGAATGCCCCGGATGCTGTGACTTTTCCGAATTTGTTATTGACCTTGGATGGACATTTTTCACCGAAGCCATCTGAAATTCTGTGTCGATTCAAGTTTCATAAAAGGGACCAGCGACAAAACGAAAATATTGCAGATTTCATTGCAGAACTCCGGAAACTGTCCGAGAATTGTAATTTCGGGACTCAGTTGGATTCCATGCTCCGCGACAGGCTGGTCTCCGGAATTCGAAATGAAGAAATTCAGCGTAAGTTATTGGCCAATCCAGCATTAACCCTCGCTACAGCCATGGATATCGCTCTGGCAGGAGAAGCGGCGTTACGACAAGCATCTGAAATTCGAGGAAATTACAATGATTCTAATTACAAGCCTGTGAATTTGATTAAAGCGAAAGTGCACAATAGGTGTTCAAAGGAAAAGCTGAATGCGCAAAACAAAAAACCATGTCATAGGTGTGGGGTGCATCACCCTTTCGGGGAATGTAAATTTATAAAAGCTACATGTAATTATTGCAAAAAAATCGGTCACATAGCCAAGATGTGTAATTTGAAAAATTCCAAGAAGGGGATGTTAAATAATAATTCTAAAGTTCACGATATAGATCCAGGTAAGTCAGTTATTGAGGATTGTTATGATTGTTTAAATAATATTAATGCTTTAAGTTCCGTAAATGACTACCCTCCTAATGATATAAGTGTAAAATTAAATGGCATCAGCCATAAAATGGAGATAGACTCTGGTTCTTTACATTCCATAATTAGTTCTAACACTTATGCTAGATTATGGCCAGTAAATCCTCCTTCTTTATTGCCAATTTCAGATCAATATCTGAGAACTTGGAATTCGGAAAGATTAAATGTAAACGGCTATTTTGACGTAAATGTTCAGTATAATTCACAAGATGTTACCTTGCCTTTATTAGTTCTTGAGGGTAAGGGTAAATCCCTAATTGGTCGTAGTTGGTTTGATGCTTTGAAAATATATATTAATGTTGGGGATTCTAATGTTCATAAAATTTGTGCTCCAACTTTAAATTCCATTCTATTAGAATTCAAGGATATTTTCAGTGAAACTTTAGGTAATTTTAAGGGACCCCCCATTTCAATTAAGATTGATGTAAATTGTACTCCTAAATATCTTAAAGCGCGTAATGTACCTTTTGCTTTAAGAAATAAAATAATTGATGAAATTCAAAATATGGTAAATAAAGGAATTCTTGAGCCAATTTCTTATTCAGATTGGGCTACACCGGTGGTTCCAGTTGTCAAAAAAGATGGTAGCATTCGTTTATGTGGTGATTATCGCAGTACTGTGAATCGGGCTGTGAAACAATTCAGCTACCCGCTGCCTACAGTTAAGGAGGTTTTAGCTACTATGACAGGTGGTACTGTTTTTTCCAAATTGGATCTGTCCGAAGCTTATTTACAACTTCCTGTGGATGAGCCTACTTCTAAAATTTTAACTTTAAATACAATTAAAGGTCTTTTTAGGGTAACTAGACTGCCATTTGGTATCTCAGTTGCTGTTTCAATTTT
Organism: Maratus michaelseni; assembly: GCA_963931845.1. Taxonomy (NCBI): domain Eukaryota; kingdom Metazoa; phylum Arthropoda; class Arachnida; order Araneae; family Salticidae; genus Maratus; species Maratus michaelseni. The sequence goes on along the minus strand of OZ007592.1, from coordinate 329,084,341 downwards.
TCAGAAAAAAATTGAGGAAGTTCTGGCGGGAATAAACGGCGTATTACCTTACTTGGATGATATTTTTATTAAGGGTAAAACTATGGATGATCATAATTTGAAATTAAAACAAGTTTTGGAACGTTTAAAATCATCAGGCATTCACCTTAAACGTGAAAAATGTGTCTTTGCAGTTCCCACAATAGAGTTATTGGGATTTCAGGTTACTAAAGATGGTATTAAACCCAGTTTAAATAAAGTTAAGGCCATCCACGAAGCTCCTAGTCCAAAAGATAAGACTGAACTTCAAGCTTTCTTAGGGTTATTAAATTTTTATTGTAGTTTTCTAAAAAATAGATCTTCTGTTTTGGAACCTTTGCATAGATTGCTAAGAAAAGATACAGTTTGGCGTTGGACGCCTACACACCAGAAAGCTTACATCGCAGCTGAGAACTTATTAGCAGAAGATACCATTTTGGCACATTATGATGAAAGCCTTCCTTTGATTGTCACTTGTGACGCTTCGTCTTATGGGGTAGGTGGTGTGTTAAGCCACATTTTACCCGACGGTAAGGAAACTCCCATAGCTTATCATTCCCGAACTCTAACAACAGCTGAGAGAAACTACAGCCAAACAGATCGCGAGGCTCTTTCAATAATTTCAGCGGTAAAGAAATTCAATCAATATTTGCAGGGTCATAAGTTCAAAATTATTACAGACGATAAACCTCTGTTAGGCCTATTTAATCCAAATAAGCCTTTGACCCAAATGATCTCTCCGCGAGTTCTTAGATGGGGTTTAATACTAGCAGCTTATAGTTATGATTTAGAATATAGGAAGGGTAAGTACATTGCAAATGCAGATGCTCTTAGTCGCTTACCTTTGAACACTCCTGATTGTGAAATTCCTGCTCAGGCTGATGTGCTTTTATTAGAATTTTCGCCTGTCACTCAGCTCAATTCTAAAGTGATTTCAGCAGCAACTAATAAAGACCCAATACTTTCTAGAGTAGCTCTGATGATTATGAATGGTTGGCCTCCAAAAATAAAAGACGAGGAATTCAAACCATATTTCTACCGACGTAATGAATTGAGCGTTCATCAGAACTGTGTGCTGTGGGGTAGTAGGGTTGTTATCCCTAGCATTCTTCGAAAAGGCGTTTTAAATCTTCTTCATAATTGCCATCCCGGAATAGTCAGAATGAAGGGACTGTCTCGAAGTTATGTCTGGTGGCCACGCATGGACAGTGAAATCGAAGTGACTGTAAAATCCTGTACTTTGTGCCAAGAGAACCAAAGAGCGCCTGCGAAAGCACCCATCCATCCATGGGAATGGACAGATAGGCCCTGGTCTCGCCTGCATATTGATTTTGCTGGACCCTATCAAGGGAAAACATTTTTAATTGTGGTAGATTCTCATTCTAAGTGGTTAGAAGTATTTCCTGTGTCATCAATGTCTTCTTCTGCAGCTATAGACTTCCTTAGATTACTTTTTGCTACACATGGTCTTCCTGATAGTGTCGTGTCAGACAATGCGCAAGCCTTTAAGTCATCTGAATTTATCGAATTTCTCATTAAAAATCAAATTCGTCCAGTAAGGTCAGCGCCTTATCACCCTTCTTCAAACGGTCAAGCCGAACGTATGGTTGCCACCACCAAGCAAGCTTTAAAGCGAATAATCCAAGGAAATTGGAAAGCCCGCTTAGCACGATTTCTGTTTTCACAACACATTTTACCTTGTACAACTACAGGTAAATCACCGGCTGAAATCCTAATGAATAGACGGTTAACGTCACTATTGGATAGGTTACATCCTGATTTAAACACAGAAATGAGGCACAAAAGCGAGAAGAAAATGGAAGAGGAAGGGAATAAAAGATTAAGAATTTTCAATGAAGATGATCCTGTTAACATTAGGAACTATTCTGATGGAACTCCATGGATTCCAGCTAAAATCCTGGAGCATACCGGTCCTGTTTCTTACAAGGCTGAAAGCTTAATTGACGGTAATATATCTAAACGTCATGTGGATCAGATTCGTGGTCGTATGCCTGTTTCAAACACTTCTGTGGACACTACTAACACATCTACTTGTGTTCCACCCGTCACCGATGATTCCTTTGAGAACTCGTCTGTAGTTGTTCCCAAATCAACAACCTTGTGTGATGAACTAAGTCAATCTACGGCTTTGGTTCCTAATGGTGAAAGATCTGAACCTGAAGATCTACAGCCACCTGTTCGACGATCTCAACGGAATCGGAACACTCCCAAACATCTCAAGGACTTTGTGCTCAATTCTTAGAGGGGAGGAGTGTTGTGTATTGACTCTATGAACATATTAATTGACTTCTACTATTCTGTATTGCCTCCATGGGCTAATGTAAAAAGCTCTTGGGTTTGAGAGTTCTTCTCAAAAAGTTTCAGTTTAGCTTCTGTATCTTGCCATGTAATGTTATTGTTCTGTCCGTGCAACTTAGTTAAATTAAAATGATGTTGCAACCGATTAATTCTTATTCTGTGTGACTCCATTATTGAGAGTATTTAATACTATAATATAATGTGCTGTCCCAAAAGTATAGACACAATACAGCATTACATGTTTTATTTTACATTTTTATTCACAAAATAAGATATTTTTATTTTCGTATGCTTCTATAAATGCAGAATAATTTTTCCCTTTAACTAAAATATCGTCTGCTGTATTTTTAGCATAATAATTTATTGAAATTTTGTGGAATCAAATGAGTTCAATGTATTGTTTTATTTGTGATTCGGAAAAGACATTTCCTGCATATTCTGATAAAAATGCCACGTTCTAAAGAAATTTCTAAAGTTGAAATTATTAAGATTTTATATTTAAAAGCGCAAGGACAAAATCCTGTACAAATATCCAGAATAATAAAGAGATCCTTCAGCAGTATTTATAGAGTTTTGAGATCAGGTGGAACATGGAATACTAAAAAGCGAGTCGTAAGACCAAAGAAAACAATGTTACGTGATGATAGAATGTTACTAAAAATGGCTTCAGTTGATAATCTATCTGTGCGTGAAATTGCATCAATTTCCAGAATTTCAAAAAGTACTGTACACAGCAGAATTAAAGCTTCAACAAATATTGTTTACAGGAGAATGAAAGCAAAACCTTGCTTAAAGCAGAGACATAAAGATGCACGTCTAAAGTGGGCTAGATAGCATATGTCATACGGTGAAAAATGGATTTCTGTCATCTTTAGTGATCAAAAGAAATGAAATTTAGATGGCCCTGATGGTCATAAATTTTACTGGCATGACCTAAGAAAAGAACCCAAGAACTGTTTCAGTAGGCAACAAGGCGGTGGATCCGTAATGACTTGGGGAGGGTTTTCTGTCAACGGCTAAACATTTCTAGGATTTATGGACAGAAAAAGAAATCAGTGGATTATCAGGATATTTTACGTACCAATTTACTGCCAATTATGAATTTGCTAGCAGGACCGGACTGTGTTTTCCAACAAGATGGGGCATCCATCCATACCTCCACATCATCGAAAACATGTTTTAGGCAAAACAATATCACACTATTAGACTGGCCAGCCCTTAGCCCAAATTTGAATTCCATGGAGAACATATGGGGGATCTTATGTCGTAAAATATGTGAAAATGGAAAGCAATATACATGTGTAAATGACTTAAAAATTTCAATTGACAAAGCGTGGTATGAAATACCTCCTTCTGTAATGCAATGCTCAGTTAATTCTATGGAACAACGTGTATTTGATGTTATAAAGTGTCGTGGCAATACAATTACATATTAAAAATAAGTTTTTAGTTACTTTTATAAATGTAAAACCAAAAAAATTAGAGGTGTCTATACTTTTGGGACAGCACATTATTATATAATTTAATGTATATTTTATAATTTCAAACCTTTGATCATATTTTATATGTGTATAGCAGCAAAACTGCTTTTATTTATTACTTATATCACGAATTTTAATTGTACTTTATTACTTTTTATGTTAATGCAAATGTTATTGATTGTCTAAACTTTTGGGACACGGTGTATGTAAATGTATACTTGGCGACAATGGCGTCCGTATAACGGAAAAGTACCAAAAAATAATATCATAAATCAAAACATTTGATTTCAGAATCAAAGTATCGTTTCTAATTTGAACACGTGAAGAATAAAAGCTGGTATTGGTGATTTTAAAAATGATATTGGCGAGATTTGCACCCAAATAACATAAAAGTACTTAATGATGTTATGTATTTTATAAATGTATATTAAATTACTATTTGGAACGCGATTGGTCATTAACAATGGTAAATATGATTGGCAATTAACAATCATTTTAGGTGATCTCTCTTCCTGCCACGTATAATACATAAATATCAAATTAACTGACAATTCGTTTCGAAATTTGATTCATTAAATATTATTACATGACTTGTATTTGCTTGCATTCAACTTTGTCAAGAAAAGATTCCGAAGGAAGTTGAGTTGTAAGGCACTTCATCAAGCAGAATTATGGTAAACTTTGATGGTCTTACAGGTCATGGTGCAAATTACTTTTTTGACACCAGGCAGCGCTCCAAAAAATCATTCATGGAAAACTTATTTTACGAACGATTATCTCCATGGTTTAATGGTTTAATATTTTAAAACTTCACGACGAATGAATCTTTTTTTTTTCTTTTGTTTACTTTCATGGATAGAGAATTTGAACTGCGAAGCTAATTTCAACTGAAGTTAATGCAGAATATATACCTAATTGAATGTAAGTCATCTCTCAAATATTAATTTATTTTGAACGATCTTTCTAAAAATGTAACTTTTATGCAGATACGAAAGATAATTTTGAATAAAAATGGCCGCCTGGCATATGAAAAAGCGATACGGGCATCCCGGAACTGTTGATGACAGTCACATGACTTAGGGTTTTATTATAGAGATTTAAAAATATATATACGATACCATAATGTATAAGAAAAAAGATCAATATGAATTGTTGAAATTCAAAATGAAAAGATATCATAATATAAAGACATCATAAATGACTTACATTCATAATTATATGCGCTATATATATATATTTATTTATATATTTTTTTTTCAAAATAAATTATTTTCGAGTGATTTTAGTATTCTAGTAACATAAATGATAATTTATTTTGATACAAGTTATCGTTTAACTACTATAGAATGATTACGAAAATATTTTTTCCAAACGAAAATTACAAAAATATTGAACGTGTAATTTGGATTAAAGTGTCGTAGTATGTGTTTACATTTGTATATGTATATTTCTTACATGAGATAATATTCATTTTATGGAACAATGTGGATGTTTCGTCGTTGAAGAGTTAAAATAATTTAAAAAATAGGATAAAATCAATCGTGCAACGAGGCGGTTAATCTAAAGAAATTAGAGTAGTAAAACGATTCTGAAATATTACAATTACTGGAAATTGAGAACATGAAAAGCTGTCACAAAAAATACTTTATAGCGCCAAATCACGATTGCTATTTAGTGAAATGGCAGTGGGCACGATTATGAAAAAGCTGTCATACCCAATAGGTTTAAAAATTTTCAAACAAGCCTATTTTGGGGAGATTTTAGTATGCTATTGGCATCGAGTTAGACCAGGATGTACTTAGATAAAATAAATATTATAGAATGACCATCAAAACTGTTTTTCCGAAAAAAAAATTGTAATAACACTAGATTTTTAAAATAGATATAAGTGAAATATAGTAGATTTAGTTTACATTTCCATAAGTTGCTTCTGTACGTGACATATTATTCAACTTATCTATCAGATGCAGATGTTTTTGCGGATTGTAAGATGTTAAATATTATGAAAAGTGTGATTAAAAAACAATGACTTTCAGAGCTGCCGTTGAGGCTCCTGATCTGTAGATTTACTAGTTATTTAAGTATCAACAAGACAAGGTCATAACTCAAACTTATTCTACAGTGCCGGCAAAAAAATCTTGACACTCATTGAAAAATGTAAAAAAAGCCCTCTTTAAAAACCAGAACTAAAAATATAAAAGGAGAAAATTTTTTATAGATTATGGAGTGTATGACAGTTATCATGGTATTTACAGAGACACACACGCACAAAGGAAATCGGTTACAGGACTGACTATGATCGATAATTTCTGGAAGTGCGTTTTCAGCTGCTATATGCCTTTTTAAACTTAACTAAATTTTAGTGCATTAAGCGGTGTGTATACTTTTTATAGATCATATACAGGGCTGCACGAAAGACTTTGCGCACACTAACAGATATGGACAGGACAGTCGGAAAATGAATTTTTACTGCGTTATGAGTTTTTAAACACTTTCCAACGTAGTTGAAAAGTGTTTATGTCTTCGGCTTATCTGTCTGCCGTGCTCTAACTCTCGTAAAAGTACTCGGATTTCCTTGTAATGGAACACGTGTTAATAATGTGTGTTATCGCATGTTTGCTATTAAAAATGAAGTGCGTAGCTCGTGCTCACTTAAAACAATTTAAAATTACAGAACATTAAAGAAGTCCTACCTAACGTAAAACTTTTTAATTCAGGACTAAAGAACTAGAATTGATTTGTAAATATTTTTATTATGATTTTTATTTTCCTTATTTATTCAAGTAATTATAGACATGTACATAATTGTTCTATTACTCAAGTCCACAAATCTAAAAACTTAAAACTCTTGGAGTTATTGTAAAAATACCTCACTCAAATGAGAGTAAATCTGTCAAATTGTATTATACATATAATTCTTATTCATTGTTCAATTTAGTACTATGTAAAAACCTAATGGCCTCATTTGTACTTTTTTTTTTAATAAACTTGTCAAGCAGGGCTTGTAGAGCTTAAGCCGTATGGTAGGCCTCCCTGCTTGGTTGAATCTGAATCTGAATTTGAATCTGTTCAATTACAGGGACATCCAAAATAATTCCGTTAAATTATGACCTATGGGGGGAAATCTTTTGCAAATTAATGCTGTTTTAATGATGTTACTCTGTTACAAACACAATGAAATTTATACGAGTTTCTGTGGTGCCCTAAAACATGTTTTCTGTAGAATATGGAGAACAAAGCATTCATCATTCATTTACAGGGTCACACAAAAGAATTCGGTTACATACTAGGGTGGATCGATGTTATATGGTGAAAAAATAAATATTATTAATCAAAACCTACCTATGCGGAAAAGATGTTCTATTGTATGGAGATTAAGAGAAAAATTATTAAAAAAAATAATTTTAAAATTTAATACTGCCGCAAAGAGTTTGAATTTTCGAAAAAAATGTGAAAAAAGACCTAGTTTTGGTTAGATGATTTTTGATTCAAAATAATTGTTTTAATTTTAATCAAAACATACCTATGCGGAAAAGATGTTATATTGTATGGAGATTAAAAGAAAATTAATAAAAAATAATAATTTCAAAATTTAATACTGCCGCAAGGGGGTTGGATTTTCGAAAAAAAGGACAATTCCAGCTTTTTCATTCTCCCGCTTTATCCTTCCACCTCTCCATAAGTTGGAAGCGCTACGTCATGGAATCTTCCCTACGTCATATGATACGCCCGCGTGGCTCTGAATTAGGGCTCCTATAATAGTTAAAGGAGCCTTACTCTGAATAATACTGGATAAACGTCTTCCCACCGCTCGCTCATTCAGTTCAAAGGCTCATTCAGGTTTATGGAATCGGGCGCTGTTCTCGCAAAGTTAAATTAATTTCGATTTCATTGCGTAAGTTTTCTTTGTAAGTGTATTTTTTTGCGTAGTGTACGTTGAATATTATTGCACCATGGCGATGTTAAGAAAAGACATTATTTGCCCTATTGGTCTGGTTGTGATATGCCAACGAATATGCTTCCTACCTACAGTAACGTAATAAAGTGCATATGTTGGCATTCAAAAGAATACCAAGCAAGTAAACATTGTCTACATCTACACTTTCCTCCTCATGTGAAGAAGTTGCTAATAAGTTAGAAGAGACCTGGAAACAATAAAAATAATTGACCACTATAGCATTTTGAGAAGAGTTCGATTATACCACGGCAAATGTCGCGGTCTTCCTAAATCTTACAAAGCCAGAAAAGGGATTGAAAACTATCGCAAGCAGATTGGTGTTTTCCGGAAAAACGCAAATGCTGTTTTTGATATATCGGCGTGTACTTGTAAATCATTTGAATGTTGCTTCTGTAAGAGAGAACGGAAAGTACCAATGAACAAGAGAGAATTTCTATTAGACATGCGAACTGTAAGAAAAATGGTAATCGGGTCGCTGGATCGGAAAGTCACTTTACAAATAACTAAGGCCGAGAAACGAAAATTAAATCAAGGGCGATACGTGGATAAAAACAAAACACTGCCTGATGTTTCTTCCAGTTCAATATATTTGAATATGAATATGAATAACGGGTGTAAATTGAAGCGATATGTATGTGCGAGCATACTGACTTTTCTTCATCATCAGCTATCATTGAAAGCGGCGCCCAAAACGCTGACGGTGTCACTGTCACATCTGTAGTGACGAAATTACATACAGTAGCAAACACATTGGACCGTTTTGGCATTTCCGACCGAGTAGGCGCTGCCATCGTGTCAGCTGCGCTTCAAGATGTGGGCATTATCTCACAAAGCGATGTATCGAACGTCGTTGACAGAAATTCGACGTGAGAGAACAAAGGCAAGAACCACTCTACCGGTTTGAAAGATTCTGACCATGACCAATTTAGTTTATACTTCGATGGACGTAAAGACAGGACTATATCACTAGGAGATAACAGAAGAAAAGTCATAATAGAAGAACACGTAAGCTTGGTAAAAGAACCTAGTTCCGAGTACATCGGACACGTATATGTAAATACTGGGAGAGTGCAAGTCATTGAAAAAGACATCGTAAATTTTTTGTCCTGCGTTGACAACAATATAGATGTAACAAAGTTGGTTGCGATCGCTTGCGACGAAACATCTATTAACACAGGTGTTAAAGAAGATGTTATTCGAAATTTAGAACTGAATCTGAAGCGTCCACTACAATGGTTTGTGTGTCAGTTACACGCCAATGAGCTTCCACTACGTCATCTTTTTGCGTACGTAGATGGAACCACGACTGGGCCCAGAAGCTTCACTGGTGGAATAGGACCTTGTTATTAGGAGAAATGGGTTTTTTGCCATCCAGAAAATATCCTGATATCGATGTTACCTGACGACGGAACTCACGTAAGGCAATTGGCCCTTCGAAGGATTCTAAAAGCGAGCGAAGTCAAACGGTCTACTGCAATCCCAATCATTTCAACGAATAATATCCGTAATTCAATTTACCAGATTTTGAACTTTGTGCGACGGATTATATTGATTTGATTAAATGGGAAAATGTGACAGAACCTCCACTAACTGAACGATTTAGTGACGACATGATTTCAGAAGCAATAGTAAATCCAGCAATTATTCCGGTGGCAATAATATCTACTATCAAGGGGTTTCCATGCCATACTCAAGCTACGGAACGGATAGTCAAAACAGTCACTGAAGCATCTTTTGCTGTTTGTTGATCATATAGAAGAGATGGTTTTATAAGAAATCGCATCGAATCACGAATCCTCATGCCAATTTTCAACATCAAACATGAATATCGCCCACTGTAATTTCGACGATTTTATAGGTTTTTCTTTATTTAATAATAAAGAAGCTGGTAAATAAGAAGCTGAAGTTTTTTCTTGTAACCAACTAAGTGTCCTCTTATTGCAATTAATATTTAAAATTGCTAAAATGTATATTTCATTTAACAAAAATCACTTTGACTCTTTACCGTAAAAAGACTCAAATACATAAATTTCAAACACCTTGTGGCAGTATTAAATTTTGAAATTAATTTTCTTAATTATTTTTCTCTTAATCTCCATACAATAGAACATCTTTTTCGCATAGGTAGGTTTTGATTAATATTAAAACAATTATTTTTATTCAAAAATCATCTAACCAAAATTATGTCTTTTTTTCATTTTTTTAGAAATTTCAACCCCATTGCGGCAGTATTAAATTATAAAATTAATTTTTTTAATTATTTTTCGCTTAATCTCCATACAATAGAACATCTTTTCCGCACAGGTAGGTTTTGAAATTGTGAAAAAAAAAATTTCGATCCACCCTATTACATACTGGTCTACGAGAAAAAACTGTTTGCAGCGTACTTTAATTATATTACATACTGTTTGAAACATAATGAAATTGATATACATTACTCGCAAGGAAGGTCTCCTTAAAGCGTATACTCAGAATTTTTTGAAAAAAATGCTAATGAAACTATTCATGTATAAAGGATCAGTCAAATTTAACAGCGGAATCCCAGTAGAAAATCTGCAAAAAATAAATTACTTTCGAGTATTCGGCGCAAAAAGACGTGATTTGGCGAGCAACACATTTTCCTCGCCAAATGCAAGCGATTTTAATGCATTTGAAAATTCCTGATTAAATGAGTGTTTAAAAAGCGAAGTACTTTATCAATTTAAACTTAAACGATTAAATTAATTATCATTTTTCTATAAGCGTATATAATATGTATAGTTGCTCAAGTTATTTAATTTTACACGATTTCACCGGCTGTACCGGTGTATTTTAACAGTAGCTACCCGATTCAGAACGCTCTCATTAGACATTTCGATGTTGAATAAGTCGTTGTTTCCATGGCAACAATACTTTTCTCTTGTTACCTCCGACACTAACAACGTTGAAGTCAAATTGACAATCTCAGAATCGGACTTGCTTTTTAGTTTAAAGCATTGTTAATCAATTTAAATTTTGTTCTAAGCCGTAGAATACGATCGTTAACTTTCTTTATACATACATATAAATGTGTATGGCAAAACCGTAGTTATAGAAATGTATTTGCTTAAGTTAAGCACACTTAAACTAGTTCAGTATGAAAAGTAAAAAGGTTTTTCCTAAAAAAGCATTCATAATAATTTTTTTTTTCATTCTGTCGCCAACCAGAGATAAATCGCCAAAAACACGAAAATTTCAGAATTTTTTATAGACGTTATATAGAGGTTCCACAGCAAGTTTTTTTTATAAACATATATATCCTGATAAGACGAATATTCTGTAATTTTTTTTCAAATTTTTCTGAGTATGCATTTATGGAGAATTTCCTTGTCAGGGTCAATACAAGATGCTTGCTGTAGAATATGATGTATGTGCGTAGCGTTTATCGTTCATTTACAAGTGCACACAAAAGATATCGGATGTAGTAATGTCTATTATTGAAATTGACAATTGCTGTAAGTGCGTTTTCAGTTATAATATGCATTTTTTTTTTAAGTTTAAGTAAATTTTTGCATGTATATGGTGTATGTTAATTCTATAGATCAGATACAGGGCTTATCATTTTCATTAAAGTATTGAACAAACTGGTGTGATACTATAAAAGCCTACAAACCTTTTAATAACACCGTAAAATAAGGAATGCGCAAGACTTTTCGAAAAATATTCAGTATACAGTGGGTGATCGGTTAACGAACTTAATCCGTTCCAAAACAATGTTCGCTAACCGAATTGTTCGTTAACCGATCATACATTTAGAATAGATTTGTATAGGAATTCAATTAATTCGTTCTTAAAAGGTAAATAATATATAAAAATTAATATAAATTCTTCCTAAATGTAATAATAAAATAACATAAATTACATATATACTTCCTTCAGTCATGCTTCCTTCACTTAAAAAAAATAAATTACATCCCCTTTGTAAAAACTTTTAGGATCGCGTTCATTGAGTACAGCATTAAATCACATCAATTTATCACTTTGACCTATAAAAAACTCCATTAGTTCTCTAAAAGTTCATGTTTACTGCAAGGCCCGATAAAACTCAAGTGGAGCCAAGAGCCTATTGATAATTTAGGAACTAAATTTCCATTAAAATAATTTACAATCAAAACTATTTCTTGAAAAAGGGACATAAAATATAAAAATTAATATTTTTTATCTGTGTTCATTCTAGTTTGGGGGCCCTAAAATGATAGGGCCCGATCGCCCGGCAGCCCATCTCGATTATCCGGAACTATTTTTTTCAGACTCTCGAAATATTCGTTCTGATAAAAGGTATATAAACATTTTCGAAATGTTCTCTAAGTCGACAATAAATGCAATTAAATACAGCTCTGCAAATATGTAACACAGCATTGCTTCTTCTTGGCTTTGTTTTGTAAGGTGTTCGTTAACCGAACATGTGTTCGTTATCCGAACATAAAAATCTCTTGCGAAAGTGTTCGTTAACCGATCTGTTCGTAAACTGAACAGTTCGTTAACCGATAACCCACTGTACTTTTAAATTAAAATTGTAATACATTCCCTTTCCTTGGTGTTTTTGGTACTAGATGTCATTCTTTTTTCAAAACCTGTGTTTATAGAAAACATTTTTCTGCCTCTAATCACCCTCATGTTCTCTCAAATCACTGAGCCAACCAGAAAATAGGTGTCTTTTACACCCTCAAAGTTTGTTCAGATTCGGTTTCCCTTAATGATGAAATTAATTATTTAAAATCTGTTGGAATCAAAACAGGTTTCAACCCTTCTGTTATCGATAATACTGTTAATAAATACAATAGGCCCTCTAGCAAATTTACGCTTTCTAAATCTGTTAAAACCAAACCTGATAATTTAATTGTTCTGCCTTTTTATCCCCCTTTATGTTTCAAATTAGCTAAAGTTTTAAACGCTTCAACTTTAAACCTGTCAATAAATTTAAATTCCCCTCGTCTAAGTCTCCCGTTCCTCATCTTCGAAAGGGTATTTAAAATGTTCATAATTTTAATAATACATTTAACATAATTTTAACCAGAAATTATATTTAATAAATGAAATCAATTAAGTAACTGATAGATACAAGACAAAATTTATTAAATAAATTGTCTGTTTTAAAATCTATATATTTAAAACGCTAAGCAATTTCTTTCGACAATCCGTGAGAACAAACTACTGCATCAAATTACACCATTCTTTTTAAATGAAAGATATTTGGACACAGATTTGTTATCGTGCATTCGTTTGTTCGAAAATTTAATTAATTAGCCGTAATTTTCAATTAAACTTTTACTGCTGCTTATGACGTCATAAAGTCGGCAGCTCCCACTGTTGCAAGGCATAAAGTTTATTCTGTAAACTCTGTGGTTCGCCAATCTTTTGACATTAGCTAACATCAATTAGGTAATATTTTAACATCTATATATTTAAAACGCTAAGTTTTTTTTTCGATAGTCCGTGAGAACAAACTGCCGCATCAAATTACATCAGTCTTTTTTTAAATGAAAGATATTTGGACACAGATTTGTTATCGTACATTCGTTTGTTCGAAAATTTTATTAATTAGCCGTAATTTTAATTTCAAATTTTACTTATCCTATGACGTCATAAAGTCAATCGCCAGAGGATGCTGCAACTTTTCATAAAATTGAAGTCTGACTCTGACCGTAACTTCAAGCTATCTGGGCAAGGTAGAATTGGAAACAAAGATCGAATACGTTATAAAAATATCAATGTCACCAATTTATTTACTTTTAACATTTGCTGAAACATTAAAACTAATACAAAAAGATTAAAATATATTAAATTACTCATAAATTTGTTTTTAAACGTTAATAAATTTTATTTATTAAATAAAAAATACCCTTACATGGAACAGAAGCCGCAGACGCACAGGGATTGGCGCGATTTATTTTTTGCGCTGTTTTGGCAAGAAAACCCAATTTTCACACATTATTTTTATTAAACACTTTTGCAATTAATTGTATTAATTAATTAATTTTAAATTAAATTATTTTATTTATTTACATACGTATAAATTTTATTAACACCAAGTTGCCATACAAAGCAAAAATCGCCATTTTGGCGCCAAAAAGAAACCACGATGCGTCTGCGACATCTGTGCCAATTTAATCAAAATTGTTTGGGTGTACTGCATATTGGAAAATTAATTAAATCCATGATTATTGTTTCTTTCGGAGATTAAAAATAAGAAAATTTAATTCTTAAGATTCCTAAGAAAATTTAATATTCTGGTAATTCTCCATTATCCCATCGACCACTTTCCATATAAAAAAACTATCACCAAATTATTTGCCAAACTGTAGCGCCCAATAAACAAATGGAAGAAGTTTTGCCATTAGAATCTCAGAAAAAAAAGAAACAAGAACGAAAAATTATGCGTCAAGCATAGATTATGTAACACTTTCCAACGCTTCCAAAATAATTTTACGAATCATACTCTTTAATAAGCTAAAAGATAACATCTAAGTAATCCGAATACTTTTATTCAGCCCTGTATAGGATCTATAGATTTGTATATATACTACATAGGATGCTAAATATTAGTTCAGTTAGGAAACACGTAGCACAGTTTAAAATTCTCCGTCTGGAGTTAAATAATACGGAAATGTGTTCCCGAACTTTTGTGCTTTCCTGTATAGGATCTACAGAATTTATACACACCACGTAATATACAAAAAGCGATTTAAAATTAAAATCGCGTTCAGTAACTTAAAACGCACTTCCAGGAATTATTGTTAACATACAGTAGAGAATTCTTTTGTGTGTCCCTGTAAAGGAACGATGACTGCTATACACACAATATTCTGTAGTAAGTCTCTTGTAATGAACCTTATATAAATTTCAATGCGTTTAAAATAGGGAAATATTATTTAAATAAACCGCAGACGATTTTTCTCCATAGACGTAATGTAACGGAATTCTTTTGACTGTCCCTGTAAAGTAAGTATAAGTGCTATGCACACCCTATTCCATATTAATCTTCTTCTAATGCACCTTAGTGATATATATAAATTTCAATGCGTTTAAAATAGTGAAACATTATTTAAATAAACCGCAAATGATTTTTCCCCATAGACCGCAATGTAACGGAATTCTTTTGAGTGTCCCTGTAAAAAAACTATAAGTGCTACACACTTCCGTTGAAATAGGGAACATGCTATAGATAACGATTATAACATATAAAAATTGCAGGGCAATCCGAGCATATTTACGGGAGTTAGAGCACGGACAGACGGCCAGACAAACCGAAGTCATAAACACTTTTCAACTAGGTTGGAAAGTGTTAAAAAGAAATAAATTTGGAAAAGCCCAATTCACTAAAGTAGCATTTATCAGTAACTTTAAACGGTAAAATTTACAATATATTAATGAAAATAGAAACAAAAAAATAACCCTGGAAATTTATTTAAATAAATTATTTTTCTTAATTATCTCTCTCGACTTCTGGATAAATGTTTGTGACGTCAGTTAAAATTGATCTATTGTACGTAACTGCGCATCGCAACATTTTTTCAATGCTTTTTCGCTGTTAATATCATGTTGTCGAAGATGTAATTTCTATTTTAATTAATGATTTAACTAAAAAATCAGTAAAACATCAATAAAAATACCTTAAACGTCGAATTAAACATCACTTGATGAGATAACAAGCATGTGTAACGCATTTGACGTAAAGTGAGTTTGACGCCACGATAATACATTTTTGGCGTTAAAATCCTATAGTTTGGCGATGGTTATTTTCTTAATGGAAAGTGGTCGACCGGATAACGGAGAAGTATCAAAATTCTTATAAATCGTATGAAATTTAAGGGCATAGGTATTTAATGTGTTTAAAAATACGATTAATGTTTCTCAAACTTTGAAGGTGAAAAACAAGCGAGTACGAGGTATTATTACTTATTACGTATGTCGCGGTACGAGCCACCATCTGGACAGGGTATACGGCGGATACCATTTTTTCAGTACAATTAAATACAAAATATATTTTTATTTGTATACATGATGGTTAAGCATAAAAGCAACGTATATAAAGTACGTGTGAAAAGTTTGCGCCTGTGAAAATGACGCTATGCTTATCTTGAAATGCATTTTTACATTGATAAATCTAAAGAGAAAAATTTATACTATTATGTCAACATGACGTAATTTTAAACGATTTTTAAATTCTTCATTATGAAGAGTAGAATGTATAACGATTGTGACAACAAACGGCGCTATAGCTTTTGTTTTTATCGCGCTTACATCACTTCTAAATACCGTACAATTTCAATTTATACATCATCAATTATAAAAATTTTAACTTTCGAATGAAATTTATTTGAAAACTGCCGCTTAATTTAACAACATTTTAAACAATTTTTAAGCATGAATTATTTTTCAAATCTGTCTCAACAATGGCCGCCAGTTTGCATCAGTAGTATAAAATAGCACCTAGGAAAGTTGCCACAATTGGAAATTGATTTCCCTAACCAACATAAAAAGTGAAGAAAATAATAATAAAAAAAACCTCTGATAAATCATAAAATTAGATTAACCATAAGATAGAGAATTTTGGCGCTAAACTGAAATCTTTCAAAAAAAAAAAAAAAACGATTTTCAATTTATGTTCAACATTAAATTGAAATCATGTTGAATTCGTGTTGATGTATGTGTTGCATCAGAATATGCTTGGAATTGTATTTTATTATTATTTTAAAGATCCGTGGTGTATTTCACTGTATAAGAGGGAAAAGATCACGACTGTGGAAAAGGGATAACCATGATTATGGAAAGGGACCAAAAAAAAACATTCAAATAAACTATACTTGAAAACATCAAAAATCTGCATCATTTGCAGATTGTATATTATTATTGTCAAAAAATTTCTCCATCTTTACATAAAAATTGATTAGCTTAAAACAATGGATAAATTTTAAAAAATATGGATTTGAAACGAACAATGATTAAAGAGGACATTTTAAAACTTTTTAGTATTTAAACATTTTAAATCTTTTTTAACGTCGAATTTCGACGGTGCCTTTGAACAGATGCAATGCATATGCACATAGAAGTTCACTCGGTTACATTATCACAGGGAGAGAGATGTGTGCTTTATTTACTGAATATGATATGGACGTAGGAATATACTATTTGTATGATACTTCATAGGTCCATGAAATTTTCTTTTTGTAGTGGTGAATATGGCGGTAATGTCGAACTTATTTGCATTAAACAGTTGTTTACGGATTGTTTGTTTGGAGTTTGCATCGGGAATGTTACTGTATTTCACTGGGGCAAATAACTTTTAAAATAAAATATTTAAAAGACTTTTTCATACGCACCCCTTCTTAAACTAGTAAATCTACAGATCAGAGGCCTCAACGTCAGCTCAAAAAATCATTGTCTTTACTAATTTTTAACATTATCTGAAAAATATTTGACACACTAAAATTCAATCTTTTTAAGTTATTTATACATTGATAAGAATATAAATTTATCGAAAGTTTCGGAAATTTTAGAAGTATCCCCTTAAACACAATGTTATGCATGATAGGATAAACTACTTGTTACTGTATTTTTTCAGAATAACAATACATTATTTCAGGGGGGCTCCGCCCCCCTGAAATAATACCCGTTGTCGCTTTAATATTCTATTCTCAATTTCCAGTAATTGTGCTATTTTATTTCTTGAGTATATGTCTGAATGTATTTGCAATTTTCATTTCATTAGAATAACTATCTCTTTGTACAAGAGATTTTATCCTATCCTTAAAAGAATAATTATATTTCAACTACTAAACATCATATGCTTCTGAAGTTGAATAAAATTTCGTGTATAAATTATATTTATACAAATTTAAATTCCTCTTATTTGACCTATATTCAATTTACGCATTCAACGTTTTTATTATTTTCATTTGGAAAACCGATTTGGTAATCATTTTTAGTACTTAAAATAAATTCTCATCTATTTCATTAAACATATTAAAAACTTAAAACCCGAAAATTGGCAATTTTTAATAAAACTTCGCGTAAAAATAATGCGATTCACTTGAATTTTCCTTTGTTGATATTCTTTGAAATATAGTTGCTTAGCAACCATTTATTGAAAAAGAGAAAAAAAATGCACTGGAAATTTTTGTAAAAATTGATAGAATAAAATGTATTATATTATTAGAGCAGATGTATAAAATTGCACCAAACATTGTACACCTAATTTAAAAAATCTGACGAATGTATTAACAAAATTTCAAATTAATTTGAATAATTTAAGACCTGACTTGATAAATTTTAGCCTTCATAACTTACACATTAAATACATTAATCAAATGCGCCATTTTATTTCAATGGATGAAAATTTTCAAAATCGTCTGAATTCCCATAGGAAAGCATTATGACCTAAAAAGAAATGCTTTCCGTAATCTTATTAAATTTATATTCGTGATTTGCTATTGTTTGTGTGAATGATTCTAGTATATCTTGGATTTCGTTCTACACAGTGGTTTTATTAGGATAAGCAAAAATTCAGAAAATAATTTCATGTTATCCTAGTACCTAAATAGCAATATTTACTTACCTGCCAACCACGAAACACTCGCATCTGATAGATAAGTTGAATAATATCTCGTGTACAAAAGCAACTTATGGAAATGTAAACTGAATCTACTGTATTTCCCTTATATCTATTGCAGAAATCTAGTGTTATTAAAATTTTTGTTTCGGAAAAACAGTTTTGATGGTCATTCTATAATATTTATTTTACATACGTACATCTTGATCTAACTCGATGGCAATAGGATACTAAAATCTCTCAATAAAATATTAAAATCACCCAAT
Source organism: Maratus michaelseni (assembly GCA_963931845.1). Classification (NCBI taxonomy): domain Eukaryota; kingdom Metazoa; phylum Arthropoda; class Arachnida; order Araneae; family Salticidae; genus Maratus; species Maratus michaelseni. The sequence goes on along the minus strand of OZ007592.1, from coordinate 329,065,729 downwards.
AAAATATTGTAGCAAAATAGTCTGAATTATTTGAATTTTATTATTTTGAATCAAAATAATAAAAGAACCTCCCGGAGCAATAAGTACTTATGTACTACTGTGCTAATCATCCTTAATCCTGTCTAAATTTTGTTGTTGCGTATTTAAAAAAAAAAAAAAAAGTTTTCTGGAATTCCGTCCAAAGGATTGTCAACCTTTAGCCTGACTTTTTTAGCTTGATTTAGCTTGTTGTAAGTTCTACAACAGGCTAAAATAGCTACAACAAGCTAAAAACGGTCACACTGATTTTGATATTCTTTAAAATTTAGTTGCTAGGTTACGGTTAAATTAAAGAGGTAAATAAAAATAAATGCATTTTAAAATTTGCAGAAAATGATATAATAAAATGTATTATATTATTAGAACAGATGTATAAAATTGCACCAAAAATTATACACCTAATTTAAAAAATCTGACGAATGTATTAACAAAATTTCAAATTAATTTGAATAATTTAAGACCTGACTTGATAAATTTTAGCCTTCATAACTTACCGTTTAAATACATTAATCAAATGCGACATTTTATTTTCAACGACTGAAAAAATTCAAAATCGTCTGAATTCCCATAGGAAAGCATTAGGATAAAAAAAGAAATGTTCTATATTTTCCGAGCGAATGAACCAAATGTAACTAAAAACTATACAGCTAATTCCGGGTACCTCACCAACATACCTACCAAAAATCAAACTAATCGGATCATTTTTACGGCAGTTATCGCGGAACAGACAGACAGACAGACAGACAGACAGACAGACAGACAAACAGACAGAAACCAAAAACTTTTCGGGTCTCAACAGTAAGCCTTCACTGACGTTTCGGCAATAATAAAGAAGCTTTTTTTTACTGATATTGTTATAGTATTTTTTTCGTCAAGTTTTGACGGGTTCCATCTAGTATGTTTTTATTTTTTTAAAAAGAAAAAAAATCCAGAAAGTTGACAGCTCCATTACCTTTGCCAGATAAAGATTAATGAACCAGCATGTACAATCAACTTTTTAAATAAATACAATTTAGAAAATTTAATTAAATTTTACAGATTTGGTTGATAAAAATAACATCGAGTATATTTTTGAAAAATATAATAAACTATGAATTATAATAACATTGGAACTTTACTTGAATAATTTTTTAACTTGGCTGTGTTTTGTACGTACAAATTTTATTTAGTACAATGGTAATAATATTATCTAATTCTTTTTTTAATGTGGCCTGTACCTTTCTATATAATGCTTAATTTGGCCAGCAGTGGTAAACGAGTTTGACATCTCTGCTCTACCCTATACTAAAATTTCCTCTGTTGTACATATTTTTTTAATTTTATAGAAAATAATTGTGAAAATGAATTGTACTATATTTTTGCAGTTGCATAATAAATTTTGCTATAGCAATTTCCAACTGCATGTTGTTGACTGATAAAGGAAATCCTTGGCTGGCAAGATTTTTTGAAAATTCCCCACCCTTGCAGGTAGCTATATATACTTTTTTCTTGTTATTAAAGATTAAACCTTGCTGCTAAGACTGAAAACTGTCTAAAATGGTACTTTTCCTTTCCCTTGGTCCCTAGCAATTCTATCTTAGCAGGTTTTAGTATGTTAGTTTTCTATTAACTTAGCAACTAATAATGAAATACAAAGTAAAGTAAACCTTTGAAAACACAACACACATAAAATAAAAATAAAAATTCTTAAAAAGTTTCAAAACAGTTTTTAAGTTGTGTTACCAAATGAATTTTAAATAACATGACTACAAAAACAATTCAATTTGTTCATGTTAATATTAAAAGAATGCTTAATTTTTAGAGTGGGGATGTATGCTCATAGGCGTAGTTATATGGGCTGGAGCGGGGCCTCCGAGATGTCGCTGTGTGTCCTACACCGGGCCTGCTACAGGTGACGTCACAACCTGCTGACGTCAAAACAGTGATCCATAATAACTTAAAAATTTTCATGTACTTTGTTCGTTTGTACGAATTGTTTACGACAGTATTTTGATTTTATTTATTGTTTTATATAGTAATTAATAATATTTTTCAGTGTATTTAGATTATAATGCTATCAATAATTATTGATTATAATTATTAAAGAAAGTGTAGATAATATCTATAAAATAAAGAGAAGAAAATGTTGTGCTCCTAGTTTCTAATCTAAGTTTTCAAATTCGCTACTGATAATGAAAAGAAGAAATTTTAGCTACGAAAATTACCTTGTGATAATTATTTTTACAATTCAACAGAAGTGGTTTGCATTAAATGTTTCGATATACTTTTCATAATTCGTGAAGCTAGAATTAATATGATGGTATTGAACTTGTGCAGAGAAAAAAAACCTAACAACAAATGTCTAATATAGCCTACTGTAATGGAAATAATCTGGCATATTTGATTGAATTTGTACTTCCAAATCGAAAAGTGTCAAATGATCTTTAGAAAAAAAATAAATAAATAAAAGAAGCAGACGATAAACAATTTAAAAAATGATTTTGAAAGAAATACTGTAATAAATTGACTAATATCTGGATACATTTAGTTAGAAGTGAGTGATGTGCTTTGTTTATAAAATTAAAAGTAACCGATTTACACAACTTAGTAATTCTACGTAGTTCAATTTAACATTTTAGCTAACTTAAGTGTACAAATATATGAAAATAAATCTTTTGATAAGTTATTTTGAGTGGTTATTATGTCCTAGACCCAAGTACAATAAATAGACAATTTTTAAAATATTACAAATCAGTTACAAAGTCAAGATAGAAAATTGGGTACTTTTCGGTTAGCCGGTCGCCAGTGATATATATACATATATACACACACACATATATACACATATATCTACACACACATATATATATATATATATATATATACACATATCTACACACACATATATATATATATATATATATATATACACATATCTACACACACATATATATATATATATATATACACATATCTACACACACATATATGTATGAATTAATATATATATTTATATATGTGCATGTATCACTTGCGCCCGGCTAACCGAAAAGTACCGAAAAAGGCTTATGGCGAGAGAAGGAAAGTTGCAAAATATTTTCTGGCAACCTATTCGTAGTTTCATATAAATAAGTATTTTTTTTTCAATCTACCCTATATATATAAAATCCTAATGAAACGAATTTGTGAAACGATTTTATGAAACGAATTGATGAAACGATTTTATGAAACGACTGATTAAGCGACTGATTGTGTTTCAGGGCTATTTTTAATAAAATATTAAACGCTTGATAGTGAAATTAATACCAATTGTCCATAAAAATCCGCGGATGTCAAAACTGATAATAGAATTTTGAAATTGGAATTAGTTTTCGAGATATTAATTTTTTTCTAATTTTAATGACATTTCTGTAATGATGGCAACTAATTACTCAGTTTTTTTGTGACAAAAAAGAGAAAAAAATAAAAAAGGATCCCGATAGGGATTATTGATTTATTTTTATTCGTCATTTTCAAATTGAAATTGAATTTATCTTTTATTTCAATCGATAATGAAGACAAGATTGTGATTAAATTACGTTTTTCACGAAAATTTGAAAAAAGAAATCACATTTCTATCGTCAGGATTCAATCGTCTGTCAGCATTTAATTTAATTTATAAACTGAAAATATTTTGAATAAATTCGTCCAAATGACGTCATTTATGTTTATACAATTTATTTAATATAAAGAAGCCATTTATCTATTTTTATGTACAAAAAGAGGTAAATTGAAAGACAATTATAAATAAATTGTATATATACATATAAATACATGTATAAACAAGCATAAAAGTTCGGTGCTTTTCCAGTATATGGGGCCTGGACGAAACAGAGAAAATAGCCTTGGCGGAAAAGAAAATTTGGCAACATACTTTCTGTCAACTTATTTACTTTGTCATTTCGTATACAGAAGCATTTTTTCAATATTTATACAATTTGTTTAGCGTAAAATGTCATTTATGCTATTTTATATATAATCAGAAGTAATTTGTATAGAAAAAACAATAATAATATACGTATAATTAAAATACGCATATAAACAAAAAAAATCGTCGAATTTGTTTCCATGGCTGTTTATGTCATTTGGCACCAAATATCACTTTCTGATGCTCGAATTGCGACAAGCTTTTTAAAAAAGCGTCAAGACCCCTATTATAGAAAATCACCAAAAGTTCATTGGGTTTGTTTTCATAACTTTTGGCAACAAATATATGTATATTAACGAATCTATTCGTTTTTGAAACTCTAATTACGACAAACCTAAAAGCAAGGGATCCTATACTGGAAAAGTACCCGATTTTCTTATGGACAATATTCAAGTGACATAACATGGTGTAAAATTATCGCGGATAGCAAATTTGTTTAAATATCTCATCAATTGATGCCGAATAAATGCAGGCATGCATGCACAAAATATTTAATTAATTTTGTATGATAAATAATTATTAGAAAATTCGTATATACATATTAATTAAAATAAATAATTTACATATTTAAAATAACATGAAAATATGCATGATGGTGCACTAAAATAGAGAGAAAATTAAAACCTGTTACTGAAAATGTCTATAACATAGTACTTTTCAATACCGCGGTTCTTAATGTTATTCAGAAGCAGATGGAATTTTTCTCATCCTTACACGCAAAGGAAGAATAGAATACAGATCGTTGTTATAAAAGTGCGAGAGGTAGCCACAATTTAAACCTAATCATTTTATACAAGCTGGTTTTCAAGGTGTAATTGATTTTACTTATCAATACCTAAAACAGGCGTCAGTTGTCGCAACAGCTGTGTATGAGGCCATGATAATAAAAAAATGCCCCATTAAAACGTTAAAAGCATGGCAACCCAATTACAGATTTACCAATATTTTTAATACGAAGCACGCTGTCACGTTTTTAGAGGCCTCGAAATCTGAGCGGGGGTTGGCGAGCGTAGCTCGCAGGGGGTAGGCCCCCTAGTATTTATATACTTTATTTAATATAAAGAAGCCATTTATCTCTTTTTATATGCAGGTAGAACAGAATTGTATATATAAATAATTTTATACATATATAAATAAACATAAAAGTACATTAGGTTTGTTTTCATAATTGTGTATATAATTTTAAAACATATCTAACTTTCTGAAGCCCGGATTACGCCAAAGCGTTAAAAAAAAGTGCCAAGGTCTCTATAGTTAAAAAATGTCGATTTCTGTATTTAAATTGACATTTATTGTGTTTTGATGGTTAAATTATGGTATGTAGTTGTAAAAGGGAGGAATGGGATTGATTTTGTAAAGTTTTTGGTAGATTTATTATATATTTTGTACGTATATTTATTGTAAAATAATGTGTTTAGGAAAAGGTAAGTCAATGGGTTCAATATGATTTATTAATCTTAGCATTTTTTTAATTTAAAACTTTTAATTTCCTTTAATAAAACAAGTATATTAATTCCCTTTTATTTCACTATTATGAAATTTAATATTATTTATGTAATCACAAATTATAAGAGCGAAAATGCTCTTTTTATTACATCTTTCTGCTGCGATACTTTGACCAAAGTGGATCACTACTGTGACGTCACTAATACTTGTAGCAGGCCCGGTGTAGGACACACAGCGACATCTCGGAGGCCCCGGCTCGAGCCCCACTAATAATTTCTAAAATGGTCTTTTCCCTCCACTCCCTCTAATATAAAAAAAAGTTTAGTGTTTTGAATTTCTAATATTTTATATTATGTACTAATTTTTAACAAATAATTTTGCTTTTTCGAGTTTTGCCATTGTTTCCTCTTTTTCATTAGTTACAGAGATAACATCGGGTAAACTTTTTCCTTTTATGCTTATTTTTTAATTAAACTAAACTTCTAAAAGTTTGATCTTTTGATATAAAAAACAAAAATAGGAAAAAAAGTCCATATTCAGAAGAAAAAAGAAAACAAAACATGCTACTCAAAGATAATTTTGACTGTGATCTATATATTTAAAACGCTAAGCGTTTTGTTTCGACAATCCGTGAGAACAAACTACTACATCAAATTACATCATTCTTTTTCTAAATGAAAGATATTTGGACACAGATTTGTTATCGTACATTCGTTTGTTCGAAAATTTAATTAATTAGCCGAAATCTTAAATTAAAATTTTACTTCTGCTTATGACGTCATAAAGTCGGCAATCGGATTAACGCCCACTGTTGCGACGTACAGAGTTTATTTTCTGAACTCAATGATTGCGAGCATAAAAAATAAATATTAAATATTAAAAGCACGTGACTTTTAGGCCGAATTTTTTAATTTGTAAGTTAAAATATAGTTAAAATGTTTAAGTATTTCGGTAAAAATATTTATCCGGGTGTTTTATAAGCAAATAAAAATTCATATTTACTGTGACGTCACGGAAATATTGTCCATTGGGTTTATTTTATCATTAAGCATTATAACTTTGCTGATGCCATTTTTTTTCATTACAATTAAATGCAAAATACATTTTTATTTGTATGCATGGTGCTTATGCATAAATGTACGTGTGAAAAGAATGTACCGGTGAAAATGACGTTATGATTAGCTTGAAATGCATTTTAACATTGATAAAACTAAAAAGAAAAATTTATATGATTGTGTCAACATGGCGTAATATTAACTGATATTTCAATTTTTAATTTTAAAGATTAGAACTGGAGCCTCTATTGGTTGCTTCATCTTGATTGCATACCTTGATTACATGTTACCAATTACTTTTTTTTAAATTATACGATTAAGTTATAGGAATTATAGGATTTAAATTATTAAGATTTCCTTTTTTAATAAAAAAATTCACAAAAGTAAAGAATTTCAGGGAAAAAAAACTTGAAATAATGATTGTATTTTTAGCTAGAATAAACAATGTAAGACTAATATTTTATAGGAATTATTTTGGTAGGTTTGTTATAAGTTCATTTAACAGTTCCTTATTAGCGGCAAAGTCTTATTTCTTTCACTGTGAATTTTTCTTTTGATGTCAAAAAATGGTACTCTACTTTTGCACGCCAACCAAAACACAGTGGCAATATTTAGAAATGTATAACGGTTGTGACAACAAACGGCACTATCGCTTTAGCTTTCATCGCGCTTACATCACTTCTAAATACTAAAAATTTAATTTTTTTTACTATATTTTACAATTTCAATTCTTACATCCTCAATTAGAAAAAAAAATAGCTTTCGATTGAAATTTATTTGAAATCTGCCGCTTAATTTAACGACTTTTTAAATAATTTTCAAGCATGAAATATTTTTCAATTCTATCTCAACAATGACCATCCGTTTCTTTTAATAATGTAAAATAGCCCCTTGGAAAGTTGCAACAATTGAAAATAGGTATCCCTATAACATTCATGAAAAGTGAAAAAAATAATAATAATAAAAACCTGATAAATCATAAGATCAGATTATCCATAAGATAGAGTATTTTGGCGCTAATATAAAATCTGTCAAAAGAAAAAAAACTATTTTTAGTTTATGATTAACATAAAATTGATATGTTGAATTCGTTGATGTATATGTTGAATCAGAATATGCTAGGAACTGTTATTTATTATTTTTTTAAAGATCCATTGGATATTTAACTGTATAAGAGACGGACTGTGATGGAAAAGGAATAATCATCCTGATTATGTAAAGGGATAGAAGAAACCATACAAATAAATTACAAGTGAAAACATTAAAATTCTCCCTCATCTGCATATTAATTTATTATTTTTAACAAAAATTCTTCATTTTTACATAAAAATTGATTAGCTTAAAACAATGGATGCGTTTTAGAAGATATGGATTTGAAACGAACAATGATTAAATAGGACATTTTAAAACTTTTAATTTAAACATTTTAAAACTATTATTAAGGTCGAATTTCAACGGTGCCTTTGGGCAGATGCAATACATATGCGCATAGGAGCTCATTCGATTGCATTATCACAGGGGGGGGGGGGGTGCTTATACTATGTTCTTTTACTGAATATGAGATGAAAGTAGGAAATTTGTATGATACTTTATGATAGGACTATTTATATGATACTTTATAGGTCCATGATCTTTTTTTTTTTTCTTCTTCTTTTTTTTGTCGTGGGGAATATGGTGGTAATGTCAAACTGATTTGCATTACACATTTGTTTACGGGGTGTTCATTTTGAGTTTGCATCGGAAATAGCATTTCACTGAGGGAGGGGGGGGGGGATTTTTAAAATACAATATTTGAAAGACTGTTTCATACGAAGCCCTACTTAAATAATAAAGAAGCTTATTTTACTGATATTGTTATAGTATTTTTTTCCGTCACGTTTTGACGGGTTCCATCTAGTTTTATTATAAATGATTAGCAAATAACAACGAGTTATGCCATTTTATAAATGGGTCTGTATATTCAAGTTTTTACATTTTCTTAACATTTTATTTAACTTGCGAGTTATTTATCACCATATGAATCTTTTTCATTTCTTTAGAAGGGAGTTTAAAAAAGTAAAAAATTAAATTTGTAATCGATCTGATTTACACTCATATACATGTATTTGTGAAGAAATGAGTTGATTGATCAATCTCAAATATTTATATCTCATTGATATCCTAATCCTAATCCTAATAATATTATAAATCTGATTGTGTGCAAATGTTAGGCTGAAGCCAGCGTCAAAATGGAGCATTTAATGAGCCTGTATTTTTGCATATAGGTTGATTATAACTCTCTTTTGAACATAGGCTAGATTTTATTTATTTTATTCAAATAGTTTCTTTAATAATTAAAATGTTCATTATTTCATACTGAATAAATGGACATTTTTCCATACAATTTAACCATTTTACTTTATCGTTGCTAGGGCTTTGATCGTTGCCAATAAATAAAAACATGGAAAAATAATTTTTCCTCAACAATTAATTTTCAATTGAACGATTTTCACGTGAGAAATGAAAATTAAAAATAATTCAAAAGAAGATGAATTTCCGTGATATTTGAAACAAAAATATGGAGTATTTGTTATTATACATGAAGTATGAATATCGGTTACATTAAAAAGATCTTATTCTGTCAAAAACTGCGTTATAATTAGAAGGAAAAATGAACAATCCCATCAAAAAACTTTCTGTAAAAAAAAAAAGCGCCAAGTTCTCAATCTTTCGGCCGTAAAAAGTACTGATATCTGATGTTCGCCCAAGTTAAAAGTCAAACATCCGAAATCTTTCATTCAAAATGGCTTCCTGCGACTTGGCCGTTAATGCATTCTAGGTTAAAAACATTAGAAGAATGTAATACTGAGAAAAATAAATTAGAATACATAATACACCCTGATTGATGTTAAACATGCCATATCTTTCATTTCAAATAAATAATTACGTCGATAAATCATTTCAAAATTAATGATTGGAAATTATGCATTTAAAAGTAATATCAGAATGCAAATAGGCAAATTCGTATGATGACATTGTAATTAAAAGCTTTGCGATACATACCATTGAGTTTCAAGAAACATTAGTTTTGATTAACCATCATTTAGTTTTACCATGGTTTAATGACCATTTTGTACGGTCTATTGTTATTAACACGAATTCCAATGAATATTTTTTTCATCAAATTTCACATTGTGTTACATTATATGAGACGTTGAGAACCCAGAGTGGACCATTCTCGACAGCTGTGATCTCGAAATTATGTTTTTAAAAATGTGTATTATATTTTAGTACTTTGTACAACAAAATGCGTAAAATGTTCAAAAAATGTAGTAGACATGTAGATCATTATACATTCTTTAGAATTTGAAAAACCTTCTAAAATGCATTAACGGCCAAGTCGCAGGAAGCCATTTTGAATGAAAGATTTCGGATGTTTGACTTTTAACTTGGGCGAACATCAGATATCAGTACTTTTTACGGCCGAAAGATTGAGAACTTGGCGCTTTTTTTTTTACAGAAAGTTTTTTGATGGGATATCACTGCTTTTTGTAGAAATGTATAAAGGATATAAATATAATAAATGTATAAATGTCAAAGAATTTTAAAATTATTTTATTATGCTATTTTTATTTGTAGTTTACATCAAAATACTAGCTGTCTCAGGCAAACAATATATTCTTTCCAATATGTATGCTAAGCACTTCATCATATTACTTTTATTCATAACTAGCCGAAGTACTTGGTGCTGTTCGAGATTTTAAGAATGTTTGTGTAGAAAAATCAATTTCAAAATTAAACATGTTGTATAGATAACTTCAAAATGGTAAAATATGCCAATATTTCTATAATCATGTTTTTATCATGATTCAATACAAATTCAAATGCATTAACGATGTGTTTCTCAAACTCGTATCAAAACTCATCTCAAACTCGTATCTCAAACCTCAAACTCGTATGACGTTGTACTCACCTGCTGACATCTTACCTACTTGCTTTCACTATTACTCATATTGATACTCTTTGTATAATTCCCAAACATTTGAAAAAGTCCGTTAAACTTCCAATGTGACGTTATATTAATTTTCTTTTTTAATTATCGAATGACGTCATATTAACCTGCTTTCTGTATTTACACATACTCATACTCCTTGTATTAATGAGAAATGTTTGAAAATTTCCGTTATATTACCAATATGACGTCATATTAATCTTTTTTTCCATTGCTGAAACTTTTTATTTTTATTTTCATTTTTCACGTGGAAATCTTTCAATAGAAAATTAATTATTGTAGAAAGAATTTCATTGTGGATTTTTAATTGTTGGCAACTGCTATAACGAAAAATGTTAAAATTTAATAGGAAAAGGCGGAAAGAGTTCAATATCCTGTGTTGGTAGGTTTGGCGAGTTGTTATTGGCGATAAATATTTGATTTGGTTGTTGCGATATTCAGTCTTTGGAGTTTTAACTTAACAACTGGAATTGACCTTATCTACGTGACATCACACCTCTTTTGGCAGCAGTTTGGATTTTTTTGCCAATCGCGCGAACCAGCACAGGATATGGAACTTTTCCCGGAAAAGCTGATAGATTTTTGGTTTTTTATTATTTAAAAATTAACTCTACATTATATTTCGATTCCGGATTACTTTAGTTGCCTCGGCCGTGTTTTAATACACCTACACGTAGCATTTCACAATTCTGGCTTTCAAACTGTTGATTTGTATAGAAGTGCAGACAGACAAACAGATTTTCATTTTCATTGTATTAGATTTACTTGCTCAATCCTTCGCCAAATCGGAAGTTTCTGTTAGAGAAATTCTCTTTGCGATCATTGGCAGCATATCTTATATTTTGTGTTGTTATCCATTTCATCTTTATTGACAATTACCGCTTAATTTACTTAGGAATTTAAGCCTCATGTCCGTTTGCATCGTTACACTCTCTAATACGGAGATTTTTAATCCTGTTAAGTAATCTTCTGTAATTTACACTGAAGTGAAGTGGTTCTTGTTAAACGCCTGAGCTATCCATATTTATACAGTAAACCATATTGATGCTATTTTTTTCCCCTTTCATTCTAACATTGGAACGATTAAGGAAGATTAGAAAATCTACGGACGCACTGCCGTTCTTCCATTAGAAAATCTACCATTATTCTCATCTAATCGTCTTAGATAATATGTCAATATGTCTTGGTTTTAAGATTTTAGCTAAATTTACTCGAAAACATGAAGCTAAAATGCGAGGAACCCCATTATAGAAGATTCATTCTAACGTACATATTGATAAACTGTATATATGTTATAAAATTATAATAATCTAGTACTGGCAGTTTCGATGCTTTAATTCTGAAAATTCTCTTTCTATAATAAACTTTTAAGAGAGTAAAGACTAACAATATAGTAAGAGTAAGTATAATAACAGTACAATATAATAGCAAGAGCAGAGGTCTTGCGTGTAGTGACGAAAGATTGAAACTTTATTAACATTCGTGCGTTATGCCATTTAATTAACCGCATAATATTAATAGATGATTACTCGCTCTAAAAATTCGCAATGAAAAATAGCCTCTAGCGTCAAATTCTCTCCAACCTTTGCGACACTTAACGAAATATCGCCAAATTTGGCGACAAACATACCCTGTTTATGTGGACGTCATAATGATGCATATGTATTATATATGTGATGCATATGCATATATATATATATATATATATATATATATATATTTCAAATAAAATCCAGTGTGCATATATATATATATATATAAAGTTTATTAACATCATTAAAATGCACTTAAAGAACTAACAACCCACTGGAATTTTGCCAGATTGACTGAGTGCTATTGCGATTAGAATACCGACATTTATAATAAAATTTATTTTAAGGAAGTAAAAAATAGAAAAACGGACAGATAAACTAAAAGACTTACCTTCCCAACATTTTCGGAAAAGAATATAAAAAATTCATTCTGCTTGAAACCATATAACACCTTTAAACTCAGACTAATTTTCTGTAATCAGGCTTTGGCGACCAACTCTGGCGTCAAATATGAGCGAGGAAATGATTGTCTAGGCAACTATTATTACTTAAATGTTTATCGTACAACAAAAAACACAAATGGTTGCAACAATGCAATTAATTTAATTTGCCAATTGAATGTGTTACGAACTGTATATAGCCAAATCAGCACCCCCTATTTGAAGGGTTTAAAGGCAGAAATTCTATGTTTTCAGACTTTTCTGGTTAATTATATGACAAAACCTACTTACTTGTCAAATTTTATGATTCTACGACTGTTAGAAGTACCTTAGTTATTTGATGATCACCAACTTTTTAGTTATTTCATGATCCCCTGTGAGTCAGTTACAAAAAAGCCCTTTTTCGGAATCTCATATTTCGAAAAATATTAAATACAGAAATAAGAAATCTTGGAACCTAGTTCAGTTTCATTATATTAATGTGTGTTAAAAAGGAAAACTCTCTAGCTCTCACCAAAACGCAGTTATGAGGGGGTGAAAAGTAGGCCGAAATGGTCAGGGAAAAGGTAGCTTACGGCTTGTGCGAACTTGGCGGACGCACTGCCGTGCTCCCAGATAATTATATTATTAAAAATAGATTTCGCTTGGACCATGGAACTATGAAAAGGATCCTCCTCGGCTTGGACAAATATGACGTCATAAATAAAACATGTATTTTCAAATATTCGTAATAATACAAAGAGCACGAATATCAATGTGTATAATGAAAGTAGATAGATAATGGACGTAATATTTAAGATGAAAAACTGAAATATTTTGTATCGGTACTGATTAATAATTAGCATGAATACCAGTTACATACAAATGTGAGTTTTTCGCTAAAATTTACGTCCTGATTGCCAGAAAAAGAAAATTAACAAGAATTATGCCATTAAAAAGTGATTTCATATTTGAAATAAAACGGGAATTTTCAAATGTGTTTTACATTTGTGAGCGCGAATAAATTCCTTACATTAATAAATACAAGGATCGGTAAATTAAAAAATTAGATGAGTTTCCCGCCATGTTTAAAACTAAACATTTAAATATTTTTTTTTTTTAATCTATACCGATTATTAAGCATGAATATCAGTTACATATAGATGAGTTTTTTGCTAAAAACCACACCATAATTATTAGGAAAAGAAAAATAAATACGAATCTATTATATTAAAATCTGACTGCCTGTTCGTATTTCGCAACTACTCCTTTCAGATAGTCGAACGCAACGCGATTTACTTAACACCGGCTATCATTGATCCGAGGATGTCATAAACTCTCAGAATATTAAAAAATTAAATTAAATGCCAAGATTTTTTTTTTTTTTTTTTTTTTTTTTTTGTAAATTTTAATGAAGTTTCTCTAAAAATGGCAAATAAATTATTCCAATTTTGTGGATAAAAAAGAAGAAATAAAACGGATTAATATATATTTTTTTCTCATTAAAACTGAAAAAAAGAATTTATTTTCAGTTTGAATAGATGGTGAAAAAAAAAAATCTTGATTACAGTAAACGTATTTTCACATATTCAAACTTCATGAACAATTTATTCTGGAGAACAAAATTCGTCTGTCAACATATTTTCATTTAGAAATAAAGATTTTTTTTCAGTTATAGATTAAATCAAGGAGGCAAATTTAAGCTCCTTGCATTTAGGTCTAAAATTATTGTTCCCTATTCACAAGAATTGAATTTAATGAAAAAGAATATACTATTTCCATTATCTTTATAGGATGGCTATTAAAACGTTTCACAAAGGCATTAAAGGTAAGATGGTTTACCAGGTAAACTTGACATATGTTTTTAGCTCACAGGCTATCAAAGCCTGAGATCTAATGTGCCCGTGCGTTCTGTATGTATGTATGTATGTACGTTTGTATGTATGTATGTATGTATGTACGTAACGCGATAACTCGTGATAGAATTATCCGTTTTGCTTCAAATTTTGTTTACAGGTTCATTCTAATGAGGCGCTTCCCTGATTATTTTTGGGAGTTCATTAGTTAAGTATAAAGGGGGGAAACGGGGGCTAACCCCCTTAATTTAGATAAATGGGTTTTTCATGCAGAATTATCCGATTTTCTTCAAATTTTGTATATAGGCTCATTGTGATAAGGCACTTCCCTGATTGGTTTTGGGGGTTCATTGGACAAGTATAAAGGGGGGAAACGGGGAGCTGCCCCCCCCTTAATTTAGATAAATGGGTTTTTCATACAGAATTATCCGATTTTCTTCAAATTTCGTATATAGGTTCATTGTGATAAGGTGCTTCCCTGAATATTTTCGGGAGTTCATTAGTTAAGCATAAAGGGGGGAAACGGGGGGCTAACCCCCTTAATTTAGATAAATGGGTTTTTCATGCAGAATTACCTGATTTTCTTCAAATTTTGTATATAGGCTCATTGTGATAAGGTACTTCCCTGATTAGTTTTGGGGGTTCATTGGATAAGTATAAAGGGGGGAAACGGGGGGCTATCTCCCTTAATTTAGATAAATGGGTTTTTCATGCAGAATTATCCGATTTTCTTCAAATTTTGTATATAGATTCATTGTGGTAAGGCGCTTGCCTGATTAGTTTTGGGTTTTCATTTGTTAAGTATAAAGGGGAGAACGGGGGAGGGGCTCACCTCCCTTAATTTAGTTAAATGGGTTTTTCAAGCAAAATTATCCGATTTTTTTCAAATTTTGTGATAAATTCATTGTGGTAAGGCGCTTGCCTGATTAGATTTTGGGGCTTTATTTGTTAAGTATAAAGGGTGGGAACGGGTGCTTACCCCCCCGCCCCCTTAATATATTGTCGATTTCTTTATTTTTCGAGTGGCATTATTTTTTGAAAAAATAGCATAATTAACAATTAGTGTGAATAGCCTGTGAGCTCAATGCCCTCAGTTTAACTGGGCAGTTTTCTTTATTACACAATTTGCCGATTTCCACGATTTTATTTGGCCCGCCTTTTTTCATTGGTTGCAGTTTCCTTTTCGTGATTATTTGTCACAAAATTTCACTTTTTTAAAACTTAGTTATGTCGAGGCCTCTATAACATAGAAATACTGTACTGTCTCCTATGGAATGTGATAAAGAGTTAGTTAATTATTTACGTTTCTAATTATCGGGAACGAAATATTTTGCTTAATTAATGCATTTATTCTTCTTTTAATGATACGTGAACGAAGTCACGGGTAACAGCTACTAATATTATAAATCTCATTGTGTGCAAATGTTAGGCTGAAGCCAGCGTCAAAATGGAGCATTTAATGATCTTGTATTTTTGCATATAGGTTGATTAAAATCCTCAAATTAACATAGGCTGGTTTTTGTTTATTTTATTCAAATATTTTCTTTAATAATTAAAAATTTCATTATTTTCATAGAGAATAAATGGACATTTTCCCCTACAATTTAACCAATTTACTTTATCGTTGCTAGGTGCTTTGATCGTTGCCACAAAAATAAAAACACAGAAAAATAATTTTTCCCCAACAACTAATTTTAAATTGAACGATTTTCACCTGAAAATTGAAAATTAAAAAAATTCAAAAGAAGGTGAATTTTCGTGATATTTGAAACAAAAATATGGAGTATTTGTTATTATACATGAAGTATGAATATCGATTAAAATAAAAAGATATTTTTCTGTCAAAAACTGCGTTATAATTAGAAGGAAAAGTGCAACAATAATTATATTATTAAAAAATAGATTTCGCTTGGACCATGGAACTATGAAAAGGATCCTCCTCGGCGTGGACAAATATGACGTCATAAATAAAACATGTATTTTCAAATATTCGTAATAATACAAGGAGCATGAATATCAATGTATAATGAAAGTAAATAGATAATGGACGTAATATTTAAGATGAAAAACTGAAATATTTTTTATCGATACTGATTAATAATTAGCTTGAATACCAGTTACACACAAATGTGAGTTTTCCGCTAAAATTTACGTCCTGATTGCCAGAAAAATAAAATTAACAAGAATTGTGCCATTTAAAAGAGTTTTCTCTGAGGAAAAAGTGACGTCATATTTGAAATAAAATGGTAATTTTCAAATGTGTTTTAGAAGGAGCGTGAATCAATTCATTACATTAATAATACAAGAATCGGTAAGTTTAGAAAGTTGATGAGTTTCACGTTATATTTAAAACGAAAAATTTAAATATATTTTTTTTAGCTAGCGATTATTATGCATGAATATCAGTTACATACAGATGAGAGGTTTTTGCCAAAAACTACACCATGATTATTAGGAAAATAAAAATAATTACGAATCTATTATATTAAAATCTGACCGCCTGTTTGTATTTCGCAGAGGATGTCATAAACTCTCAGAATTTAAAAAAATGATTTAAATTCCGAGATATGATTATTATTATTTTTTTTTTATAAATTTAACGAAGTTGCTCTAAAAATGGCAACTAAATTATTCCAATTTTGTGGATAAAAAATAAGAAATGAAACGGAATAATATATTTTTTCTCATTAAAATTGCAAAAAATAATTTATTTTCAATTTGAATAGATGGTGAAAGAAAAAAAATCTTGATTACAGTAAATTTTTTTAAAAATAAAAACGTATTTTCACATATTCAAACTTCATGAGTCAATTTATTCTAGAGAACAAATATCGTCTGTCAGCATATTTTCATTTAGAAATAATTTTTTTTTTCAGTTGTAGTACAGCGCCTAGAATATAGGCGCTGTAGTTATATACAGTGTCTCACATAAGTGATGGGACACTTGTGCTTTACAAAAGGAAACTAATCAAATAAATTAAAAAAACATGTACACATTTTTTTTGTGGGTGTGTTTCATACTTAAATTTAGTAAAGATTATTACATAACATACATTTTGTCAAAATATTAAAATATTAATTTAATAAAAATACAAATGTTTAGAACGGAGCAAAAAATAGCTCACATAAGTGATGGGACACCATTATATATGCAACAAAAATCGTCTGAAATAAGCAATAAAAATATTTTTTGGGGTTTTATTTTTACTTAAAAGCAATTGGCAATAATTTATAAAATCGTCTGCAGTATTTCTCTCCAGTTTGTTTTGGAATTTTTGTGTTTTTTAGCTCTGTGTAGTCATGAATGCTAAACGAAAAGAAACTTCGCCTGAAATTCGAAAATTAGTTATTAATTTGCATATTGAACGTGGAAAATCTATTAGAAAAACTGCTGAAACAGTTAACTTGAGTCGTTCAACAGTTTTCAATACCATTAAACGATATAAAAAGAATCATATGATTCAGGATAAAAGAAGACCTGGCTGACCATCAAAGCTATCCAATGGAATAAAGCGAATTATCGTTCGAAATATTAAAAAAAATCCAAGAATTAGTGCTTCAAAAGTTGCTGCTGATTTACAAGCATTATATGGAATAATTGTTAATCCTGAAACTATTAGAAGGGTAATTCGATCTGCTGGATATCACGGTAGAGTAGCCAGGAAAAAATTCTTCGTAAGTGAAAAGAATAGAAAACTCAGACTAGCTTTCGCAAAATCCAACATAAATAAGAATTCTGATTACTGGAATAAAGTTATATTTGCTGATGAGAGTAAATTTAATATATTTGGTTCTGACGGTAGAATCTTGGTGTGGAGAAAACCCAGGGAAGAACTTCGCAAACAGAACTTGGTACCAACAGTAAAACATGGTGGAGGAGGAGTTATGGTATGGGGGTGTATGTCGTCCGCTGGAGTTGGTAATCTTGTTTTTATTGACAGTATAATGGATCAGTACAAGTATATTGATATTTTAAAGCAAAATTTGAAATCTTCAGCACGAAAATTGAACCTTCATAACGATTTTAAATTCTACCAGGACAATGACCCCAAGCACACTGCTCTGAACGTTAGACTCTGGCTGCTATATAACTGTCCTGAAATAATAAAAACACCACCACAATCTCCAGACTTAAATCCCATAGAGAATATTTGGCAAGAATTGGAATCAAGAATTCGCAAACACACCATTTCTTCAAAACAACAACTAAAATCGGTGCTTCAAGAAGAATGGGGTAAAATCACTCCAGAAATCACAAAAAAAATAGTCGAATCCATCCCAAAAAGATTAAATCATGTTTTAAAAGTAAAAGGAAATCCAACAAAATATTAAAACCTTTTAAAAAGTAAAATTTTTGGATAAATATTTGATGGAAAAGTAAGTGTCCCATCACTTATGTGAGCCATTTTTTGCTCCGTTCTGAACAATTGTATTTTTACTAAATTAATATTTTAATATTTTGACAAAATGTATGTTATGTAATAATTGTTACTAACTTTAAATATGAAACACACCCAAAAAATTTTTGCACATGTTTGTTTATTTATTTTATTGCAGTTTCTTTTTATAAAGCACAAGTGTCCCATCACTTTTGTGAGACACTGTATTAAATCAAGGAGGCAAATTTAAGCTCCATGCATTTAGGTCTACAATTATTTCTCCCTATTCACAAAAATTGAATTTAATGAAAAAGAATATACTATTTCCATTATCTTTGAAGGATGGCTATTAAAACGTTTCACAAAGGCGTTAAAAGTAAAATGGTTTACCAGGTAAACTTGATATATGTTTTTACACAATTCGCCGATTTCCACGATTTTATTTGGCCCGCCTTTTTTGTTGGTTGCAGTTTCCTTTTCGTGATTATTTGTCACAAAATTTCACTTTTTTAAAACTTAGTTATGTCAAGGCCTCTATAACATAGAAATACTGTATTGTCTCCAATGGAATGTGATCAAGAGTTAGTTAATTATTTACGTTTCTAATTATCGGGAATGAAATATTTTGCTTAATTAATGAATTTATTCTTATTTTAATGATACGTGAACGAAGTCACCGGTAACAGCTAGTATTTGATATATCATGATATATCAAATATATCAATGAGATATAAATATAATTCAGTTGAGTCCCACCAATAATTTTCAAAACTCTGCGCCTATGTATATGCTATAAAGGGAAAGCTTGTTGGCATGATGCATGAAATTGCTAATAAATTAAAAATATTCTGAATTTGTTAAACTATATCATACATTAAGTCTATCATTTTAAATACAGATTTTATAAACTCCAATTCAGAAAAATAAAGAAACAATACGAAATTTAAATACAGCAGTGAATAAAACAATTTCTGTACAAAAGCAGAAATTACAAAGAAAGCAAAATTTAAAAATAAATAATAATATTTAGAAAGATCCCTTCACGCTTTTATTAACATGCTGATTTTATTAATATTTTTAAATATATTATCTTATATAATGTTTCTTATTAGTTGTAAAACTAATGTTATTATTATTTTTATGTTTCCTGTGCTAGTTTGTCAACAAAAATAAACATTGCAAACTTCCGTTATACGAGGTTACCAGAAGATCGCCAAGAAAAACACCAAATCACCAGCTCTAGAGCTCCTATACGCCAGCGAAGTGTGACGTCACTGTAATGGTTGCTAGAGACAAGAAGTTTCGGTTTCCCATTGAATGTTAATGTAAGCAAAAAATAAAGTCGTGTTAACAGTATTAATAAATTTTTTAAAGAAATTTCTGTTACAGTTTTGCTAAATCTTAGGTAAGGCATTCATATGTATTCAACAAACTTCTGATTAAATGCGTCATTTTTTTTAATTCATCAAAAAAAAAAAAAAAAAGATAAACCTTCATGGAGAGCATCAATGGCGGATATTTTGAATATTTGAATGTAATTTTTAAATGTTTTTAAGGTTTTAATTTTTTTTAGTTGATATTTCTATTACTCAGGCGTACTCTATGTTAAGTTTCATCTTAGTTGAAATGTGTTTCTGCTGTTTTTTTTCTTTAAATTTTTCTAACAGCTAGAGCACTAATGATAATTTTATCAAATGATTCTTCATAGTTACTGGATTATATTTTTTTGCGCGGTCATCGCATAATTACATGCAGGAAGATTGACTATCTTTATAAAATTTTATTGTTGTTGTTGGCGTGTCAGAGAAAGTGCCAAGGCACTTCTCTGAAAGAAGGGGTGCCAGAGCCTCAAGAGAGGTTGGACTTCTAGAGCTGGTCCCCTAATTTTGAACCAATTCCAGATAAGGGACCTGCACCTGGATTGGCACCTCCAGAGGTAACGCTTATACTAAACTTGGAGGACATTGGAGCCACGAACAGATTTTATGTGCACCAGCTTCCATTAACTTACACGGTCCCACAGCAGCGGCAGTCGAGAGAGGTTTTCACCCTCCCAAGCACTGACCTTGGTCGATGCTCCTCGCTTTCGGTGATCTTACGAGAACCGAGTTTAACCGGGGCCTCCGAGATGTCGCTGTGTGTCCTACACCAGTGTAGGACACACAGCGACATCTCGGAGGCCCCGGTTTAACCGTCCGCACCACTGCTGGACCAAAATCTCTTGGAAAGTAAACAACTGATTATAGACATTTTCGGTAATCAAGTAAAATAATTAAGAAAAAAACAACACAAATAACATGAAAACGACTGAAAAATACATTTAAACTGCAGGAATATCAAGCAAAATATATTAAAATATGACCCTTGCTTTACGATGCAGCAGAGAAATTTATGTAAATAATACACCAAATGAAGAAAAAGAAAAAACAACCTAGCAGAAACACAATTTAACTCAGATGAAACTTAACATAGAGTAATAGAAATATCAACTAAAAGAAATTAAAACCTTAAAAACATTTTTAAATTACATTCAAATATTCAAAACATCGGTTATTGATGCTCTGCATAAAGGCTTATCTTTTTTGATGAATTTAAAAAAAATGACGCACTTAATCAGAAGTTTGTTGAATTCATATGAATGCCTTACCTCAGATTTAGCAAAACTGTAACAGAAATTTCTTAAAAAAATTTATTAATACTGTTAACACGACTTTATATTTTGCTAACATTAACGCTCAACGGGAAACCGAAACTTATTGTCTCCAGCAGCCATTACAGTGACGTCATCACTTCGCTGGCGTATACAGGCTGAATCATACCGCCATTTAATAACCCAGCGGACCAAAAACCAAGCTAAAACCGGTTAGCTTACCGTACTAGTGGACGGCGAGTGACAGTAACAGGGACGGCAAACACCAGCTCAGGCGGTTTCCTAATGCTGAGCTAGGTTGCAATATGGCGGTTATTTTGGGCAACATAATAGATATGCGTCAGCTCCCCTTATAGGAGCCTTAAACAGCTCCATTACCGGAGATGACGTCAAAAACATGGAAAAAACATGTACTCACGTGACCCGTTGCCATCTATCGAAATGACCTATTGGCGATAAGCACACTACACTTCTAGGCACTGTACATGCTTTGCGATGATCAGCCATTAGCATCCCCCTCCCCCCCATAAATATCATATACTACAGTTTTAATACCGTGTAAGCGCCCCCCCCCTGCTTATTTTACGATTTTCCGTCCTGTTCAGGGGGGGCGGATTAACGGGATTTTACGGTATGTAACTAATATTCATGCATAATAATCAGTATAGCTAAAAAAAATATTTAAATTTTTCATTTTAATTATGGCGTGAAACTCATCTACTTTCTAAACTTACCGATTCTTGTATTATTAATGTAATGAATTGATTCACGCTCCTTCTAAAACACACTTGAAAATTCCTCTTTTTTTTTTCAAATATGACGTCACTTTTTTCTCAGAGAAATCTCTTTTAAATGGCCCAATTCTTGTTAATTTTCTTTTTCTGGCAATCAGGACGTAAATTTTAGCGGAAAACTCACATTTGTGTGTAACTTGTATTCAAGCTAATTATTAATCAGTATCGATAAAAAATATTTCAGTTTTTCATCTTAAATATTACGTCCATTATCTATTTACTTTCATTATACATTGATATTCATGCTCCTTGTATTATTACGAATATTTGAAAATACATGTTTTATTTATGACGTCATATTTGTCCAAGCCGAGGAGGATCCTTTTCATAGTTCCATGGTCCAATTGAAATCTATTTTTTAATAATATAATTATTGTTGCACATTTCCTTCTAATTATAACGCAGTTTTTGACAGAAAAATATCTTTTTATTTTAACCGATATTCATACTTCATGTATAATAACAAATACTCCATATTTTTGTTTCAAATATCACGGAAATTCACCTTCTTTTGAATTTTTTTAATTTTCAGTTTTCACGTGAAAATCGTTCAATTGAAAATTAGTTGTTGGGGAAAAATTATTTTTCCGTGTTTTTATTTATTGGCAACGATCAAAGCCCTAGCAACGATAAAGTAAAATAGTTAAATTGTATGGAAAAATGTCCATTTATTCTCTATGAAAATAATGAAATTTTTAATTATTAAAGAAAATATTTGAATAAAATAAATAAAAACCAGCCTATGTTCAAATGAGGATTATAATCAACCTATATGCAAAAATACAGGATCATTAAATGCTCCATTTTGACGCTGGCTTCAGCCTAACATTTGCAAACAATCGGATTTATAATATTATTAGGATAGGATGTACACATTGTTTAATAGCCTCTGCTTGTTGACTAGGAGAAGACCCTTTAAATGCCTCAGAGGAGGACTTAAAGGAATCGACTGGGAGCAGAGACTTAATGTCCAATCCGCACCTTCCATCGGTGCAGCCTGTTAGTACTCTTGCCTAGTGCATGGGGAACGAACGCGGATGGGCTTCCTCCAACCCGCTTGGCCAGCGTGGAGGAATTTGGCCACCTCCCCCCTTATTTTACCATGAATTCACAAAACAAATCACGGCCCTCAATTCCCTGCAGTCTGCATGTTCCTGATTACGGCAGCGATCAGAAAAACATGAAGACAGAGGGTGCTAAGAATCACCGGGCTCGGCTTGGCTGCCATAAGTTGATGACCTTGGCTACGTATAATGGACGATCCTTATCTTCTGAAAGTCGTTTACAGGAACTTGAAGAAGAATTAGAAAGAATCAACTGGGACATTCTAGGATTATGCGAAGTAAGAAGAAAAGGTGAAGAGAAGATTGATCTTGCCAGTGGACATGTATTGTACTACAGAGGTACAGAAGATGGAAAAACAAGTGGTGTAGGATTTCTGATTCATAAAAGATGGAAGAATCAAATCGTAGAATATGATAGTGCATCAGGTAGAGTTGCAAGGTTAGTTATACAAGTGTCAAAAAGATACAAGCTGCAAATTACCCAAGTTTATGCACCAACAATTAGCTATACTGATGAAGAAATTGGGGATTTCTATGAAGAAGTAGCTTCAATGCATCAAAAAGGAAAATGCTACATAAAATTAATAATGGGAGACTGGAATGCTAGAATTGGGGAAAAAAAGAAAGGTGAATTCTCAGTAGGAAATCATGGATATGGGGTGCGTAATGAAAGAGGAAACAGATTGATTGAATTTGCAGAATGTGAACAGATGTATATCATGAATTCATTTTTCAAGAAAAAGCCACAAAGAAAATGGACATGGCGTAGTGCAAATGGCTCAACAAGTGAAATAGACTTCATCTTGACAAACAAAAAGCATCTTATTCAGGATTGCAGCGTTCTCAATAACTTCAATACAGGAAGCGATCACAGGTTAGTTAGATGCAAACTGCTTTTAAATACTAAAGTGGAAAGAATGAAGCTTTTGCAATGCTCAAAGAAATCAGTCGATATTATAAATCTCCAGAAACATAAAGAAGAATTTAATTTAGAACTTAAAAATCGTTTTCAAGTACTTCAATCAATCTTAGAAGAAGAACAAGATGTTACACTAGTGAACAAGAAAATAACAAATACTCTACAAGAAATTGCAAGGACGATAGCTGGTGAAGTACAAGTAAAGCAAACAAAGAAAATAACAGAAGAAACAAGAAGATTGATGAAGAAACGCAGAGAATTTAAAATGAAGAAAAACTATCCTAAATCAAGAGTTGAATATGCAGAATTATGTAAAACGGTAAGAAAATGTGTTACAGAAGATATCAGAAAATTTAACTGTGATCTTGTCAAAAAAGTTCTAGAAGATAACAAAAGTTTAAAATCAGCTAAGCGCAAACTGTGGGTTGGAAGAATAGGCATTTTTGCACTGAAGAGAGCAGATGGAACAATCACCAAAATCAATAATGAAATAGTACACATTGTCGAAAAATTCTATAACGATCTATATAAATGTGAAGATCAAAGGGAAATCAACCTACGTGATCCACTAGTAAACATAACAGAAACTGAAGAGATAATCCCAGTGATGACAGATGAAGTTGTACAAGCCATTAGAGGCATGAAAAAAGGTAAATGCCCTGGCGAAGATGGAATTACAATTGACCTTATCAAAGAAGCAGGAGAAGAATTTGTAAAAATGCTAGCCATACTGTTTTCCAAATGTCTCGAGAAATCAGATGTACCAGAAGATTGGAATAATGCTGTGATGGTGTTACTTTATAAGAAAGGAGAAAAGGAAAACATTAAAAACTACCGTCCAATCAGCTTACTGTCAGGGATTTGTAAAATTTTCACCAAAGTTTTAACGACAAGACTTGAATCAGCTCTGGACTCAGCTCAACCTAGAGAACAAGCAGGATTTCGAAGTGGATTTAGCACAATGGATCATATTCAAACAGTAAGGGAAGTTATAGAAAAACATAAAGAATATAATTTACCTCTCTGCCTTGCCTTTATTGATTATGAAAAAGCATTTGATTCGGTCTACACATCTGCAGTAATTACTTCTCTGGAGGACATTGGTATAGACAAACCTTATATCAATATCATAAAGAAGATCTACAAGAAAGCAACAGCCACCATCTGTTTGGACAAAGGAAAAGCGAAGATCAAGCTTGGAAGAGGAGTAAGACAGGGAGACACCATTTCGCCTAAGCTTTTTACTGCTGTCTTAGAAAGTATTTTCAAGAAGCTGGATTGGGAAAACAAAGGGATTAGAATAAATGGGGAATATTTAAGCCATCTCCGGTTTGCTGATGACATTTTAATTTTCAGTAATAGCCCTGAAGAATTGCAAAATATGCTAAAAGATTTGGCAGAAGCTAGCATTAATCTGGGATTAAAAATAAATTTGGAAAAGACTAAGGTGATGTTCAATTCATTTGCATCAAAAAAGAAAATCGTCTACAACAACACTGAGATTAAAGATGTTGAAAGTTATGTGTACCTTGGACAAGAAATATCATCAGACAACAGTATCATGAATGAAATCAATAGAAGAATAAGAAATGGATGGAGTGCTTTTGGGAAGAACAATATTATTCTGAAGAGTAACATGCCTCTTTGTTTGAAAAGAAAGGTGTTTAACCAATGTGTTTTGCCTGCAGTAACTTATGGAGCAGAAACTTGGACACTAACAAAACGGATGGTACAAAGATTACAAACAACACAGCGAAGTATGGAAAGATGTATGCTAGGCATAACCAGAAGAGACCGAAAGAGAATAACGTGGATAAGAAGTCAGACGAAAGTTTTTGACATCATCGAGAGAATTAAACGGCTAAAATGGTAATGGGCTGGGCACATTGCAAGAAGACAAGACAATAGATGGAGCACAAACACCCTACAGTGGTATCCCAGAGATGTAAAACGACCAAGAAGACGACCTCAAGTAAGATGGAGTGACGAAATCAGAAAAGTGGCCGGTGTTAATTGGATGACTAAAGCACTAGACAGGCAACAATGGAAAAATCTGGGGGAGACCTACATCCAGCAGTGGATTGAAAACGGTTGATGATGATGACATATGTGTACATACATATATTTACACATATATGTATGAATATATAGATATAATTTATATACATATGTATTTATATATGTACATATATCACTTGCGCCCAGCTAACCGAAAAGTACGAAAACAAATTTTGAAAAATATATTAAAAACTATATTATGAGAAAATTATGATGAATGTATAAAAGTTTAAGGAATATTCAAAAATATTTTCATGCAGCTCGGTTTGTCCATTAAAGAGAAGAAAAAAAATTAACTGAAAAAGTGGTCCACTGTGTACCAGTTTCCCATACTAAACTATGGATCAATTACAAAAGCATAAAAAGTAAACTGCACTAAAAATATGT
The DNA here is from genome assembly GCA_963931845.1 of Maratus michaelseni. NCBI lineage: Eukaryota > Metazoa > Arthropoda > Arachnida > Araneae > Salticidae > Maratus > Maratus michaelseni. Next base: position 329,039,194 of record OZ007592.1, on the reverse strand, counting down.
GAAAAATTCCAGAACTCAACAAAAAATCAACAATAGCATTTGCTAGGATATTTAAATCAAATAGAAAACAAATAACTGAAATAAATCGTGCATCTAAGTTGTAAGAATAAGAAAAATACGATTGAATCATGTGAAGAGAAAAAAGGGAAAACATCGAAACAAAACATAGAGCGCGTCCAGTAGAGCTAACCAAAGTGACCAATGTGACCGGTTACTTACCGGGTCGGTAAGTGACCGGTTCCTAACCGGTCGACAGACCTACTGAACGAAAATGGTATTATTTACTTGTAGCGCCATCTGTATTACATCGTCGTAACTACATCTGTATCACATCATCCTAAATTTTCAATGTAACCGATCACGTGACCCAACTAACCGAGATTTTTCTTCGGTTAGTTCGGTCCCTTACCGGTCACTTCGGTTACTTCCACTGAACGACGCTGGTTGCGTACCGGTTAGCAGCACTGAACGCTTCGGTAACTAACCGAACTTACCGGTTACGTACCGGTGACAGTACTGGACGCGCCCTATAAGCTGTACATATATATGCATAAATATAGTTAAAAAGAAATTGATATAATGATTACTTTCAACAACATTGCGATTAGCCAGGTAAACCAGGGCTACAGTGACTGTAGCCCTGGTTTACCTGGCTACTCGCTTTTAAAGGTACTCTGTATCTGAAGGCTGTTGCCGTGATTTCTGTGATTAAATCACAGTTGTTAAAATCACTAGTATTGCTTAAGATGGAACTAAATTTGAATTTCTGTTTACATGTGTTTTTCAGTGATGAGTTTCATTCTTCAATTTAATACTATTTTAATTCTTATAAGTAGATAATTTCTTGATCATCCTAATCATTTTCATTGTTTATTTTGTTATGGCGGCAGGACTGGAAAAGACTGGCATTTGCTTATTTGCCATTATTTTCACATTTTATTCTATTACTAGTGCTTTATGTGAAGAAAGGACAAATTTTGGGAATGATTTTGAATATGTTGTTGAAAGTAATCATTATATCAATTTCTTTATAACTATATTTATGCATATATATGTACAGCTTATGTTTTGTTTTGATGTTTTCCCTTTTTTCTCTTCACATGATTCAATCGTATTTTTCTTATTCTTACAACTTAGATGCACGATTTATTTCAGTTATTTGTTTTCTATTTGATTTAAATATCCTAGCAAATGCTATTGTTGATTTTTTGTTGAGTTCTGGAATTTTTCACATATTTTTAGTGCAGTTTACTTTTTATGCTTTTGTAATTGATCCATAGTTTAGTATGGGAAACTGGTACACAGTGGACCACTTTTTCAGTTAATTTTTTTTCTTCTCTTTAATGGACAAACCGAGCTGCATGAAAATATTTTTGAATATTCCTTAAACTTTTATACATTCATCATAATTTTCTCATAATATAGTTTTTAATATATTTTTCAAAATTTGTTTTGGTACTTTTCGGTTAGCTGGGCGCAAGTGATATATGTACATATATAAATACATATGTATATAAATTATATCTATATATTCATACATATATGTGTAGATATATGTATGTACACATATGTCATCATCATCAACCGTTTTCAATCCACTGCTGGATGTAGGTCTCCCCCAGATTTTTCCATTGTTGCCTGTCTAGTGCTTTAGTCATCCAATTAACACCGGCCACTTTTCTGATTTCGTCACTCCATCTTACTTGAGGTCGTCTTCTTGGTCGTTTTACATCTCTGGGATACCACTGTAGGGTGTTTGTGCTCCATCTATTGTCTTGTCTTCTTCCAATGTGCCCAGCCCATTACCATTTTAGCCGTTTAATTCTCTCGATGATGTCAAAAACTTTCGTCTGACTTCTTATCCACGTTATTCTCTTTCGGTCTCTTCTGGTTATGCCTAGCATACATCTTTCCATACTTCGCTGTGTTGTTTGTAATCTTTGTACCATCCGTTTTGTTAGTGTCCAAGTTTCTGCTCCATAAGTTATTGCAGGCAAAACACATTGGTTAAACACCTTTCTTTTCAAACAAAGAGGCATGTTACTCTTCAGAATAATATTGTTCTTCCCAAAAGCACTCCATCCATTTCTTATTCTTCTATTGATTTCATTCATGATACTGTTGTCTGATGATATTTCTTGTCCAAGGTACACATAACTTTCAACATCTTTAATCTCAGTGTTGTTGTAGACGATTTTCTTTTTTGATGCAAATGAATTGAACATCACCTTAGTCTTTTCCAAATTTATTTTTAATCCCACATTAATGCTAGCTTCTGCCAAATCTTTTAGCATATTTTGCAATTCTTCAGGGCTATTACTGAAAATTAAAATGTCATCAGCAAACCGGAGATGGCTTAAATATTCCCCATTTATTCTAATCCCTTTGTTTTCCCAATCCAGCTTCTTGAAAATACTTTCTAAGACAGCAGTAAAAAGCTTAGGCGAAATGATGTCTCCCTGTCTTACTCCTCTTCCAAGCTTGATCTTCGCTTTTCCTTTGTCCAAACAGATGGTGGCTGTTGCTTTCTTGTAGATCTTCTTTATGATATTGATATAAGGTTTGTCTATACCAATGTCCTCCAGAGAAGTAATTACTGCAGATGTGTAGACCGAATCAAATGCTTTTTCATAATCAATAAAGGCAAGGCAGAGAGGTAAATTATATTCTTTATGTTTTCCTATAACTTCCCTTACTGTTTGAATATGATCCATTGTGCTAAATCCACTTCGAAATCCTGCTTGTTCTCTAGGTTGAGCTGAGTCCAGAGCTGATTCAAGTCTTGTCGTTAAAACTTTGGTGAAAATTTTACAAATCCCTGACAGTAAGCTGATTGGACGGTAGTTTTTAATGTTTTCCTTTTCTCCTTTCTTATAAAGTAACACCATCACAGCATTATTCCAATCTTCTGGTACATCTGATTTCTCGAGACATTTGGAAAACAGTATGGCTAGCATTTTTACAAATTCTTCTCCTGCTTCTTTGATAAGGTCAATTGTAATTCCATCTTCGCCAGGGCATTTACCTTTTTTCATGCCTCTAATGGCTTGTACAACTTCATCTGTCATCACTGGGATTATCTCTTCAGTTTCTGTTATGTTTACTAGTGGATCACGTAGGTTGATTTCCCTTTGATCTTCACATTTATATAGATCGTTATAGAATTTTTCGACAATGTGTACTATTTCATTATTGATTTTGGTGATTGTTCCATCTGCTCTCTTCAGTGCAAAAATGCCTATTCTTCCAACCCACAGTTTGCGCTTAGCTGATTTTAAACTTTTGTTATCTTCTAGAACTTTTTTGACAAGATCACAGTTAAATTTTCTGATATCTTCTGTAACACATTTTCTTACCGTTTTACATAATTCTGCATATTCAACTCTTGATTTAGGATAGTTTTTCTTCATTTTAAATTCTCTGCGTTTCTTCATCAATCTTCTTGTTTCTTCTGTTATTTTCTTTGTTTGCTTTACTTGTACTTCACCAGCTATCGTCCTTGCAATTTCTTGTAGAGTATTTGTTATTTTCTTGTTCACTACTGTAACATCTTGTTCTTCTTCTAAGATTGATTGAAGTACTTGAAAACGATTTTTAAGTTCTAAATTAAATTCTTCTTTATGTTTCTGGAGATTTATAATATCGACTGATTTCTTTGAGCATTGCAAAAGCTTCATTCTTTCCACTTTAGTATTTAAAAGCAGTTTGCATCTAACTAACCTGTGATCGCTTCCTGTATTGAAGTTATTGAGAACGCTGCAATCCTGAATAAGATGCTTTTTGTTTGTCAAGATGAAGTCGATTTCACTTGTTGAGCCATTTGCACTACGCCATGTCCATTTTCTTTGTGGCTTTTTCTTGAAAAATGAATTCATGATATACATCTGTTCACATTCTGCAAATTCAATCAATCTGTTTCCTCTTTCATTACGCACCCCATATCCATGATTTCCTACTGAGAATTCACCTTTCTTTTTTTCCCCAATTCTAGCATTCCAGTCTCCCATTATTAATTTTATGTAGCATTTTCCTTTTTGATGCATTGAAGCTACTTCTTCATAGAAATCCTCAATTTCTTCATCAGTATAGCTAATTGTTGGTGCATAAACTTGGGTAATTTGCAGCTTGCAGAAGATAAGGATTGTCCATTATACGTAGCCAAGGTCATCAACTTATGGCAGCCAAGCCGAGCCCGGTGATTCTTAGCACCCTCTGTCTTCATGTTTTTCTGATCGCTGCCGTAATCAGGAACATGCAGACTGCCGGGAATTGAGGGCCGTGATTTGTTTTGTGAATTCATGGTAAAATAAGGGGGGAGGTGGCCAAATTCCTCCACGCTGGCCAAGCGGGTTGGAGGAAGCCCATCCGCGTTCGTTCCCCATGCACTAGGCAAGAGTACTAACAGGCTGCACCGATGGAAGGTGCGGATTGGACATTAAGTCTCTGCTCCCAGTCGATTCCTTTAAGTCCTCCTCTGAGGCATTTAAAGGGTCTTCTCCTAGTTAACAAGCAGAGGCTATTAAACAATGTGTACATCCTATCCTAATAATATTATAAATCCGATTGTTTGCAAATGTTAGGCTGAAGCCAGCGTCAAAATGGAGCATTTAATGATCCTGTATTTTTGCATATAGGTTGATTATAATCCTCATTTGAACATAGGCTGGTTTTTATTTATTTTATTCAAATATTTTCTTTAATAATTAAAAATTTCATTATTTTCATAGAGAATAAATGGACATTTTTCCATAAAATTTAACTATTTTACTTTATCGTTGCTAGGGCTTTGATCGTTGCTAATAAATAAAAACACGGAAAAATAATTTTTCCCCAACAACTAATTTTCAATTGAACGATTTTCACGTGAAAACTGAAAATTAAAAAAATTCAAAAGAAGGTGAATTTTCGTGATATTTGAAACAAAAATATGGAGTATTTGTTATTCTACATGAAGTATGAATATCGGTTAAAATAAAAAGATATTTTTCTGTCAAAAACTGCGTTATAATTAGAAAGAAATGTGCAACAATAATTATATTATTAAAAAATAGATTTCAATTGGACCATGGAACTATGAAAAGGATCCTCCTCGGCTTGGACAAATATGACGTCATAAATAAAACATGTATTTTCAAATATTCGTAATAATACAAGGAGCATGAATATCAATGTATAATGAAAGTAAATAGATAATGGACGTAATATTTAAGATGAAAAACTGAAATATTTTTTATCGATACTGATTAATAATTAGCTTGAATACCAGTTACACACAAATGTGAGTTTTCCGCTAAAATTTACGTCCTGATTGCCAGAAAAAGAAAATAAAAAAGAATTGGGCCATTTAAAAGAGATTTCTCTGAGAAAAAAGTGACGTCATATTTGAAAAAAAAAAAGAGGAATTTTCAAGTGTGTTTTAGAAGGAGCGTGAATCAATTCATTACATTAATAATACAAGAATCGGTAAGTTTAGAAAGTAGATGAGTTTCACGCCATAATTAAAATGAAAAATTTAAATATTTTTTTTAGCTATACTGATTATTATGCATGAATATTAGTTACATACCGTAAAATCCCGTTAATCTGCCCCCCTGAACACGACGGAAAATCGTAAAATAAGCAGGGGGGGGAGCTTACACGGTATTAAAACTGTAGTATGTGATATTTATGGGGGGGAGGGGGATGCTAATGGCTGATCATCGCAAAGCATGCATTATTTTAATAAAGTAACAAAAGAAAAACATTTTGAAAAAAAAAATGATAGACAAAATAGAAAAACAGTATAACTTTACGATTAATGGCGATTTCAGATTATAGAAAATTCTGGATTTCAGAAGCTTTGAAACTGGAATGCATTTAGATAAATAATAACACTAATATCTGTCATTAATATGGTAACAAAAAAATAAAAGGAACTTAATAATTTAAAATAATTAAAAAACACTGAGAAATTGCAGTTGAAAATGTCCTTAAGTAATTTGGAGAACTAGTAACATTGTATGTGGTGTCGCCATCTGTTGTAAGTTAGGAAGATGAAATAACCGTTTTTTTTTAAATCATGATTTCGTATCTATAAATGCTAAATAAATAATACAAGTCACAAAAATTGAGAACATATAGAACGAATTTGTAGTGTTACCAGATTATTAAAACAAAAAGCATTACTACCACAAAGATAGCACAAATTACACTGCAAATTCGACTGTGTATCGACAATTCGATTGATCTGATCAATCAATCGATATTTCTTTTGTGATTGGTTTTCATATTAATGTTAAATACGACTATAAATTCTTTAATAAAATAAATAGATTCTCTTTTACTCAAAATATTTTCCACACAGCATCAAATACACATTTTTTTAAACTTATTTCATGAGAAACTTTCACTATCGATATTTTTATTACCTTCATATCACCATGGAGATAAATTTACAGCAAAACTAATGTTTGGTTATACAGTACAAAGTCTCAAATCCGGACATCCGAAATTCGGAATTCTCCAAAATCCGGACATTTTGGAAACTAGCTTTTTTTTTTTTTTTTTTTAAATTTTAACATTTATTTATATATGCCTTGGACTGAATCGTTTTTCCCGCTTCTGTTATATTTGTCTCCATATATTTTCCAATTTGATATCTTTACGCTTTTATTTGATCATTCCTTACTAACGCCCTCCCCTCCCCACCAATCTCCGAATGCATCCATTTATTCAATAAATTGAAGCCGTGATATAGATGTCTGATAACCTTTATTGGCGACTTCCCAATATTCGATAGGAAGCGCCGCATTCATGGTTGTATTTAGCTGCAGGAAAACAGAAAAAAGTAATTAAAAGAAAAGAATGAAAAAAACGTTTTCCCATAAAAAATAAATAAATAAAAAATATCTCCGTCGTTATTTGACGAATTATGTTCAAATTTACAGCAAGTTGCAATAATAGCAAATTAGGCTGTTTTCCCAAATTTTATCAAAATATGATAATTTATTCCAAAATCGGAGAACCACACAAAAAAGGCCACTAGAGTAACTGAAAAGAAAAAGAAAGGATTGAATTATCTGGCTGTTTGTTTTGTTTATTTTAGTCCGTAACTTCCGAAGTCGGAAATCGAAAGTTATTGGAATGAGATCGTTAGCTTTCAGTAGATACTATGTTTCGTTATGCAGAAAGAAACCATGCACAGATTTTTTTATTATTATTATTATTAGGCTAGGCTTGTTAAGCGGATTAGGAATGATGACATGTGAGTCAAAGCTTCTGTTTTCTTCTATTTTTGCACGAAAAAAATAAAGGAAAAATATTTTTAAAGGGAAAAAAAATAGACGACGTAAAGAAGATAACATGGAAAAGGGGCAGGACACATATTTCACGTCTAAAAACAGCAGGGCGCATCGGCACTTAAAACAAAAAGGGCAGTGCGCAGCACCCTTTGAGAACATCAAATGGGAACAATAGGGAGCATAAAAACAAATAATAACGTTTTTTTAAACCTTTTAAAAAATATATTATTTTATTGGAATATCGTATTAGTGTGTATCTTTATACAGTATTGCAAATACCTTCCTGACGTAAATAAATCGGTGTGTGTGTGTGTGTGTGGGGGGGGGGGGGGGGGTTGGTTGATTAGTTTTTTAATAACTGCAAATGGTTTATAATTGATAAAGCATCGTAAAATAACGGACATATTCAATTACCTAACAGAAGAATTACGTTTTTTAAGTAAAATTTCCTGAAATTGTGATAATTTAAAAAAAAAAAAATATATTCCTCTATTGAACAATTTGCTTTATTTTTGCTTCAGTATAATATTTTTCAGTATTGAAATGCGTTCGTCATAAATAAATAACGAGGGGGGGGGGGGCAAATTGCAAATGATCCAAAATTCGGAAAAATCCATAATCCGGAATCGCTGAAGTCCGGAGGATTCCGGATTTTGGACTTTGTACTGTATTGCTTTTTCAGATCGACAATGTGTTTGTACATGTTTGCGATATATCAAAGAATCGTCACGCCTTTCTGATCCGTCGGGAAAAAAAAAACACTCGGGAGATAAAATTTTTGGTGTTGATCTTGACGCGCACAGCGAAATTTCTTTTGGGGGAGGGCGCTTTCTCGAGATTTTTTGAATTTTCCAATTTGTTTACAAAGTGGGAGGGGCGCTTAATCGGGAAGGGCGGATTAACGGTATTTTACGGTACAGATGAGAGTTTTTTGCCAAAAACCACACCATGATTATTAGGAAAATAAAAATAATTACGAATCTATTGTATTAAAATCTGACCGCCTGTTTGTATTTCGCAGAGGATGTCATAAACTCTTAGAATTTAAAAAAATGATTTAAATTCCGAGATATGATTATTATTATTTTTTATTTTTTTTGTAAATTTAACGAAGTTTCTCTAAAAAATGGCAACTAAATTATTCCAATTTTGTGGATAAAAAAGAAGTAATAAAACGGAATATATTTTTTTTCATTAAAACTGAAAAAAAGATTTCAATTTGAATAGATGGTGCAAGAAAAAAAAAATCTTGATTACAGTAAATTTTTTTAGAAATAAAAACGTATTTTCACATATTCAAACTTCATGAGTCAATTTATTCTGGAGAACAAATATCGTCTGTCAACATATTTTCATTTAGAAATAAAGATTTTTTTTTCAGTTATAGTACAGTGCCTAGAATATAGGTGCGCTGTAGTTATAGATTAAATCAAGGAGGCAAATTTAAGCTCCTTGCATTTAGGTCTACAATTATTGCTCCCTATTCACAAGAATTTAATTTAATGAAAAAGAATATACTATTTCCATTATCTTTGAAGGATGGCTATTAAAACGTTGGAACAGATGTGTTACACTGACGCTAAAATGTAAACAAAAGATTGGCGATTGTTTGGTTGGCACGATTTCCAAGACTGCACCAAGCTACTATTTTCCGTTGCCATTTTGGAAACGTAAAAAACAGAACATTTATAAATAACGTATTCGAAAACGTAACAAAAAATCTTATTTCTACACAACAATTAAAATAAACCAAAAATACATTTTTTACAACATAAATTTAATGGAAAATGTTAATTACGTCATTTCAATCTTTTAAAGTGCACTTCTATATTACAGTAATCCGTCGCTGATGCTAATTTTAATTTCACACAAACTTTTAGTTAAAATCATTACGTCATTTCAATCTTTTAAAGTGCCCTACTATATCAGAGTAAACATTCGATTATTTAGTTTCTAATTTCATGACGAACACAACATTTATAAATAATGACGTATTAGTAAAACCAGAAAGTAAATATCAAAATAAACGAAAAATAATTTTTTTTAACATAAATTTAATAGAAAATACATTACCTACGTCATTCTTCTATGCAAATTTATTCCCCTCCCATATATGGTTCTATAATACGCGACTCAGCAACCAATAACGTGCAATAGAACGTTCTTCTACAACCAATCCCGTTGTCTCTCTTTTTCATTATCAATGACGTAATACAGACATGCGCAAACATTTCCCTTAACATCCACGCAAATACAGATTACAATAACAAATTTCAACACTAGTAACTAAATACAAGCTTAATAGCCGGGTTGCCATAAAAGAAAAAACAGTCCCCAAAGTTTGGCGACTTTTTTCTTTTTTTTAACCGATTTTTTTTTTTTTTTAGCGTCAGTGTAAAGCATCTAAGCCAAAACGTTTCACAAAGGCGTTAAAAGTAAAATGGTTTACCAGGTAAACTTGACATATGTTAATCAATCGGTAGCATATAGCATACCCTCCTCAGGGGTATGCTATATGCTACCGAAACCGGTATGCTGTAGATTCAATTACACTGGTGTTTTAACGTTGTATTTTATTTTTACTTTAATTATTGTTACTTTATTTAATTCACAGAATTGTGAGAAATTCTGCGATAAAATTAAGTCGAAGATTACTTTTAGTAAAATATGGTGATAATGATAAATATAAAAATCTTACACACTCAGTATATGTTATTACGTGTATGTTTGGTGGTTAATAGATATGTTTTATTATTTTTCTTTCTAATTTTCATCTAATAACGTGAAAGATTGACCATCATATTAAATAGAAGGTAGATATGTTGCAGACACCTTGGCATCTTTTTGATGCCAAAATAGTGGTTTTATTCCTGGGCAACCCAGCAATTTTGGCAAGATTTTGCTTTGTATAGCAACCCAGTAGAGCAGATTGTGTGTGATTTATATTCAGTTAAACAGTGTGTGTTTTATAATAGATTAATCATTGTGTGTGTTTTATAATAAAATAATTTGGCATGTATAATAAAAATTGTGTGTGTTTTATAATAAACTTGTGTTGTTTTTTATAATGAAATAAACTGTTTCATAATAAAATAAAACTAACATAATGTTTTTGCAAGCTAGAGCCCTAACAGGCACAAAACAAAAAAAAAATCTGATTTGCTTTAAACAGGGTTCTCACAGACTCTTTAGACTCCTTGGAAACTCCTTAGAAATGAAAACATCCCCAAGTAGTACTTAGAACTACTTAGATAGGCAAACCACTCCTTAGAAACTCCTTAAATTGTATTGCGGCTTCGGACGCAAGCGATATTGCTGCCAAGGGAAAAAAATCTGGATTGTAAAACGCACGGTAAATCGTTTATACACGTCATTTATCTGAAGCACAGCATTGATTGGTTAGGATAATCTGATAGCAGGGCTCCCACTAGGTCCGTTTTTCAATTATTAGGTCCGTAAAGTCTGTTTTCAACACTGTACTTTACTTTAAATTTTATCAATGTTTGGAATTTAGCCAAAAATCGCGTTTTTCGCAAATATATCCCAAAAAATACTGTCAAATTTCTTCAACCGATCGCGGAAAAAATTAGTAAATTTTGTCAAAGGATTGTGAAAAAACTCTAATTTCTCCAACAGATTGAGAAAAATGTGGATTTCCTCAAAAGATCGAGAAAAATGCGGATTTCCTCAAAAGATCGAGAAAAATGCGAATTTCCTAAAAAGATTGCGAAAAACACGCGAATTTCCTCAAAAAATCACGAAAAACACGTGAATTTTCGTTAAAGGGTCATGAAAAACATGCGAATTTTGTCAAAGGATCAGGAAAAACACGCGGTTTCCATCAAAAGATCGCGAAAAAACGTCAATTTCGTGAAACGATAGAAATAAAATGTGAATTCCCTCAAAAGATCGTGCAAAAACACGAATTTCCCCCCAGAAGATCGTGAAAAATACATGAATTTCCTCAAAAGATCGTGAAACACACGTGGTTTCCATCAAAAGATAGCGAAAAAAACATCAGTTTCGTCAAACGATCGAAATAAAATGCGAATTCCATTAAAAGATCGCGAAAAAACGCGAATGTCTCCCAGAAGATCGTGGCAAAAAACACGAATTTACCTCCAGAAGATCATGGAAAAAAAAAACTCTAATTTCCCCCAGAATATAGCGAAAAACACACTAATTTCCTCAAAAAATCGTGAAAAATGTGAATTTCCTCGAAAGATCACAAAAAACACGCGAATTTCCTCGAAAGATCGCCAAAAACACGCAAATTTCCTCAAATAATCGCGAAAAACACACCAATTTCGTCAAAGGATCGCGAAAAACATGCAGTTTCCATCAAAAGATCGGGAAAAAAACGTCAGTTTCATCAAACGATCGAAATAAAACACGAATTCCATTAAAATATCGCAAAAAAACACGAATTTCTCCCAAAAGATCGCGAAAAAAGACGCGAATTTCCCCCAGAAAATCGTGAAAAAAGACACGAATTTCCTCAAAAGATTGCAAAAAACATGCGAATTTCCTCAAAAGATAGCGAAAAACATGCAAAATTTCTCAAAAGATCGCAGAAAACTCGCGAATTTCCTCAAAAGATCGCTAAAAACACACAGTTTCCTTCAAAAGATCACGAGAAAAACGTCAGTTTCGTCAAACGATCGAAATAAAACGAGAATTCCATTAAAAGATCGCGAAAAAACACTAATTTCTCCCAGAAGATCGCGAATTTCTCCCAGAAGGTCGCAAAAAACACGTGAATTTCGTCAAAGTTTTACCTTCAACGAAATCGATTACAGCTGTTCTAAAAGTATAAATTCAAAACTTGTTATATTTTTTCTTATATGTCGCGTTTAGGATTTTTTTTTTTTTTTTTTACCTTTAAAAATTTTTTTAAAGATGTATCATGTATGTGATATACATAATAAGTGTTTGAGGTTTGACTAATCTCTGTTTATATGACCATTGGTCGCTGCATAAAAAAGTTGATTGTCTATTTTGTATTTAAACTTACGAAATCAGTAAGCAATATTTTGTGAATACTGTGCAATTCCAGCACTAACAATTAGATTCTAATAGAGTAAAATTTGTTTTTGTCTCCAAATTGGCCATTAAAAATTGGAGTGTGCATACCACATAACGATGCAGAACATAAAAACAACAACAACAACAAAAAATTGCAAATCCTTAACATTTTTTGGACTCCTTGGATTTTTTCGGTACTCCTTGGATTTTTTCTTCCCAACTCTGTATGAACCCTGTTTAAAACAGGGTTCCCAGCATCATGGAAAGTCAGGGAAAATCTGGAAAGTCATGGAATTTCAAAGTAGTCAGGAAAAGTCAGGGAAATTTTAAAATATACAGAAAAAGTCAGGGAATTTACAAATATTTTCTAAAAAGTCATGGAAAAGTTTTGGAGAAAAAAATGAAAAATGATGCGAAATTCATCATATAGTCTCGGGAGAAAAAATAGAGAATTTTGAAGAACAATCACAGAAAAAAAAATCGCTAATTTTTGACAAAGGATAAATAAGTAACAAATTTCGTCGTATGCCTGTTTGGTCAGAGAATTTTTTGAGATTTGGTCAGGGAATTTTTTGAGATTTGGTCAGGGAAAGTCAGGGAATTTGCCAGTCATGTTTTGCTGGGAACCCTGTAAAAGTCGGATTTTTTTTTTTTTTTTTGGTAGTACTTATTGGTTATCTGAACTCATTTTCTCACTTTTATTTTTTGAAAAAATATACATTTTTACAATTTATTTATATACAGTGGCCAGTGTCTTACTTTGTTTTTATAATACTAATTTTGCTACTTTTCTTTAGCAAATGCCAGTTCACACAAAGTGCAAATATTGGGAAAGACATAAGATAAAAATGGTAAATCTAATGATATCTGTATAGCTTAAAGAAAACTGTAATTATTTTAATAAATTCTAGCGGCCCCTCCCGACTTCGCTCGGATAGACAATGTGTCAAGCTCTTAAGAAAAATGTCTTACACAAAATATCAAATCAGCAATAGTTATCTTATTCGTCTAATCTTTTTTAATTAGGTTAACTATTTTTTAGCAGATTGGTTTGGCTGTAATTTATGTAATTCATCTTTGTAACGATTGACATTGTGACTTTATTTTTATAACTGTATTATTTCAAGATTCATTCTTCTTTTTATCTAAAAACTTCCCATTTAACCCCCTTAAGGGTGAATTTCTAAAATACTGAAATATGTGTTTAACCATTTTTTTTTTTAGTAGATTTGTTTTCCTGAATTTCACACTCCTACCTAAAACTGTTGCTGAAATATGGCAAAATGACCTAAACCTTTCAATCCCTCCCCCCTTTAACAGCCTTTGGGGTGGGAATTTTCAAAAATCCTTTCTTATTGCTTGCCTAGGTCAATCTACTGTCCTAATTTCATGATCCTGACTTTAATAGACTACACTGCTCAAAACAATTAAAGGATATTGCAGTTTTAGGTGGATTTTGTATCTGGGAAACTTTTTAGCTGATTGATACATGGTCGACAGACATAGTAGGTTATATGAGAATAAATTACACATGTTTGGCAGAAAAAAATGCATTTTATTGCGCATTTGTGTACAAAAGGAAAAAAACACAATTTGTGCATATGAGAAAAAAAAAATAAGAAAAGGTGTTTTCTTCAAAGAAAATCATTTTCAGTAGGTGGTATGGTTTCCACGGGCGGCCAGCAACGTTGAACACCTTTGAGGCATGGACTCAATGAGGCTATTAATGACGAGTTGGGGTATTCTGCCCCACTCTTCCAAAAGAGCTCTTTCCAGTTCTTGGAGAGTTTGTGGGGGTTGTTGGCGGCCAGAAACTCGTCTTCCTGGAGCGTCCCAGACGTGCTCGATTGGATTCATGTCTGGAGAACACGCTGGCTATTCCATTCGAATGATTCCTTCCTCGAAAAGGAAATCCTCCACCAGGTTTGCACGATGTGGCCTGCAGTTATCGTCCATTAAAATGAAGTTATCTCCGATTGCTGCAGCGTAAGGGACTACAATAGGTCTGAGGATCTCATCCCTATATCGGTGACCAGTCAGAGCTCCATCTCGAATGATGTAGAGGTCAGTGCGCCCGTCAATGGAGATGCCACCATACACCAACACTCCTCCACCGCCAAATCTGACACTTTCGTGCACGAACGCAGGATTATTCCTACTGCCACGGTCCCTCCAGATGAAAATACGCCTATTATCCGGATGCACAGAAAAACGGGACTCGTCAGAAAACAGAATATTGCTCCATTCATTTCTCCTCCAGTTGACATGCTCGGTTGCCCACTCCCTGCGGTCGCGACGATGCCTTGATGTTAATCTAACACATACCATCGGTCGGCGAGCATACAGACCTACAGCATGGAGCCGGTTTCGGACAGTCTGAGTTGAAATCGTGGTGCCTGTAGCCGAGCGAAGGTGTTGTTGGAGAAGAGTAGTGTTCATGTTTCGGTGTCTCCGAGCTGTTAACGCTAAATACCGATCTTCATTGGGCATTGTTGCCCATCTACGACCTTGCCCTGGTCTTCGGCCTGCACATCCACTCTCCAAAAAACGGTTCCAGATACTGGAAATGACACTTTGTGACACTCCAATGGCTTGCGCTACTTCGGCTTGAGTTTGGCCCCCTTCTAACCTACCAACAATTCTCCAAGCTTCTGAATCTGTCAAATGACTTCGCTGAGACATCGTACTCATCGAAACAAAGCAATCACTGAATGCCGATCATCCTTGTCTTCATTCTCTTTTATCCAGTTGAAAGTCAAATTTCATTCGCTGCCGCTGAAGCGACGTTTTTGACGTCGAACTCAAAATTTGCATACTCCACAGTTTGAAAACCAGAAAAATTTGTATTTGTGATTCTCTTCTTCTATTTTCGGCAAAAAAAATTTCGTTTATATCTTTATTTTATATAAAACTTCAAATATCCTTTAATTGTTTTGAGCAGTGTATTTTCTTTGGACGATTACTGTGTATGAGAGAGAACAGTTCTGCTTTCCACATTTGTTCGCCACAGTATATATTGTTGTTTTTCAGCCAGTTTATCATAACTTTTTTTGTAGAATACTTTTTTTAAAGTTTTTGTAGTTCATTTGCTTGTGATAGTCATCACGTTTTGTCAATTCTGTGTATACTAGTTGAGTATCCATAAGAAAACCTGTTGAAAATCCAGCATGAACGTTTGAAGTCTGTTTTTCTCATTAACATTTGCTGTAACTCCCAAAACTGTGTCGTCTTGCCAACATTTCTTAACCCTCTAATGCCCATGATAAAATGCATTCTAGAAATTCGAAAATTAGAAAAATCGTAATTCACACCAGAAACAACAACTATTAATTTTTGTTTCTTTTTAATCACGGAATGTCTGTCATTAAATAAAACAAAGATTTCTATTCAGATTTTCTGATAGTGTTTCCCCTAGACGTTTTTGAGAGGGCTCAGCGCCCTGTCCTTTTTTGTAATAGTTGTAAATGCGCCCTAGGGAAATAGCTGGAAAAATGCCCTGATTATTTTGGGTTCGCAAAAATTTACTGTCGTGAATTTCACCAAAAAGCTGTGTAAAAAATCGCAAAATTTGTCTATCGGTCGCGAGAAAATATCGCAAAATTCGTCTATCAATCACAAGAAAATATCGCAATTACATCATTCTACTCGCCACTGCCAAATCTACAGGCTATAGAAAATATACCAACAACTTTATATTTTTATTTGTTAGCCATATTTTGCAACTAGTTTAATTGGTACCAAGTTCTATTCTACACTAAACTTTCCGTTGTTGTATAATATTTCTTAAGTTTATATTTAAAAAAAAAAAAAAAGAAATATAGGAAAAATTAAGAAAATGTTAGTACAAAAATGCATTCTAGTAATGAATTATTTTTGCGGTTGTGTAAATTTTATCATAATATAATAATTTTAAACTATACATTGTCTCTTGCTGGCTGGTAAAATAAATCCTTGGCGTGTAAGATTTTATGAAACTGTGAATAAAGAAGGTTTGGAGGGGTTGATATTAGAGCCATTGCCCGTTGCCACACTGTATGCCACAGAAGTTTTGTTGTGTTGAAAAGTTAGTTTAATTATTTAGAAAATTATTTTTTCCTTTTTCATTTAGATAAAAATAAGATAATTTACATTAGTCAATTTATTTATTCCCCACAATAAATTATTCGAGTATCTTGGTGTCAGAACTGGAGAAATGGTATTTAAATTCTTATGCAAGTTGTTCCCTTATCCACTACCAATGCAGAGAGCATGTTTTATAAAATGAAAATATTTTTTAATGTGTTAAATAAAAAAAATGACGAATCCTATAAATTATGAGTTATGTAATGTTTATAAAGTAAAGTATTTTGATTTTGACATTCGGCATTAAAATTACGTTTATTTTGTTTTATAGTACTATTTCTTAACTTAGTTGCTACAGATATTTCTTTTGAAATATTTTTTTCAGAGGATGTTCTGCACCTTGTTCCCAATGTAAAATATATAAAAGAAGAAGGAGGCACATTTTTACGTATATATTGCTTTCCCAATGTGCCTAAATCAATACTACAAATTTGGCGAAGTGTACAGGTAAGTTGGATACCTTATTATCTTAAAGTTTTATGTCTTTTAATATCCACAGGAGTGTAAAATTATACAAATATAAAACTTGATACAGTAGAATCTTGGTAACTCGACATAAAGCTTTATTCCCATTCCTATCAGTGCATTTATAACATAAAAACATTCTCAATAACTTGACTGGACATTATGAGAAATCAATTAACTTGTTATAGCACTTGAAAAATTCCATTTTTTTTTCCATTTTCGCTTATTTAACATTTCTGTTGCAACTTACCTGAAAAGGTTTGTAGAAAAATCCTTTTTCGTCTTATTCTAAACAAAAAAGGTAATAGCAATATTCTGACATTCAGATGTCTGAACAGAGGTGCAGAGAAACCAACTTGGGCCCTGAGGATAAAGCTTCCTAGGGGGCCCTATATTATTTATTCACATAAAAGGGGGAGTTTTAGGGAGTATTAATAATGTTTATTAAATTTGTTATTTTAAAATTAAATTAATTTGTATGACAACTTATTCTAATTAATTTTATTTTTAAATAAAATTAACTTATAATTAATAAGTTTGCACTACTTGTGATTTCTATGCAAAATATGTACTAATCAGATGATAATATGCATATGTAATCTTACGTTTGCATTATGAACTGTAGAAACAAAGTGGAAGCAATTTTACACACCAGTATAGACAAAGGTATGCAGTGAATTGCATTATTTTCGCATGGAATATTTCCTTGAGAGTGATACAAATCCATGATTCTTGAAAAAGACTTTTTTAATTTAAATCATAATAAATTATAAAATTATTTTGAGTAGTGTATTTTATTTTTTCATCAACATTCTACACAAAAACAGGATGAATTTCAACTTTGAAAGTTCTATATATATATAATTAAAACAAAATCATATGTGTGGAAATAAATCTGAAAATAAAAGACAAGAAAGTATTAAATGAGAGAGTGAAAAAACAAAAAAAAACTGATACAGGATCATCAGAGGAGCCTCATATCCACAATTCAGAGTGGAGAGAAGATATTTTATTCCATTGAATATTCATGGTATAAGGCCTAAAAACAACGCTATTAACCTCATTATTCTCAAAAAAAAAAAAAAAAAAAAAAAAACACCACGATGATTGAAGTATATTAAAATAGCTAAATGTAAGAAACTATGTCAGTCAAATAGGTAAGAAAACAACAAATGAAATTACATTACAGTAAAATCTCTGTTATCCGGCATTCAAATAACCATAAAGCTCAACTAACCGGAAAAATTCAGAGAGCTCCTTTATTTTTCCCTTCCCATAAACTGGTGAAAAATTTTTATAGAATAAGAAATCATTATTTAAAAAGAATTATTTAACAAAGATCTTTATACTATATTATATTTTAAATGTTATATTTATTGAAGAATATTTTATAATTGAATGTGTATGGATCATCTACACTTAACTGAAAATTAAAAAAAAGACACTACAGAGTAATTTTCTTTTGTTTTGGTTTTACTGTTGGAATTTTATCAGTTCAAACTTTTTCTTGCCAACTGGCTGCTGATGATTGAGATTGTATCAAATTTTCACATTGTTAAAGAGCATGAAAAAATATTTTTCAACAATCTAAACAGAAATAATAATTAAAACAAGAACAAAATGATACCTTTTTCTTTTCTTTAACTTATTATAAAAAAAAAAAAGGATATTGCTGTTGTTAATTGTCTGATTATGTTCAAATTTGCAGCGAATTCAAATAATAATAAATTAGGCCGCTTACCAAATTTCTATTAAAATCCAATAAGTTTTCAGTAAATTAGAGCCTCCCCCCAAAAAAGCCCACTATCTGAGCCACTCCAAAAGAAAAAAAATTCAGACTACTTATTGTAGTTTGTTTTTATTGTGATCGGAAAACTCAAATCTTATCAGCTAGCATCTGATAATGTTCTTAACTACTGTTCAACCACGCTTCTAAGAACCCCGGTTGGCAGAATGCCAAGCCGATTCCATTCACACTGTAGGGAGAATAACCCCGGCAAAAGAAGCTGAAATCACCACTCTTTACTTAGGCAGCATACTTGCGGCTTACGGACTTCCCCATTTTCGACATGGACCAGCCATTTTCGCCCATGCGCAGTTCGCTCCAGGGTTCTATCAAGCGTGGTGCATCAGTATGTAGAAAGGATTCATTATTGTGGTGGGGTTGCTGCATCTGTTCTTGGCTTGCGTAGGGCAGGTATAATTGAGACAACAGAAGTTAATTATTTTCCAAGCATCCACATGCTTTTTCCGGAAGGGCGGGGGAAAGGGGTAACATTTAAAAAAAATTTATGGGGTGCAAAGTTGATGTTTTAGGAAAATGGCAGTGTGCATTTTTCACTTTAAAAATGAGCAGGGCATGGTGCCTTTTGAAAAACGTGTAACAGGAACACTAGTTGGTTAGTTGACTTCATTAGTTTTGTTTTGTTATTTCCCATGTTGAGGTTTACTTTATTAGCACATGATGTAAGAGAGCAACATCTGTTATTTATCTTAGTCATAAATTGAAATCTTTATGAGATATCTAATTATAAATAATATAACATTATAAAAGATTAATAAATAAATTTAGAAATTACATTCTAACACAAATATTATTTACTTTTATTTTTAATTTGGCAAAAATAACTTTATCAAATGCAAATTTAATAATAATAAATAAAAGAATTATTTGATCGACTTACTGATTATAGGAAATTTCGTAAAGGAGTTCTCGCACACAAAAGAAACATTATTTTGGGGCAAGATTTATTTTTTAAAACCATTGCATTAAGAATTTACAATTCTGTGAATAACTTTAGAAGTAACATATGTTGAGCTATCACTTTTACGGAGAAAATGTCTTTGGATATTTGGTCCATGCATAGCTAGTTATAAGTCCAGCTTTTAGAAGCTTTCTAACAGATTTATGTCCAGGTGGAGAAACATGCACTCTTCTTTCATTACTGAATACAGTGGGTGATCGGTTAACGAACTTAATCCGTTCCACAACAAAGTTCGCTAACCGAATTGTTCGTTAACCGATCATAGATTTAGTATAGATTTGTATGGGAATTCAATTAATTCGTTCTTAAAAGCTAAAAAATATATAAAAATTAATAATAAATTCTCCCTAAATTTATTTAAATGTAATAATAATAAAACACGCATTGCATACATACAGTGTTGTCCTTCCTTCAGTCATGCTGTTTTTGAGTTTGTAAGGCATTAAATATAAGCTTATTAAAAAAAGCTTATTTTTTCTTTCTGGAGTTTTCAATCTTCCCATTTTAATAGGGCTAATATACGTCCGTATTTAATATGGACAGATAACAGTTTCATGGCTTTGTCCATGTTGTTACGTACTTAAAATAAATCATATAAAGTTTATTACTTTGACCTATCAAAACCTTCATTAGTTCTCTAAAAGATTGTGTTTACTGCACAGCCCGATAAAGCTAAAGTGGAGCCTAGAGCCTGTTAATAATTTAGGAACTAAATGTCAGTTAAAATAATTAACTTGCAATTAAAAATATTTGTTTAAAAAGGGACACAAAGTATAAAAATCAATGTTTTTGTATTCTTTATTATAATCTGAGGGCCCTAAAATATAGGTCCTGAACCCCCAGGTGCCCTTGAATAAATTAGGCCATGAGTATACTACTGTTAAAAAGTTCTCTAAGTCAATAATAGTAGATGCAATTAAATACGGCTCTGCAAATCCGTATTTAATTGCATTGCTTGTTCTTGGCTTTGTTTTGTTAGGTGTTCGTTAACCGAACATGTGTTCGTTATCCGAACATAAAATTCTCTAGCGAAAGTGTTCGTTAACCGATCTGTTCGTAAACCGAACAGTTCGTTAACTGATCACCCACTGTACATCATTTACATGTTATTCAACAGTTTATGAGTAACATTTGTTCGAGGCAACTCCACTGCACAGTGGATTTAAAATATTTGATTTGATCGCCATGATCTGCAAGTAAGTAATGAATGTAGTGTTGACTCTAGAACAAGAGTGTTGCCGGCGTGAATTTTTTAAAAAAGGGTACTCTGGCATCCTGTTTAAAAGGCATATTTTGATCAGGTTTCTTTAAAATTCCAATTTATCAACAGAATTTTGCGATATTTTCCTGCAATTGATTGACGAATTTTGCAATATTTTCCCATGATCGATTGACAAATTTTGAGGCATATTTCTCTGATTGACAAAGTTAGTAATAATTTTGACATTATTCCCTTGATCAACTAATAATTTTCATGACCGATTGACGAATTTCGAGTTTATTTTTTTTCCATGACTGATTGAAGAATTTTGTGATTTTTTCTCTGATCGACTGATTAATTGAGCGATTTTTTTCTGCTATCAATTAACGACTTTAGTACTATTTCTGAGATTTTTCCTTGGATCAACTAATGACTTTCATGATTTTTCCCGCGATTGATTGATGAATTTCACGATTTTCTCTGATCGACTGACGAATTTGGAGATTTTTTCATGCGACCAATTGATGAATTTCACAGTACTTTGAGTTTTTGCTCAATCGAATGATGAATTTCACAATTTTGTTTTGTGATTGATTGAAGAATTTCAGATTTTTCCGACGATCCACTGACGAATTTTGCGTTTTTTACACGCGACTGATTGGCGAATTTAGAGATATTTTCCGTTTTTTTTCTAGCGACCAACTGGCAAAAATTGCACATTTTTCCACGAATGATCGATGAATTTCGCAATTTTTTTCGTGACTGATTGATGAATTTTGTGTTTTTTTAATGAATGTTAAAGAAATTTGCGTTTTTGTTTTTTTTCCTTGATCGATTGATGAATTTTGCAATCTTTTAAAATGAAGTATTAAAGAATTTCACGATTTTTACCCACGACTGATTGGCAAATTTCAAGATATTTTCCTTAAATTTTACGGCTTTTTTCTTGTGATCAACTGATGAAAATCGCAGGTTTTTTCCACAAATGATCAATGAATTTTGTGGTTATTTTTCCTTGACCGATTGATGAATTTCACATTTAAGAAAAAAATTAACGTTAAGAAACTTGTGATTTTTTTCCCCCCAGGATCGATTGATGAATTTCGCAATCTTTTAAAATGAAGTGTATTAAAGAATTTCGCGATTTTTTTCCGCGACTCATTGAAGAATTTTGCATTTTACCTGTGATCGACTGACGAATTTTGAGATATTTCCTGCGACTGATTGATGAATTTAGGGATTTTTACTGATGATACACTGTTAGATTTTGTGTTTTTTTACCCACGACCGATTGGCGAATGTCGAGATATTTTCATTCTACCAATTGGCGAAGTATACTTTTTTTCTGTGACTGATCTATGAATTTTGCATTTTTTCGGCAACAGCTGAAGAATGCACGATTTTTTTTTTTTTTTTAATGACTGAATGACGAATTTTGCTGAAAATGAGAATTTTAAATGTTCTGCAGAGAAGCTCGTTGTTCTGCGACGTGCATCACACTTTTGAGCACATTCTACTTTGGGGCCTCTATCTTCAAGTGGTCCATGGTTAAAAAAAGAAATTTAAGGAATTTTCAATTCAGAATTCACAGTTTATAATAATCAATTTAAAATTAATGTAACTCAATCGAGGCATTCATGGAACACTTGTGTGTTGCAACTAAGGTTGCCAGGTCCAGTATTGCAGAAAAGTGGATAAAGGAGATGAAAAAATCATGCCAATTGTTTCTTAATTAGAACATAACCAAAGTTTTCTTTCATTCTATTAAATTTGTGTGAATTAAAGAATCCTTAAATGACACAATGAGAAGTTATTTAAATATACATACTTTTTTGAGTAATTAACAAATATTTTGTCTATTTTTCACAAATGATATTTAATCAAGAAACTTTCACGAACATAATACTATGGTATCTCCAATGCAGCAAAAAAACTCTTTACATTGAAAAGTCTTAATTATTAACAACATTACAATAAACGAAACTCATCAGTGTTATGAATTTTAAACCATACAAATAATTAATGTTAAAATGTCAAGACAACATCATTTATTTATTATTTATTTTAGATGTATTTTTTAAAACTTGAAACTTCTAATTAATTAACTATTATGACATATTGATCTTCTAATCATTATGTCATTACGGCAAGACTGCAATTTAAAATATCTAAGCAATAACCAAAACCACCTTAGATATAGCATTCAAATTTTTGATGCCACTTTGTAAAAAAATTATGTAAAATAGAATGCCTATTTGTAAATAAGAGGGTGTGAAAATTTAAAAGTGTTTGTGTACTCTGAAAAAATTGGCACATTTGGGCATCCTGTGCAGTGGTTTCATGGGATGTGTCTTCTAACTAGTGCTGGATTATTTATCAATATATTGGTCAAATATTGATATTTTTTAAATATCCCAATAACAATATCTAAACTCTGACTGTGCCGATCTATCCCGTTTTATTATCATCACGATTTCGAGCCCCGACAAACAGCGACAAATATCCTGTACCAATATCTCCTTCAATCCTTCTTTCGTCCGATCTTTTATTTATTCATTGGCCTTTTTCATCCAAAACAGAAAATCTACATCCACTGATTATCTTATCTCAAAGTAATGAATATCCCAATATATCTCAATCCTTGCAATGCACAAATTCCTCTTTTCATTAGAGATAAATACTGAATAACACTAATCGTGCATTCTTTGTTAGGCTGCTGTGATTGGTCCATACATATTGCAATACATCTCAACTTTTGATATATCATGTCCAATAAGAGGAGCTTAAATATGTGTTGGATATTGCGTAGCATTGATATTGCTTATTAGAGCGTGGTTTCTCGCATTCAGAAGGAATCTATACTTGCGCTTAAAATGAGTGTCCTGAATCGGGTAGATTCGGTCTTTTTTGTTTGCCCAGTTCATAAAAAAGTTAGTTGAAATACATTGAAATTTTTTATAATGCATTTCACTGGATTATCGAAATTAAACTGAGATTTATTAAAGAATTTAAACAATACTAGATAATAATTAACTCAAAAGAAAAAAAGTCCTTCCGGCCTGTACCGGGTAGCTTCCCTATATCTTCGTTTTAAAATTTTAGCTAATGTTACTCGAAAACAGCAAGCTAAAATGCAAAGAAACCGTTTACAAAAGATTCGTTAATACTAAATTTTAATAAGAAATTCGCCAAATTATTGAGCTATAGCCAAATTGGCTTCATTTATGAAAGCTTATTTTGGTCTCCAAATTTGGCAATATTTCGACAAATGTCGCCAAGTTTGGTGAGAATTTAGCGCTAACGGATATGAATATATAATTGGGAAAATGATTACAACAATAAAAGAAAATAATTTGCGAGGAATCGCGTTCACTAAAACTCATAAATTAATCGTTGGTTTTTTGTAATGTGCTGTTTTGTTTCAAAATGTCAGCCACCCTAGAATTTCAAACTGCTCTATCTCAGCCATTTTTTAAGATGGAGGTAAAACAAAAAATGCTCTGGAATCCTTATATCAAGGCCTAACACTTAATTAAAAAATAAATTTGAATTTTTAACTTTTTTGTCTATTTTAGTTTTAAAAATTTTCAGTGGCCGCCATCTTGAAACAAAATGGCAGACCAAGCTGGCCAACGAACTCGGTCAAGGCATTGGTGAGCTTAATACACACAATTAGTTTCATCAAAATTAATTTATAAATACGAGCGTTATCATATGACATAGATCAGATATATATATATATATATCATATATATAAATCAACATTTGAACGGAGGGTGGTTTTGAGGTCTGGGGGTCATGATCGGTGAAAATATATCGAAATTTTCCGGAATTGCTTTCCTCCGAACAGCTGCAATAGGTAGCTTTATACTTTTTTGTATTGAAAGCTACCTAAAAAATACATGATTGCCATGATTAAATTTTGTAGTAAATCGCAAGATTCTCAAAATACATGATATTTTTAAAATTTCTTAAAATCAAAGTTTTAGTCATTCAATGTAATTCTTTGCTAAATTAAAAATATGAAATGATAATGATCATTGATAAAATGAAGCTTTCCAGGATGGAGTGATTTGTTTAAGCCAAGATTTTAAGCAAAGGGTATATGCCAAAAAGATCCTGATGTACTGGTGGTTCAGCCCGGGCCCATTACGTTTACAGAATAAACAAAATCAGGTTCAGTCCCACCAAATTCAATTTGAACCAAGTAAAACAAATTTTGATATTTTAAACCAATGTTAACCTATAATTAAATTCTATTAAATGAAAATTTTATACATTTTTAAATGGACAATTTTTAATTTAATTTTATTAAATGTTTTTTTTTAAGATCATATATTTAATCATATTGTAGTGCTGAAAATAAGATTAAAAAAAAAAAAGGATTAATACAATAAAATGAGAAGAATAGGGAAAGTACTATCTTTAATGAAAAGCTTTATGAAAATAATGGTGTAAATGCTAATAGTTATTGTACAATTGGTTCATTTTTTTTAAAAATATTTTGTTTAAAATAAAATAAAAAATAGCAAATATGTTCTATGAGCAAATATACATAAAAATTCATTGCTTTTTCAACTAAGTTTTGCATTTAAATTGTTGATTCTCTATCAGTTATCTTTAAAAAGCAGCAAGTGCTCTTACCCCCCCCCCCCCTCTCCCCCTTGAAATTAGTATTGCGATATATCAGCAATATCAATATTAACTTCTTGATATATTGTGATATTTAATTTTTTATATTGTCCAGCCTTACTTCTAACCCCTAAAAATCGGGACACATAGCAGCACTGGTTGCAACACACTTTTTGAAATGTACTGTTTTACATATCTGAAATATTATTTTATGTATCCAATGCAAGAAATAAGAAATCTTTGCTTATGAGTATATACTAAAAAACTAATCCCTTATTTTTTTTTATTTTTTTTAGGTGGAATTGATAAATGAACCAAACAGTTTTGATGTTTTTTCTGGAAGTAATGAAACAGCAGTTACTGAAAATTATAAAGCTAAATCAAGTTGGGATCCATCAGTGATATTCTCTCGTTCTACTTCAGTTATTGATTTCCCTGCATTTTCACCATATTGTGTAGGAATCGCTACAGGAGAAAAATACTCATTTCATTTGAAAGTTAGAAGTAAGTAAAATTCAATTGTTTCATTTACTCATAGCAATCCTCTCTGTAATAGGCTTGTGAAATTCAATTTATTTCTTTAAAGAATTATTTAAAGTTAATCAAACCTCATTGTTTTAAAACAAGTTGCAGTTCCTTAAAAAATTACATAAATAAATACTAAAATTAAGTGTGTTTATGTAATATAAATATATGTGTCTCATATATTTAATTTTTCACATATTTTGAAAAAGGTTGATGATTTTCATTGTATAAAAACAAGGATCTGTTTCGGAAAATTTTGGATCCCTTAAAGCACCCTTCACAATTTTTGTCATCTTAAAACAGGATCCTTCATAATTTTTTTCATCTTAAAATAGGACACTTTACAAAATTCTCAGTCTTAAAAATAAACCTTTCAAAAAACTTTTCTATCTCTAAACTGAATTTGACAAATTTAATCTTTTTAAGACCTATCACAATTCACAAGACAGATGAAGTTGCCAAAAAACCTATTACTTACTTGCCAACTTTTACACTTTAGGTGTAAAATTTACACTTTTTGGGCATTTATTTACATTTTTACACTTAGGATGTTTATTTTTACACTTTTGATGTTTATTTTTACACTTTTTTGCAAAGTTTCTTCCAGACTCTATTTTATTTTAAGTTCTTTTTATGATATTCTCAGTTATACACAAGGAAATTAAACAGTTAAAATAGTGCATAAAATAGGAAGACTAGGGAACATACTATTTTTAAAGAAAAACATTATTTAAGCAATGGTATAAGCACAAATAGATATCAAACAATGTTTCATTTTCCTAAAATATTTCTATTTTGTATAAATATGAAACTATAATATTTAAAAGATGCTGTGTGAGCAAATAGGTAAAAATCACTGATTCGTTGCTTTATACACCTGTTTGTACGTAAATTTCTGTTACCACACCATTTATCTTTTGAAATGAACAATTTTTCTATTCCCACACTTTAAGGTAGTTATCGCAATATATCACCAATATCAATATTAATTCTTTGATATGTTGCAATATTAAATTTCTTGGTACTTCTCTATTATCCCGTCGACCACTTTTCCTAACAAAAAACTATCGCCAAACTGTAAGATTAAACGCCAAAAATGCAGTCCCATTTACTTGATGTCAGAAGCATTATGCGTGTTTGTTATGTCATCAAATGGTTTTTAATTCGACATTTGGGTGTATTTTTCATTATGTTTTACTGATTTATTAGTTATTTCATTAATTAAAATAACAATTGTGTCCTTAAATTCTTATATTTTATTTATTTATTTATTTTGATATTCCAATGGCAATGTTCTCCCGTTTATTTGGCGTTACAGATTGGCGATAGTTTTTTGTTATGAAAAGTGGTTGACGGGATAATAGAGAAGTACCAGTTTCTGATATCATCCAGCCCTAATGCCAAATAAAGCACTAAAAAAAATAACATTGTTGGTGTGAAAGTGATTATTTAAAAAATATAGATTTGAACTTTCATGAACTATTTTATTAAATCAATACAAATATACTATGCTTAAAATAAAAGAACAAATAAATCTATCTATATATATAAAATCCTAATGAAACGAATTTATGAAATGACTGATTAAATGAATCGTCTGCCCTGAGCTTTCTGCTAACTATTTTTTTAAATGAAAGCTATTAATTTGTAGATGTGCCCGCACTAGTTATTTAAAAAAAATATTTCCCTTTTTATATTTTAACTTTATTTTTAAATGATTTTTATGAAATTTCTTCAAAATGGTGGCAATCAGATTACTTCCATTGTTGCAGGATAAAGAGAAATAATAGAGTTTATTTATCTTTATTGATGCTATTTTCTCCTTATAATAGAAATAAAACTATTTTATATTTGAGTAGATAATGCTTAAGACGTCAAGAAGCTTCATGAACCTAAAATTGAAACCTCGTCATTTTTTAATTCATAAATAGATTCAACTGTATTAATTCGTAAAATGGTAATATTTTCTTTTAATTGCATGAAAATGACATTATCTCCAAAATTTTTCATTACATCAGCTCTGAAATAATACATTCAGAGTAAAATAATACATTCATCTGCGAAAGTGATGTCATTTTTAAAGAAGTATTCAATTGGAAACTTCTATAAAGAGCAAGGCAGAGTTTTAATATCAGAAAGGCGGAATGTTTCTATGAAGAAAAATTAGAGCACTTTAGAAAAAAAAAAAAAATAAATAAATAAAATAAATAAATAAGAAGAAAAATTCTTTTAGTCAGTAAACTTATGGAAACATTTTCGGGAATGAATTTGAAATTTAATTATTTAAGATACAGAAAAAATGAGCAGTAATAGAAGCAGAATTAAAAATGGAAATTAAAATCATTGATGTTTTTAATTATTATTAAAAATATTTTATTTCATTATTTTTTCATTATTAATCTTCCAAAATTAGGTCCATACTTAATGGTGTATTTAAGGAAATGTTATTTGGCACAAAAATTTTGGTTAAAATTTTTAGTGCTATTCACATTAATTTTAAAGGACATTGTAGGCAGGATGTAAGTAAATCCAATTTTAGAAAATGTATTTTTTAGAACAACCGTAAAGGTAAAAGAAAAAAAAGAAGAGAAAGAAAAAAAAAATATTATAAAAATAATGAAAATGCAATGAATGGATCCAAAGATAATCTGGCCATTATGTTTTTATTGAAAAACATATGAAATTATGAGGTCAATAATTTTAGCATTTTCAGTAGGAAATAGATAGAAAATTTTAATGCATCTGAAAAAGAAAAAATATATACTAGAAAATAGAAATTTGTTTTTTCGTTGACGGGTTTTATAATCTTCCGTAATCGAATTCACACCAAAATCGAGTATTTGAGCAAATGTGATCTGGCATTATAGTGTTGTTTAAAATCTTTAGAGGTATTTATATCCATTTTAAAGGATATTGTAGCCATGGTAGCAGCACTTGGAATCACATCCAATTACGGAAGATTAATGTAAAAAAATGAAAGAAAACAGGTTTTAATTTGTTTTAGGCAATCAATAGCCAATTGTGGCAATTCATCTGTTACTAGGTTCTTTTCATTATTGTAACAAACAAGAATTCATTGTTGAGATGGCATTAAATATATATATATATATATATATAAATCATGCTTGAAAATTATTTAAAAAGCTATAAAAAGTCATTCAATTGGGTTACAATTTTCATAAGATTTATTTGAAAATACCTTTTCCTCCCAATTCAATGATGTAAAAAATTGTAAGAAAAAACTCTATTTTTATGTTAAATGTCCGAAGGAGATAAATTGCCAAATATTGTTCCCACCATCATTCATATTGCATTCATTTCATTTAAAAATACAAACCTTTCATTCATATCATTTAAAATATACACACTTAAAATACGTGACTTTTATTCATTTCATTTAAAATACAAGAGAAATAAAGAAATAAAAAAATTAGAAGAAATAATATCATAATCCAAAACATTTTATTTCAGCATCAAAGCAGTGTTTCTAATTTACACACACGGAAAATATAAGCTGCTATTGTTAAAAAATAAAATGCTATTGGCAAGATTTGTACACAGATAACATAAAAGTACTGAAAAACACTAATTTTAATTTGTGTTATAAACGCATGATTTCATTTTTAATACATAGGATTTAATGAAAGCAATATATTTTTCTCACTATACTTTTCTTTTCTTTGTAAGCTTCAACTGTAAAATTCTTTTCTGAAGTATCCTCTCCATAGAATTTTGACGGGTGTACCTAGTATTATAGTACAGGGCTCCCAAATTTTCCCCTTTTCCTCCCCTAAAGTCCCCTTTTTAGAAAAAGGGTCCCCTTTGTCTCTTTTTTATGACTGTAAAAAAATTTGTTAATGTGGAAAAATTGCCGCAGAATGCAAAAACTTTAAAAATTGCTAAAAGTTAAAAAATCGTAGAGGACAAAATTTATTATAATGGGCTAAAACATTGTAACCAGAATTCTTTCATGAATGTCAAAAAATCACTGTGAAATGAAGAAAAACATTAAAAAACGCATTAGAAATCTCATTAAAAATCATTAAAAATTCAATAATTTACAAGACAAAATTTACTGTTATAAAATCGCCGCAAAACACAAAAAAACTCAAATTGCATAAAAAATTAGCCAAAAATTAAAAATCGCTGCACGAATTCCGAATAAATTTTATTGAAAGGTGAGGACAAAATTTATTAAACTGGGCTAAATGATTGAAACTGGATTCTTTTTCAGAATGTCAAAAAATCGCCGCAAAATGTAAAAAAAAAAATTCTAAAAATCATATAAATTGCACAGAATTTAAATATTGCTGCACAAATTCTGAGTAAACTTTATTAAAAAGAGGACAACATTTACTATATTGGGCTAAAAAAAATTGAAACTGGATTTCTTTTACTACTCTGCAAAAAATCACTGCAAAATGTATAAAAATCGCAGAAGAAAAAATTTACTATAGTTAACAATGTAGCCAGATATTCTTTTACAACTGTCAAAAAATTACTGCAGAACGTGGGAAAAAAAAAAAAAGGCTAAAAATTGGTAAAAATTCAGATAAAAAAACTCAATTGCAGAAGAACAAAATATAAAACTTTGCAACCAAATTCTTTTAATTACCACAAGTCAAAAAAAAAAAAAAAAAAAAAAAAAAAAACTGAAATTTGCATAAAAAATCCGTGAAAAATTAAAAAATCACTATACAAATTCTGAGTAAACTTTATTGAAAAAAGGAAAAAAATTACTACTGGGCTAAAAAATTGAAACTGAATTCCTTTTATTAATGTAAAAAATTTGCCATGAAACATGAAAATAAAAAGGGTAAAAATTGCCATGAAACATGAAAAAAAAAGGGTAAAAATTGCATGAAAAATTAAATTAGGTACCTTCCTGCCAAATCTTGTAGCTCTATGTGCAACAGTCTCTTCAGCACACAGATAAACTTCTATATTATTATAGATTTAGTTTTGTTTTCGGTTTTGATGCAGAAGAATATCTCACCTATTAAAGGAAATCTTAATTAAAATTTCTTCTTTTTTTAATACTTTCTTTAATAATATATTCATCAGAATAAATAATTGGAATCATAAAAATAATTTATATATATATATATATATATTTAGTGGATTTAAACATTTTAGGTTTACCTGAGTACGATTTAATAATTCTTTAAAACTCTCTGTATGTGATACACATTTTGTAGCCATTCTATATCAAAAACTGAAGCATAAAATTTCATCAAATGCCCTATTTAATTAGATTTTAGCACATAGAGGTGCTGATTATGTTTTTTGTATATGGCTCAACAGGTGGCACTGCACCTGGCAACAGGTATGCTGCATTTTTTATATTTTACATAAGGTATTTTAATAGGGCAATCTGGGTGAAATTTCATCAAACTTCACATTCAGTTAACTTTTAACATAAATGGGTGCTGATTAGATTTTGGTGTATTTCACCCAACAGGTGATGCTACTGGGTCGCATTTTTAACGATTTCCATGATAGGCAGATATCGGCATGTTTGGGATAGAATTTTAACAAATTTAATATGCAAGATGATTACAAATATTACACACTGTATCTTTTGACTTTGCTTTGATTGATTTCTAATATATATATATATATTATATATATATGTGTTTTTTTTTCTTTGTAGCTATTAATTACTGGAAAGTTTTATGGACACTGTTGGGTATCTTCTTTTTTATAGCTGCTCCTGGTTTAAGCAAGTATGTTTTTTTCTTTCCTAGCCTCTCTTTAGTTTTAACAAATGAAGGGTCAAACAATATTACTACAATAATTTTCTGAGCAAAACAACACCAGTTCACTTAACCTCTTAAGACCCGAAGTTAAAATAATAGTACAAATACTCATTCTTTGCTTTTAAACAAACAAAATGACATCATAGATGACAAAAAATATATATTTTTGAAATCTATTGTTTTAGGGGGCTTGTAATTTAGGTTCACAAATATGAACATAAAATTACTAGCCCCCCCCCCAAATATCAATTTAATTATCAATAACCTAACATTACACAATAAAAAAAATAACAGCTTTAAATAAGTGAATAATCTGCAAATTCTTAAAATTTTTTATTATAAAGTTTTTAAATTAAAGAATTGTGAAAATTACCTACTTTCTTGGATGCTCTGTTTCGAAAGCATTTTGCAAACTCAGGTTAAAATAACATTTATGTTATAATGAAATCGACATCGGTGCTGCCATTTATTGGTTTCATTTTAAAGCAAAAGCATTCAACTTTATAGAAGTGAAGTTAAAATGTAAAAATATCAACCATTTTAGTTTTTATGAGCAAAAGAATCTAGGTACCCATTTGGGTACCCAGGACTCAAGAGGTTAAAATTTAGCCAAAAGTAAATCATTGATTGCCACTGAAAAACTCCGTCAGCCTCAATCAGGGTTGCCAGGCATCTGATTTTTCTAGGACATCATGACTTTTCATAGTATAAATCATTTTGCCTGTAACACATAGTACATAATTTCTTTTAGATCATCCGAAGAGTGAAACTTTTTTTTTGTAATATTTACTAACTAATTTAATTTGTTGAAACCAGCCAGAGCTGTCCCTAGCAAAAGCGAGGCTGACTGCAAGAAGTTTTCGAAGGCCTTCCTTTCTAAACTAGTTAATCCCCCCCCCCTCCCCATTCCCTTCATTCCCACAACGCAATCACCTTTCAATAAAATTTGCTTGGATAGATACATATGCATATGGACAGGAATAAAATGAAAACTTAATTAAATGTTAAAATACACAATTTGACGATAAATTATCTTTTACTTTTACAGTAAAGTGAATATGCTTTACTGCATTAAATAATAATTAAAATAATAGTGTCATTTATCAGAATCATTAACAACAGCACCTTCTTGACAATTCACATTCAGTTCTTGTGCCTGTCAAGAATTGTATCGGGTCAAGCACCACTTAAGCTAGAGTAGTATAATTGTGTCAACTGATTGAGTGTACATGTTCTGCTCAAGAGCATCCATGCCTTGCACTTAACATTTTATTGATAAAATATTTTGTATTTTATAAATAGGTCATACTCACGAAAAGGTACATTTTACGGTCCTGAATGGATAAATATTAGGAAATGTAGCAAATTTCTTTATACTTTAATTCATATGTATATTTGAGTTTTAAGTAAGCTATTCCATACATTTCTGTAAAAATAATTTTAATATTTAACTTTAATCTTTTAATGAATATAAGTAAAAAGTCCCCTCCGTGGACATCACTAAATCTAAAACCCATCATTCATTTCTCTGACATTTAAACAATTTAATTTTTTTAAGGATTTTTTTTTTCCATAACAATTAATTAACCCATTAAGTGCCATTGCTCCCATTTTGGGAACATTGCTTTAGGATTTTTTTCTAATGTGCGTATTTTATAAATTGTTAAAAGGTTCATGTTATCTGCATTTTGAATATATTAGGTTACATATGAATTTTTTTTTAAGTTTCATTCGAATTTTCTATTTTTTAAAACGTGTTAAAAAAGACGAAAAATAGCTTTTAGGCAGTATTCGAAAGAAATATTTAAGGAAAAAAAAACTTTATAATAAAAATTATATCTTTTAGTTAAAATATGTTTATAACAGTGTATTATATTAAACAACTTCAATCCGGAATTAATATGTATAATAGATCAATCACAATTACCGAAAGCATAAGTTGTTCCCAAAATGGGAGCAATGGCGCCTAATGGGGGTAATGTTTTTGAAAACTTGTACATATGCCTCCGTGCATTTGTGGTATTTATTTTTCAATTTATTAGCTATAGAAGGTATAATATCATTCTGAAACTAATATTTTTAGGAGATTTCATATAAATTAGTTCAACTTTTACATTTATAACGAAAAACAAAAAGAAATTACCAGTTATATAAGCATTTTCATTATCCATCTCTTTATTTTTCACAATTACATCATTTTTTCTGACTATTTTACATGGAAGATGATTAAACAATTTTTGAGATTTGGATGATTTTTCGGATGTTCTGGAAATCGTTTGTTTGCCACCTGATTGCAGTATTGTAACATATGAGGAAGATATCTTCCTCATATGTGTGTTGCATAAATTATTTTCTATTACATATTTAATAGAAAATAATTTATGCGACGATTTATCCCATGTTATATTTGGTGGAGTAGAACTTTCTGTAAATTCTAAATCAACAGACAATCAAGAAATATCTGATTTAGTGTCGATCTGATTTAGTTCAGACGAATCTTCAAATTGGAATATGGAAAAAACTAAACAAAATGCAAAAACAAACAACAACAAAAAAATAGTTAAAAAACCAATTTCAGAAAACGAAAAAAATGTAATATAATGCTGCATAAAAAATGTTCAATCATTTTCATGTAAAATAGTAGGACAAAAATGATGTAATGAGGAAAAATAAAGAGGTGGATAATGAATATGCTTATGGAATCGGTAATTTTATTTTTTATTTTTATTATAAATGTAGATGTTGGACTAATTCATATGAATTCTTCGTAAAATATCAGTTTCAGAATGATATTATCCCTTTTATAGCTAAAGAACTGAGAAATAACAAACATAAATGCACGGAGGCATAAGTAAAATTTTTGAAAAAAATTACCCCCATTAGGCGCCATTGCTCCCATTTTGGGAACATGCTATTTTCCCTAAATATTCGAATTTTTTAATTTTTTTTCTTCAGAAATACCTTAAAGACTTTCTATTCATAAACAAAAAACAACTGTTTCATTAAAAATCAGCTTAATATATATAGCGGCGCTTAATGGGTTAAAAGTCTTTAGTTAAGGTCTAACTTAATATTTTTTATAAATGGTTTTATTAATTTTTACTAAGGAATTAATTTATAAACTTTGTCCCTAGCCAAAATAGTTTCCCTCCGTGAACACTGAAAATAAATTTAAATAAAAAGAAAACTGCCCAGTTAAACTGAGGGCATTGAGCTCACAGACTATTCACACTAATTGTATATTATACTCGTATTTCAAAGAATTTGAAATAAGCCCCTTGAAAAATAAAGAAATCGACAATATATTAAGGGGGGTTACAACCCCGTTACCCCCTCATAGTTAACTAATGAACCCCTTAAACTAATCAGGGAAGGCCTCTTATTACAATGAATATATATATACAAAATTTGAAGAAAAGCGGATAATGCTGCTTGAAAAACCCATTTATATAAATTAAGGGGGGATTGGCCCCCCGTCCCCCCCTTTATACTTCACCAATCAATCCCGAAAACTAATCAGGGAAGCATCTTAACCCAATGAACTTATAAACAAATTTTGAAGCAAATGAGATAATTCTGCATGAAAAACCCATTTATATAAATTAAGGGGGGGATTACCCCCCCCTTTCCCTCCCTTTATACTTAACCAATCAATCCCGAAAACTAATCAGGGAAGCGCCTTAACACAGTTAACCTATAAACAAAATTTGAAGGAAAACGGAATAATTCTGCAGGAAAAACACATTTATATAAATTAAGGGGGGGGGATTAGCCCCCCGTCCCCCCCCTTTATACTTAACCAATCAATCCCAACAAAAACTAATCAGGGAAGCCTCTTATTATAATGAATATATATATACAAAATTTGAAGAAAATCGGATAATTCTGCATGAAAAACCCATTTATCTAAATTAAGGGGGATTAGCCCCCCCCTTCCCCCTTTATATTTAACCAATGAACCCCCAAAACTATTCAGAGAAGCGCATTATCACAATGAACCTATATACAAAATTTGAAGAAAATCTGATAATTCTGCTTGAAAAACCCATTTATATTAATTAAGGGGGGATTGGCCCCCGTCCCCCCTTTATACTTAGCCAATCAATCCCGAAAACGAATCAGGGAAGCGTCTTAATCCAATGAACCTATAAACAAATTTTGAAGCAAATGGGATAATTCTGCATGAAAAACCCATTTATATAAATTAAGGGGGGATTAGCCCCCCCGTTCCCCCCTTTTATACTTAATCAGTCAATCCCGAAAACTAATCAGGGAAGCGTCTTAACCCAATGAACTTATAAACAAATTTTGAAGCAAATGAGATAATTCTGCATGAAAAACCACTGAAAAACCACGGGATTAGCCCCCCGTTCCCCCCCTTTATACTCAACCAATCAATCCCGAAAACTAATCAAGGAAGCGCCTTAACACAGTGAACCTATAAACAAAATTTGAAGGAAAAAGGAATAATTCTGCAGGGAAAACCCATTTATA
Organism: Maratus michaelseni; assembly: GCA_963931845.1. NCBI lineage: Eukaryota > Metazoa > Arthropoda > Arachnida > Araneae > Salticidae > Maratus > Maratus michaelseni. The sequence goes on along the minus strand of OZ007592.1, from coordinate 329,002,926 downwards.
TAAATTAAGGGGGGGACTAGGCCCCCCCGTTCCCCCCCCCCCCCCCCTTTATACTTAACCAATCAATCCCAAAAACTAATCAGGGAAGCGCCTTAACGCAGTGAACCTATAAACAAAATTTGAAGGAAAACGAAATAATTCTGCATGAAAAATCCATTTATATAAATTAAGGGGGGGGGGAATAGCCCCCTCATTCCCCCCTTTATACTTAACCAATCAATCCCGAAAACTAATCAGGGAAGCGCCTTAACACAGTGAACCTATAAGCAAAATTTGAAGGAAAATGGAATAATTCTGTATTAAAACCCCATTTATATAAATTAGGGGGGGATTAGCTCCCCCTGTTCCCCCCTTTATATTTAACCAATCAATCCCGAAAACTAATCAGGGAAGCGCCTTAACACAGTCAACCTATAAACAAAATTTGAAGGAAAACGGAATAATTCTGTATTAAAACCCTATTTATATAAATTAGGGGGGATTAGCCCCCCCTGTTCCCCCCTTTATATTTAACCAATCAATCCCGAAAACTAATCAGGGAAGCGCCTTAACACAGTCAACCTATAAACAAAATTTGAAGGAAATCGGATATTTCTATGAAGAGTTATCACTGTTACGTACGTACGTACATACATACATACATACATACAGAACCGGCGGGCACATAAGCTCTCAGGCTTTGATAGCATGTGAGCTAAAAAGTGACATAGATGACAGTACATGCCAAATTATAATTAGGTAGTTTGGAAGAAAGGAAGCCTTTTCATTTTTTAGCTATTACTTTTTGTTCTGTTGTGAAATTATTGAATCTTTTCCAATTTATTAGTTTCATTTGGAGTTTGGCAGAGTTCTCAATGTATACTCCGAGATCATCATAAATAAGATAAGAAAAAGCTAATTTATAATTATAATACAAATTTTAGAGAGCTTTAACAAAACATTGTATTTAATAAAGAGAAATGTCCCATTTTAGAAAACTGAAAACCAAAGTTGTTAAAAATTGAAAACTTAATTTTTGTCTCCTCCATGGACTTGGCATACCCAATTTTACTGATATTGACTAGTTAATCGGCCATTTATCAAACATTGTGTGCAGTATAAGGAGGTATCGGATACAAAAAGAAGTTTGAAAAGTAATGAAATCCTGATACACATTATTTTTCAGAAAATTACATTCTATAAATTCAAAAGTTAAAATTTTTTTTTTTAGCCAACTTTGCCTTTTCTGTGAGAATGTTCCTTAACAATTTAATGAAAAAAAAATAATAATAAAAAAAATAAATAAAAATAATGTATCAACTACACTCAATAATTACTCAACAATCTCTTCTTTTAAATTTTTGTAATGCAAATGTCCCTTTCCCATGGCCTCCATGGCAATGTCAGTATTTTAAAAAATCAAAAACTTGTGAAATATAAAACAGAAAACTTGACCACTAATTTAAGGTTATTAAGCATAAATGAAAACATCCATGTGATTTTTTACATACTTTTGCAAAATAGATTATTATTTTTTTTGCTATTTTGTACTTTTTTTGAAAATGACTCAAATAAATGAATTTTACCATGAAATAAATAACTCGCATCCAAGTAAATGTTAAATGTAAAGTTAGTTTGTATCTTTTTTTCTTTTTTGGGGGCAAGGCCCTGTGCGGCTGTACCTGTTGCACACCCGTAATGTAATGGAAAATTCAATTTCTCTCTCTCCCTCCCTCCCTCCCTCCCCTTCCCTCTTCAACATTTTTCTCCAGCGGCAATCGAGTAATGAGTGTACCATGTCATTGCATGTGGCTTTGGATGTATTTATTTCTATTGATTCTCGTATTAACGCGTTACGTAAGTTTTCGTAGTTAGCTATTTTCTGTATTTGTAAGGTATAAGTATAGTTTTCCTCGGATGTCCTGCCTTTAAACCTATGTTTTCAATGATTTTTAATTCTTCCTTTAGTGATTTTTCTGTTGAACAAACATGTAGAGCTCTATTTATATATGTATTCATGGCTGCTAATCTGTGTACTTAAACTAATTGAAAGAGTAAGAGAAAGAATTGACCATATACAACCAGCACAGAGGAATCTAACATACACTACCCCTATTCCATATATAAAAGGTGTATCTTTAAAAATAAAATGAGAATTAGAAAAATTAGGAAAAATAGTCCCACTAACCCCCAATCCATCCTTCTTCAAATCAATAAGAAATGAAATAGAAAAATATGAAGAAATACAAACAGCAGGAATATACAAAGTAAATTGTCTAAACAGCAGAAATGAAAAAGTTACTTGCATAGGAATGACGAAGAGGAAAATAGAAGAAAGAAAGAAAGAACATATCCGAGATATAAAACTAAATAAACAGTCAACAGCTCTTGCAAGATTAAACGCTAAAACCCCAATAAAACTTGATACCCTACAAATACAGAAAATAGCTAACTACGAAAACTTACATAACGCATTAATACGAGAATCAATAGAAATAAATACATCCAAAGACACATGCAATGACATGGTACACTCATTACTCGATTGTCGCTGGAGAAAAATGTTGGAAGAGGGGGAGAGAGAGAATATTGAAAGCCGATAGGGGGAGCTCTTCAGCCAGCAGTCATGTATATAATGGAGAGGAAGTTGGTTAGAGATCACAACTGATGATGCCCTGGCAGGGGGTGAAAGCGCTTTTGTTAGGCGGTGGAAGTTTTTATTGGAGACTGTTTTTAATTTTTTTAAATGAAGGATGGTTTTAATGGAAATTTTTAACCATGCTTCTTTATAAATAATGTCTGAAAAAAAATTGGTAAAATGTATAAGTAGTATATGTACAGACATTAACAAGTGACACCTATTTTTAATGTTCATTTCACTATTTAGTACTCACCAGTACACTGAGGAACAGAAAGAAGCTTTCCAAGAGATAAAATCTTCAACAAATACAATTAGATTTTTTTGAATATATTTGTTTAACATTGATATTTTGATAGCTAAATAATTTTTTAGTTTGTGTTTTACCATTACAAGATAATTCACATTGAATGATCTCATAGAAATAAACATTTTAAAGTGTTTAAATATTCTTTTAAATTTAATCTCTTTTTTTGTGCTCAAATCTTTTTTTTTTTTTTACTTGCTAAAATTCCTGATTTGGTAAAATAAAACTCTGGCAAACCTGGTTCCAACTTTGATTTGCACTTTTGTCTAAATTAGTTTCCATAGACTGAAGTGGATTTTCTCATTTAAATACACTTAAAATTATAAAGTATAGTTACTATAAATTATAAAGAATAAATCTTCCACATTGCATTTTAATTGGGTAGGAAATAACATTTCAGTTAACCAAGATTTCAGCAAAAAATGTGATTTGAATGATCTTTATTATTGACTGAGGTGTCATTATATAGGTTTTGTAATAAAGATGACAGCCAGTAGCATAGCCAGAAATGATTCTGGGGGGTGGTGTGGATAATAATATTTTTGCTCTAAATTTTTCTCATTTAATCACAGAGTTTTGCAATTAAATAACGTTAACATTCTGTACAAACAAGTGACAAATAATTCAACAGAAAGAGGAACCAAGGATTTTTCATGCCCGTGTGGAAGCCATTTTAGGTAGATTTCGTAAGAAATACTACCTATTACATTCTCCCCTAAGTTGGAATTTTTGAAAAATTTTTGCAATCTACGCCGATCATGACTCCCAGAACTCAAAACCACCCCCAGTTCAAAACTTATTCTATATCTGTCTATCTATCTATCTATATCACTTTTTTATGGACATGATAACTGCAATAATTCTGCACAAATCTCTTCCAAACTGATACATAAAATCAAGGGGCATAAAATCTCGGTCAAATTCGTTAATGGGCAAAATCGAACCAAGGGGGTGGAAATGGGGGGGGGGGGGCTTTTTGTGAAAACAGAAAAACCCCTATAATTTCTTAATTATGATACGTATTGAATCTGTTTAAAGTTACTATTACTTCTAGGAAAAGGACCGAAAATTTATGTATGACAGATTTTTGATATCATCAAAAATGGCCTCAAAGGGGGGGGGGGGGGGGGGGTTAGAAGAAAAAAATTCATAACTACGTCAATTCACAAGATATCAAATCTGCTTAAATTTATTATAAATCCTCTTAATATTTTCTAAAACTTTTATATTGACAAGTTTTTTATAGGACCAACCCTTATAGCAAAAAAAAAAAAAAAAAAAAAAAAAATCCCTGCCTGCTCCGCCGGCAAACAAGTTAGGTTTCGAAGTGGGCAGTTCTAACTGCTGTATATGGCAAAAAGGTCATTTCTTCCGCAATTCCCAACAAACAGGCGCCCCATGGTCTGCATCTTCGAAATTTACCTGTGCCTGTAGGCTGAGCCGTCAGGGATTTTTTTACATCTTTTTTTCTTTCATGTGTTTAAAATTTGTCGTAAATTAAGGTTCAGAAGGTGGGAGGGTGGCAGAGACTGACGAAAAAAGAAACTATTCTCCTGCTTTTTGAAAAATGTGGTAAAATCTTATTTTTGAATATTTAATATTTTTGAATTTTTATATTGCTTTTTATGCTGATATGTTTTAAAAATTGTCATTTTTGACTAAAAATTCTTAGCTTAACTTATTCCATGCATAAATTTTCCATTTTTATAAACATGACTGATGCTGTAGACGTGTAGACTACAGGCACATTTTACATTACCCTGTATTTCGTGTTGCCAACGATTATGTTTTATATTCTAGCATTTGATGCCTATAACCAAGTGATTTTAAATTTCAGTAATTCCTATAAGCTACACCTTTTGTATTTTATGTAAAATCTGATACTTTTTAAAAAAAATATGAATCTTTATTTTACATATTTATCTATGAATTTGTATTTATTTTCAGAAATTCCTTCTTCCATTATGCTGCTGGTGTGTCTGTTGGTGTTTTAGCTTCAATTTCGATTCTTCTTTATATCTTAAGTCGATTTATCCCACAGGTATTTCTCTACATTTCTATTGTACTTTGTACTGCATTAGTTTAGGAAATTATTCTTTTTAACTGTGTGTTGAACAAATGGTAATTTGACAATTGCCCAGTTTCTGTTTGTTTTTCCCTTATGTTTCTTCACAACATTATTTTCCTATTATTCTTGATTTTTACTTCTTCCCATGGCTTTTTTTTCCTGTTAAAAACTTACCTGTTACATATTTTTATATTTAAAAACTAGCAGGCTATGCCCGCGCGCTGGTCTATTTTCCAAATGAACCTTGAATCAAATGAAATGGTGAATTCAACCATGTATTTTCAAATTATATGGATCTTCACCTGGAAAGTCCTTCCGCATTGCTAAGTACAATGCGAATGCTATTGCGTTATTATCTTATTTTATGCGTTATACAAAATTCAGGTTATTGAAAAGTAGAGATGCAACGATTATTTGGCCGAAGCCGAATATTCGGCGCCTTCGGCCTATTTGCCGAATATTCGGCTTCGGCCCAATATCAAGTCGGCCGAATAATACTGTAAGAAATGTTTTTATATTTATACAGTAAAACTTTTTAATTTGACAATTTATATTCATCATGTATAATGAAGATTTTATTTCAAATTAACTAACACTTTTTCCCCCCCTTAACTTTCATATCCTGAATGGGTTTTATCTACCCATTTTTATATGAGAGTAATTTTGGAATCATGTTAAAACTTTTATGCTATATCAATAAGTACAAAAAGTATCTGTAATAAGCTAACGTAATCTCATCTGTTAAATTTAAAATTAATCTATTCAAAATTGTCCTAATAGAGCTATGCAAGCAAATTCTAATTATTCTAAGCATGTTGGGAAGTTTAATATTTATCCCTTGTTACATAACAAAAAAATTCTTTCAATGATATTTTAACTGTACCCATAAAGAACATAAATATATATGATGGATTAGATGTATAACATGGATATTTAAGTTGTATATGCTGCAATACTTAAGGGTTTTTTTTTTTTTTTGGGGGGGGGGGGGGGGGGGAGTAAAATAAGCTTAAAAGTTAAATATAATTTAAGTGATTTTTTAAGTGTGTTACTAGTATTAAAATTGAAAGAAATGTAAATGCTAAATTCTTTTAATTATTATATATGTATGATTTACATAATATTTTCAAGAACATCATTGTAATGGTTAAAAAATTTATATTTGCTTTAAAAAACAAAGTTAAAATGCTTTTGATAAACGTAGATTATGTTGCAGAAATAATAATTCAGCATTTTCAGGTGATAGTCTATTTTTTTTTTCCATAAATGATAGCTGCTTCTGAAAACGATCGCTCACTATATATGGTACTTCCTGATGCAGAAAGGTATTTTTTGGCTAATTGTGAAAGGTTTGGAAAGTTTTCCGAATTTTTCGCCTACCACTCCAAAGGACACTGTTGTCTTTCTAGAAGTGGCTGGGAAAGAAAATTACTAATTTCTTTCACTTCTTCACATTGAGGGTAATTTTCTGTAGATGTTTCACTCTGCGATTGGCTTGCAATTTCATTAAAGCATGCCCACATATAATTTAAAATTTGAGTTTGAAAAGGTAGAATGGTTATGTTGGAAATATTTTGTTCAGATTCTGTTACTGGTTTCATACTGTGTCTTACTAGCCTTTCTTAGTCTTACTATAGCAATTAATTTGGACTTTACATCTACATCCTTTGATTCATCTTTGTTGAAAAAGAACACTTTAAATGGGGTCCAAAACAGTTGCAATGAAATAGTGTTCCTTGTCTTGAATCGATGCAAAATGCTTCTCCAAATTTCTTAGAAGAGTGTCTTTCATTGTACCTACACAAAAAAAAAATCTTCAGATTTTTCATCTGAAAGTTGAAATTTATGTTTTCTAGTACTTTTAAAATTTTGTCATTATTTTAAAATGTAACAACAACATACATAATATCTATTAAAATGTAATTAGACAGTACCTAATGAGAAACTTTGGCTAAGAATTTTTTTTTTTTTTTGGTTGAATTGTGTTACTGAGGCAAGTTTTAGGCCGAACATAGCCGAATATTTTTTCAGAATAAAATAATACTTCAAAAAATTAAAAATTTGCATGTAAATAATTTTTTAAAAAGAAAATAATGTATTTTAATAGTGAAATATACAAGAATTGTGCATATAGTACATACTATATATTGTTTTTAGACGAAAATGAGTTCATTATTCGGCTATAACTTGGCCGAATATTCGGTATTCGGTTATTCGCCCAAATCATTATTCGTTGCATCACTATTGAAAAGCAACTCTTTAATTTGATGATTTATATTAGAATTTGGTAGAGAAATGTAGCCGTTGTGACCAACAGAAATTAAATGTTCTCTGAGTCGCCACACTACTAAAAAAGAGAGCATTACAAACAATTTTTGCAGAGATTGACCATTGAACTTAAATAATGTTTGGGTTATTCATTTTCGTTTGTTAGTTCTTGAATTCCGGGGCTTTCAGTTTGGTGCTATGTGTGGTTCTGGTAGTTTAAATACAATCTCGATCTAGGTTACATTATATTTCATATTATATTATACCCATCTTCTGACAGGTCTACTGCAGTTTTCTATCTTTTGATTCCAGCAGATAAATACAGTGAAAAATGTGATAAATTATTTGGACACAAAGAACAATGTTTAACTTTCATATTTAAAAGAAATGTGAATCATAAAAGAATGGGTTTTTAAAACTGAATTATTTGAATAAAATTTAAATAACGTTATTTTCACTGCCTTTTCATTTTATATACCAACTAGCATATAACCCCCGTCAAAAATGACGGAATGTTACATTTCATTTTCATAAGATTTCATACAAACAAACAGCATTAAGATGTTATGAAATAATATTCAATACACCCATTGCTGGGTTAACACATCTCCGGGCCCGCTAGCGGTCCCCCAATTACATCGGGGCGGTGCCTTGCATACAAACCTCGTAAAAAGCTGCTCTAATACTTCACGAGGCAGCGCTGCAAAGCATATTTTTAAGCGATATTAAAAATTTCGAGTCATTTCGGCAATCTGCGTCATTTTGACCTTTTAAACTGCCCTGCTATATCAGAGTAAACATTTCATTATTAAAATTCCGATTTCACAACTGTATACAACTGTAATAAATTTCGATGATTAAAATAATTTATTTTATTTTATTTCTTGATTAAATCGCATCTATTAATTGTATTAATATGACTGATAATTTTTTTTTCACTACAAAGTTACTATGTTAATTTTCAAAATTTTATCTGCATTGATATAAGTAATACTTGTTGTACCACAGTATTACATTATATTCCTTATATTTTAATTATGTTTGATATAAAATATTCATTTTATTTACAATGCAAGCAAAATTGATTAAATACAGAACAAAGTGCAATTTCGACAGAAAGTTTATTTGCCAAAATAATAATTAAATAAATTTTAAAAAGTTTATCTGAAATTAAAATCTGATTTTTTATAAACATATCTAAAGAAATATGTGATAAATTTTGATCATTAAAGATCATCTTTTATTAAATAAGTATTTTTTTTTAATTCTCTTATTAAATTACAAATTTACACTACAAAGTTTCTACTATGCTAAAATACAAAATTTTATTTCATTGATATAATTAATATATGTAGTACACGGTATTACAATTACATGTTCCTTATATTGTAATCATTGATATAATTAATATATGTAGTTCACGGTATTACAATTACATGTTCCTTATATTCTAATCATTGATATAATTAATATATGTAGTACACGGTATTACAATTACATGTTCCTTATATTCTAATCATTGATATAATTAATATATGTAGTACACGGTATTACAATTACATGTTCCTTATATTCTAATTACATTTTATAAGAAATACAGTGACCTCTCACTTATACGCGATGTTCAGTAATTACTTTTTGTACCACTATTTTAAAACAGTAAAATTCAATTTATAAATTCTGCGATTAAATAAGGAGAAAATTACTTTAAAAAGGAACTGGTGCTGAAAAATCATTACAGTGTATTACGTATAAGTGAGAGGTCACTGTATTCAATTTAAAATTTTGTTTATATTAATCTCCGATAGATGGCGATAAAGGCTCACAACAAATGAACAAATTTTTTAGCGAGTATCACGGAGGAAAGTAACTTTCTCCGTTTGTGATCGCTTTCCGAACGGTTGCATTCATGGTTTAATATTTTAAACGTTCACGACGAATGAATCATTTGTTTGTTTACTTTCATGGAGCAATAAACCTAATTTCAACTGAAGTTATCTCAGAATATAAACATAATTTAATGTAAGGCATGTCACAAACATTAATTTATTTTGAAAGACATGATTTCAAGTAGGATAAATTATTGTTTAGTTGTATATGTTAGAATAGATTCTTCATTAAGCCTAACATGGCGTTTAACTACGGTCGACTCACAGACCAGAGTGGTACAGCCCAGTACTGTTACAGACACTTTCTCGCCTTTGGATTTTATTATAAGTAAGATTGCAAACATGTAACCATTAACCTGGAAAAAACCCCTCAATAACTGATTATGGTAAAAAAAAAATAATCCTCTAATATGCATCAAATAAAATATTCCTAATCTTCCTTAATGGGGTCCACAGCCAAGTTTGAAGTCAAACCTTAGAAGTTTTTGCAATGATATAGTTACAAATGTACCAGAGTTAGCTGTAAAATGAAGTTAATTACACGCCAAACTATGTTCCATTAAATAATGTCACATTGCTGTCTACTGAATTATAGATCTTTCACCAATAAAACTCCTTGAGAATGATAAATAAAGTTAGTTATGCAAAATCAATACTATTAATGTCGGTAAACGTCTGTCTGTGTGTGTGCATGTGTCTGTGTGTCTGTACCCGCAAAGGCTTTGTGACTAGGCGACGCACGGAGAGCGCTCGAGTACCGAAAAATTCGTAAAAACGGCGCAGAGCTCAAGTTTGGCCGTGTCGGGAGTCCGACCCGGACACGGGGAGTTATTAATTAACGAAACTGTTTTAATTGATCGAATCTTTTCGAATCGAAACCTAAGCGGCAAAAGAATGCGAAAACCACAAAACTGCTCCTAAGCAGGTTGCCAGCCGAGACGAATCTCGAAAAAGGCAGGGATGCCAGGAGCAAAGTTAAGCCGAAAACTGTACTACGTGCTTTTAAACAGACTCGTATCTCCGAAAGTCTACGGCCCAGAATTTCGGAAGTGGTATGGACGGAAGCAGGACAGTGTCCGGTTTCATAAATTCGAAAAATCATTTCCGTACGACAGTTAGAACCGAAAAAATCCTTTAAAAATCGATCGGTAAAAAATAATTTTTTAATTCTTTCCGCACGCAGCTGGTAGAGACCGCAAAAGATTGCCGCGACATATGTCTGGAACGATGAGAGGAGGATTTTCAAGCGACGAGGCGTAAATTCTTTTACAGAGGTCATGTGACTTTCACCTGGGTTTTTACAGAGGGGGGGCCTATCTCCGAATCTAAGGGGCACAGTAATTCCAAATTTTCACAAGGCGATGCAAAATAGATTCTGCTTTCAGAATATCTAAAAATTATTCTCATATCTTCATTACGAGTCAATATATTGTTTAATTGTATAATTAATCATTATTTGTATAATTAAAACAAAAGAAAGATTTCTATTACAGTGCCAGCTAGCTATTATGGATTAGTAAATTCAGATTCAGGGACCCGGGTCGGAGGTTCGTTCGGTTAGAGGTTTATCTTATTCGAGGTTTTACAAGATTCGAGGCACCAATGTAAATTAGGGGCCCGCTAGCGGGCGAAGCCAGCTAGTGTTTAGTAATAATCTTTTTTGTGAAGTCTTGAACCGAAGATTTTTGTGCCTTTCTCTGATACACATAATAATTTGGAAAAATAAATAGGCTTTCTATTTCTTTTATTTTCAAGATTACATTATTCTCCAGTCTGTTGTCTAAATAAACCCCATAATGTACATAATCTGTTAATTTATTACTAAGTTTAGTGGCTCGGGCTGTGTGTTAGCTGAAATTGCTTTATAATAATCAAAATTTTATCTAATCTGAATTCCAGGTACTTTTTCTCTTATCTAGGTTAAAATGATAAATCAGCAAATATTGTTCCTTGGCCACCATTGGCATTTCAAAGTATTTTTCGTACATTGCATTTTTGGTGATAGTAAAATAACTGTTGATTAAAAATATGTAATAGTAAATATTCTTTTTTGTCCGTTTGCTTCATAATGAAAAACCATAAATTTATTAATCACGGAGTACAAATTCGGTGCAATCATATTCACCATCAAGACACCCTTCAAATATAAAAGAAATTTCCAACAATATAGTAAATACACCAATTGATGGGTGACCTGATTGCAGAAGATTAGGGCAATATGTTTAAAAGCCTTCAAAAAGTAGAAAAGATATGCAAAGAAAACTAAAAAGAAATGAATGGTGAAAGATTTTTTAAATGTGTTATAATAATTAGTGTCACAGACATTTACACTAAAATTTAAATATTTGACTCTATTTTTATAATATTAACTGTTATTTATGTAATTTACAATTGAATATAAAAAGTTACTCCAAAAATGTTGTCGTACACTTTTAAAAACACATGAACATGCATTATTGTGACCGATGTCCTGCTTATGCCTTTTTTGACTTAAAATCAAGTTGTTTGGCGACAAAAGTAAAATCAAAATTGTAAAATAAACAAATAACATGTGACTCAGAATTGCAGTGATTTTTATAATTACATCTGCTAGCTTCTTCTGTAAGTCACATGACGCAGGAGTTAGATAAAAATAAAAATTAAATCCTAATAATATTATAAATCTGATTGTGCGCAAATGTTAGGCTGAAGCCAGCGTCAAAATGGAGCCTTTAATGATCCTGTATTTTTGCATACAGATTGATTATAACCCTCATTTGAACATAGGCTGGTTTCTGTTTATTTTATTCAAATATTTTTCTTAATAATTCAAAATTTCGTTTTTTCATAGAGAGTAAATGGACATTTTTTTCGTATAATATTTTAACATGGTTAAATTTACTTTACCGTTGCTAATACTTTATCGTTGCCAAAACTAATTCAAATTCCGGAATAATAATTTTTAGTCAGCAATTTAGTTTCAATGGAAAAATGTTCACGTGAAAAATAAAAATAAAATAAAAAAAAATAAAGAATTAAAAAGATGATTAAATAATATTATTAGAAATAAAACTTACTTTTTTTTAGTTTTTGATAATAATACAAGGTTTCAATATGAGTAACCATAGGAAACAGGCGAATATGACGCCATACATCAAAAATAAAGCGGTTATCTTTGATTGGTGAAATAAAATGATCTTGGGTTTTTTTTCTTCGCTTTTTTCTTTTGTATGGTAATAATTCTTGGTGTTTTACCGTCTGCGCAGGGCTAATATAACTATACCATATTTTTTATTTAAATTTTAAAAAAGTAAAAAGAAGTTTCAAAAGAAAATGGTCAGCAATATGCTCCGCAAAATTATCCATATCGAAAATGATGTCATGGATAGCGAGAAATATTTATTTTCATTCTTAAAACTAAAAGAAATAACTCGATTACCTAAAAAAAAAATTACGAATGTTAATAGTTCCATTTTTGTTGATAAAAACTAAAGCTTTAATATTATTTCGTTAAAGCAACATAATTTCCCCTATGCCAGTACTGAAATTAATTGCCTGGAAAAGAAAATTAACAAGAATTATGTCATTTAAAAAGGGATTTCTCTGCGGGAAAAAGAGGCGTCATATTTGAAATAAAACGGGAATTTTCCAATGTGTTTTAAAATGAGTGTGAATCAATTCCTTACATTTATAATACAAGGATCAGTAAGTATAGAAAGTAGATGAGTTTCACGCCATATTTATAACGAAAAATTTAAATGTTTTTTTATCTATACTGATTATTAAGCATGAATATTCGTTATATACAGATGAGAATTTTCTGCTAAAAATCGCATCATAATTTTAAGAAAAGGAAAATGAACACGAATCTATGTTTGTATTTCGCAACTACTCCTCACTGTAAAAAATTGCTGCAGTAAAATTACTGCAGCAGAGATTCCAGGCAATGTCCATAAGAAAACCGGTTTTGTGACTAGATAAACGAGCTTTGTTATTAGATAAACGGTTTTTGCCCGTAAAAACATGAAGTTTACTGAAATGGACCGTTTACCTTGAAAAGGGGGCATTTCCCGTAAAATTACGGCAGCAATTCACGGAGAATGCCCGTGAATTTACAATTTTCATTTACAGTGCCAGAATATCGAACGCAACGAGATTTACTTTATACCGGTTATCATTGATCCGAGGATGTTACACAAACTGTCATAATTTTAAAAATTAAATTAGATGCCAAGATTTTTTTTTCTTTTTTGTTAATTTTAACGAAGTTTCTCTAAAAACGGAAAGTAAATTACTCCATATTTGTGTATAAAAAAAGGAGAAATAAAATAGATCTGTATATTTTTTACACTATTTTCTCATTAAAACTGAAAAACAGAATTGATTTTCACTTTGAATAGATGGTGAAAACAAAATCTTGATTTCAGTAAATTATCCGAAAAATAAAAACATATTTTCACATATTCAAACTTCATGAATCAATTTATTCTGGAGAACAAAAATTGCCTGTCAACATACTGTCATTTAGAAAATAAGATTTGTTTCAGCTATACATTAAACCAAGGAGGCAGAACTGAATTTAAAGAAAAAGCCTGTACTATTTCCAATTAATGTTTTTTTGAATGATGGCTGTTAAAACGTTTCACAAAGGCGTTAAAAGAAAAATTGTTTATCAGGTAAAATTGACATTTGTTTTTACCCAATTCGTCTATTTCCACGATTTTATTTGGCCCTCCTTTTTGCATTGGTTACAATTTCATTTTCGCGATTATTTGGCATAAAATTTCACTTTTTAAAGACTGAGTTATGTCAAGGTCCCTATAACAAAAAAATACCGTATTGTCGCCTATGAAATGTGATAAATAGTTAGTTAATTTTAATGTTTTTAATTATTGGGAGTGAAATATTTTCTTAATTAATGTATTTATTCTTCTTTTAATGTTGCGTGAACGAAGTCACGGGTAACAGCTAGTTAAAAAATAAAGAACAACTCAAAAGTAAAATTATTACTCGGATTTTATCTAATAAAATTTTCAGATGCATTTTTCTTAACCTCACGCAAATGATAAATCGCCAAATATGTTTTCAATTACAATATTTCATATTGAATAATTTTTTAAGCATTGCGGACATTCCTTTTCACGTATAAATTAAATAGTTTCATTTTATAACATTATTTTTCATTAAAACTGTTTTGCTGATTTTATTTTAAATAAAATTAGAAAGGTTTTCTTTTATTTTTGAGGTGTTTGTATTGTTTTCTAAATGATATAGCCATTTCAATTCTTTCACCAACGATAATGATCGCCAAAAAATAACCAGTGGTAACCTTTTTGTCCAAAATAACAGAACTGTCCATAATAATTCTAACTAATCTATGTAGAATGTTGTGTTATATACTAAAACTTTCCCTGAAAAATGATCTATCGAACAGTGCAAGTTCCATCAAAATCCATTCGACAGAACTCGAGTTATAAGCATTCTGAACAAAATTTCCGTTTGTATTTTATATATATAGTAGATGAGTCCATGAATGTGTCGGAGAGTTTTGTATTGCTGAGCAGGGAAAAATAGTTTTTTTAATAACTACATAAAGAACCTTTCTTCTGCTTATGTATTTTCCTTCGGAAATTAAAAACAAACAATGACAAAAAACCCCAAATAATTATTTGCTAGAGCTAAACTCTATTAAAAAGTAACTTTTATCTATTCCTTTATCAAAATCATTTTTTTATGGATAAGGTTTCTTAGCATTTAGTGCAGTACAGATAATTTCCTCATCAGTCACATTTTCTACAAATAGGACGCCACCATCAGAAATTATCCAGTTAATGGTTTCTCAATCTTGCAATATATCTATCATATATGACATATTTTTTGTCTTGTTAAAGTTAGAAGTTGAGATCTTGATTTTTTTTTCTTTTTCTTTCATTTTTTTTTTCTTTAAACTTAATTTTAAGTTTTATCCTTTATATGTAAATTGAGTATGGATTTGAGGGAGTATATATGTGGAATTAGAAAAAATTCTAAACAATGTTCTAAAAATTATGTAAAATTCCTTTGAATATTAATAAAAGAGGCTGTAAAATAAAATTTAATCTAAAATAAAGTATTTTTCTTCTTATTAATGTGTCGGTGGGCTTCAAAATAAGCAAAAATTTACCGAAAATATAACTTTTTGCAATTATGTAAAAATTTCTTTTATATATATATATATATATCCTAATCCTAATAATATTATAAATCTGATTGTGTGCAAATGTTAGGCTGAAGCCAGCATCAAAATGGAGCCTTTAATGATCCTGTATTTTTGCATACAGATTGATTATAACCCTCATTTGAACATAGGCTGGTTTTTGTTTATTTTATTCAAATATTTTTCTTAATAATTCAAAATTTCGTTTTTTCATAGAGAGTAAATGGACATTTTTTTCGTATAATATTTTAACATGGTTAAATTTACTTTACCGTTGCTAATACTTTATCGTTGCCAAAACTAATTCAAATTCTGGAATAATAATTTTTAGTCAACAATTTAGTTTCAATTGAAAAATGTTCACGTGAAAAATAAAAATGAAATAAAAAAAATTAAAGAATTAAAAAGAAGATTAAATAATATTATTAGAAATAAAACGTACTTTTTTTAAGATTTTGATAATAATACAAGGTTTCAATATGAGTAACCATAGGAAACAGGCGAATATGACGCCATACATCAAAAATAAAGCGGATATCTTTGATTGGTGAAATAAAATGATCTTGGGTTTTTTTTCTTCGCTTTCTTCTTTTGTATGGTAATAATTCTTGGCGTTTTACCGTCTGCGCAGGGCTAATATAACTATACCGTATTTTTTATTTAAATTTTAAAAAAGTAAAAAGAAGTTTCAAAAGAAAATGGTCAGCAAATGTCAATAATATGCTCCGCAAAATTATCCATATCGAAAATGATGTCATGGATAGCGAGAAATATTTATTTTCATTCTTAAAACTAAAAGAAATAACTCTATTACCTAAAAAAAATGACGAATGTTAATAGTTCCATTTTTGTTGATAAAAACTAAAGATTTAATATTATTTCGTTAAAGCAACATAATTTCCCCTATGCCAGTACTGAAATTAATTGCCTGGAAAAGAAAATTAACAAGAATTATGTCATTAAAAAGAGATTTCTCTGCGGGAAAAAAAGGCGTCATATTTGAAATAAAACGGGAATTTTCCAATGTGTTTTAAAATGAGTGTGAATCAATTCTTTACATTAATAATACAAGGATCAGTAAGTATAGAAAGTAGATGAGTTTCACGCCATATTTATAACGAAAAATTTAAATGTTTTTTTATCTATACTGATTATTAAGCATGAATATCCGTTATGTACAGATGAGAATTTTCTGCTAAAAATCTCATCATAATTTTAAGAAAAGGAAAATGAACACAAATCTATGTTTGTATTTCGCAACTATTCCTCACTGTAAAATATTGCTGCAGTAAAATTACTGCAGCAGAGATTCCAGGCAATGTCCATAAGAAAACCGGTTTTGTGACTAGATAAACGAGCTTTGTTATTAGATAAACGGTTTTTGCCCGTAAAAACATGAATTTTACTGAAATGGACCGTTTACCTTGAAAAGGGGGCATTTCCCGTAAAATTACGCAGCAGTTCATGGAGAATGCCCGTGAATTTACAATTTTCATTTACAGTGCCAGAATATCGAACGCAACGGGATTTACTTTATACCGGTTATCATTGATCCGAGGATGTTACACAAACTGTCAGAATTTAAAAAATTAAATTAGATGACAAGATTTTTTTTCTTTTTTGTTAATTTTAATGAAGTTTCTCTAAAAACGGAAAGTAAATTACTCCATATTTGTGTATAAAAAAAGGAGAAATAAAATAGATCTGTATATTTTTTACACCATTTTCTCATTAAAACTGAAAAACAGAATTGATTTTCACTTTGAATAGATGGTGAAAACAAAATCTTGATTTCAGTAAATTATCCGAAAAATAAAAACATACTTTCACATATTCAAACTTCATGAATCAATTTATTCTGGAGAACAAAAATTGCCTGTCAACATACTGTCATTTAGAAAATAAGATTTGTTTCAGCTATACATTAAACCAAGGAGGCAGAACTGAATTTAAAGAAAAAGCATGTACTATTTCCAATTAATGTTTTTTTGAAGGATGGCTGTTAAAACGTTTCACAAAGGCGTTAAAAGTAAAATTGTTTATCAGGTAAAATTGACATTTGTTTTTACCCAATTCGCCTATTTCCACGATTTTATTTGGCCCTGCTTTTTGCATTGGTTGCAATTTCATTTTCGCGATTATTTGGCACAAAATTTCACTTTTTAAAGACTGAGTTATATCAAGGTCCCTATAACAAAAAAATACCGTATTGTCGCCTATGAAATGTGATAAATAGTTAATTTTAACGTTTTTAATTATAGGGAGTGAAATATTTTCTTAGTTAATGTATTTAATGTTCTTTTAATGTTGCGTGAACGAAGTCACGGGTAACAGCTAGTACATATATATATGTCAATGTATCGCCATATACTTGACAGAAAATGTATTTTCATACCTCTTAAAGGAAAGTAATGAAATTAACATAACATATAATGAATTTCAAACGCATTTGTCTCAAGACTGCTCAATGTGTGTAAATTTTTTTTGAAAATTGTTATTACTACTAAGGGATAATCTTGATACATTCTACAACAAATTTGTGCATATGTTTCAGAATGTTGATTTATTAAGGTCCTCAAAGCAGTATTAAAACCTATTAACATGTAAATTTTTAATGAAAATTCAGTTTCATGCCACTTTATTATTATTATATATTTTTAAATAACTGTCTGCCAAATAAAAAAAATGAATGCTCATTTTTTTAATAGTCTTTTTAGTAACAAAATGTAAAAAAAAATGAAATTTTAAATGCATGGAGAATTTATATATATATATATATATATATATAATTCATTAATAGAGAAAATTAATTTTTTCAATAAATTGATTTTTTTCTACGATTTATTAAATTCATGGTACAGAACACTTGTTGGTATAACATTAATAATGGAAATTAATTTTTAAAGACCACCGTCCCTTTAAAATACATGTTTTAAGTTATATTTAAGAAACTTGTATCCTGTTGATACTGTATAATATTGTTTATTTATGAATATTAATTATTTTTTTTATTTTATTTAGAGAAGTGCTTCTTATGCAGTTCTAGTGTTTGGCTATTCATTTATCCTCTATTTTCTGAAACTGCTGTATCATCATTTTCATGAGATTGTCACACAGTATATGGATATTGTCCTCGGCTATTGCATTGTTGCAGCTTTCTTGAGTTTTGTGGTCTGTTACCGTATAGGTCCAGTAACCAATGAACGAACATTAAATATAATACAGTGGTCAATGCAGGTAAAATAACTGTTTTCTCTTGAAATAAATTTTGAATGTTGTTAAAAGGTGACTTTAACCCATTTGGGACCGCCGTCTCGTACACGAATTTTATTTGGTTTGTGCGACTTTCTTTTTAAGGAATTATTTTTATTTATTTAATCATGGAAATGCTCTAATTAAATAAGACAAATATTACCTTTCTTTATTACTGGTACCAAAAAAAAAAAAAAAAATGTATAAACTTTTTGAAAATGCATATATGCACCCATGGTCCCAAAGGAGTAAACATCTTAATTATTTAAAATGATTTCTTACTATAAAAAGTAAAACCATTTTTTACATTTTTGTTGGAAATTAAAAGGGAAGACTGTAATTTGTAGAAAAAATTGAATGTGAAAGAATTATATATGAGGCATTAATTATGGATATTAAGGATGAATTCCATAAAGTTAGATTTTTTTAAAAAACATAACATGGAAGACTACAATAAGTGGTGCAATTGATTACAAGGTATATTTTGCCTCTAATACTCTGAAATTTGTTTTATAAAACAAACTGATAGACTGATGATAATATTAGATGTATATATTTAAACTACTGATTCTCAAAACTTCTATTTTCTGAAGTTCACTCTTAATATCTGCAACACCTCATACTGTCATTATTGCAGGGTTGGCCTTCTTTATAAAAGGGTTTAGGTGGAGCAAACATTTTGGGTCTTACAAGGGAACCACTTTTGGTTCAGCTCGCACCTACCATCGAGACCTGGTGCATTTTTTAGCTCTAAACATAAAAGTTAGAGAACCGATAAAATTTCTCTGTTAAAATCATATTTTATATATTTTTTATACTTTTAATTTTTTATTATTGGATTTTTAATTGTTAAGTTCCTGCCAAAAGAGAGTTAAGTCGCCAAATATGGTGCTAAATTTTTTTCGCCTGCTTTATCCCTGGAGTATGTGTACATTACATATTAGAATTAACTCAGATCGCAATTTGTTTGATAATTGATAGCATAAGAAACAAGAATTAGTTTTTTTTTCTGTGTGGACGATAAATGTATAAATAGTAAATATATTTCTGTTAAAATCTTTCATGATCATTAAAAACTATTTTTTAGAGAAATAAATATAAGCAAAAAATTTTCTTTTATGTCGGATGGAATAGAGTTTTGAATGTTTTAAATAAAATGTCGTATTAAATATTGTAATATTGTGTCTTTTGGCAAAAGTAAGCTTAAACTGTGAGATATTGCTATTTAGTTAAGTTATTAATTATAAATTATTAGTATGAATTAAAAATTAATTAGTTAATATTTTTATGAATTAAATAATATTCTAAAAATGAAAGGCTATATTTAGCAGTAAAATGTATGGAACTACGCCAACAACTATTACAGAAAATGAATTTGAAAAAATGTAAAGGAATTTTATCTGCAATCGAAAAGTTAGTCTTCAACTCTGAATCCGATGATTATTTTACGTTAGATTTTATGGATAATATTAATATTAACGAAAATATGGATATTTCTAGCACTGACTTTTCCCCATCTAATGATTTAAATGACCTGTTGGTTGAATTTAATAAACAGCAAATGGAAAAAATACTTGTTTTTTACAATTCATGAAAAAAAAAAATTGTACAAACAAAAAAATTATTCCCGAGAGTGCAATATAGTAGTTCCATAATAAGAGTTAGGAAATATTTATCAAACATGGGAATTACAAAACATAAATACAGAATGATTAAAACTGCTGTGCTGAGGAAATTAAAAAAGGTCAGAGAAAACTGTCTACTGGTGCATGATATTGACCTCAAACGGTGGGTAAATGTTGAATCTAGAAAATTTGGATTAGGAATTTTTAAATGTTCTGAAAATTTCATTTGGTCTTGGAAGAAAAAGTAAGGAATTGTTTCTCGGAAAGTTACAAAATTTGTCACACAATTCAGAATCTAAATATAGAATAGAATGAAAACTGAGCAATCGAATTCATATTGCAAGTACAAGATACGTTACCGACATTTAATTCAGGACAAGTTTTTGTTGGCTGTTCCAATAAAAGCAGTGTTTCATGTTGAAGACTTTAAAAACAACAGTTCCTTTAAAATCATACTAGTTTATTCAAAATAAGATAACTAACAATAAAAACAGCATGACTCTGCTGTTAAATGAACAAACTAAAGAAACTATAAAATGTGCAGCTACATTCTTAAAATAATAACCAGCACAGCAGGCAGAAGGGTGAAAGGGAAGCACATCATAGAAAGTCCAGCCTTTTAAACAAACTCTCAGCATATATTTTGCATAAACATGTTGCCATTTAAAGTATACAAACTCGTATCTGAAACGCCATTGGCTACTTATACAAAATGTTGCGAGCAGCCGATCACGGTGAATAACGCAATCCTGAAATCACAGCTACTGCCTGTTACTAAGTAACGTATTTTCATTTGAAGCCAATGAACAAAACGAAAATGCCGGTCATTTCAGACACGCAAGTATGTCTATTCAAGAGATGGTGAAAAACAGAAATGCATTGATATAAAAGTAAGTACTTTTATCTTAAACTTATTTAAAGAGAACTTTAAATTAAGGATGTATTAAATATGCATTATATAAAATTCTGAATAGATGCATAACAGTTTTGAATGCAGACCAAGGTGGCTTTAAATACTGTATTGCAAATGATCGGCTTCTTTCAGTAAAAGATGAAAAATAGCCAATTTGAAGCAGGAAAAGGGTACTAGTTCAGTAGATAAGGGCATTATTTCAAGAGAAAATAGTACTGTGTTTCGTAATGATAAAAAAAAAATATGTACATTTTTGGTATGATAAATAAAGTAACAATGTTAAATGATTTTATGAATAAAAAAAAATAATTAGATTATAACATTATTTCACAGTGTCTTGGGCTTTTACTAAAGAAATGAGGAAGTTCTATAATTTTTACAAGCTCTTGAGCTCACAGATTTAGAAATACTGTATACAAAATTTTTTTTCATGAGATCGCTGAGTATAGATAGAGGTACACTTTGCTATTTTCAAAAAGGGCAGGGTGCTGCGCTCCTAAGTAATGACAATAGATGGAACAATAAAACTGAATAAAAACAACTGAACAATACAACTGATACAACACAACTGAAATTCGGTAAAAGGGCCGGATATTCATTACATTCTTAAGAGAAAGTACAGTGTACTTCTCTGTACTTATATTTTATGATAATTTAAAGAATTCAGACTTTGTTTTAAAAAGTTTAACTGGGCTTTTAAGTGAAAGGAAGTACTGTTGAATATTGTTAACAAATGTGGTCAGAATAAGTAAAAAAAATGGTCAAAGAAATCCAATAGGCTTTCAATTTTTAACTGCAATGAAACAATTATTTGTTGGACATGTTACTAACACTTCTAAGTGTATGCAAGTACTGTACTGTGATTTTTTAAAATTGTTTTACAGTAAGAATAACTTCATTTTCAACATAAATTATGACAACCTTTTTATTAAGCAAAAGCAATTTTTATTTCGTAATGTAACCTTTTATGTATGATTGTCCCAATTATCCGGATTACACCCAGAACACACTAGTCCAGATAATTTGGAGTTTCACTGTAATTTTATGCCTAGGAGATGTTAAAGACATTTTACAAATTGCCTGGTATTGTATGAGTAAATGTTTATTCTTTTTGTTATCATAGGCTCTATCTCTGTTGCTGGTGTTTTTTAGTTCAGAATACCGAGAGGTTTCAACTGCTGTCATTTTAGTGCTTTTGGGTATAAAAATAATTCCCATTCAATGGATCAAATGGATCAAACGCATATGGTAAGCTTTTTATTTTCCATTTTCATATGTATTGTTTCTTGTAGTATTAATTTTACTTGCATCTTAACAATCCTTTAAGAAGTGCTTAATGATTTAATATTGTATTGCTTCACTTATTTTTATTAATAGATCTGCTGTACTAGGATAAGTTACAGGATACTACACCCTAAATAACAAAATGATTTTCTAAAAGTTTTAAAAACTTTTATTTCAAATTGATACAATTAAAATTTGAATTGCATTGAATGCTGGAATATGTACATGAGTTTGAAATTTATGAAAAGGCAAATCAACTAACAACTGAGTTTTTTCTGAATTTGGATCGGTTGGAAGTGTTGTACTAAGCTCTGTGAGATTTTTGCTACCGGCAAAATATGTGTAAACAGATTAAAAGAAACTTCTAGCAAATTAAAGCCTATAAATGTTCTGAAAAACAGCCTAGAGGTTCGATTTCTCTAGTAACAAGCAATGAGTACATAACCATTACTCGATATGGTATGATAATTCTGCAGTCCTTGTTGCTTCCTCATTTTTAGGAGCAAGCCCTGTAGGAACTGCTAACCGTGGTGTCGAAAAGAATTCCTAGAAGAATTATTCAAATTCCTAGATCAGCCGCAATACAAATGTACAATACAAATATGGGAAGTGTAGATCTAATGGATTCTTTACTTGGCCTTTACCGACATACATTGCAACACAAAAGGTAGTATTTATGCATTTTCCATCACATATTAAACATAGCGGTAATCAATTCCTGGCTTTTGTGGAAAATGGATCCATATATTGAAAACTTTTAAATCCTCTATTTCTACATAACTTTATTTATCAAGGCTCGTCAAATTCAAACAAAAAAAGAGGTAGCATCACAATCTTTTGGAGAACCAGCTTTGCAAAAAAAGGGTAAAAATACAAGCTGCAACTGAACTGCGAAGAGATGGGGGTAACCACTATCCTGCCAAAACTCAAGGAAAATATGCAGTTAAATGCCATCTACACTATATGGCCAATGATGACCAGTCACTTGCGATTTTAGACGCTTGTTAAATATCTAGAAAAATACGTAAGGAATTGTCCTGAAACTTCAGGCGTGTAAACAGCATAGTTGACATCATGTATTTCAACGAAGACTTTTTCCTGAAACCCCATAGAGGGCCGTCAATAAATTGCAGAAAAACTAATATTTTTTGGATAACCCTGTAAAAACTAATATCGCAAAAGCGTTGAAACGGTAGCACATGCTTAGGAGGTTTCTTTTAATAAACTATGTTCATTTTTATGAGGATAGCATGTATACTCGTGGAGAAATTAAGATTTTTATAAAAACAATCCCAAATTTCACCAAGTGTTTTGCTTATAATATTCAGAGTTCTTAATATAAAATAATGTTTTTTTCAGGAACGATGACAAACGACATTATATATAATACCCTGCAATCAGAATTAAAAAATAATAAATATTGGATGAAAAATGAGCAGGTTTACTAAATATTTTTTCATTGCGCATGCGAGAATTCAATCAAATTATACTGTGCATAATATATTAGCTAAATGTATGGACCAACTTTTGTGAAAGTCACGAAAACATAGCTTGAAAATTCTGATAGTAATCGTCGATAGAATAAGCTCGAAATTCGCTGTTCCCAAAAGGAAGCAAAAATATGAGGGGTTGTATCAAATATATAATGAGAGACACTTCATTCTTATTATGTCAACTTTCATAAGCTAGTATATTTGGATACAACCCCTCATCTTTTTGCTTCCTTTTGGGAACAGCGAATTTCAAGCTTATTCTATCGATGATTACTATTAGAATTTTCAAGCTATGTTTTTGAGACTTTCACAAAAGCTGGTCCATACATTTAGCTAATATATTAAGCACAGTATAATTTCATTGAATTGGCGCATGCACAGTGAAACAATATTTAGTAAACCTGCTCATTTTTCATGCAATATTTATTATGTTTTAATTCTGATTGCAGGATATTATATATAATGTTGTGTGTCATCTTTCCTGAAAAGAACATTCTTTTATATTAAGAACTCTGAATATTATAAGCAAAACACTTGGTGAAATTTGGGATTGTTTTTATAAAAATCTTGATTTTTCCACGAGTATACATGCTATCCTCATAAAAATGAACATAGTTTATTATTAAAAGAATCTTCCTAAGCATGTGCTACCGTTTCAACGCTTTTGCGATATAGTTTTTACAGGGTTATCCAAAAGATATTCGTTTTTCTTCAATTTGTTGACAGCCCCTTATGGGGTTTCGGGAAAAAATCTTCGCGGAAATATATGACGTCTATCATGTTGTTTACACTCCTGAAATTTCAGGATAATTCTTCAAGTATCTTTCCAGGTATTTAACAAAAGTCTAAAATTGCAAGTGACTGGTCATCATTGGCCATATAGTGTATATGGATCTTTTGAAAAAACTAGGTACATTTGTGCAAGATGCAAAGAATCATTATACCCTGAATGTTTCAAAGCTTTAGATTCCTGATAAACATATATTTATCGGGAATTTTGTATTTGTAATTAGTATTTTTTAATTTCCTTTTATTTTATTGTGATTTTTTTAAACTTAATAATTTTCTAAAATAATAAAACAAGTATTAAACTGGTCGGATGTGTCAATCCCAAAACTTTCTTCTATCTCACACATGTTTTGCATACACTAAAAAGAATCAGCACCAATTTATTTCAAGGTCTAATTGATTCTAAAGTTTTATTAAATTCTGTGCATTAGTTTTTGAGATATGACTATTGCTAAAATTGTGTAAATCTTGCAAAAAGCAGCATAGCAGTGCCACCTGTTGGGAGATTTAGACCAAAATTGAATCAACAACAACTTATGTCAACGTCAAACTGAATCTGAAGTTTGATGAAAATCCGTTCATTAGTTCTTGAGATATAGTTATCGTGTTAATAATGAAAAAGTACCATAGCAGCGCCACCTGTTGGATATTTACACCAAAACATAAGCAGCATCTATTTATGTCAGTGCATGACAGAATTAAGTTTTATGGAATTTCGTGCATCCATTCTTGAGATATAGCTATCATAAAAATCAGGAAAAAAGTGGTATAGCAGCACCACCTGTTGGGATATCTACACCAAAATGTAATCAGCGTCTATTTATGTCAAGGTCTAACTGAATCTGAAGTTTGATGAAAATGAGTGCATTAGTTCTTGAGATAGAGCTATTGCGGAAATCTCGAAAAATGCAGCGTAGCAGCGCCACCTGTCGGGTGATTTTCCCCAAACACTAATCAGCACCAATTTATATAAGGTACTAACTGAATATAAAGTTCTATTAAATTTCGTGCATTAATTCTTGAGATAGAGCGCCCACAAAATTTTTGTCACATACAGACAGAGTCACAGACTCACAGACAGACATTTTCTAAAAACTATCAAATCTTGTTCAGGACCTTCTAAAACGTATAAATCCGTCGAAAACCGGAAGTCGAAAATTTTCCTGAATCCAATACTTTCTTCTTGTAAAGATAGAAGAAAGTAAAAATAGAAAAATATTGCTATCAACATTTATTACTTCTATCTTTACAAGAAGAAAGTATTGGATTCATGAAAATTTTCGACGGATTTATACATTTTAGAAGGTCCTGAACACGATTTGACTATCTTTAGTGTTCCGTACCAAGACGCAAGCGCTGTTGTAGCAGCGCCACCTATAAAAAAAAGAGTTAATGAGTGAGCAGTGTTGCTCCAAAATTTGTGTAGAAAGGAGCCGTGGTGATCATGCTCTTAATGTTGATTGCATTTTTGAGTTTAATGAAAAGTAAATAATAAAAAGTGTGTTATACAGTCCACCAAGCTTCGAGCTATTTCTTGTGTGTGAAGATGTGGTCCTGGTCGAGCGTGAGCGTTATTAAGCGCTCTATGGATTAAAATTGCGTGTGAACTTACTTATTTCCAACAAAGAAGTGTGCTAATTGTGTAATAAGTGTTGTGCCCCTTTGAAAGAATGGAATCATTCAGAGGATATAGGTTTATTGGATAAAACCAAAGGAAAGTGAAGTAGGTGCATGAGCTTTTCTGGTCATTTACTCCTATAAATAAATTGTGTTATTTATATATATAATTAATTTGAGTTAAGAGCTAATTGTGTAGAGTTTGAATTTTGGGTTGCTTTTCAAAATGTTTAAAAACGCGAGAAAAGCTGATTTGCAGATTGCTGCAACAGAGTTGGGTGTAGAAATAACAGACAAAATGACAGTGCCAGAGTTGGCTAATATTATAAAAAATTCTGAAAAATTCAAAAGCGAACCTGACTTTGTAAATGATCTCATAGATGGGATAATTGAGGACCGGAAAGAAGAATCGGAAATGATCGAGAAAAATAGGCAGCTTGAATTACAGTTAGAACAAATTAAATTAGAGAGGGCGAAGGCTGAGTTAGAATTGTCGCGCATTCGAAAAGAACCAAAAAATAAAGATGCCGACTCAGAAAATAAAAATGAGAATTGCGATTCTTTGGATTCGTTAATAAAAAGTATAAAAACCTTAACGATTAGAGTTCCGAGCAGACCAGAGGGGTGGGGTCTTTTTTTTACTTCTTTAGAAAGATCATTTATAACAAAAAATGTCCCAGATAAATTTAAAGCCGAGATTCTTTTGAATTTATTAGGTGAAAAGGCGTCAAATGTAATTTCTTACATAAGTGATAATGAGTTAAGTGATTATGAAAAAGTAAAACAAATCGTATTAAGAGAATTTGAGCCGACTCCCCAAGCGTGCTTAGAACAATTCAGAAAAACTACTAGACAGGCAAATGAAACTCATGTGCAATTTGCGTCGCGGTTGACAACTAGCTTTGACTATTATTTAAAATTGAGAGAAGTGTCTGATTTTCAGAGGCTAAAACAATTAATTGTATCGGACAAATTATTTTCAACATTAGACAAAGAAACTGCGTCGCACATCAGTGTTAGACAATCAGATAAATGGTTTAACCCAATAATTATGAGTAAAGAAATAGACATGTTTTTTGTATCTCGAGGAAAACCGCTAACTGAAGTTATAAATCAAAAGTCATATAATACGAAAAATGTATCTAAAATATTTCTATCTGATTGCAAGAGTTCTAAATGCGTTGTTTGTTCCGAAATTCATCCCTTATACAAATGTAAAAGTTATTTAGCGTTACCGATATCTGACAGAGTACAAGTAGTGAAAAAACATAATCTTTGTTTTAATTGTTTATCCAGACACCTCATTAGTAACTGCAAATCACATTTTTCTTGTTCCTTATGTAGAAAAGAAGGAAAAACGTTACGTCATCATATTTCTTTACATTATCCGAGAAATTATGACTCATCACAAAATGTGAGTGCTGTTGGTGCCAATGGAAATGAATTTCTCCCCCCCTCTGCCAGATCACGAGACGCAAATTTGTCAGTAGAAGCGCAGATATTTCAACCTGCTAATTCGATGAGTAATCAAAACAATAACTCCGTATTTTCAACTAGAGTAATAAATCAGTCAAAAATCGTTTTGTTGAGTACTGTAAATTGTTTGTTGAGAGATGAGGAAGGAAATAATTATCCAGCGAGAGCTATTTTAGATCAAGGAGCTATGAGTAATTATATGACATCAGATTGTGCTAAAAGTCTTAATTTAAAAAGAAAGAAAACGAATTTGACTGTCAGCGGAATTGGGAATACTTTTACAACAATTAAATTGATAGTTAATGCTACGATTTCTAACTTTGAGGGAAACTTTGAAAAACAATTGGATTTTTTTGTTGTAAATAAAATTACCGATTGCATGCCGTCAAAAATGTTAAAGATTGATGTGCCAGAATTAAAATTTATAAAACTGGCAGATGAGAACTTTAATATGCCAGGTCATGTAGATTTGCTTTTAAGCGCTGAAATATTTTATGAGTTGTTGCTCCCCGGCCAAATTTGTCCAGTTAATAGTAATTTAATTTTTCAAAATACGGTTTTTGGTTATGTAGCTGGCGGAAGTGTGCCCGATGCATCTCACGGAAAGTTGCACTGTGGTTTAATACAGGATAATACTGGGTTAAACGAAATTATGGAGAAATTTTGGAAAATAGAAGATGTGCAGATTGAGGTACCCAAAAATAAAGAATCAATAATATGCGAAGAGCACTTTGAGAAAAGCACTAAAAGAGATAGTACAGGGAGGTATATAGTAAAAATGCCATTAAAAGAGGACCCAATGTGTTTAGGGAAATCAAAAGATATTGCCCTTAAAAAATTAAATTCGCTGTGGAGTCGCTTTTTAAAAGATCCTGAGTATTTGGCGTTATATAGGGAATTTTTACGCGATTACGAAAGATTGGGTCACATGACAGAAATTTCAGGAGCAGAGGAAGAAAATGGGACATATTACATACCACATTTGGGAGTTTATCGCCCTGATAAAAGTACTACAAAGCTTCGTGTAGTTTTTAATGCCTCTTCACAAACAACACTAGGGAATTCTCTTAATTCCTTACAATATAACGGTGGGATGATTCAGGAAGACATTTTTAACATAATGACAAGATTTCGAAAAAATATTTATGCGTTCGTGGCTGACATTAGACAGATGTATAGGATGATTTTAATTGATCCGAGTCAAACTAAACTTTTGAGAATTTTGTGGAGGGAGGGAGTAAATGAACCAGTTAAGACTTATGAGCTCCAAACGGTAACCGATGGCACAGTAAGTGCACCTTATCTCGCGACAAGGGTTCTTGTCCAATTATCAAGAGATGAACGTGAAAATTTTCCACTGGCGTCTCCCGTTTTAGAGACAAACTTCTATATGGATGATGTTCTAAGTGGTGCGGACACTATAAGTGAAGCAAAAAAGTTGCAGGACCAACTGGTAAATTCTCTGAAAAGTGCAGGAATGTTCCTACACAAATGGCGTACCAGTTGTAAAGAGTTAAAAACGGGTCCAGATGTAACTTATGACTTTCAAGAAGCCACAAAGGCGCTAAGTGTGTCATGGAATCCTACCTACGACACTTTTACATTCCACATTCAAAAACTGAGTGTGATTCCGCCTACAAAGAGGTCAGTGCTATCAACAATAGCTCAAATCTTTGACCCTCTTGGAATTTTGGGTCCTGTAATAACAAAAGCAAAAATATTTTTGCAGAGGCTATGGCGTTTAAATTTAGAGTGGAGCGATCCACTTCCGGAAATGGAAGCACAACAATGGCAAAGCTTCACAGAGTCCATGCCCGAAATAAACTGTGTAAATATAAAACGGTGCATTTTAATACCAAAAGCAGTTCATATTGAATTGCATGGCTTCTCTGATGCTTCCGAATCTGCTTACGGATGCGTCATATACTGCAAATCGACATCAGAGGATGGAGCATTTGAAGTAAACTTGGTTTGCAGTAAGTCTCGTGTAGCACCCCTAAAACGTGCTACAGTGCCGAGGCTAGAACTGTGTGCAGCCGTTCTCTTGGCGAGATTGATGACAAAGGTGAGGAGTGCCTTACAACTAGAGACGATTGACATCTACTTGTGGAGTGACTCGATGATAGTGCTTTCCTGGATACGAAAAGAGCCTTACTTATTAAAAACTTTTGTAGCAAACCGTATAGCAGCAATACAGGACTTAACAACAATTCAACAGTGGCGTCACGTATCATCCGAGAACAATCCTGCAGACCTTATTTCACGAGGTATGGATCCCGAGAAACTGATTAACAATAAACTGTGGTTCAAGGGTCCTGCTTTTCTGAATGATCGAGAGTATCCCAATCGTGAAATTCCTACATCCGTCATTAGAGACGAACTTAAAAATCCAGAAGAGTGTGATTTATCTACACTAATATCAACAACTAACACATTTATTTCAGAGTTATTTTGTATTACTAATAATTATACTAAACTGTTGCATGTTTTAAGTTATCTTTTCAGGTTTGTATACAATGCTAGGAATCCAACTACAAAGAGGTTAGGGCCTCTGAATACCGAGGAGATTCTCAAAGCAGAGCTCTTTATTGTTAAATCTACACAAAAGTCGGAATTCCCGGAAGAGCTGAAACATTTAATTCGTGGGAAAAGTATCCCAGAACGAAGTAAGATAAAATGCTTAAACCCCTTTTTAGACAGTAATGGGCTATTAAGAGTTAATGGCAGAATAAAACATGCCAATGTAAGTTATAACAGTAAATTCCCAATTATCTTGCCTAAGGGACATAAATTAACAAAACTCGTTTTAGAATCCTATCATAAACGATATTTTCATTTAGGCCCTACTGCGTTGCTACATTATGTTAGACAAAAGTTTTGGCCAGTTCAGGGTAAAGCAACGTGTAGGAAAGTAGTACACGATTGCATTAAATGTTTCAAAGCTAAACCAAAAGGAGTTGAGCAATTAATGGGAGATTTACCAAAAGAGAGGGTCACACCTGACTTCCCATTTAATTGCTCAGGCACGGATTTTTGTGGGCCATTCCTGGTTAGATATAAACACCAAAGAAAGGGTGTCTATCATAAAATGTATGTATGTATTTTTATTTGCTTAGTTACAAAAGCCATTCACCTCGAAATTGTCACCGATTTAACATCGGAGGCTTTTGTAGCTTGTTTAAAAAGATTTGTGGCTCGCAGAGGTTTATGTTCAAAATTATGTTCGGATAACGCCACAAATTTCACAGGTGCGAATAAAGAGCTTGCTAGGTTACACAATTTGGTTATAAAACCAGACCATGAACTTGCTAATTATATGTCAAGTGAAGGAATTGAATGGAATTTCCTTCCCCCAAGAGCCCCTAATTTTGGCGGCCTCTGGGAAAGTGGAGTGAAGGCCTTTAAATTTCATTTTAAACGGGTCTTAGCGAATTCCAGATTGACTTATGAAGAATTCCTAACGGTAGTTACCCAAATAGAAGGAATTCTAAATTCTAGACCACTTGTACCTCTGTCGTCAGATACTGATGTATATGATGTGTTAACCCCTGCACATTTCCTAATTGGTAGACCCTTAAATACTGTTATAGAGCCAAATGCAATTGATGTTAAAGATAATCGATTATCTAACTGGAAAAAACTCACAAAAATAATCCAAATATTTTGGAAAAAATGGCATATACAGTACCTTAATAATTTGCAACAGAGGTCCAAGTGGATGGTAGAAAAAGATAACGTAAAAATCAATGAGTTAGTGCTACTTAAGGATGAAAATCTACCGCCTCAAAAATGGGCATTAGGTAGAATAATTGAGCTCTATTTCGGTGAAGACAAACGAGTCAGAGTTGTAAAGTTAAAAACTCAATCTGGAATTTACAAACGTCCAATTTCAAAAATTTGTATTTTACCTATTAATGTGTAGTATTATATTATTTTTTTTATTATGTGTAATTCTATGTTATTGTTATGCTGTGTTTAATTTCTATTTGTATTGAAATGACTGTATGGTTGAATGAAACCATTCAACGTGGGGCGGAATGTTCCGTACCAAGACGCAAGCGCTGTTGTAGCAGCGCCACCTATAAAAAAAAGAGTTAATGAGTGAGCAGTGTTGCTCCAAAATTTGTGTAGAAAGGAGCCGTGGTGATCATGCTCTTAATGTTGATTGCATTTTTGAGTTTAATGAAAAGTAAATAATAAAAAGTGTGTTATACAGTCCACCAAGCTTCGAGGTATTTCTTGTGTGTGAAGAGAAAATGTCTGTCTGTGACTTTGTCTGTTTGTCTGTCTGTATGTGACAAAAATTTTGTGGGCACTCTATCTCAAGAACTAATGCTTGGAATTTAATAAAACTTTAAATTCAGTTAGTCTCTGATATAAATTGGTGCTGATTAGTTTTTGGTAACAACAGAGCTGCCAACTGCTACGAAAAAAAACGTAGTTGCTACGATTTGGAGTTAAAAACTACGATGTTGCGAAAATTGATCTACGATTAATAAAACTACGATTTTCTGCAAAAAGACGCGAATTTCGTCAAAGGATCCTGGAAAATAACGCAAATTTTGTCAAAAGATCGCTGAAAAAACGTGAATTTCGTCAAAGGATCTCTGAAAAGACACTAATTTCGTCAAAGAATCTTGTAAAAAGCGCAAAATTTGGCAAAGGATCGCTGAAAAAACGTGAAATTCGTCAAGCGATTGCTGAAAAAAAATGCGAATTTCATCAAAGGATCGCTGAAATACACGAATTTCGTCAAAGGATCGTGGAAAATAACGCGACTTTCGTCAAAAAAACGCTGAATGCGAATCTCGTCAAAAAATCGTATAAAAAACGCGAAATTCAGTGAAAAATCCTATAAAAAACGCGAAATTCGGCAAAAAACCGTTAAAATAACGCGAATTTCGTCAAAGGATTGGTGAAAAATGAGAATTTCATCAAAGGATCGCTGAAAAACACTAATTTTGTTAAACGATCGCTGAAAAGGCATGAATTTTGTCAAAAGATCGCTGAAAATACGCGAATTTCTTCAAAATTTACTGCATTGAGGTAAAAGATTGAAACCATATTCTTTTTACTAATGTAGAAAATTCGCCACAAAACGTAAAAAAAAAAAAAAAATAAAAAAAAAAAATCAATTTAAAAAGTGTATTAAAAAAATCCAGAAACTGGCTTCAAGGTGCATAACTTCAGACATAACAGGTACCTTCGTGCCAAATCTTGTAGATCTGTGTGCATCGCAGCAGTCTCATCACAAAACAGCAGAGACAAATATCTATATTTATTGTTATAGATATAGTTTTTCATCTGAAACAATATATTGAACTAACTTTTGAAAAATGAGATTAACCTGATCTGCAATAAAAAAAACCAATTAGCACAGACCCAACATGTGGGCCTTACCAGACCTGATGCAGGACATTTTAGACAAATTTAGACATTCCTCTCCAGAAAAATATCTATAGTTTCGTCACGGGAGGGAAATCCCCCCCCCCCCCCCCCTCCAATTACCCTAGAATTTTTCAGAAAATTCATTGTGAAGTTCAGAAATTTAGCTTAGGACCAGACAGAGCATGAATTGAATGGAAAGAATTACATTTAATCAATCCTACCTACAACAAGCAAAAACAAGTAGGTAAGTTGATCGAAGATTGCTCAAAGGGTTTCGTTTAATATTCCCTTCTAAAACACTTTATCCTTTCTTTAATAAATTCAAACAAATTTCATTTAGCAGCAACAACAAAAAAAAAGTCATGTTTTTTATAAAGTAAAAATTTACCGGTCTATTTTTTCGTTTTTTCGAATATCTGAACCAGCTGGATAGCGGGCCAAGCCCGCTATTATATTCTGTCATAATAATATCCGTCATACGGACTAGATGCAATATTTAAAAAAATAATTTCAAAATTAAACAAATTGTACACCTTCAAAATGTTAAAATATGTGAATATTTCCATAATCGGATTTTTTATCATGATTCAATATGTTTCTCAAACTCATATATTTACTATTATCTATTATTTATATTGATACTCACTTTGTATTATTCTCAAACATTTGAAAAATTAGTTAAACTTCCCATATGACGAAAGATTTTGTTTTTAATTCTCTAATGACGTGATATTAATACACATACTCATACTCCTTGTATTATTGAGAAATCTTAGACATTTTCCGTTTTATTACGACTATGACATCAATCAATTTTATTTCATATTTATCTTTTTTTCAATAGGTGAAACTTTTTATTTCATTTTCATTTTTCACGTGAAAATCGTCTGATAGAAAATTAATTATTGTAGAAAGAATTTTATTGTGGATTTTAAATCTTTGGCATCTGCTATAACGAAAAATGTTTAAATTTAATAGGCTGATAGAATTTAGGTTTTTTATCTCTATTTATTAAAATAATATGAATTTTTCAAATTTTAATATTTTGAGCTCTTCACAGCTGATATTCAGATTTATACACGAAGTTTCAACTCTGTAAGTTACATAGTTTTCGAGAATGGCTCTGTGACGGACAGACAACGGAGCGGGAGTAATAGGGTTTTGTGAGATGAACGAAACCCTAAAAATAGCAAAAACAAGTCTCCTACTTTGTATGCTTATGCATTACACATACCTTTAGTTGATTAGTATTTGTTCGCTTAAAATTTGCAGTGTAAAAAATAACCAACCAACCAACCTCCAGATTAATTTGAATTTGGTGTGCTACAATTTTCATTTTCAAAGGTTGGCAGGTCTGTAACAATCGCCCAGCATGTGGCGCTGCTATGCAACATTTTGCAGGATTTACATGATTTTAGTAATAGTCATATCTCAAGAACTAATGTACAGAATTTAATAAAACTTGAGTTTCAGTTAGACCTTGATATAAATTGGTGCTGATTCTTTTTAGTGTATGAGAAACCTGTGTGGGATAGAAGAAAGTTTTGGGATTGACACATCCGACTAGTTTTAATGATGTAATGAAAATGTATTTGTCTACATGTGCCACCCTTAGCTACATCAAGCCTCATATGAGGCTCGTAAAGAAAAATTAGAAAGAGCGGCATTACAAAAAAAATTCTTTTTGCACATGGTTTATAGTGGTATTTTAGAAGCATTAAATGTTAGAAAGATTTTTTTCTCTACTTTTATCATAATTTGATGATGGTTAAATAAATTGTATAAATATTGCAAAAAATGCTTATGTTTATGAAACAGTGAATAGACTGCCAGACCCTTAGCTACATCAAGCCTCATATGAGGCTCGTAAAGAAAAATTAGAAAGAGCGGCATTACAAAAAAAATTCTTTTTGCACATGGTTTATAGTGGTAATTTAGAAGCATTAAATGTTAGAAAGATTTTTTTCTCTACTTTTATCATAATTTGATGATGGTTAAATAAATTGTATAAATATTGCAAAAAATGCTTATGTTTATGAACAGTGAATAGACTGCCAGAAAATATACATGAAAAAATCCCTTCTCTCGCCGAGCCTATTTTCTTCTCTATCTTACCAAGGCCCCTATACTGGAAAAATGCATATGTGTTATATTTATTTTGCCAGACGTAACAGTCAAAATTATAAAGTATTTGCCAGTCAAAAATAAAACTGCGATTGTAAATATATTAGCTAAAAGCCATAAATCCTGATGTTATGTAAAAAAAAATGCATACTAAATTAATGTTATGTATTATTATATTGTGCTCCTATATTATTTAACATTTTTTAAGATGTTATGTAGTTAATAAATGTTCATTAAATTACTGTTTTAAAAGCGATTTGCCATTGATAATGGCAAACATGATTAGTGACAGGGGTGATTGTGTTCAGGTTATATACCTGAACTACCTGTTACCCGTGACTTCGTTCACGCAACATTAAAAGAAGAATAAATACATTAATTAAGCAAAATATTTCACTCCCGATAATTAAAAATATTAATAATTAACTTACTATTTATCACATTTCATAGGAGACAATACAGTATTTTTTGTTATATTTACCTTGACATAACTCAGTCTTAAAAAAGTGAAATTTTGTGCCAAATAATCGCAAAAATGAAATTGCAACCAATGCAAAAAGGTGGGCCAAATAAAATCGTGGAAATAGACGAATTGGGTAAAAACAAATGTCAATTTTACCGGATAAAAAATTTTACTTTTAATGCCTTTTTGAAACGTTTTAACAGCCATCCTTCAAAAAAACATTAATTGGAAATAGTATATGCTTTTTCTTTAAATTCAATTCTGCCTCCTTGGTTTAATGCATAGCTGAAACAAATCTTGTTTCAGTATGTTGACAGGCAATTTTTATTCTCCAGAATAAATTGATTCATGAAGTTTGAATATGTGAAAATATGTTTTTATTTTTCAGATAATTTACTGAAATCAAGATTTTGTTTTCACCATCTATTCAAAGTGAAAATAAATTCTGTTTTTCAGTTGTAATGGGAAAATGGTGTAAAAAATATACTGATCTGTTTTATTTCTCCTTTTTTATACACAAATATGGAGTAATTTACTTTCCGTTTTTAGAGAAACTTCGTTAAAATTTACAAAAAAAAAAAAAAAAAAAAAAAAAAAAATCTTGGCATCTAATTTAATTTTTTAAATTCTGAGAGTTTGTGTGACATCCTCGGATCAATGATAACCGGTATTAAGTAAATCGCGTTGTGTTCGATAGTCTAGGAGTACTTACGAAATACAAACACATGGTCAGATTTTAATATAATAGATTCGTATTTGTTTTCTTAAAATTATGATGTGATTTTTAGCAGAAAACTCTCATCAGTATATAACTATTACTCATGCTTAATAATCAGTATAGATAAAAAAACATTTAAATTTTTCGTTATAAATATGGCATGAAATTCATCTACTTTCTATGCTTACTGATACTGATCCTTGTATTATTAATGCAAGGAATTGATTCATACTCATTTTGAAACATATTTGAAAATTTCCGTTTTATTTCAAATATGTCTCTTTTTCCCCAGAGAAATCCCTTTTTAATGACATAATTCTTGTTAATTTTCTTTTCCAGACAATTAATTTAAATACTGGCTTAGGGGAAATTATGTTACTTTAACGAAATAATATTAAATCTTTAGGTTTTATCAACAAAAATGGAACTATTAACATTCGTCATTTTTTTTAGGTAATCGAGTTATTTCTTTTAGTTTTAAGAATGAAAATAACTATTTCTCGCTATCCATGACATCATTTTCAACATGGATAATTTTGCGGAGCATATTATTGACATTTGCTAATCATTTTCTTTTCAATCTTTTTTTACTTTTATAAAGTTTAAATAAAAAATGCGGTATAGTTATATTAGCCGTGCGCAGACGATAAAACACCAAGTATTGTTACTATAGAAAAGAAAAGAAAAGAAATAAAGAAAAAACCCAAGATCATTTTATTTCACCATCAAAGCATATCCGTTTATTTTCGATGTATGGCGTCATATTCGCCTGTTTCCTATGGCTCCCATGCATATTGAAACCTTGTATTATTATCAAAAACTAAAAAAAGTACGTTTTATTTCTAATAATATTATTTAATCTTCTTTTTAATTCTTTAATTTTTTTTAATTTTTTTTTTCATTTTTCAAGTGAAAATTTTTTAATTGAAACTAAATTGTTGAGTAAAAATTATTATTCCGGCTTTTGATTTAGTTTTTGTCAACGATAAAGTATTAGCAACGGTAAAGTAAATTTAACCATTGTAAAATATTATACGAAAAAAATTTCCATTTATTCTCTATGAAAATAACGAAATTTTGAATTATTAAGAAAAAATATTTAAATAAAATAAACAAAAACCAGCCTATGTTCATTTGAGGGTTATAATCAACCTATATGCAAAGATACAGGATCATTAAATGTTCCATTTTGACATTGGCTTCAGCCTAACATTTGCACACAATCGGATTTATAATATTATTAGGATTAGGATTCAGGTATTTTTTTCATTTTCAGTACAGAAATTCTGGTTTTTCTGATAGTTAAATTCATAAAATAAGATTAAAATATCAATTTCATATGGTTGCTAAACATAATTAAAATTCATATTTTTCATAAGTTGACCTCCTGTAATAAATTATATGTTCCCTCCCTCCTCTCTCCACATACGAAAACGTTTTCTCACTAAAATTTCAGGCATTTTTTCACGAACCCATAATCACCCCTGTAGTGAATAACAAGCACTTTTGGTGATCTATCTTCCTGACAATGATAATAACCAAGTACGCAAGCACTAAATTTACTGATGACTTGTTTTAAAATTTGATTCCCTAAGTATTATTGCATGGGTTGCATTTGTTTACACTTACATCAAGAAAAGATCGTGAAGGAAGTTGTTATATAGAATTTTACGTAACAGAATTATGCTAAACTGTGATTGGCTTACAGGCACAATTTTTTATTTTTTTGACAATAAATAACAAACTTCATCGCTTAAGAACTTGCTTTGCAAATGACTAGAGTTTTTTGCACAGGCCAAAATTTCCAGGCTCTGCTCATACTGAAACTTTATTGGCCTGTATAAAAGCTAAAAGTTTGTCCCGAGTCCATACAAAAGTTTTGTTGGCCAAACCATTTATATTTTTGCAGTTTGTGGCCAGTGCAGTCCGTGCAAAAATCAATGAAATCAGGCTTGGCCGGACTGAATTTCTACAAAATATGCTGATGTTCCTTAACCATCATTATCCTACAATTAAAATTCTTTTTAAAATATTGCATACATATTTATGTAAAAAGTTTTAACCACAGCATTTTTCAAATCATTGGTATGATCCATGGAACACAAAATAACAATATTAATGATCACTCAGACAATTATGTATATGAACATTCATCATTAAAAACATTAATGTAGTTTAAAATGAAATAAAAAGATGATTAAAGAAATTTTTAAAGCTCTAGAAAGAAAAAAAAGGTTGATTATAAAAAATATTTATTTGTAATTTATTAAATCAAGTTAAGTTTCTAAAGGTTTCGTAAAGCAAATGTGCAATATCAATTTAGTTTTATTAAATAATAATAATAAATAAATAAAATATGCCAGTGTGACATAGGCTCGAGCCTGGCAATAATACAGTTCAGGTCAGGAAATTTAGCCCAAGCCTGCTTTGTAGCTGTGCAGACCTCTAATGTGTGTCTGTTTATGATTAACTGGACAATAAACATATTGACATTTTTTTTAGTTTTAATTTTTAATTATATTATTGTCTATGTATTTATTTTATTTTAGGTATAGATGTTTCCCCCCTAAAGTGAAACTGCTCTCAGAACTTGAGTATATTGAGCAAGGACATATTGAAACCAAAAGAGCTTTAGAAGATTTGAGAAAATATTGTACCAGTCCTGACTGTAAAGTTTGGAGAGTGGTTCGAAACTTGAAAGATCCTATTAGGTAATTTTATTTCTGTATTATTTTTCTATTTTGCCATTAAATTATTTGTTTATTGCATTATTTAGATTAGTTAGCTATTACTGTTTATTTTCTTTTTAATCTTATTATTTTTTTACTTCTATTATCTTATTTTCTCTTCTTATTATTTTTAACTTCAATACCAGTATTATAATTTGATAATAATTGTAAACCATTTGTTTTTGAGTAAAACAAAATGCATTCTTAACATATTTAGAACCTTTACCTTCACTTTTTTTCTCTTTCTTAGTCTATCTGCAAGCAACGCGTATAGTGAAAGACTTATTTGAGAATAGTCTTTAATTTAGGAAAGAAACATAATAAAATTATTCAAGAAAATGCTGGACAATTATTTTCTTCCCCATAATTTATGACAGTTTGAAAAAAAAAGATTTATATTTTATGCAATGAATATTTTTCTTATATGTTTTAGAACAAGGGTGACAAACATATGTGCAAGTGGACTATTTGTTTCTGCTATTTCTGAATAGTAATCTTAGTTTTATTTATTTGCAGAAAATTATTACAAATTCTGTGATTAAATAAGGCAAAAAATACTACTCAGAAACAGTGAAAACAGGTTGCCTGCTGGTATGCAGCTTTGTCATCTCTATTTTAGAAGTTAACTTTAAAATAATGTACTTCAAAAAGCTTTTATTTTTAATTCAGTGGCTAATTTCCCGAGAGTTGTGGTAGTGGTAAAAAAAACAAAAATACAAAAAAGTGTATTTTAAATAAACGCATGTAATTTTCATGTTTTATTAAAATGAACAAAATATTTGAAATTACCTGAAAAATAGTTTTATTTAAAAAATAAAATAAAATACATGTCTTAACATTGCTGTAATTAGTTATTTATTATATATAATTAACTTTTTTTCAATATATAATTTAAGGTCAGATTTTTGTGCTAGATAACACTGGTCAACAACATTTTTGTTACTGGGAAAATATAGGTGTTCTACATTAATTAGAGTGTGCTGATTCCAAATCTGAACTCCAAATTTCTCTATCACATCAAGATCTCGAGTTATAGAAACTACCAATGTTTAAATTTGACGTTATGAAGACTGTTTTACAAAACTGACACTTGAGCAATATTATTTGTTTCAAAGCAGATTCACAATCTAGATATGTTATTTTACATTTTTTTTTTAAAAATCCAGATACCTTTGTCATACAGAAGTAAGAGTCTAAGAGGTGATTTTTCAGTTCACGCCAAATCATTGGCACAGAAAAAGACATTGCTTTTCTTTTATCTTTTAACCATTGTGTTAGCCCTGTATTGCACACAGTACAGCATATATGTGGTGCCTGCCATTTATCCTGATCTTTAACTCCGCACGAAAGTAATGATGGTAAGCAGTTTTCCCTTTTGAAACAGCAGGATGGCAGTAACTTTACATCCTGGTGCGATAGAGAAATTTGGAATCAGCACACTCAAATTTGTCTAGAACACCTACATTTGTCAAAGTAACTGACAAAAAGTATATTTTTGTTGACTAGTGTAATCTATCTACTGTCTATTTCCATCATATTGGTTATCAGTGATGACACTAGGCTTTTGAAACCCTGGGTCCTTGGGACCGAAACACTTCCAAAATAACTGGGTTCATTTTTACAAAAGTGGGTCCTCTTTTAGAAATAAGTCAGATTTAATGTATTTTATACAAAATATGCCTCGTTTGCAATCTTTCAATAGAAAAATTTTACATCCTGAAGGACCAGTAAAAATTATATTTATGCATCCCTTATGCAATTATTTGCATAAATGATGTGTTATAGCACATCTCCGGCATCACTGGTTATATGGCTCAGATACAGTATGTTTACTCGAAATTCATTGTGTCTGTAATGAAAAGAGCTCCAAAATGCTTATAGATTGAGAGATGGTGAAGAAATTTATTGAAATATTTGATGAAGGTTGTAATATTTAATAATGGATTCTTCTCGATTACCTGAAACAGGTGTGGTATGGATGACGAGCAGATTACCATTTTAAAATTTATACCATATTTATTTGTGTATCACCCCCTTTTTTCATTGGGAAAAAGGAAAAAAAATCTTTCTCAAGTATAATATGCACCATGGTATTTTAAAGGCAGAAAATCCAGAATTTGAAGAAAATTCTGTAAAAATCCTGATTACATAAAAAAAAAAAAAAAAAGCCTTAAACCTAAATTTCTGTATTCACTCCTGCATGTTTACCATTCTAAAACATATACATGAAATACTTGCAAAATATACTTTTCTCACATTAGAAATTTGTTTTAAAATATTTGTTTACACCTGAAGTATAATACTGGTAGTTAAAAGAAAGTAAAAATAGTTAAAAGTGGAAGTAAAATTATGTACTGTGTACTTGTGTTTATTCTGTTTTTAGTTAGTGTGTGATTGCAATGGGAAGGAAGACAAGTTGCACTGCTACTTTCAAACTTCAAGTTTTAGATTATGCTAAAACAAATGGCTACACAGAAATACAGCTCAAAAATTTTATGCTGGCAAGTCTTGCATACAATTATGGAAGAAGGAGGAAGAAAAACTGAAAGAAACTCCATTCCAGAAGTGATGATTCAGTGATTTAATGAAAGCATCTCATAAAGTTATCAGAAATATTCTGTGTATAATGCTTAGTGTGCATCATATACAAGTAAATACGGTAGTCTAAGCATGATAACTTGGCTGATGACCTTGAAAGAAGTCACAAGATTACAGGAGAAAAAAGTTGCTAACAGATGCAAATTGTGCAGAAAATGCATTATTGAATTAAAACTATATTTTTGCCGTAATTCACAAATAAATACACCTAAATTTGTGTTACTCATTGGCCAAGTTATCACGTGCAAACTATATTTAGCAACATTGTATCCACTACAAAGCGAAATCAATGATATCCTAATTTTTGGATGTTATCAACTGCTGTGACTGTCATCTATAATCGAGATACCATTCATTTTATATTACAATGGTCTCTGCAATAGAAACCTTTTTAAATGTTTCAATCTTCATCAAATATATTGTAAGTAAATTTCTTCACCAGCTCTTAGTCTATAATGTTTCATGCCTTAAAAAAAAAAAAAAAAAAAAAAAAAATATATATATATATATATATATATATATATATATATATTCTAGCTTTGCAAAGTACTATTGTTCCTAGTTGTTAAATCTGAGAAAATAAATTATTTTTTCTCTTATTGGTAAGTTTGATAATTTTCAAAAATAAACAAATAAATAAAATAAAAATAAGAAAAAAAATATCTAGGTATAGTTATTCTCTTCTATAGCTGCTAAATCTAAAAGATAATAATTATTTATTTTTTTCTTAATGCTAAGCTTAATAGCTTAAAAAAAAGGAGAAAGGTATAGTTCCGAGTATTCTTCTATAACTTCTAAAGTTATGGGGAAAAAATTCCTTGATATTTTCCTTTTTATGGCATGAATTGTATTTTAACATTCTGTTTGCTTCTTTAAAACCATCTCTACCTGTAAGCTTATTGCAAAAACATTATATTACTCGTTGATTACTTTTTTTTAGATTTGCAAACTTTATTGAAATGGGTAATCATTATACAGATGAAGAATTGCTTGAATATAATTCTGATGATTTTGAAGACTTAAACGTTGATGATGACCATGTATACACAAATAACGTCTATGTTGATTGATATCTAAATTTCATTTCTTTTAAATAAATATTTGTCATTAAACAAAGACTTGTCTTCTTAAATAAAATTGGAAGCAAGTTGAGATTATTAAATATACACAGTAAAAATAAATTACTAAAGGAATAATTTTTCATTGTATGCAATTTATGAATGATGTACAAAGCTGTAGATAAGTATGTGTATGAAATATTTTTTATATCTTAAAATTAAAAAGTTTAGTATCTTAAATCACAAAGATATATTGTTGTTATTTTAGACATATTTTGTTCTTTAAATTATTGTTAATGTATTCTCCTCCCCAACTCTGTTAATGTAATGTTATATATTACATTAAGTACTCAAAAGATTTTTTTTCTTTATGAGAAATGATAAATAATATTATCAAAATATAATGAAAATAATCTTAAATATTTTTAAAAGTTGATATAAGATCTGTTGTACTATAGTATGCAAGATTACAATATCAATTTATTTCCTTTATTCTTTAATTTTTGAAGCGATATTTAATAACAAATGTGTAGAATAAACATCATTTGCAGAATTGGTTCATTATCACATATACAGGCATGTAAGAGTTCCTAAGAAATTTGTAAGAAAGGAATTCACCCTTTTTTAAAGCAATTTTGGACATTCTCTGGATTGATGCAAAAATGCAAAGAAAATTGTAGGGGGGGGGGGGGGGTGGTCTGAAGAATTTAATAATCAGATATTTCGTCTACTCAAATCCTTGGAGTTTGTTTTGGAATTGCTGTGCAAAAGAGCCATCAAATGAAAGGCGAGCTTATATTATAAGTATCTGAAAGTCATGTATATAAATGAAGTTGTTTAAAGTGTCTTTGCTGAGTAAAATTTCTTTTAAAGGAAGTTTTCATAAGGTTCTCTTTTTAATAGAATAAATTGTCTTATTTATACAACACTTTTGGATAGTTTCACTGATGCATTTTTGGAGATTTATTTCTGGAGCAAAGATTGATTTGACGTG
This sequence comes from Maratus michaelseni, assembly GCA_963931845.1. NCBI lineage: Eukaryota > Metazoa > Arthropoda > Arachnida > Araneae > Salticidae > Maratus > Maratus michaelseni. Next base: position 328,959,081 of record OZ007592.1, on the reverse strand, counting down.
TAAATATTTAGCATGGAGATTTTTTTTTCTTTTGGAAGAAGGGGGAAAATCTTAAACAGCCAAATCATCCAGAATTAATATTTGTTTTGAAAAATTAATCACTGTACATAAGTTGATCATATATATTTGGATTTATGCCTTTAGCAAACAGTATTCAGTTTTATTTTTTTATGCAATTATGGTATGCATTTATTGTTAGTTTAAATTTGTTTTTAGCACTTTCTAAGTTATGGAAAAAAAATAACAATCATACGTACAGTTATATTGCATTTTATTGTATAAATAACTGTTAAAATGTGTCTAAATTATAAGAGTTTAGCCCCATTGTATAGATGGAAAAAATTCTCCAACTTTTTTCCTGTTTCCCACTTTCATGCCTGTATATATTAATAAAAATATATATGTTCTATAACATGCCTGTATATATTAATAAATGTTATATATTTTGCTTTACTTCCAAAATTTATGAAAATGAATTACTTTTCTTCCAAAATTGATTAAATGTTATAGACTATAACATCAAAATAGCAAATTAAATTCAGTATTTCTTATATCTGGAGAAGCCTGTGAATTATTAATTGTCCTTTAATTCTCAGTGGTTAATTTCATAACGAGTTATAGAATAAATATCAATTTTGACATCTACATCAATTTTATTGTATTTAATGAAATAACAATTTGTTCATATGTCATTTACCATTATTTGAACAATTTTAATTAGTTTTAAGTACATAAGGGGGGAAAAAAATTCTGAAATTTATGAAAATGATTTAATTTTTCTCTAGGGTTGATGAAACATCATAGATTTTAACATTGCATCAAATTTGAAATTGATCAAAAAATATTTCTTGAATTTGGAGAAACCTGCCAATGATTAATTCTCCTTTTCATCAAATCTCAAAAGATTTTTCTGTGTTGTTTTTTGTTTTCTGGTTATTTATTTCATAAAAAAAGACATGTTGCAGTTTGTAATATTTTTATTGTATGTGTGTATACTTTTTAGCATTTTTGTTTCAAAATTTGTATATAAAATTTGTTGTACAATTTTGTAAATAAAATTGAATTAATTTTAGTATCAGTTATTATTAATAAATTTTATTATAAGTTATTATTAATTTCTTTTTTAAATCAAGAAATAAGCTATATGATTATATTTGCTGTTTTGGAGGGATAAAAAAAAAAGAAAGAAAATATGTATAGTGAAATTGTATTAGGATTTACATTAGGGATTTTTAAAATAAATGTTCAGTAACAATGTATTTCTATTTAAGGATTTATCACAGTCCAAATTCTTTTTCTTTTCTAAACATTTTCATGCATAATGTAACTGAGCTCCTCTAATGTTCCAAACTCCCGTAATGTGCACATTTGTGAATGTAATGAAAAAATATATAATTCTAAGAGAAAAACTTTTATAGCAGTAAATATGTGAAAAGTTTTGAAGTATAAATCTTATTTCACATACCATATATTCTGGCATATAAAGCACACTTTTGAAAAAAAGAAAATTGATCACAATTTACAGCTGCACATTATTATACACTGGGTATAAAAAATGAAAGAATAAAAAAATATGCACATAATAATTTAGCTTTCTATATTAATGAACAAGAAAAGAAGATATGATTAATTGAATAAACTAAAGTATCATTCCCGGCACCTTCTGAAGGTTGATATAAATAGGTAGGGTTGGAAGAGTGTATGTCCTTGCTTCGTATTTTCTCATCTTTTTCCTTCTTTTTTTTTTTCGAGTTATTGTACTTTTTTTTTTATGTTCCTTATTATATTTTATGAAACATATCTCATGAAAATTTCTTTGCAAAGGAGGTGTGCATGTTATAAAGCGAATATATATAAAATAGGAAAAATAGTCTCAAATTGTAAGTGCTTGTCATGTGCTGAAGCATGTGATATGCCTGGTTATATGGCGTGCATATATTATTAGCAGTTCTCCACATTTAAAAATATAGCTCATATTAATGATATTCTTGAAGACCTTTTAAAATAATTTTCAAGTATGCAATTTTTTAATCCATCGATATGTGATGTTACAGTAAACAGTTATTTGCTACCATAACGTTAAGTAACATTTTCAGTACCACAAAATAAATAAGCAAAGTTGAGGAGAAACAAGGTTCCTACGTTATTGGAAAACCTGGAAAAGTCACGAAAAATGACAACTGCTCAAAAAGTCATGGAAAAGTCTTTTTTTTTTTTTTTTTTTTTCTGCATTATCGTATTTTAACATTCTTTCGAGTTCTGAAGTCCGTCCACAAAAAAGTTCCAATTTTTCACTTCACGGATCACATTTACTATATTTCCTCTGAGTTCCTTTACTATATATCATCACATTTGAATAGCATTCTGTGCATGTCTGTTCCACTACAGAGCTTAATAGCTGGAAAACTCAGTTTGCGAGTGACCAATCAGAGTCCGCTAGTGGTAAAACTTTATCACAAAGCTTCACTGCTGGATCACTTTGATTGGTTGCTTTCAAGCCGAGTTTTCCAACTACTAAAAATCTGATTCTACTTCGGAACGAATCTTCACAAATTATTATACTTAATTCTCAAGTGTTTGTTTCTGCAATCTTTTGACAAGATTCACGATATTTTTTTTCAACCGTTTATCACAATTCAGGATTTTTCTTTTTGCAACCGATTGACAAAATTCGCAATTTTGTTTGCATTTAACAAAATTTGATTTTTTTTTTTTTTTTCGCAACCTATTATTGAAATTTGTGATTTTTTATTCAGCGACTGATTCAAGAAAATCACTATTTGTTTCTGAGATCTTTGACAAAATGCATATTTTTCCACGATCATTTGAAGAAATTCTTAATTTTTTCCACAACGGATTCACGAATAGATTTTCCGATATTTTGCAACAGAAAAAAATCACGGACTTTCACGAAAATTTTTAAATATTTGCGAAGAATCACATGCCTGTGAAAGAATCTAAAAGAGGAAAAATAACACACAGCATTTTTTATTATACGAAAATTTCCTATTTTGTGAACAATCTGTGCAATCATGCACATTATTTCAAACGCTGCCCCTCAAAGAAACCTTTACCCAAGAAACTCTTGCAACCTTGCTTCTCAGGAACGGAATTCGGGATGTAAAATTCACTTGTGCTTAATATCCATTAAGAAGGTTATTAAAAAAAAAAAGACTTTTTTTTTTTTTTTAATGTCTGAATTTTTAGTTGATGAGAGATTTTTTCTAATTTTTGGAAATTTCAAAACAAGATCACCCTTGGCTCGGAAAAAATCAGCGCAACGTTCTCAGAAAATCGACAATGCATTAAAAAAATTGTGCGCTGCAAAAGTAGCATGATGGATTTAAAATATTGCACAACACACTTAAAAAATAGCATGGCAGACTTATTGGGTTGTTCTGAAAGTAATTTAGTTTTTTCCCAACAGTTGTTGTAATTGTATTTTTTCGCAGCCAACCTCACACTTAAGCCACATTATCATTATATATTTGGGCAGCTGATATAGCAAGGCTTGTTTGTTAAAAAAGTTTGTTTGATTCTGTGCAAAAGTTTTTGTTTGGTGCCCTATCAAATATGGAAAGTCGAAAGTAGCACTTTCAGCATATTTTACTTTTGTACTATCGAAAATGGTAAAAATACTGTTCAAGCAAGAAAAAAATTAGTCAATGTGTATGGAGAAGATGTATTGACAGAACGCCAGTGCCACAATTGGTTTGCAAAATTTCATTTCGGAAATCTTAATGTTGAAGATGCACCACATTCTGGAAGGCTAGTTGAAGTTGATGAAGACAAAATAAAGGCATTGATGGATGGAAACGGGCGAATAACAACTCGTGAGATAGCCGAGAGATTAAAGTTATCAAATTCGATGATCACATGAAATGCCTTGGTTTAATTTCAAAATTCGACATATGGGTTTCACATGTTCTTACAGAAGGAAATTTGCTCTGTCACATTGATGTCTGTTATTTGCTTTTCAAACGACAAAAAAAAAAAAAAAAAAAAAAAAAAAAAGGATCCATTTTTGAAGCGAATCATTACTGGGGATGAGAAATGGGTTGTATTCAACAATGTGAAATGTAAGTGATCTTGGAGTAAACAAGATATACCAACTCAAAGCACTTAGAAACCCAATATTCATCAAAAAAGATGTTGTATGTTTGGTGGGATTTCAAGGGAATAGTCTTTTTTGAGCTTCTAAAGGACAATACACCGATCAATTTTGAAGTGTCCTGTCATCAATTGGACAAATTGAATGATTCACTCAAACAGGAAAGGCCAGAATTGATCAACAGAAAGGGTATAGTGTTCCATCAAGATAATGCTAGACCTCATACAAGTTTGGTAACTTGCCAAAAGCTTTTATAGCTTGGATGGGATGTACTACGACACCCACCATATTCTCCAGATCTGGCACCTTTGGACTATTACTTGTTCTGGTCTCTACAATTTTTTTTAGATGAGAAAACCTTTACTTCAAATGAGGATGTCAAAAATGACTTGGATCAGTTTTTTTTGCCAGCAAAGATCAGAAGTTTTATGAGCATGGAATCACGCAACTGCCAGAAAGATGCCAAAAGGTATTGGACCAAAATGGAGAATATATAATTCAATGAAATATTTATACACCATAAGAAAATCATCTTTCATTTTCACCAAAAAAAACGAAATTACTTTCAGAACAATCCAATAAAAAATCACACAGCACAGCGTCACATTTATTTTATTAAAGTAATAACAGTGAGACATTTGCTTTGGCTAAATAATACCAAATATGGCTTTTTAAAACAAAAACCGAGAGTGCCTATATGTATTGCTTAGAACTAAGATTTTTCTTTTGTATTGGCATAATTTGCTTGCCACAAATGTAGTCAATATGTCACTATTAGTATTGTTATTTGACGAAAAAAAATGAAATTACTTTCCGAACAACCCAATAAAAAATCGCACAGCGCAGCGTCACATTTATTTTATTAAAGTAATAACAGTGAGACATTTGCTTTGGCTAAATAATACCAAATATGGCTTTTTAAAACAAAAACCGAGAGTGCCTATATGTATTGCTTAGAACTAAGATTTTTCTTTTGTATTGGCATAATTTGCTTGCCACAAATGTAGTCAATATGTCACTATTAGTATTGTTATTTCTTTACTTTAAAGCTGTATGTGTTGACAGCATGCTAGTAGCTTTTTAACTAACTAAATAAAATATAACTAGATGGGACCTGTCAAAACTTGGAAAAAAATACAATAACAATATCAGTAAATAAGCATCTTTATTATTTAAGAGGAGGAGAGTATGAAACAGTGTTTAAAAAAAAAATTATTTTAAAAGTTTTTTTCCCTCACTGAAATACAGTATACTATTTTTGATGCAAAATCCAAACAAACAATCCGAAAACAACTGTGTAATGTAAATAAGTTCAACATTACCATCATATTCACCACTGCAAGAAAGAAAATTTCATGGACATATGAAGTATCATACAAATAGTTTATTCTTACGTCCATATTATATTCAGTAAATAAAGGAACATTGTAAATAAAGCACACATCTCTACCCCTGTGATAATGCAACCAAGTGAGCTCCTAAGCGCATATGCATTGCATCTGCCAAAGGCACTGTTGAAATTCGACGTAAAAAAAAGTTTTAAAATATTAATATGCTCTTTAATCATTGTTCGTTTCAAAAACATATTTTCTAAAACACATCCATTGTTTTAAGCTAATCAATTTTTATGTAAAGATTGAGAAATTTTTGTACAATAATAATATACAATCTGCAGATGAGGCAGATTTTTAATGTTGCATGTGTAATTTATTTGTATGGTTCTTTTTCGGTCCCTTTCCATAATCAGGATGATTGATTATCCCTTTTCCACAGTCAGGATCTTTTCCCTCTTATACAGTCAAATACCCAATTAGGCTTTAAAAAAAAAAAAAAAAAAAAAAAAAAAAAAAAAAAAATTCCTAGCATATTCTGATGCAACAAAGATCAACGAATTTAACATGATATCAATTTTATGTCCATATAAACTGAAAATCGGCTTTTTTTTTGACAGATTTCAGTTTAGCGCCAAATGGATAATCTGATCTTATGATTTATCAGAGTTTTTTTTAATTATTGTATTTCATTTTTTATATTAGTTAGGGAAATCAATTTCCAAATGTGGCTACTTTTTCAGGGGCTATTTAACATTATTGAAGCAAACTGGTGGCCATTGTTGAGATAGATGCGAAAAAAAATTCATGCTTGAAAATTATTTAAAATGCCGTTAAATTAAGCTGAAGTTTTCAAATAAATTTCATTCGAAAGTTAAAATTTTTCTAATTGATGATGTATAAATTTAAATTGTACGGTATTTAGAAGTGATGTAAGCATGATAAAAGCGAAAGCGATAGCACTGTTTGTTGTCACAATCGTTATACATTTCTAAAAATTGCCACTGGGTTTTGGCTGGCATCCAAAAGTAAACTACCATTTTTTGACATCGACAGAGAAATTCACAGTGAAAGAAACAGAACTTTGCCGCTCATAAGGAACTGTTAAATGAACTTATAATAAACCTACAAAAATAATTCTCATGAAATATCAGCCTTACATTGTTTATTCTTACTGAAAAACAATCATTATTTCAAGCCTTTTTTTTTTTTTTTTTTTTTTTTTTAAATGTAGCACTATTTTTAACAATTTTAATTTTCCTGAATTAAAAAATGAAATCACCTAACATATAATTAAAAGGAAAGTAATTGGTAAAATGTAATCAAGGTATGCAATCATGATGAAGCAATCAACAAAAGCTTCTATTCTACTCTTTATATTTAAGAATTGAAAAATCAGTTAAAATTACGTCATGTTGACACAATCATAAATTTCCTCTTTAGTTTTATCAATGTAAAAATTCATTTCAAGCTAAGCATAACGTCATTTTCACAAGCGCAAACTTTTCACACGTGGTTTATATATCTTATTTTTACGCTTAACCACCATGTTTATACAAATAAAAATCTATTTTGTATTTAATTGTAATGAAACAAGAACGAAAAATCATGCGTCAAGCATAGATTATGTAACACTTTCCAACGCTTCCAAAATAATTTTACAAATCATACCGTTTAATAAGCTGAAAGATGACATCTAAGTAAACAATTTGGAAAACGCATAACATATTTAAAAACATAATTTCAGGAATTTCCAACATATACAATATTCGGAAAAATATCCGAATACTTTTATTCAGCCCTGTATATGATCTATAGATTTGTATATATACTACATATAGGATGCTAAATTTTAGTTCAGTTAAGAAACGCGTAGCACAGTTTAAAATTATCCTTCTGGAGTTTCTGTCAATAAATGGAAATGTGTTCGCGAACTTTTGTGCTTTCCTGTATATGATCTACAGAACTTATATACACACTACGTAATAAACAAAAAGTGAGTTAAATTTAAAATCGCGTTCAGTAACTTAAAACGCACTTCCAGGAATTATTGTTAACAGACAGTAGAGAATTCTTTTGTGTGTCCCTGTAAATGAACGATGACTGCTATACACACAATATTCCGTAATAAGCCTCTTGTAATGCACCTTAGTGATATATATAAATTTCAATGCGTTTAAAATGGTGAAACATTATTTTAAAAAACCGCAGACGATTTTTCTCCATAGACGTAATGTAACGGAATTCTTTTGACTGTCCCTGTAAATTAACTATAAGTGCTATGCACACCCTATTCCATATTAAGCTTCTTGTGATACACCTTAGTGATATATATCCATTATAATGTGTTTGCAATTGTGTAACATCATTAAAATAAACATCAAATGATTTTTTCCCATAGACCGTCATGTAACGGAATTCTTTTGAGTGTCCCTGTAAAAAAACTATAAGTGCTACACACTTCAGTTGAAATAGGGAACGTGCTATAGATAACGACAATAACATATAAAAATTGCAAGGCAATCCGAGCATATTTACGGGAGTTAGAGCACGGACAGACGGCCAGACAAACCGAAGTCATAAACACTTTTCAACTAGGTTGGAAAGTGTTAAAAATGGCATCTGTCATATATACCTTACCCAGATAGTCGCTCGTACTCGCTTTTTTCCCAGCGTCAAAGTTTGAGAAACATTAATCGTATTTTCAAACAAATTAAATATCTATGCCTTTCAATTGTATACGATTTATAAGAATATTGGTACTTCTCTGTTATCCCGTCAAGCACTTTCCATTAAAAAAAACAAAAAAAAAACAACTATCGCCAAACTATAGGATTTAACGCCAAAAACACATGATCGTGGCGTCACACTCACTTGACGTCAAATGTATTACATGTGATGTGCTTGTTATCTCATCAAGTGATGCTTAATTCAACATTTACTGTATTTTAATGATGTTTTACTGATTTATTAGTTATTTGATTAATTAAAATAAAAATTAAATCTTCGACACCATGATATTAAAAAGAGAAAAAGCATTGAAAAAAACGTTGCAATGCGTAGTTATTCGAAAATTTAAAGGTGTAAAATGAGCGGAAAACATTATAAATTATGTTTTTTACTAAATTGTTATGAGTAGAAACTTAAAATTTGATTTGCCTGTTATATTTTAGACATAAATACTCACACAGAACAATTTTTACAAAATTCGAAATTTAAAAAGGTTCAGAAAGAAAAAACTTCATAAAATTGTGATTTTAGTGATGCTGCTGATTTAGAATGTTGAAATTTGGCATGGTGCCTATTTTTAAGATTTCAGTGCTCACTAAGAACGGTTTCTAAAAAATTGGAAATTTAAAAGTCTTATATGAACAGAAAACGTTCTACATTATGATTTAATTGGCTTTATTCGGGTTAGAAATTTGAAATTTATTATAGTGGTAACTTTTAAGATGTAGATGCTCAGTATAAACAGTTTATTAAAAATTCGAAATTTAAAGGTGAAAAATGAGCGGGAAACTTTATGGTTTATTCTTGCTAAGAACGGTTTCTAAAAAAAAAAAAAAAAAGAGTGAAATGAGCTGGAAAAGTTCTAAAAACCTTCTAAACAGTGATTTATCTGAAACTGTTAGGGATAGAAACTTGAAATTTTATATGGCTGTTATGTTAGAGATACAAATTCATCTACAGAACAGTTTTTAAAAATTTAGAAATTTTAATGTGTGCATTAACAAAAAAGTTCTAAAATTGCAATTTCTGTGATATAGTTATTACAGAAATTTACTTAACTAGAAGATTGGAATTTGGTATGATGCTTACTTTTAAGATACAAATAATCACTTAGAACTGTTTCTAAAAATATGTAAATTTCAAATGAAAAATGAAATGTGCGAAAAACCTTCAAAATAGATCCTAAATTACTATTAATTTGGAATTAATTTTAGCTCTTCTCATTCATTTAAGTCTCATGTTCGCCTAATGCAGTATAAGAATGGAGGTTACTCAAAATGTGGCTTAATTAGTAATTTTTGAATTATCTGTGGCAGTAAAATTTCCTCTCATGAAAATAGGCCCACGAATACCACTTGGCATTTTTTAACAATTACATGAGCAAAGCCGCAGGTTTTGCTAGTTTATAATACAATTGAAAACGCTATTAGATTCTTAATGCCAATACATGCAAATTTTGGTCAAGTGCAAATTAAAAAAGGATTTTGTGAATCGTCCGAATTATTTTTTTTTAATTGTTTAAGGATCGGGCACAGTAAAAATTTAAAAACAACCTTAATAAAATACTGCATAGTCAAAAATTTGTAAAAATTTTTCAGATTTTATGTCCACAAAGCATGGGGATATGAAATAACAGTATTAATAATCGGGGCTTAATTTCTAAAAAAAAAGTACCGGAGCCCTAATATTTTGCAGTACTAATAACCGTAGCGTACCCCCCCCCCCCCCACCTCCACCTCCACCGTCACTCCAATCTGCATATTTATATTTCATACCTTATATGTATTTGCAAAATTTAAAGCAATTTTTTTCTTTAGCAAAACAAAAATTTTAAATATATCTATCGGCATTTACTTAGCTGACAATTATTCCACGTTTTAGTTATCACTCCGGCCGAATAGAAATCTTTACCTAATTTTAATGTTAATTATTCGCAGAATTATGAGATTAAATAAAGTAAGTATTGTGATTCGGTCATAGTGTTAACACAAAAAAAGAATAGTTCGCAACTATGCATTTTTATAAAAAATAAATGAAATTTTCAAAAATTAATATTTATATGCTGAAGAATCGAACAAAGGTTTTCAATTTCCTATAAAATGTGCAGATCTTAAACTGTAATCGATTCCTTCCGTATAACAGTCTTTCGTGGTGAGTCCTTGAAAATAAAATAAAATTAAACATTTGACACGGAAAGATTCGATCGGAAAGATTCGATGCTTTTATAGAAAAAGGAGAACTGCTCAATTGCTTACTGTAAGAATAACATTACGTGGCAATTATATCTACTTACAAATGAAAGTGACTTCGTAAATGTTCAGAGCTTACGATGGGGGAGCCTTAGGATGGATAGTGTTCTGATGAAAAACAAATAGAAAATTTACTAACATTATTTTGTACTCATCTGCAATAGAAGATAAAAAACTTAAAAGAAAAAAAAAAAAAAACCTCAAGCTGATGCTTGTTGACTAAAAACAGAAAATATTCTTTTCAGTTAGATATCTAAATTTTAAAAAAAATTATCCTAGTGTCACAATTATCCTAGTGTATATCCTAGTGTCACAAAAGAAAATCGAACTGAAAGCAAATCCATTTTTCGCTCCCTTGAATGGCACCATATATAAGATTTTTTACTCGATTTTTAAGGATTTTTTGAGTTTTTATTGTCCGATCGTGATAATTTTTTGAATTTCTGAAAGATTGTTATATTTCGCGTCTGGTGGTATGATTTTCGAATCCGTAGGATGGCTACAAAAAAAGTAATCGCTCCTCAAAAAAAGTCTGTCCGTCCTCATTGTATCATCGAAAAGTGTATAAAGTTATGCTTCAAATTGAACCAATTTTTTTTTCTATGTTTTCGACTATAGCCTGCAGGTCCCAGTTGAATTTGTGGATATTTCGACGAAAGGGGGCGCTGCGATCCCGATTTTTGTTCGATTTTCCCTATTGTATCATCGAAAAGTGTATGAAGTTATGGAGATAATTGAACCAAACTTTTTTTTCTATGTTTTTGACTATAGCCTGCAGGTCCCAGTTGAATTTGGGGATATTTCGACGAAAGTAAGCGGTGCAATTGCGATTTTTGTTCGTTTTTTCACTATTGTATCATCGAAAAGAGTATGAAGTTATGAAGATAATTGAACCATTTTTTTTCTATGTTTTTGACTATAGCCTGCAGGTCCAGGTTGAATTCGGGGATATTTCGACGAAAGGGGGCGCTGCAATCGCGATTTTTGTTCGATTTTCCCTGTTGTATCATCGAAAGTGTATGATGTTATGCAGATAATTAAACCAAAATTTTTTTTCTATGTTTTTGGCTATGGCCAGCAGGTCCTACTTGAATGTGGGGATATTCCACCGGAAGGGGGCGCTGTGATAGCCATTTAAAGATTTCAGATTCAAAAAGATGTACAAAAAAATTAGAAATCCTAAAAGTTTTTTCCGTGAAATGTTCGTCCTTGATCCGGAGCAATTTTTGTTTTGCCTCTATCTTAAAAAATGGCTGAGATATAGCGGTTTGAAATTTTAGGGTGGTCGACATTTTCAAACAAGACAGCAGAATTCATCCATAAACTGGTTTAATTTATGAGTTTTAGTTAACATGGTTTCGGCAAATTTTCTTTCATTGTTGTAATCCTTGTTTCTAATTCTTATAGGCTTAACACACTATATATTTATATTCGCCAACATCAAATTCTCGCCAAGCTTGACGAAAGTTGGCGAAATATTGCCAAATTTGGCGACAAAAATAGGTTGCCATAAATGAAGCCAATTTGGCTGTAGAGGACTAATTTGGCGATATTCTTATTCAAATTCAATGTTGATGAGAACTAGGAATGAATATTCTTTAATTGGGTTCCACGCATTTTAGCTTCATGTTTTCCAGTAAAATTAGCTAAAATCGTAAAATCAAGGAATAGGGAGGCTATCTGTTCCTGTCGGTACCGGCCAGAAGGACTTTTCGTAGTTTAGTATGCATCAGTTGATCGCATCCCGGTAACCCGAGGATTCACAAGCAGCTGACGTATAACAGAATGACGAAAAATATTGATTTTATTGGCGATGTGATAGCGAATTTTAAAGTATTAACATGACTGAGATAGAAGAAAGTTTTGGGATTAACAGTATTATTTACAGAAACAATCAATATTAAAATTATGTACCTATTTCTAAATTTTGCATTACTTACTTACATTACATATTTACAACGAAAGGGCATCCTTCCAAACTACATTTGAATTCTGTTTTCGAAAACGTTCTATGGACTTTGATTTGTTGAATGATGTATCGCGGCTTCTATTGGGATTTTCTAGAAAAGTCTATAATCTGAAAGCTAATTTTTGGGCGAAGTTCTTTCATTTAGCGCCAAGCATGTGTTGAGAAAGTTCTATGGTATCCTGATTGGTTCAATTCTGTTTTCGAGAACGTTCCATGGATCCTGATTGGTTGAATGATGCATCTCGGTTCATATTGAAAATTTCTGAAAAATTCCTTCAGATTTTAAAAGCCAATGTTTTCGCCCAATATCGCCAAATTTTGCGGCATTTTTTCATTTGGCGCAAAGTATACGCTTTGGCATTGGTAATCTTAAAAGAAAAGTCGATTTTCCCGCCAAATATTGCCAATGTTGCCAACATTTCATTAAATATCGCCAAATTTGGCGAAATGTTACCAACTTTGCGACTTCGTTTAGTGCCAACTGTTCAATAACTTAGTAACTGTTTCAACCTTCAGCCCCACTGAAATGCATTGATCTGTAGTGGCCCCAAAATGACCCATTAATCGAATTTTGTCGAATATCTGACCTAGCCCAATGGTCTTCTCGTGCCCGAAAAGTGTAAGATATAAAATTTCGTCAAAATCGTTAGAGCCGTTTTTAAGATAAAATTTGCATAACCACACACAGAGAGACAGAGAAGATTTGCTCTTATCATAATATATGATTCAAGTGTTTTAGAATCGAACTGTGTTTTTAATTTTTTTTTTTTATAAGAGAATTTACATCTAAGTTGTGATCTGTAATTCCCTAATGAAGACACTTCCCTGACAGTTGTGTCTATAAAGCCAGTTTAAATTTCCAATTTGACACCATTTTCTAAAAGATCCTTAATTTTTATAGGAAATAGAGAAATACTATATGATTTTTAGGGGCGTTCGTAATTATATAAATACGTAGCACGTAGCACCTATAGTCGTCGTCGTCTGGTCCGTCCGCATATAACGGAGCAAAAACTACCCAACAGAATGATTCGAAATTTAAGATACATTATCTTTGCAGAATTTTGTCGAGACATTTCAAATTTTATGAAAATTGAATCAAAACTTAAAAAATATATTAATAAAAGTTTTCTTCATTCCATTAAATCCTATCATGCGTAATTAATTCAATGATGTCCCATGGTAGGTAATGATTCTAGGTTGCCATTGTGATTACGTCTTATTTAAGATGTAGTCATATTATTTCCGTATTACTGAATTTAAAAACCGAATTTGTATACTGAAATTATTTAATTATAAGCAATATAATCTACCGACAGTTTTTTTTTTTTTTTTTTTTTTTTGGATAGATGTTTTCGGAGAAATAGATATTAAATCGAAAAAGAGTCTAAATAAATATGGATTTCAAGTTCTGAAATTTTCAAAGTTAGGCTTAAGTTTCTCATTGAAATTTTCAATAAATGCAACAAAAGATTAAATGTTGCCAACTTAAAATGTACTTATTTTATTACGGAAATTACTCATATCATAATAACAGACGATATATTCATTTTTTCTTTGAAATAATAACGATGATTTTTTTTACATTGTCTTGTATTAGATATTTGCGCATAGTATAATTTTAATGCAACAGAATTGTAATTATCTATTTATATATAAAACTAGGGGGCTCTGCCCCCTGCTCGCTACGCTCACCAACCCCCGTTCTGATTTCACAACCTCTTAAAACCTGGTAATGTATCCTGTTTTAAAAAGATGATGATGGAGATATCACGAACGGCGACTAACTTCTGTAATCAGGTTATAATGCTCTTTCATTTAACTGGTTATAATGCTTTTTCATATAATTCATCTTTTTTATTTTTAATATTCATGTGTAAACACAATTTTTATGACGTAATTTTCTTTATTTCCTGCTTTCTACACGAGATCATTTAATTATTATTTTAAACTTTCATTATTGTTTTTAATAGTCTCGCGCAAATACATTTTTTATTTGAGATAAAACATAATCCTTTGCGCTTATTTAGAAATTGGCAACAATATAAAAAAATGACTTTTTCTATAAAAGATTTTTTACTCGATTTTTAAGGATTTTTTGAGTTTTTATTGTCCGACCGTGATAATTTTTTGAATTTCTGAAAGCTTGTTATATTTCGCGTCTGGTGGTATGATTTTCGAATCCGTAGGATGGTTAGAAAAAAAAGTAATCGCTCCTCAAAAAAGTCCCTAGTAAAAAAGGGATGAGAATAACCCGGAATATCTACGCAGATTTTCATTGGTCCATTTCCAAACCATTACTTTTTTTTATATACTAGGGGGCTCTGCCCCCTGCTCGCTACGCTCACCAACCCCCGTTCTGATTTCACAGCCTCTTAAAACCTGGTAATGTATCCTGTTTTAAAAAGATGATGGTGATATCACGAACGGCGACTTTCTTCTGTAATCTTACTTATAATAAAATCCAAAGGCGAGAAAGTGTCTGTAACGGTACCGGGCTGTACCACTCTGGTCTGCGAGTCGACCGTAGTTAAACGCCATGTTAGGCTTAATGAAAAACATATACTAACATATGACAACTAAATGTTAATTTCTTCTACGTGAAATCATGTCTGTTCTTCATATTTTCCCATATAACATGTATATCTTATCCAATTATAATGTATTAAATTCCAAATTAAAAATAAGCTTTTATAGACATCAGATTACTAAATATAAACAAACAAGCACTGTTGCCATTCGGAATTTCCGAATCGTGAAACAAATGAATGATTCTTTGAACGCTTCAGTAAAAATATTATATATATATATATAGTTAATTATCTGATTCTGTTCTTAAAATATTTGTAAAAGCATATTAAAGTCTTTAAATATTTTAATTTTGTTTAAAACCTTCAAAAACTATTTTTGCAGCCATCTTTCGTCAATTAATATAAACAATCGAACTTTGTTAAAAATACAAGTTAATATTTGCATTAATTAGCATATTAAAATTTAATGTGAATTTTTCAGAAATTACATTTCACTTTGCTAAATTATTATTATTATTATTTGAAAAAAAAAAAAAAAAAATGTGGCGAGTCATTCACTTTTGAGAATCATTCATCAAAATTATTTCTACTGTACAGATTGCCAATTGGCAACGTGTGTTTTACTGTTTTAACATCTTTGTTAACAGAAAAAATCGAGTTTAGAAAACACACGAGAGCACAGAGTTTAGAAAATAAACTCTGTGCTTCGGAACAGTATAGGCGTTATCCGATTATGACGTCATTAGCAGACATAAAAGTTTAATTGAAAATTACGGTTAATTAATTAAATTTTCGAACAAACGAATGCACGATAACAAATCTATGTCCATATAGCTTTCATTAAAAAAAAGAATGATGTAATTTGATTCAGTAGTTTGTTCTCACGGATTGTCGAAAGAAATCGCTTAGCGTTTTAAATATCTGGAGGCATGGCAGTGCCTCTGCCAAGTCGAGAGAGGACAGCCGTAAGCATACTTTTCTGGAAGCAACTCAGGGCATTTTTGACCCCCCCATATCTCCGCGCTGGAGTATCCCAAAAATTCAAAACTTCGTTTTTCTAGAGTATTTGGCACACAGGACCAAAATTTAAAATTACAACTTTCTGTCTTTTCTAGTTCAGACGATATATGAACTCAAACATTCGATTTTTTGTCACTCACTCACTCACTCGTTCCGCGTCATCAAAAAGATTAGGTAGATCCCGTAGCCCTAGAAACTTGACATTTGGAAAAAGGGTAGTGTTTAGGATACAAAGACAGGAAAAATTATAAAATCCGGAAAATTCGAAAAAAAAAAAACATTCGAAAATTCAACAAATTCCATCAAAATTGAGAATTGAAAATAAGACGATTTTGTAGTCTTAGAAACTTAAGATTTGGTGTAAAGGTAGTGTTTAGCATCCAGAAAAAGAAAACATCAAAAACACCAAAAAAATCGAAAGCAAAATTGAAAAAATTGAAAAAATCGAAAAAAATCGAAAAATTTCAAATAATCCGATTTTGTTGGAATTTGGAACTTGGAACTTGGAATTCGGAATAAAAGTAGTATTTAGGATGCAAAATAAGGAAAAATTAAAAAATCCGGAAAATTCGAAAAAAAAAAATTCAAAAAATTCGAAAAAAATTGAAAAAATTAAAATAAGTTGATTTTTAGCCTTAGTAACTTAAAATTCGCGGTAAAGATAGTGTTTAGGATTCAGAAAATGTTAAAATAAAAAACGCAATAAAATTCGAAAATAAAATCAAAAAATCGAAAAATAAGGAAAATTTGAAAATATTTCGATTTTATAGCGCTAGAAACTTGAAATTTGGAATAAAGGTAATATTTAAGATACTAAATAAGGAAAAATTCAAAAAATATGGATAATTCAAAAAATACCCATAAATTAGTGCAGACGATATGTGAACTCAAAGTTTCGATTTTTTGTCACTCACACACTCACTCACTCTCGCGTCATCAAAAAGATTGGGTAGATCCCTCAACCATAGAAACTTAAAATTTGGAATAAAGCTAGTGTTTCGGATACAAAGAAAGGAAAAATTATAAAATCCGGAAAATTCCAAAAAAAAAAAACATTCGAAAATTCAACAAATTCGAACAAAATGGAAAATTGAAAATAACACGATCTTGTAGTCTTAAAAACTTTAAATTTGGTGTGAAGGTAGTGTTTAGAATTCAGAAAAAGAAAACATCAAAAACACACACACAAAAAAAAAATCCAAAATAAAATCGAAAAATCGGAAAAAACGAAAATTTTCAATTAATCCGATTTTGTTAGGCTAGAAACTTGGAATTCGGAATAAAGGTAGTACTTAGGATGCAAAATAAGGAAAAATTAAAAAATCCGGAAAATTCGAAAAAAAAATTCAAAAATTCGAAAAAAAATTCAAAAATTAAAATAATTTGTTCTTTTAGCCTTAGAAACCTAAAATTCGAGGTAAAGATAGTGGTTAGGATTCAGAATAAGTTAAAATAAAAACGCAATAAAATTCGAAAATAAAATAAAAAAAATCGAAAAATAAACAAAATTTGAAAATAATTCGATTTCATAGCGCTAGAAACTTGTAATTTGGAATAAAGATAATATTTAAGATACAAAATAAAGAAACATTAAAAATATGGATAATTGGAAAAAAAAATTGAAATTTTCAAAATTTTATTTTATTTTATTTTATTATTTTTTTTTAAGAAAAAAAAGTGAGAAATTGAAAATAATGTGATCTCGTGGTCTTAGAAACTGAAAATTTGGTGTAAAGGTAGTGTTTAGGATTCAGAAAAAGAATAAAAGAAAAACACAACAAACATCGAAAATAAAATCAAACAATCGAAAAAAAAACGACAATTTTAAAATAATTCAATTTTGTAGAGCTAGAAACTTAAAATTTTGAATAAAAGTAGTATTTAGGATACAAAAAAATAAAAAAAATAAAAAATCTGTAAAATTTGAAAAAATTTATTGTTTAGGATACAGAAAAATGAAAAATTAAAACACAAGAAATTCGAAAATAGAATAAAAAAACTCGAAAAAGATCGGAAATTTCAAAATAATTCGATTTTGTAGCGCTAGAAACTTGAAATTTGTAATAAAGGATACAAAATAAGAAAAAATTAAAAAATCCAGAAAATTATAAAAAAAAAAAAAAAATCGAAAAAATCAAAAATTGAAAATAATTTTATCTTGTATTCTTAGAAACTTAAAACTTGGTGTAAAGGTAGTTTTTACTATTCAATAAAAGGGACAATTAAAAAATTCGTTAAATTCGAAAATAAAATCAAAATATCTTTAAAAAATCGAAAATTCGATAACAATTTGATTTTGTACTGCTACAAATATTAGTTTTGAGATTATTAGCTAGTACAACGCCCCTAATTGTTTTATGTTATTTCCCCCGGATTTTGGTTTTCTTTTCTTTCGTTTACGAATTTCGTTATAGGAAAGTTCCACTATAGACAGGCTACGTTATAGGCGATTTCTTTATAGACAGGTTTGTTTTCTTTCACAGGTTATACTGTATTTACTTCGCATATGAAATATGGATTGTTAAATGATGTTAGCCCCACAAAATTTTCACAGCTCCCCCTACCCTCCCGACATTACTGGCTGGTTATGGTTTGATAGTTCTTTCTAAATAAAATCATTGTGACTCTAACATTCACTTGATTTACCACTAAATTGAACCTAAATGATCCTAAGAAGACGGATCAAAAAATTACTATATTGGTATGACAATCAGGTAACTTAGAAGTAAAATCGAAAACTCAATAAATTTATAAAAAGTCAAAAATATGAAAATAAT
This sequence comes from Maratus michaelseni, assembly GCA_963931845.1. Classification (NCBI taxonomy): domain Eukaryota; kingdom Metazoa; phylum Arthropoda; class Arachnida; order Araneae; family Salticidae; genus Maratus; species Maratus michaelseni. The sequence goes on along the minus strand of OZ007592.1, from coordinate 328,940,363 downwards.
CCGATTTTGTAGTCCTAGAAGCTTGACATTTGGCAGAAAGGTAGGGTTTAGTATACAAAGTAAGAAAAAATTAAAAAATCCGTAAATGTAAAAGAAAAGCCCCCCCCCTCCCCCCCCCCCCAAAAAAAAAAACGAAAAAAAAACATCGAAAAAATGAATATAGTTTGATTTATTAAAAGTTTCCGGAAATTTTAATTTTGGCTTTCTTTTTATACTAAAAAGTTCTTTTATGCTAAATATCAAGTATCTAGGACTGCGAGTAATATCTCAGATGGATAGCACCTATCCTGGAAGCAATTGAGAGTACTTTTGACACTCCCCCTCCCATAACTTAGTGCTGGCCTAGGAACCTGAAATCTCTTTTTATCTACAGTACTTTGCAAACGAAACTAAAGCTTCAAATTTTTGATACCTGTAAATAATAAGGACAGAGTGTGGGCTTAGCGAAAATCAGTGGATGATCTCCAAAAAGAACCCAAAATCAAGAAAAGGAGGATTACTTACAAAAAGGAGTGAAATCTCATCAAAAACGTCACCTGTAAAAAATGCAGCCAAGCCGCGTGACTCTTTTTCCGTAAAAAGTTCTGAGATCGTGTAAAGCCAAGTTTAGCTATCTTAACTCTGAAATTTTCATTCACAAATCACTCCTAGTCTCTACATCTTTAGTTAAATATTATTTTGTGACTTGGCAATTACGCAGCACAGGGAAGTTATTACACCTTACTATGTTGTGGGATGGGATGAGATAATATGATTAAGGCTAATTATGTACGCACAGGGAAGTTATTACACCTTAATATGTTATGGGATGGCATGGTATTATTTCATTAAGACTAATTATATACATCACATTCTCGTGCTACGTAATTGCCAAGTCACAAAATAATATTTAACTAAAGATGTAGAGACTAGGAGTGATTTGTGAATGAAAATTTCAGAGTTAATAAGATAGCTAAACTTGGCTTTACACGATCTCAGAACTTTTTACGAAAAAGAGTCACGAGGCTTGGCTGCATTTTTTACAGGTGACGTTTTTGATGAGATATAGATTAACCAGAGGGCCCGTGCGAGGATTTCGCACTCAAATCTAATATTTTTTAGGTACTTCTCTATTATTCTGTCGACCACTTTTCATAACCAAAAACTATCGCCAAATTGTAAGATTAAACGCCAAAAATGCAGTCCCATTTACTTGATGTCAGAAGCATTATACGTGTTTGTTAAATCATCAAGTGGTTTTTAATTCGACATTTGCGTGTATTTTTCATTATGTTTTACTGGTTTATTAGTTATTTCATTAATTAAAATAACAATTGTGTCCTTAAATTCTTATATTTTATTTATTTATTTTGATATTCCAATGGCAACGTTCTCCCGTTTATTTGGCGATAGTTTTTTGTTATGAAAAGTGGTCGACAGGATAAAAGAGAAGTACCATTTTTTATCAATATGTAATAGTTATTAGATGCAGGTTTAAACTTCTAAAGAAAAATCAAGGATAGAAATATCTGTAAACAACATTTAGTTGTTACTCAATCCAGAATATCATCTAATTTATTCCATCAAAGTTAGAGTAAAAACTGATCCAAGATTGCAAAAGGCACGCGCGAGAAAAAAAAAAAAATAATAACAATCGTATTTTAACCGCATTAGAGGATGACGTCATCCACTTCGGGAAAAACATGGGACATAGAAATATAAATCTAAACATTTCAATTTAAATTTCGCTTTTTAATCATAAATATAAAATAAACCCGTGCGGTGTTTTTTATAATAATTGCTGAGCATCATATAATGTGGTATTTTATTTTATTTTTGGCAATAATGTTTTGAGGAAAACCTTTCATTTCATTTAGGAAAACAATGCCGATTTAATTTTTAATTATCAGCAATTTTTAATCGAAAACATGTTTTAACGAAATGTTAAGTGTGCTATGTCAGAAGCGTTTTCAAAATCCTTTCATATGCTATCTCATTCGTCGTTCTGCGTTTCGTATTTTCAGAAAAAAAGGGATGTTGACAGGAGAAATAATATATATGATACATTCACTTGAAATTGATTGTTCTTTTTCAATTAGGCGGTCACAGATGATAAATCGCCAAATATCTCTGTAACTCGTGCAATTGTATGGGAGTTGAAAAACAACGGATTTAGTTATGTAACAGTAAAATGCTCGCCAAAATAGGCCAAAGCGCTGTGAAATGGCAAAAGTCAATATTTTAAAGAGTTAAAAGTAAAAAATAAATTGTTAAAAAAATGTAACATACAGAATACGCTTTCATCAATTAATAATTAAATATCAATAAATTTACGATTACACGATGACAAATTTAAAAGAGTAAAAAGATAATTTAAATAATGTTTCATTTTTCTTTCTGATTCTCTTTTGTTGATAAATAAACAGAGCAAAAAGTATATACTTTAAATAAATTCATTATTTTGAGCTTCCTGGCAACGTATAAAAAAAAGTGAAGTTTTCGTAATAGAGGTCTTTGCCCAGGCCAAATTAATGCATTGTAATAGATATTTTACGTAAAAAATATGAATTGCGGTTAAAAAAATTCCGCGGTATTTTCAAGATGACCATTGGTTGCTTATAAAAGAGTGTTTTTAAAAAACTATTTTTGGTATTTCCGCATTATCCCGTCAACCATTTTCCATAAAATAAACTATCGCCAAAGTAATCGCCAGACCCAGACTCTAACGCCAAATAAACAAATGGGTGAATGTTGGCATTGGAATTTTAAAAAAAATCGGAAAAGCTGCATTTACTCAAGTGTCAACTATGAATATTTTATTAAAATAAATTTTAAAATGTATTAAGGAAAACAGAAAAAACAATAATATTGGATATTTATTTATTTACACAGTAATTTGGTCGACAGGATAACTAACAAGAACCAATTGTATATATAGTGTTACGAATATTGTAAATAGCTAGTGTTTGTGCTTAAAAATAATGTAAATAGTTCAATTAAGCTCTATTCATAGGCTAATATTAATTTTTGTTGCATTGCAATATCTTAATTTGGTGATTTTTTGTAAGCGAGTAAACGCTATTGGATTTCAATAGGAGTCTATGGAAATTTGGCGAAATATTGGAAATAGCGTCAAGTTGGCGCCACTTTTGGCAGCTAATTTTGGCCGCCAAATTTGGCGATATATCGCCAAGTTGGCGCTAAAATTGGCGACAGACTCGGGTCTTTTCCTCTTGGTAACCCCTCAAATAGCGTCCATCCTATCTAAATTTTCTACTTTCATGTTAATTCCCCCTAAGAAAAGTCAGAAAGCTCTGACCAATCAGATACGTTTCGAGGTATTAGAAGGATTCATGTGTAAACACAATTTTTATGACGTAATTTTCTTTATTTCCTGCTTTCAACACGTGATCATTTAATTATTATTTTAAACTTTCATTATTTTTTTTAATAGTCTCACGCAAATACATTTTTTATTTGAGATAAAATATAATCATTTGCGCTTTTTTGGCAACAATATTGACGGAGAAACCTTTTTTATGCAGTGAATAATCTCCACGTGCAGCGAACGATTGAAATAAGAACATGTTAAAAACCAGACCCCAATTACCAATAAGTACTTCAAGTGCCGCAGCTGAAAAACATAGTGAACAAAACAAGAGACTGTCGAAACTAATTGGAGAAACTCTGCAGACCTCCCTCCTTCAAAACTACAGCTGTCTTATCCCGCGCGTGTGCACAGAACTTAAAAACATTCCCTTCAGTTTCCAAAATGTTCCCGAGCAGTTAAGACGCTCTTGTACATATATGATGTAAATATATTTAATATAATGTAAAATTGGAGCACTTATACGCAGCCTCCAAACGCGACTTAAAACATGTACATCTAGCCAAGAATTATATTATATTCAAAGGAAAATGAATCTTCTGTTTATTTTACACAATTGTCATTTTCTACTAATATTTATTATTCTTCCAATATAAGTGAATCAATGGATCAGATAAATATCGCTACAACACTTTGGATTACTACTGTGGGTATATTCAGCGCAAAAAGGAAAATCTCAGGTAAGCTGAACAAACTTCTTTAACATATCAAAAGATGAAAATGTATATTAAATTTGAAGACTGATTTAACTATTTATAAAAATAAGAAAATTTATTACGCTACCGACGGTTCCCCTAACAAAGATTATGAAAGACTGATTCTGAAAAAAGAATATTATCCCAGTATCAAAAACGATAATTTAACAAATTTCAAAAAATATAATAATAAATAAAAGAACACTAAAAAAAGAAAAAAATGAATGCGATAAAAGAAAATACTCAATTTATTGAAAAACTCAATTCTACAAATTATAGTACATGGAAGTTCAAGATGCAGATGTTCCTGATTAAAGAGGAACTCGACGATATTATAGTACAAGATCCACCAGCTCCACCCGATCCCGCATGGCACAAAAAAGATCGCAAGACTAGAGCTTTAATTAACCTAAGCATCGATGATTCTCAAATCGTAAATGTAAAAAACTTAGATACTGCCAAATTAACATGGGAAGCTCTGAAAAATATACATGAGAGAAGCAATTTATCTAGTAAGCTTTACCTGTTACGGAAACTATACAGTACTAAATTAGCTGAGGGTGCAAACATGATTTCACATATCACTAATATCTTGCAAATTATAGATAAACTTAATGCCATTGGAGAAAATATTAGCGATTCACATATTTCCGCGCTATTTCTGTGTTCTCTTCCCCCCAGTTACAATACTTTGATAACTGCGTTGGAGGCGAGACCGGAAAATGAGCTCACCCCTGATTTTATCAAAAACAAATTAACTGATGAATATAATCGTAGACATGAAATGTCAGAACAATCACATAGCGGATATAACAACAATGAGAGAGCATTTAAAACAAATAGGAGATATACACACACTGAAAATAGAAGAGAACAAAAATATTGTAACAACTGCAAAATGAAAAATCATTCGACTTACGAATGCTGGCACTACAAGAGCAGAAACACGGTACAATCCGGAAATCCTCGTAACAATCAATTCAAAAATAAAAAGAATTTCTCATCTTCATTATGTTATGAAAAAAACGAAACTCATAGGGAAAACAAAGTTCCAAACGAAAGAAAATACGCAAATGATCAGACGCAAAATAAAGCATTAATCACTCAAAAAGTAGGCAAAAATAACTGGATTCTCGATTCAGGATCTACCTCGCACATTTGTAACGATAAAAGCCTATTTAGTAAATTTATTGATTATAATAAAACTTCAGTAAGGATCGCGAATGGTAATAAACTGACAGCGTTAGGTTCAGGAGAAGTTTTTATAAAAACATTAACCCCCGAAGGAAAAGAAAAACTAACGAAATTACGCGAAGTGCTTTATGTCCCAGACTTAGAGTCGAACCTAATTTCGGTTAGTAAAGCCGCTAAAAACGGGTGTAAACTAATCTTCGACGATAATAAATGCGATTTGATCTTTGATGAAGAAATATATATTAGGGCGAAAAATGAGAAAAACTTATACATTATTGAGGAAATAGACGATGTGGAAGAACCACAAAATTATGTAAACATAACGTATAACTGTGACAGCAAACAATGCATAGATCTCTGGCATCGCAGACTAGGTCACAGAGATTATGACGCGATTAAATCAATGATAACAAATCAAATTGCGGACGGAATAAAGATAGGAAAATGTAAACATCAAAATAAAACATGCGTAACTTGTATCGAAACTAAATTAACTAACATGCCGTATCCTAAATCAGCAACAAATCGAGCTACTAATATTGCGGATTTGATCCACAGTGACGTGTGTGGACCTCTAGATACACCGACTTTAGGCGGAAAAATTTATTTTATGACTCTTATTGATGACTATTCCCGATATACTACGATATATTTATTATCTAAAAAGAGCGAAGTTGCTGAAAAGATAAAAGAGTACGTAACGATGATATACAATCAGTTCGGTAAAAAACCTAAGGAAATTAGATCGGATAACGGTCGTGAGTATGTAAATCAAGAGATCGATGAATACCTAAAACAGAACGGAATTTTACACCAATTGACTGTCCCGCATAATCCGAGCCAGAATGGAGTTGCGGAGAGAAAAAATAAAAGTTTATTAGATATGACTAGAAGTATGCTATCACAAGCAAAATTAAGCAAACATTTTTGGGGTGAAGCCATAAACACCGCAACATACTTACAAAACCGACTCCCAACTAAAGCAAACAACAACAGAACACCTTACGAATTATGGAAAGGAATTAAACCGAATTTAAAACACTTAAGAACATTCGGTTGTAAAGCGCTATTTTACGTCGATAAAGTAAATAGAGGAAAACTCGATAACAGGGCTCAAACCGGAACGTTTGTAGGTTATGATACACGATCGACTGGTTATAGAATTCACACACAAGGAAAACAAATTATAATAGCGAGAACGGTGAAATTTCTTGAGAATGAAAATGTACACTCAGATAACATTGAGGAGATACAAATCACCACAAAAACATCAGATGACAATACACAATTACCGGATAGACATGAAAATCACTTAGAAATAAAACTTGACAGTGAGGAGACACCATCCGTGCCCAAACAGCAACCAATTGAACCAAGAAGGTCTAATAGGACAAATAGAGGCGTTCCTCCTGACAGATATGTTTGTCTCATAAATAGTTCATCTGAAAACATTCCCGAAAATTGGGAAGATATCGAAAAAATGAAAAATCCTAATGATAAACAAAATTGGATAAAAGCAACACAAAATGAAATCCAGTGCCTAAGAAAAAATAACACTTGGACTTTAACAGATCCACCACCCGGAACAAAAATTATCGGCTCAAAATGGACTTTTAAACTAAAAAAGGACAATTTAGGAAATATTCAAAGCTATAAAGCGCGTCTAGTAGCACAAGGATATAGTCAAAGATTCGGGATTGACTATGATCAAACCTTCGCACCTGTAGTTTCGCACGCTACAATACGTGCATTTCTCATCTCTGCATTGCACAAAAATTTGAACGTTAAACATGTTGACGTTACCACAGCATTCTTGCACGGTGAATTAACTGAAACTGTTTATATGAGTCAACCAGACGGGTATATTAAACCCGGCGATGAAAGAAAAGTTTGTAAACTTCAAAAAGCCATCTACGGTCTTAAGCAAGCCGCAAAGGCCTGGTACACCAAAATATCGGAAACACTCACAAACAATAATTTCATACAGAGCAAAAATGATCCATGTCTGTACTTTAAATCAAATCAAGAAAATCCGATATACATCATCATTTATGTAGATGATATCCTGATAGCAGGAAAGGACAGTGACATCGAAGAAACAATAAACCAACTTAAGAAAGAATATGAACTAAAAAACTTAGGAGAAGTGAATAATTACCTAGGAATAAACATTAATAAAATCAATGATACATATTACCTAAATCAAAACAATAAAATACAGGAACTAGTGAAAAAACTAAATTTAAACGACATGAAACCTCATTACACACCAATGATTGCTGGATTCAACAGACTTGAAGACGACGATAATCTTTTACCTAATAACACGAAATATCGACAAGCCACAGGCACATTACTTTACATATCAACAATCACGCGTCCTGACATATCCGCAGCAGTCAACATATTATGTCGTAGAAATGAAACACCACGCCAAAAGGACTGGACAGCAGTGAAAAGAATCATTTCATACCTTAAAACTACAGAAAATTTGAACTTAACTCTTAACGCAAACAGCAAGCCCATCCTAACAGCATACGCCGATGCAGACTGGGCAGGTGACTTGAAAACACGTAAATCAACATCAGGAAATCTATTCATGCTAGGAAAATCACCGATTTACTGGATTACAAAAAGGCAAAATTGCATTGCACTTTCGTCAGCCGAAGCTGAATACGTTTCAGCTAGCAACGCAGCACAAGAATTAACTTGGATAACAAACTTGCTTAACGATCTCAACATTCCACAAAAACTACCCATCACGATTTTTGAGGATAATATGTCCTGTATAAAAATGACTGAAAACGATAAAGATACTAAGCGATCCAAACACATCGACATACGTTTCCACAACATCAAACTTATGAAAGAAGAAGGAAAAATTGATTTACAATACTGCCCCACTGAAGAAATGACAGCCGACACTCTCACGAAGCCCACTCCCAAACCTGTGTACGAGAAACACCGTAAGAAACTGAATCTTCAACCATTCCCCACACAGGAGATTACGGGGGAGTGACGGAGAAACCTTTTTTATGCAGTGAATAATCTCCACGTGCAGCGAATGATTGAAATAAGAACATGTTAAAAACCAGACCCCAATTACCAATAAGTACTTCAAGTGCCGCAGCTGAAAAACATAGTGAACAAAACCAGAGACTGTCGAAACTAACTAATTGGAGAAACTCTGCAGACCTCCCTCCTTCAAAACTACAGCTGTCTTATCCCGCGCGTGTGCACAGAACTTAAAAACATTCCCTTCAGTTTCCAAAATGTTCCCGAGCAGTTAAGACGCTCTTGTACATATATGATGTAAATATATTTAATATAATGTAAAATTGGAGCACTTATACGCAGCCTCCAAACGCGACTTAAAACATGTACATCTAGCCAAGAATTATATTATATTCATAGGAAAATGAATCTTCTGTTTATTTTACACAATTGTCATTTTCTACTAATATTTATTATTCTTCCAATATAAGTGAATCAATGGATCAGATAAATATCGCTACAACACTTTGGATTACTACTGTGGGTATATTCAGCGCAAAAAGGAAAATCTCAGGTAAGCTGAACAAACTTCTTTAACATATCAAAAGATGAAAATGTATATTAAATTTGAAGACTGATTTAACTATTTATAAAAATAAGAAAATTTATTACGCTACCGACGGTTCCCCTAACAAATATAAAAAATGACTTTTTCAATAAAAGATTTTTTACTCGATTTTTAAGGATTTTTTGAGTTTTTATTGTCCGACCGTGATAATTTTTTGAATTTCTGAAAGCTTGTTATATTTCGTGTCTGGTGGTATGATTTTCGAATCCGTAGGATTTCTAGAAAAAAAAAGTAATCGCTCCTCAAAAAAGTCCCTAATAAAAAAGCGATGAGACTAACCCGGAATATCTACGCAGAATTTGATTGGTCCATTTCGTTTTTTGGCTCAGTTCCAGATTACCTTTTTTTAATATAGAAGGATAGAAAGGATTAAAATCTGCAGATAAAATAAATTTTGTATTCATACCTTTTTGCATAAGAGTGCAACAGCTATTGCACCAAGATAATAACGATGATTTTTTTACATTGTCTTGTAATGATATTTGCGCATAGTATAATTTTAATGTAACAGAATTGTAATTATTTATTTATATATAAAATTAAAATCTGCAGATAAAATGAATTTTGTATTCATACATTTTTGCATAAGAGTGCAACAGCTATTGCACCAAGATCTGAATATTTATAAAACTAGTTATAGTACGAACGCACGTCACTTGTCTCGCTTGACGTACAATTTCCAACTTGTTTAGTATCCGAATAGCTGTAAATTGTGTACAATTAAGAATGAAAATGGCTTTATGAATGTGTCAGAAAGTAGCCAGTTTGGAAAAAAAGTTTGGTTTAAAGAAAAAAATATTGCAAAATACGAATAAAAAATTTATTCTGAAATTATCCGGCGAGATATCAAGTAATACTCGGTGAGATATCAGCAATATTAGGCGCGATATCTCGTAATATTCGACCGCAGGTATTCGGCTGAAGCATTCGGCCAGCTAGCCTTCACCTTCAGTATTCGGCTGAAGCATTCGGCCAGCTAGCCTTCACCTTCAGTATTCGGCCAATTGAAAATTCAGCAAAAGGGCCAAATACCGAATAGTGGTCGAATATTCGTCACATTCCTAATATGCATATCTATATATCATATACGAATTTTGATACAATTTAGAAAGCTCAAAAAAGCAAATAAAAAGTTATAAATTTGTAAAGTTTTTAAAGTTTTGAAGCTTTTTTTTTTAGATGTGGTCACCTCATGGAGCAATATTAATTGGATGTAAATTTTTCATCATGTGATCATGTATTGGGGGCATTCGAAAATTTTGTACCCCAAACCGCAGAACCGTGCATTAATAAGGCCCTATTTAAATTAATATCTTTTACATAAAATTCTTTTATAACAGTGAGTTTTTGAAAGTATAATGATTTCAGAATGACATTATTATATCTCTGGACAAAGCTATTAGGATAGAAATACATCTGTATACCATTAAATAAATGACAAAGTTAGTTAAATACATTTTATTAAACTAATGTCAGAAAGTAAACCACTAGGCCAGTTAGCTCATGTTCAATTGCTTTTTCAAGGTCTTGATGAGTCTTTTATACTTAATGAATACAAATCACTTTATTTTCCCGCTGTTCTGCGAGACCGGAAGATTGCCAAAAGACAAAAAAAAAAAAAAAAAAAAAAAATGTAATTACATGATAATATCAGGGTCACTGGGATAGTTTTACTGCAAATTAGAGTGGACTCCCGACTATCCGTACTATCTAGTCTATTTAAAAAAAAAAAAAAAAAAAAAAAAAAAAAAAAAAAAATCTTCGTGATAAAATGAGAAATTACTTTCTAAGGCGTTAGAAGCGGGTATCTGCTCGGGGCTATCCCCGAAAACAACTTGTCTTACGAGAAGTTTTCGCCGATCTGATACAATCTACGATCCACTTCCATGCATTTACGTTTTAGGTTAACGTTTTGTTTATTTTAAAACTATACTAGCTGACCCCCGCCCGGTGTTATTTAAAAAGAAACATCAAGTTTTCATTATTTTATATCTTTAACAGGATTTTGTGTGAAATTATATTTTAAAATGAAAAATTCGCGAAAAAATATTGATATTTAGTGATAAAAGCGCTCAATTTCTTGTTTTTTTTTACGTAAGGTCATTTCATAATTTTAAAATAAAAAGTTCTTTTTGTCTGAACTCTTTGAAATCTTTATTGGTGATAAATAAAACGGTTTTACAGCCTGTGTAAATATTTCGTGAAAAAATATTGTTATCTAGTTGTAAAAGAAATGTTTTCTTCTCGCTTTTTTGTTTGTTTGTTTGTTTTCGCGTCGGCTCCTTTAACATAGCAATAAAAAAAAAAAATAGTTCTCACCTTCCGAACTCTCTCACATTTCAATCCGTTATAAATACAACTGCATCCAAGCTCTCTTTGAAATTTTGCGAAAAAATATGCATATTTAGTAGTGAAAACATGAGTTCTTAAAAAAAAAGCTGTAGCTTCCAGTCCCAGAGCAAAAATATATTAGAAGGTCTATGCTTTCAATGCAATGGTGACTCTGTTTTCAATCAACCTTTTTCAATCCCCATAGGCTAAACAGGTGAGGGCTAATCCATCAAGTTTCCCCTTTCTGAGGGGAGAAGCCTTCAAAAAACGTTGACGCATGCGCAAAGAGACTATATTCGTGTGGAAATTTGACAGAATGCGTTTTCCATTTTAGGTAGATTTCGTAAGAAATACTACCTATTACATTCTCACCTAAGTTGGAAATTTTGAAAAATTTTTGCAGATCTACGCCGATCATGACTCCCAGAACCCAAAAACACCCCCAGTTCAAAAGTTTATCTATCTATCTATCTATCTATCTATCTATCTATCTATCTATCTATGTCACTTTTTTCTGACCACGATAACTGGAAAAATTCTGCATAAATCTCTTCCAAACTGATACATAAAATCAAGGGTCATAAAATCTCGGTCAAGTTCGTTAATGGGCAAAATCGAACCAAGGGGGGGGGGGGGGATGGGGGGCTTTTTGTGAAAACAGTAAAATCCTCATAATTTCTTTATTATTATACGTATCGGATCCGTTTCAAGTTATTATTACTTCTAGGAAAAGGGCCGAAAATTTATGTAGGACAGATTTTTGATATAATTAAAAATGGCCCCAAGGGGGGAAAAAAGGGGGGGTTTTAGAAGAAAAAAAATCATAGCTTCGTCCATTCACAAGATATCAAATCCGCGTAAATTTGTTATTAATCCTCTTAGTATTATCTAAAACTTTTATATTGACAAGTGTTTTATAGGACCAACAGTTATAGCAAAAAAAATTAAAAACAAGAAAAATCCCTGCCGGCTCCGCCTGCAAACAAGTTATTTTTCGAAGTAGGCGGTTCCAACTCCCGCATCTTTTCGAAACTGATACATAAAATCAAGGGGCATAAAATCTCGGTCAAGTTCGTTAATGGGCAAAATCGAACCAAGCGGGAGGGGGGAGGGGGCTTTTTGTGAAAACAGAAAAAAAATCATAATTTCTTAATTATGATACGTATCGTTTAAAGTTGTTATTACTTCTAGGAACAGGGCCAAAAACTTATGTATGACAGATTTTTGATATAATTAAAAATTGCCTTAAGGGGGGGGGAGGGAAGGGGGGGGGGGGTTTAGAAGAAAATAATTCATAACTTCGTCAATTCCCAAGATTTCAAATCCGCTTAAATTTATTATAAATCTTCTTAATATTATCTAAAACTTTTATATTGACAAGTTTTTTATAGGACTAACCGTTATAGCAAAAAAAAAAAAAAATAAAAAAAAAAAAAATAAAATAAATAAATAAAATAAAAAAAAAATCCCTGCCGGCTCCGTTTGCAAACAAGTTATTTTTCGAAGTAGGCGGTTCCAACTCCCGCATCTTTTCGAAACTGATACATAAAATGAAGGGGCATAAAATCTCGGCCAAGTTCGTTAATGGGCAAAATCGAATCAAGGGGGGGGGGGATGGGGGGCCTTTTGGCTAAAACAGAAAAAAACCCATAATTTCTTAATTATGATACGTATCGAATCCGTTTGAAGTTATTATTACTTCTAGGAGAAGGGCCGAAAATTTATGTATGACAGATTTTTGATATAATTAAAAATTGCCTTAAGGGGGGGGAGGGGGGTTTTAGAAGAAAAAAATTCATAACTTCGTCAATTCCCAAGATTTCAAATCCGCTTAAATTTATTATAAATCCCCTTAATATTATCTAAAATTTTTATATTGACATGTTTTTTATAGGACCAACTCTTATAGCAAAAAAAAAAAATCCTTGCTGGCTCCGCCTGCAAACAAGTTTGGTTTCGAAGTAGGCGGTTCCAACTGTAGCATCATCGCAAAAAGGTCATTTCTTCCGCAATTCCCGACAAACAGGCGCCCCACGTTCTGCGTCTTCGAAATATACTTGTGCCTGTAGGCCGAGCCGTCAGGGATTTTTAAATATCTAGATGTACTGTACAGGTTTTATGTTTCCTGTAAGTAAATTAGACATTAAAAAAAATTATCTTAAAAGTGCACAATATCCTTATTCTTGGTCTTATTTTTCATGAAATAAACTTTTAAAACGTATAGTACGCTGCATAACAGATATTTATAAATTACTGTCCTGTAGTAAAAGATCAGGAAATATAAATAAGAGCGGGATTTTGTATAAAGAGTGTATTTTTAATGGTGAGGGGCAGGCAGAAAGTGATTTTAGAACCTCGGCCTAACCGGCTATTTGTTATCCGGACTGCCCTTCCGCTACAATAGACCGGATAGTGGAGAGTCTGCTGTATTTATTTAGGAAGAACAATAAATATATAATTTTATTATTAACTTAAATAAATATGGATTTTTTAAAATTAAAACTTTTCATTTTTTTTTTACTTTATTTAATCTTTTCATGCATAAATTATTTTTAAATGGATGAAAACAACAACAAAAAAATATTTTTCGCTTAAAATAGATTTAAAATGGAACATTAACAAAAAATAATACCGATTTTTTTTTAATAGTCTTAAATTTATTGTAAAACTAGCTGACCCGCGATATTAACGTTAAATATACCTAAAATCAGTGTTGGGATGATTTAATATATTTAAACGAAAATCATTCCAAACTAACCTAATGTTGGAAGTCCCACTGCCTTCGGTAGCGTACACGCTCAAATTTGCACGATTTTATATTTTTAAATGAAAATCTATCCAAACGAACTTAGGGGCCTTCGTTATAGAGATTGTCGATTTAATTTCTGACGTTTAAATACATAAAAATTTCAATTCTGACTAAAAGTTCCTGAGAAAAACTAAATAATATACCCTTCTCCCCTTCCTCTTTTAAAGTCAAAGATATCGTTCACTGTTGAAAATGTAGGTTTCTCAGCACATGCGCAGATAAGAAAATGTTTAAAAGAAGACTTAGAATGGGAAACTTATCTTCAAAGGTATTGAGAGGGAGAGAAAAGTAAGATTCAGAAAAAAAAATTCCCAGGGTTTTTTTCAAAGTAAAGTTTTTTAAACTGGTGGTTGGCATTGTTACAAAAAAAAAAAAAAAAAAAAAAAAAAAAGAAATAAGGCTATTGACTTCCAATCTGAAGTGAAGCTACATGAGACATGTACTTATCTGGTGAACCATTAAATTTGTTTTAATAATTCTTATTTTGTTGTCAAAAGTGGCTTCTAAGATAATCCTTTGCATTATTTCCTCAAAACTTTACTTTACAATTACAGCAGGGACTGTCACCATCAATTTACGACCATTACGTTTAAAATCAATTCGGTAGTTTCAGAGATTCCATAGAAATTGTAATTTAGAATGTTTTTAGAACGCTCATTTCACCCTTTTAAATTTCGAATTTTTTTAGAATTTGTTTTTAGAGAGCATTTACATCGTGTAAGCTTGTAAGTGTTGTATCATGCCGAATTTCAAGTTTCTAGCTACTACAGTATAAACAAAAATAGCAATTTTTGATAAAATCGCAACTGTTTTGTTCCTGCACACATTAACATTTCAAAAATTTTAAAAACTGTTTTGTGGATGAATTTGTGTCTCTAACGTAACAGCCATGTAAAATTTCAAGTTTCTATCCCTAACAATTTCAGATAAATCATAGTTTAGAAGTTTTTTAGAACTTTTCCAACTAATTTCATTCTTTTAAAGTTCGAATTTTTTTTAGAAACCGTTCTCAGCGAGCACTGAAATCTTAAAAATAGCCACCATGCCAAATTTCAACTTTCTATACCAGCAGCATTACTAAAATCGCAATTTTAGAAAGTTTTTTGATTCTGCACCTTTTTTAATTTCGAATTTTGTAAAAACTGTTCTGTTTGAGCATTTACGTCTAAAAAATAACAGGCATGTCAAATTTTAAATTTCTATCCCTAACAATTTAGAAAAAAAAAACATAATTTGTAACATTTTCCGTTCATTTTACACCTTTAAATTTCGTTTTTCTAATAAACTGTTTATACCGAGCTTCTGCATCTTAAAAGTTACTTCTATACTAAATTCCAAGTTTCTAATCCGAATAAATCCAATTAAATCATAATGTAGAATGTTTTCCGCTCATTTCAGCCTGTTAAAATTCGAATTTTTTAGAAACCAGTCTTAGCGAGCATTTTGATTTTAAGAGTAACCACCATGTCAAATTACGAAGCCTCTATACCAGCTGTACCACAGAAATTGCAATTGTAGAACGTTTTTTTTTTTTTTTTTTTTTTTTTTTTTTTTTGCACCTTCCTTTTTAAATTTCGCATTTTTAGTAAACTGTTCTGGGTGATCACTTACGTTAGTAACAGCCATGCGAAATTTCACGTTTCTAGTTTTAACAGTTGAAAATAAATCGTAATTTAGAACGCTTTTCGTGCTTTCACACATTTAAATTTTTTAAAAATTTTTCTGTGAGACCAGTTACGTCTTAAAAGCAATATTTATGTCAAATTTCAAGTTTTTATCATTGGCAATTCCATAGAAATCTAAATTTAAAACGCTTTTCACGCATTTCACTCTTTTAAATCCAGACTTTTTTCAAATTCTTCTGTGCGACCTTTTATGTCTTAAAAGCAACAATCATGTCAAATTTCAAGTTCCTGTCCCTAACAATTCCATAGAAATCGTAATTTAGAAAGCTTTTAAAACTCTTTCCGCTCATTTGAGCCTTTGAAATTTTGAATTTCCTTACAAACCATTGTTAGCGAATATTTGTATCTTAAAAGTAACCGCCATGCCAAATTTGAAGTTTCCAATCCTGTTAGTATAAAAAAAAATTGTAATTTAGAACGTTTTTTCCTCCTTCACCCTTTTAAATTTCGATTATTTTTTTATAAAACTGTTCTGCGTCTTAAAAAATATCAGCCATGTCAAATTTCAAGTTTCTGTCCTTAATTCTTTAGATATCGCAATTTAGAACGTTTTTAGAACACTTTTCCCTCATATCACCCTTTTAAATATCGAATTTTTTAGAAACTGTTCTTACAGAGCATATATATCTTATAAGTAACTACCTTGTCCAATTTCAAGTTTCTAACCCCTTCAGTAACACAAAAATTGCAATTTTAGAACGTTTTTCGCTGCTGCAACTCTTGAGGGTGTGGCACTGACATAAAATATAGCCTATGTTAGAGCCGAGACAGTCACCATTAAATTTGCGACCATTACGTTTAAAATCTGTTCTGTAGTTTCAAAGATTACATAGAAATTGTAATTTAGAATGTTTTTAGAACGTGTTTAGCTCATTTCATCCTTTTAAATTAATTTTTTTTTTAAAATTTCTTCTTGGACAGCATTTACATCTTGTAAGTAAGTACCATGCCAAATTTCAAATTTCTAGCTTCTTCGGTATAAAAAAAATCGTAATTTTAGAACGTTTTTCGCTCTTGTACCCCTTGAAAGTAGTGACACCGACATGAAATATGGCCTATGTTGCAGCAGGAACTGTCCCCATCGATTTGCCCCCATCACTTTTGAAATCGGTTCGGTAATTCCAGAGATTCAATAGTAATTGTAATTTAGAATGTTTGTAGAACGCTTTTCGCTCATTTCAGCCTTTTAAATTTCGAATTTGTTTTTAAATTTGTTCTCAGAAAGCATTTACATCATATAAGTAACTAACTACCATGCCAAATTTCAAGTTTCTAGTTCCTTCAGTATCGCAAAAATCGCAATTTTAGAACGTTTTTCACTCCTGCACCCCCTGGGGGGTAGTGGTACCGACATGAAACATAGCCTATGTTACAGCAGGAACTGCTACTGTCAATTTACCACCATCACTTTTGAAAACGTTCTGTAGTCCCAGAGATTCCGTAGAAATTGTATTTTAGAATGTTTTTAGAACGCTTTTCGCAGATTTCACCTTTCTAAATTTCGAATTTTTTTAGAATTTGTTCTTGGACAGCTATTACATCTTATAAGTAACTACCATGCCAAATTTCGCGTTTTTAGCTCATTCAGTATAAAAAAAAATCGCAATTTTAGAACGTTTTTCACTCCTGCACCCCCTGGGGGGGTAGTGGTACCGACATGAAACATAGCCTATGTTACAGCAGGAACTGCTACTGTCAATTTACCACCATCACTTTTGAAAACGTTCTGTAGTCCCAGAGATTCCGTAGAAATTGTATTTTAGAATGTTTTTAGAACGCTTTTCGCAGATTTCACCTTTCTAAATTTCGAATTTTTTTAGAATTTGTTCTTGGACAGCTATTACATCTTATAAGTAACTACCATGCCAAATTTCGCGTTTTTAGCTCATTCAGTATAAAAAAAAATCGCAATTTTAGAACGTTTTTCTCTCCTGCAGCACCTCCCTGCGAGTAGTGGCACCGACATAAAATATAGCCTATGTTGGAGCAGAGATTGTCACTATCACTTTTGAAATTGGTTAGGTAGTTCCAGAGATTACCTTTTACAAACAAAGAAACAAACGTTACTACTTTGTAATATTAGTATTGATTAAAATATGTAATAGCAATAATATATCTACCCTATATATATAAAATCCTAATGAAACGAATTTGTGAAACGATTTTATGAAACGAATTTATGAAACGATTTTATGAAACGACTGATTAAACGACTGATTATGTTTCAGGGCTATTTTTAATAAAATATTAAACGCTTGATGGTGAAATTAATACCAATTGTCCATAAAAATCCGCGGATGTCAAAACTGGTAATAGAATTTTGAAATTGGAATTAGTTTTCGAGATATTAATTTTTTTCTAATTTTAATGACATTTCTGTAATGATGGCAACTAATTACTCAGTTTTTTTGTGACAAAAAAGGGGAAAAAATTGAAAAGGATCCCGATAGGGATTATTGATTTCTTTTTATTCGTCATTTTCAAATTGAAATTGAATTTATATATATATATATATATTGTAAAGATAAATGGTATGCTGGATTTTTAGATTCAGTTGGAATTTTTTAAACATAGGGTGCGTACAGTTTTACCACCCATTTTTTAATAGAATTTTTCGTCTTATTTAATTGTAGAAAAATATTAAAAACTTTGCGATTTAAATATTGAAAATTTCTAATTTTAAATAGTGGTGTCATAGTCCTTGGAAATTCTAAGGAGCGTACGCACCATGTTTATAAACACTTGCAGAGGTGTCCTTAGGGGTGGAACAACAGGTGCTGCTGCACAGAGCCTCTCGTCTAAGGCCTTATGCGAGGATTTTTTTTATTAGTATTTAACAAAAAAATATTTAAATGTTTATCTTTGGTTCGCATAAATGTTTAAATCATTAGCATTCATTTGGCAATTACCTTTATTTCGAATAAGACTTTTACCTGTTATGGAGAGTGTATGTTGTGTGTTTTATTTGCTAAATTTTACACCGAAAAATAAATTGATTTTGCTCTTTACTCAGCATATATCCTATTTAAATGCTATTCTTACAAGTGTGATAATTTTTAGGGAATGAAATCGAACAATTTCATGCCACTATACTCAAGGTAACCAAGATAAACTATTGAGCTTATATGACACTTATACTTAGCTGATTATAATCCATGCTATACACTTGTATTAAGACTTTCGTTTAGTTGATTTTACATTTGATGTCAAAATTTTGGTAATAAATAAGGTTAAACCAATTAAACTATAAAAATAAAAATCAACCAATTAATGCAATCAATAATAATAATAATAACAAAAAGAAAAGTGCTCTTTTAAAATAAAATACTTGAAAATACTTAGAAAAATACTCTTATTTTTCTGCATGAAAAACACGTTTATCTAAATTAAGGGGGGATTAGCCTCCCCGGTTGACCCCCCCCCCTTTATACTTAACCAATGAACCTTCAAAAACAACCAGGAAAGCGCCTTATCACAATGAACCTATATACAAAATTTGAAGCAAATCGGATAATTCTGCATGAAAAACACGTTTCTCTAAATTATGGGGGGATTAGCCCTCGTCTCCCCCTTTATACTTACCAATGAACCTTCAAAACTAATCAGGAAAGCGCCTTATCACAATGAACCTATATATAAAATTTGAAGCAAATCGGATAATTATGCATGAAAAACACATTTCTCTAAATTATGGGGAGGATTAGCCCTCGTCCCCCCTCCTTATACTTAAACCAATGAACCCCCAAAACAAATCAGGAAAGCACCTTATCACAATGAACCTATATACAAAATGTGAAGCAAATAAGATAATTCTGCAGGAAAAACACATTTCTCTAAATTATAGGGGAATTAGCCCCGTTCCCCCATTAATACTTAACCAATGTGTCCCCAAAACGAATAAGGAAAGCGCCTTATCACAATGAACCTATATACAAAATGTGAAGCAAATCGGATAATTCTGCATGAAAAATCCATTTATCTAAATTAAGGGGGATTAACTCGTTCTTCCCCTTTATACTTAACCAATGAACCCCCAAAACTAATCAGGGAAGAGCCTTATCAGAATTAACCTACATATAAAATTTGAAGTAAATCGGATATTTCTATCAAGAGTTATCGCGTTACGTACATACGTACATACAGAACCTGCGAGCACATTAGCTCTTAGGCTTTGATAGCCTATGAGCTAAAAAAACAATTTAAACAACCCGTAAATCTTAGATTCCGTTCGAATGAAATTGAAATAAATCTCTGACTTTCTTTTCATTTCTAAGCCTCATAAGATGCATTTGTATTACAGATTAAACTTTAGTATGTTTATAATTAGTGTATGCAAAATGACAAGGTACATGCACAATACGAACCTTTAAAAAAGGTTTAAGATTAATTTTAATTTTATTCGAACGAGATCTAACAAGGAGACCGCCAAACATTATGCGCACAGATTTTGATGATTTTAAAGTATGTTGTAGGGGTCATACCCCTAACTATTCAGGTCAAAGGTTTCCTTCAAATGGGCTTTAGTTTTCGAGAAATTTCGGGTTAAAGTTCAGCATGCATTTCAAATACCCATTAGTTCGCAATCTTGAACGAGGTCTTTGTGGCTCTGTGCTAGCGCGCGCGATTTGAGAGCCGGATCTGAGGGTTATGTCCTCTCATGTGACTTTTACCCTTTTGTAATAAATTTTATATGTTTTTCGCGTTATAAGTTTTATGCAGATTTATGAATTCTGCATCTTTGAACTTTTTGATATTTTTCTAAAAATTACATTTACGTTTTCGAATTTTTCGTGAAAATTTATAGTTTTTGCGCAATGTTTACTCTAATATTTCTGTTGATGAAAATCCAAACTATTTTAAGTCTTGATATCTCGTCTTTTTAAAATTATTCTTGTTTACATTTATGTATATTTAATTATTTATTTATCGTATTTATCAAATAATGCATTTTTTAGCTGCATTTTCTATTTAAAAATTTTTTAAATGATTAAGACAAAATTAACAAAATAATGTATCTTTTTAATATTTGATTTGTTCTAATTATATTGAAATATTTAATTGCTGAAATACTAAAATATTTTTCATTACGGACATCGACATTTTTAGTTTATTAAATATGGAACTAATTGTGTGATACATATCGCAATATTCTAAACAAATTTCGCATTAAAAATCGCCTTTAAATATATTCTTTACGTAAATCCTTTTAACAATATTGGAAGAATGTATAAATTAGCATATTATAAAGGGTGATTTTTTTTAAAGTTGTGAAAGTAAAACCCTATAACGAAAGAACTACTGATCCAAATGACCGGAAATTTCACCCAAAGCAATGGGAATTTTTTTGGCATGGTTAAAAAAAAACTTAAAATCTCACCGACAGATGGTGCTGTATATGCAGTAAAGTCGGGAGAGGAGCTTGTGCAAGACACACGCACAGTGGATACTCTTCACTCTGTTGTGGAACATGCGGTTTCACGTGTCCAACTCGTAGCTGAAAACATTGGACAGCACACTGGAAATCGTATGCGTTAGTTGCGCAGTTCTGTACGAATGTTTTACACCATATTTTTATTTCGTTCTGTTTCTGCTGGTGTTTGCAGTTCCTTTTCCCAAATACTGCATTCTGTATGTTTTTGATATACAGAATGCAGTAATTGGGAAAAGGAACTGCAAACACCTGTAGAAACAGAACGAAATAAAAATATGGAGTAAAACATTCGTACAGAACTTTGCAACTAACGCATACGATTTTCAGTGTGCTGTCCAATGTTTTCAGCTACGAGTTGGAACGCATGTTCCACAACAGAGTGAAGAGTATCCACTGTGCGTATGTCTTGTACAAGCTCCTCTCCCGACTTTACTGCATATACAGCGCCATCTGTCCGTGAGATTTTTTTTTAACCATGCCTAAAAAATTCCCATTGCTTTGGGAGCATACTGGTGAAATTTCCGGTCATTTGGATCAATGGTTCTTTCGTTATAGGGTTTTACTTTCACAACTTTAAAAAAAAATCACCCAGTATATTCTTTAAATACTTAAATTGTGATAAATATATTTAAAAAATGCATTAAATTTGGAAAAGAAATGATTTCAAACGTGTTAATTGTCTTTAAAAATACTTAAATTGTGATAAATATTAAAAAATGCATTAAATTTGGAAAAGAAATTTCAAAACATGGTAATTGTCTGCAAAAGATTAAACGAAATGGATAAAAAGAAAATTTTATTTATTCTGATATTACCGTAAAAGTCATTGCAGACGATTTTTTTTCAGGTATTTTTTATATCTATTGTAATTTACAAACGATTTTTCATTTCTAGTTGAATTTTTCTGTATGGCATCGACTTGTTAGAATTAAAAAGAAATTAATTGTAATATATTATGTTTTATTTGTGCAAATCAAAAATGATGTTGAGTTAGAACTTTACAGTTAAATGTATTTAAATAACAATATATATATATATATATATATATATATATATATATATATATATATACATATATATATATACATAACTGGCTAAAACTTGGATATAAGCATTATTGTTTTAATATTTTATTACTCCTTTCAAGATATGTTGTTGAAATTACCTAATCATACATACCTTTAGAAGATTTGAAATAAAAAATATTTTGTATAAATTTTAAAAGAATATAAAATTTTATTTAAAATTTCATAAAGTTAAAAAAAGTATTATTTTAGAACGTTTATTAAAATATAAAGGGTAAATAATAATAATAATAAAAATAAACAAAATCTAGATATAAATTAGTTTGGAATTTCGTGAAATATTAATTTCAAAACTGCACAAAAAAAAAAAAAAAAAAAAAAAAAAAAAAAGTAAATTATTACGAAAAATTCGAAAATGTAAATGGAATTTATTAGAAAAATATCAAAAAGTTCAAAGATTGCAGAGTTCATAATTCTGCATAAAACTTATAACGCGACAAATATATTAAATTTATTAAAAAAGAGTAAAAGTCATATGAGAGGACAAAACCCTCATCTCCGGCTCTCAAATCGCGCGCGCTAGCACAGAACCACGAAGACCTCGTTCAAGATTGCGAACTAATGGGTATTTGAAATGCATGCTGAACTTTAACCCGAAATTTCTCGAAAACTAAAGCCCATTTGAAGGAAACCTTTGACCTGAATAGTTAGGGGTATGGCCCCTACAACATACTTTAAAATCATCAAAATCTGTGCGCATCATGTTTGGCGGTCTCCTTGTAAGTTTTATGGGTGGTTTACACATCATATTGATAGATTTATTTATTTTTTTAACTTTTTAAAGTTCAATTGGCTTAACCTTATTTATTACTAAAAATTTAACATAAAATGTAAAACCCACTGAATGAAAATTTTAATATCTGTCCCTTCTCGGGCCTAAACAATGTAGGAAATAAATTGTTCTTTTTTTTTTTTATTTGTTCTGCAAATTATGTTTTTGTTTAATATGTCATGTTTTTCAATAAATACTGCATTCAGACGAACTCATTTCAAAATTAACAGAGGGCACCATCATCAGGGGTTGATTTTTGTTGTATCGCATCACAATTTGTGATGTAAATTTACGAATGATAAATCAAAAAGGTTTCACCAGTGGATTGGTGTAGTTTGGACAAAACTAGGATGAAATATCAACAAGTGGGTAAGTATGATCGCAGATCGCTAAAAGGGTTTCGTTTAATATTCCTTTCAAAACACTTTATCCTTTCTTTAATACATCCAAATAAATTTCATTTAGCAAAAAAAAAAAAAAAAAAAAAATGTTTTTTATAATGTAAAAATTTACCGGTCTATTTTTTCGTTTTTTCGAATATCTAAACCAGCCCGCTATTATATTCTATCATAATAATATCTGTCATGCGGACTAAATGCGATATTTAAAAAAATAATTTAAAAATTAATCATGTTGTACACATTCAAAATTTTAAAAATAGTCGAATATTTCCATAATCGGATTTTTATCATGATTCAATATGTTTCTCAAACTCATATATTTACTATTCTCTATTACTCATATTGATACTCGCTTTGTATTATTCTCAAACATTTGAAAATTCTTATTCTCTTCTCTTTAAACTTCCAATTTGACGTCAGATTTTCTTTTTAATTCTCTAATGACGTGATATTAATCTGCTTTGTATACATACACATACTCATACTCCTTGTATTATTGAGAAATCTTTGAAAATTTTCGTTTTATTACTACTATGACGGCAATCATTTTTATTTCATATTAATATTTTTGTCAATTGGTGAAACTTTTTATTTCATTTTCATTTTTTTCTCGTGGAAATAGTTCAATAGAAAATTAATTATTGTAGAAAGAATTTCATTGTGGAATTTTAATTTTTGGCAACTGCTTTAACGAAAAATGTTTAAATTTAATAGGAAAAGGCTGTTAGAATTTTGGTTTTTTATCTCTATTTATTAAAATAATACGATTTTTTCAAATTTTAATATTTTGAGCTTTTTAGCTGGTATTCAGCTAGATATACACAAAGTTTCAACTCTGTAAGTTACATAGTTTCTGAGAATGGCTTTGTGACGGACAGACAACGGAGCGGGAGTAATAGGGTTTCGTGAGATGAACGAAACCCTAATAATAAAAACAGAAAAATTACTTTTATTTAAATTTAATTATCCTATTTCTGGCCTGGTGACGTTATGAACGTAAAAGTAAATTGTATTCAATCTTTGCTGATTATTTTTTACAGCATTATAGCCGTTCATGCCACCACATTTAAAAACAGTAGTTTTACTTAAATTTGGTTACCCTATTTTACCCCATGGGGCACTGTAAATGCAAGAGAAAATTTTATTGTTTTACTTGGAGTATGATTCGCATATGAGAAAACATAAAATATATCCATTTAAAAGTTTTAATTATGCAATTTCCCACCAGAGGCGTTACCAGCGTAAAAAAACCTATCAAGTGAAAAATTTTATCAAAACATAAATTTCACCGTGGCAGCATCTTATTCTGAAAATTTATTTAAAAACCTCCCATAAAAATCAATTTTATTTTAATTAAGTTACCCTATTTCATACCAGGGGACGCTATAAATGCAAAAGAAAATTGTGTTGCATCTGTGCCAACTACTTTTAACTTCAGCATAGCTATCATACAGTGAAACACGAAAAAATCGATTTTACTTAAATTTGGCTACCCTATTTCCTCCTAGGGGATGCTATAAACGCAAAAGTAAATTGTGTTGAATCAGTACAACCTAATCCACAATAACCATCTATGCCATTAATATAGAATAAGGTGTCATTTTTCTCCCCAGCAAAATCTATTTTTATTAATATAATTCTTGTTCATTTTCTTTTCATGTGAATCGTCACTTCATGTTAGACAAAAAATTGTCGTCTGTTGGCAACTGATATTCAATCTTCATAATCCGTATCGGTAAAATATATTTAAATTTTTTGTTTTAAATATGACGTCATATTCACCTGCTTTCTCTATTTACTCATACTGATGCTCCTTGTATTATTAACAAATGTTTGAAAATGTCCTTTTTATTACAAGTAATATGACGTCATTTGCACCAGGTTTCTGTACGTACTAATATTCATGCCCGTTGTATTATTATCAAATATTTGAAAAAAATCCGTTTAATTTCCAGTATGACGTCATATTCCTCTTCTTTTTAATTCTTAAAAAAAAAAAATCATTTTTCGCGTGGAAATCTTTTAATTGAAAATTAAGTGCTGTGTACAAATTATTATTATTATGCAACAATGAAGGGCAAGAAAAAAGAGAAATGGTTAAATTTTCTAGGGAAAATATTTCTATCTCAATGAAAATAATAAAATTTTAAATTATTAAGAAAAATATTTGAATAAAGTAAATAAAACATAGCCTAAGTTAATTTTTGGGTCCTATGCAAAGGCATTTAATCATCCGTTTTAACACTGACGTCAAAAATATTTTCGCATGTTCATATTTATAATATTAATATTGTTAGAATTAATAGAGAGTAAAAATTTTGTGATGCATCGGGACAAAACGGTGGGATGAGTAAAAAACGTTATCCGGTCTACGGGTGTTACAGTGTAAAATTAACATTGAGGAGTCACACTGGAAATAAATAAGAATTGCGCTGCCGCGAAATACTTAAGTAATTATCGCAAATACATACATAGCGATTTTCGAAACATTAAAACTACCCGTTTTAATACTTTCGTCATTTCTAAAACAAAAGAAAATAATACTTTGATACGTGAAAAACAGTCCTCTTAAAAAGCATAACGAATATCTTTATTCTGTCACTTCCGTGCCGACAAAAACATTCTACAAAACCATTTTCGACAAGAACATATTTTTCACACAGCTTGGAAAGATACAGTTACAAAAACAAAAGCATCTTTTTCACACAGCTTAGAAATTTACATCTACAAAAACAAAACATCTTTCTCACACAGCTTAGAAAGATACATTTATGAAAACATCTCCTGTTAGTAGGACCCAAGAATACGTTTAATTCAATTGGATTCGTGACAATCTCCCACCTTGAGTTTTCAACAGGAAAACTCAATAATAGGCACAACAAAATTCAAAATAACACAAAATATGTGTAACATTATATTTACATTACATGGCCAAAGCATAGATATTCTTAATACTAATTTTCAAGGACAAATTATACAATTTCCTGCAAAAATTCAAACAAAAATTCAACATATTATTACAAATTCAAACAGGGTCGGACTGGGCCAGGGGAAAGGGCGCAGACCTTGGATTTTCAGAGGGCGCAAAAATTTTAACGAACTCAAGTCAGTTTTACTTGTGTTGTATCTGATTTGACAAGGTTTATCACATTCGCAAAGCACAAAGTAACAAAATGGCTTAATATTATATTCATGAGTCTAGAAGATAGACGACTTCACTATATTCCCCGTATATGTTTGAAGTTCCATCAAGTCTACACAATGCTACACAATTTTCCAAACTATGTCATGTAATATTCAAAAACTCTAGAAATCTGAACACATATTACCTTGTAGTAGATTGACCGTAGACTAGACTTTCCTACTTTATTCTTTTGTCAATAGATACCTTAGAACAGCGGTAAAAAAGTGATCACCCTTTACTAATTATCCTGCAAATAAGGTATAAAAAAAATAGGTACCAATTTATTGGGAATAATTTCTACTATTAAATTGTATTTGTAAATTTTGTCTCGGGGGATTGTCTACATATTAAAAATGCTTGTTTTCATTAAACACCTACGTTTGAGTTCCCTGGATCAAGACAGACTGGGAATATACTTATCTTAATTCTTCATAGAGTTGTAGAAGAAAATGCGCTAGGGGTTTATCTAAAAATTTAGGAAATGCTTCAGTGGATTCTTTGGAAAACGAAGGCGGTCTCCTTATAGTGTCGGAAGGTTTTCTTTTTCTTGAAAACTAATTATTCAAGTGAGATGTAGACTTACACACCGTTATTTTTTATACAAAAATTAATATATGTTATAATTAATAATTTTTTAATATGAATATATTAATAATTTTCATAATTAAAAAAAGACTTTGAATACAAAAAAGTCTGGAATATGTTTGGGTTTGTTAAGCATATTTCATCAAAACAATAATAAAAATTCAATCGGATTATTTTTATAAGTTTGTCATTAGTATCCTCAAGTTTTAAACTCTTCTAACTCTATGAAAAATTAGCAAAGTATTTAAAATATACCTTTTCGCAAGCTGTCTTGATACAAGGAAATAGGGTGTCAAAAATAAGTGTTATTGTTTGAAAATTCAAAGTTGGTATAATTTTTAAAATGTAGACGACTCCTGTAACATACTTAATCCATAGATTTAATTAGTAGACATTATTTCCAATCGATTGGTTCCTGTAGATTTTTTACAATTATTTTTAGAAGAATTTGTAGGGGATGATCACTTTTTTTGTCCAGGACTGTAAATTAACACAATAGTCTGACTTCATATATCCATAATTGTATCCATTAGCCCATTAACATACACAAAATAAATCTTGCTTTACCTTCTTAGCAATTTTAAACATTATTATAAGCTTGATGATATTTATGATTTTTTAAAACCTTCATCGTGCTGTGCGATATGACTTGATAATGACCAACTCTTCCCTTTTTTATACAATTCTTTTTTCGCTCAAGCAACACAGAATTGTTGGATATCATTAGTCCATTGTTTTCTAGCTTCGTTGGCCAACGATTAAGTTTGGCTGCTTCCAATAGTCTCAACCAACGGTCTGCTGATCGTTGGTCTAAACTAAATATGTGCCATTTAACCAACAATTATGTTTTCTGGCAAAACTACGCTAATAATAATATTAAAATATGCTAATAATTGATCCTATTTTAATTAGCAACTAATTTGTTGATGTTTTAGGCAAAAAATAATTATGCTTTTAGAATTACCGATTAAAATTTCTTCTAATTTGGTTCCCTTGGTTTCAGGAATGTTTCATCATTTACCATTTGCATTTAAACAAATATCTCTAAAACTATTATTGAAATAAATTTTACTTTTATGACTATTAAGTTGCAAGAATATCAGTGCTAAGAACGCCAACCTCTATTTTAAAAATATATACGAAACTAAATATTTGAAAACTAATATTAAAACTAAACGAAAAATTCGAAACTATATATTTGAAACTAAAACTGATGCTTGATTTTTTTTTCTTTTAAAAAAGTACAATATATTATAGCAGTATGTGAATCTCCAAATATAGGGTATTTGAATGGGGAAATAACACTTGCTCGTAAAAATATTACATTTGCAGCATTTGGGATTAGGAGAGGCAGGAGAAGGAAGAGGAATTTTGTAGGCTTAAAAATGACCTTATGCACACTTAAAATGCTGATTTCATATCGCACTATGAAAAGGTTGCTAGTGAAACAGGACATCAAAAATAGCGATTAGTAACTTTTAAATCACTAAAATAATTGAGTAAATTTACTTTTCTCAGCACACTCTTCCCATAATTTACAAATTTATTATCATAATTAGAAATCCAGGGAAATATTTAAGTTTCCATAATTGAAAGAAATCCCCCGGGGATTGTAATCCTGAAAGCTACAGGATTTTGCTGCCAGTGTTTTTTAATTAAAAAAAAAAACCTACAGTAGTTTCTCAATAGTAAACATTGCTTTATTTAATGATCGATTTTTCCGCGATTAAATAAAACAATTTTTTATTTAAAATACATACCAGAATTTCCGTATAGTTATTTAATTCAAGAAAGGCTGTCATTAAATAAAGCTTAGACCACTAACCTAAAATTATGGTAGGCTATTTGAATTTTAAAAAAAATGCTATCCGCGGGATTTCGCAGCTTTCAGAATTGCAATCCAGAAGTGTCATTAAAGTTGTATTCCTCGAAAAGACAGGTTATGTTTTCCAGTTAACAACAAAATCCACACAAAACGATTTTGCCTTCTAATATTTATCTCTTTCTTTTATAAAACTGTTTTTCTAAAAGCATGGTTTCAATTTTAGATACACTCAGGGGCGGCTTTAAAGGAGCACAAGGTCGGGCGACCGCACTGGGTACTATACTGGCGAGTGCGCAAAATATTTGATCTGAGATTAATACCTAAAAACTATTGTAAGAACCGATTAAAAAAATTTTCAGGGCGAGGGAGTAGCGCATGGGCGAGAGCTTTAGTAACCATGGCTCGCCAGGGCTATTAAAACCTTCCCTACGTGCCCGTTTTCTCCCCTCAATCGTATGCAGACACGTCTGCTTTGATTTCGGATTCTCTAATTTCCTTTTCTTTATGATAATAAAAATACTTCTCTTTTGCTATCTGTGTATTAGCTGATGATTATTCGTAAGCAAACTCTCGAAATTTAGTACACAAATCAGAATGTATTTGTGTGGGAAAATATTGGAGCGGCTTAGGGGCGCAAAATTTTCCCTGGCTGAGAGCGCACCGGCCCTCTGGCCGATGGGCCGGCGGGCCAGTCCGAGCCTGAATTCAAATTAACACTAGGAAATGAGATATACTAAAAATAAGTGGAAAAAAAGTTTATAATGTTCAATGTTCAAAAAATAGTCTTATGACTGATAACGTTTTGGAACAGTCACTGTTCTGCCACTTATCGTTCGTAATACTTGCTCTAAAGATTGTTCATTTGGAATCGCTAGATTGTACAATTTTTGTATTGGTCTTAAAAGTTCACCATTTTCAGTTTTTACCCGAGCAACTCTCGGGTGACCATCTTTTCCAGAAATTAGTTCTTGCACACGAGCTAAAGTCCAATACGTACGTTTCTTATCAGACTCTACGAGAACGACATCACCAACGGTCAGTTGCTTGGCATTCTTTTGCAGGTAATTTTGTTGGCGTAACTGCCCTAAATACTCAATACGGAATCGTCTTCTAAGATGTTCTCGAACTTGTTGTCTATACTTTGCTCTTCTGTTTAATTCTTGTGCGTCAATTGCATCAAAATCTATCACATCTATCACATCTATCTCAAGATCTTATTTCTTGAAGAAACATTGATGGTGTTAAAGGTGCTAGATCATCCACATCTTCTGAGACATACGTGAGTGGTCTAGCATTTATAACTTGTTCGCAGTCACAAAGAATTGTGATAAGCTCTTCATAGGATAATGAGGCTCTACCTAGTACTTTCCTCAAGATGCGTTTCACCATTTGTATCAACCGCTCCCACCAACCACCCCACCAGGCAGCAGTAGGCGGATTGAATTTCCAACGAATCTTTTGTACAGCTGCTGCAGCTGAGATCTGTTCCCAATCGATGTCTGAAAAAGCTCTATCTGCACCGACAAAAGTTTTACCATTATCAGAATAAACGGTCGTCGGTCTTCCTCTTCTCGCTATAAAGCGCCTAAAAGATTGGAGGAAGGTATCTGTTGCTAATGACGTCACTAATTCTAAATGTATGGCCCTGTACACTGCACAAGTGTACAACACAATCCATACCTTTTCCCCATTTTTCAAATATAAGGGCCCAGCTAAATCTACTCCAGTTATTTGGAATACTGCCGCATCTTGAACTCTTTCTGCTGCCAATGCAATAGGTTCTGACTCTGTCTTCTGTGCACTAAATATTTTGCATCGCACACATTTCTGAACTACTGCTCGGATGGTTTTCCTGGCTTTCAGGATCCAGTAGTCTTCTCGTATAGATGTCATCAAAAGAGCCACTCCTGCATGTAATAGCTCTTGGTGTTTCCAGGAGATCAATCGATGGACTACAGGATGGTCAGACGGCAAAAAAATTGGGTACTTAAAATTGACAGTATAAAATTGACAGTATATATAATATCTTAGGCTACGAATTTTCTCATTATTCTTTTCATCAAAGCTGTCTTTCTGGATCAAAATCATTAATTTTCTTTCAGCTTGTTCTAGTTCAAAACATGTAAGTTCAGATACTCCTTTTGAATTCGGTTTTCTTGAATTACTTATGAATCTTAGAATCCATACAATCAATCTTATTATTTTCTTGTATGATGAAAATCGTCGATAATACCTATCATTAGGTTTCGTGTTCTTGTTTAATGCTGAAATGACACTTTTCCGTTTCTCAGCATTAATAACTTCTTCATCTGGTGATTCGACACTTTGAGGCCAAGTAAATTCTGGCTCAGCCAGCCAGGCTGGTCCCTCCCACCATTTTAGCTGCAAGAACTGTTCAATGGAACAACCTCTGGAAGGGAGATCAGCTGGATTAAATTTTCCTGAAATATGTCGCCACTGATTTTTCTGTGATAAAGACCTGATTTCTTCTACACGATTCCAGTAAAATGTTCCCCATCTATCATCTCGCTTTATCCAGCTTAAAGCTGTGTTTGAATCACACCAATAACAGATCTTCAAATTTGGAATTCTTAAATCAGCAATGACACGACTACCCAACCTGGCTCCAATGCAGCATGATAAAAGCTCTAACCGCGGTATAGTTAGGTTCTTAAGAGGAGCTACTCTTGTGCGTGCTTGTATAAAACTCACCAAAATTTCATTTTTCTTCTTTACTCTCAGAAAAATACAAGTAGCATATGCGTGTTTACTTCCGTCACAAAATATGTGAAGACTTACATCATTTTCAAAATCATCTAGATTCATCCAGCGCTCAAGTTTGATGTCAGAAATTAATTTTATTCCCTGCACCCACTTCAAAAAATTTTTAGCTAAATTCTCTGGAATTAATTCATCCCATTTTAATTTCAACTTCCATCATTCTTGTAGAATAAGTTTAGGGAGCAAAGTCACGGGTGAGGCAAATCCCAAAGGATCAAAAACCTTCTGAGCCAATGAAAGTGGAGCTCGTTTTGTAGGAATAATTTGCTCTTCCTCAATAGGGCCGATTTTGCAAGATAGGGTATCGTTTTCTAGATCCCAGTTTAAGCCTAGTACTGGTGTTATGTTAACTGTTGAAGTTTCAGACATAATTTGAATTGGATAATTTGACAGCCATCCCCTTAAATTGAATTTCGCGGAGGACAGTAACATTCTCGATTCAATTAGGAACTTGTTTAACTCTTCAGTTGTGTTGAAACTACAAACACAATTATCTACATACAAAGATTCATTCAAAGTTTCTGCTGTAGAAACAAAATTGTCAGGTGTACTTTCCAGATGGTGTTTCAGAGTAGCCGCTAGTAAAAAAGGGCTGCAATTGATTCCGAAAACCACACGTTTATGTCTGTAAATTATATTATCCTTCCATAAAAACCGTAGATAGTCTCTATCACTTTCTGTAATACCTATCTGTAGGAATGCCTTTTCTATATCAGATACTTCACCAACAGAAAATTTCCGAAAACGATGCAATATTGAAGGAATCATTTCAATCATATTTAATCCTTTATCCAGACAATCATTTAATGAAGGAAAACCTTTCACATGAGCCGAAGCATCAAAAACCGGCCTTACTTTAGCAGTTTCACTCGATTCTTTAAATACAGGCCTGTGTGGCAAATAATGTATTTTGGATTTTTTTATTATCGACCACCCTTTCAATTATTCCTGCATTTAACCATGTATCAAATACTTCATTATAAACTTCAGTTTTATTCAAATTTGATAACCTTTTCTTCGTTGCAGCAAGCCGTTTTTCGGCCAATTCTCTATTACTAGGTAAGCGGGCATTATCTAGTACCCAAGACAATGCTACTTCATACCTTCCATCTGAATCTATTCTTATGTTTCTTTTAAAATGTTGCATAGTTTCTTCATGAATTTCATTTTTAGTTTTAGATTCAACCGGATCAGTTATACCAAGAATATCTAGCTTCCATAAATTAGCAACGGAACTTTCGTTCCAAATAGACGAAATAACCATAAGAGAATCATTTGTTTCAGATTTAATGCCTGGAATTTTTCCCATGAGAGCCCACCGCAAATGGGTCTTTACAGCCACCGGACCACTTTTTAAAACTTTAATATTTCCGGTGAGTAATTTTCCCGCCACATCGGAACCAATTAACAATTTAATTTCATTTTCGGTTTTACATACATTGTTTTCAACATCCGAAATCTTAATACCACATATTTATTTAATTCTTTTAACCAAGGTCCATTTGGCACCTTTTTTATATTAGAACAAATAACAGGAACATCTAAAACATGCATATCACATTTATAACTATTATCAATACTACTTAAATGAATTTTATATTTGTTGTGGTTTGTCTCACTTGTTTCAACACCACCAAATAATTTATGAATTAATTTAACTTCATCAATACTTTTATAATTCAAATACTTAAATTACATCTTTTGATAAATATGAACGCTCAGAGCCCGTATCTATGACTCCCCGTACAATTTTTTCTTTACCATCGTGCTTTACACGTATATGCAAAGTTTGTAATAACACAGTTGGGTCGGAACCTTGAGTAGTCAAAACAGTATCACTGCTCCCTGACTCATGTTCATGTTTACGACTTTCTAACGCCGTATTACTTTCTTCATTACAAACATTTTGACACATTACAGCAAAAGGCCTTTTACCACAATTTAAACATTTAATCTTCGATTTACAGTGACGTGAAATATGATTTTTCTTAAGACAGACAAAACAAACCCCCTTTTTCAAAATTATACTTCGTTTATCTTCAAAAGAAAGCGAATTAGCTTTAAAACATTTTTCTGATAAGTGACACTTGTCACAAAATATACATGCTTCATCATATTTCTTAATTAAATGTTTATCTTTAGATTTATCACCTACAAATAAATCAGTAGCAGTTGGCATAGAATTATATTCAACATTTTAAAATCTAGTAAAATTCTTAGATTTATCAAAACCAAAACTAGTACGCGCCAATAAAATACGTTCTTCAGACAGCACTTCATTTTTTAAGAAATTAAGTATAGAATTTAATTCACTCATACCTTGGGCAGACTTTTTACGATCCCGTTCCCAAATTCGGAGAACATCATGAGGTAAACACGATTCCACCAACGGGAATAAAATGCTCGCGTATTTATCTTCTGTAACCCCAAGAGATTCCAACGATCTAAGTTTGGTTTCTAGGTTGTCATATAACAATGACAAGTTGCACTCTCTCCTGGATGTATTATTATTGCATAATACCAGCTGCAGCAGATCGCGAACGTAAATTTGAATTAAAGTGTCTTCTCTTCCAAATCTTTCTTTTAGATGTTGAATTACTTTAGGATAATTTTCAGCCGATATAGGATAACTGTTCACAATTTGGGACGCTTTCGATTTCGGAGTAATTGCTTGCATCAGATATACGAACTTCGAGTGATCGTCTAACACAGTGTCTTCGTGAATTTTCTTGAAGGTATTCCAAAACGTTAGCCACGATCTTGAGTCCACATCAAACGGCTGCAAACTAATTTCAGGTAATCTAAGTGTGCGGTATCCCATTCTTTCGATTTCTATCGAATTAGGTAAAATAGGTTGATGTTCGACGGCAGGCTTAACGAAAAAATATCTTACATTTTGCTTCACTGTTATTAATTTTTCATGGTATTCTTCGCATGCTTCGAATTCTTTTACATAATCTTTTTCCGCAGACCCATTCGACAACATAAAATTTAATATTTCGTCATCTGTGGAACTAATCTAGATGCTTTGTCTACTAATTGATCTAATAGCTCTTCTATTAGATTAACAACTGGGCTTGACTGGTTAAGAGCTTCGTTTAAAGCATTTAAAGTCTCCTTAAATGCGCTTCTAAGCGGCGTTCTTTTTATTTTTAACGCATCCATACTTGAACAGTTTTCCACTTAAAAAATATTATTTCCTATGTCCCTGTTCGGGCGCCAATTTATCGCAAATACAGTAATCCCTCAACATTCGCGGTTTTAACATTCGCGAGTTTCGATTATTCGCGAATATGAAAATGCTGAAAAACTTAACATTGGCGAGAATCTGACTTGATTATTCGCGATTTTTTTAAAAATTATTATTATCGCTTTCTTTTTCAGAATTTATAGTTGTTAAAGATTATTTCCCCTCTTTTCTGAGTATATATTTACAAATCAATTTTGAATTGTCAACTGAAAAAAGAGTGAGTGTTGTAGGAAAACAAAATAATAACAACAGCAGAATACTCATTGGAAAGGTGATATAATAAAAAGTTGTAAAGGGAGTCAACGGCATCTTCAATCTATTAATTTAAAATGTGCAGGTTCTCGTAGAGATGGAGCTAAAGCTGCACTTAGATAGGAAATAAAAGAATTTCTGAATCATTTAGCTGTATTTAAATATCGTATTTAAATATTGTATCGCATACTGACTCACTAATACATTATTATCTGTTTGCGATTTGCGAATAGAGAGAGTCGAAATTACTTTATATAAAAACCTAGGCTTTTTTACCTGTAAGTATTTCTCCAGTCAGTTAATTTGAATTATCTTCAATCAATAAATTTCATGTTTATGAACATGTGTGAACATTCACCTTCTACATACATGATATGCAGGATATTGTTAATACATATTATCCTTTAGTTCTTTGAAATGCTGTGCCACTCCAATTAAAATTTTATAGAACGTAACTCATATTTTAGTGCAGATAGATAGACTCAACATTCGCGGATTTGACATTCGCGAGGTTTTCCTGGAACGTAACCCTCGCGAATGTTAAGGGATTACTGTACATACATAGCGATTTTCGAAACATTAAAACTACCCGTTTTAATACTTTCGTCATTTCTAAAACAAAAGAAAATAATACTTTGATACGTGAAAAACAGTCCTCTTAAAAAACATAACGAATATCTTTATTCTCTCACTTCCGTGCCGACAAAAACATTCTACAAAACCATTTTCGACAAGAACATATTTTTCACACATCTTGAAAAGATACAGTTACAAAAACAAAAACATCTTTTTCACACAGCTTAGAAATTTACATCTACAAAAACAAAACATCTTTCTCACACAGCTTAGAAAGATACATTTATGAAAACATCTCCTGTTAGTAGGAGCCAAGAATACGTTTAATTCAATTGGATTCGCGACAGTAATGTTGCATATTTATTGTTTAATCAAGTTTCTCTTTTCACTACTAAGGAGCTCTGCCCCCCTACGAGCTACGCTCGCCAACCCCCGATCTGACACCGCAAACTTTAAAAACACTGTGAATTGATCAAGTCTAAAACGATTACGGAAGATTGTATTATAATTAAACGACCAATGGCAATCTGCTGTAACCGGGTTCCCATTCATTTTCCTTTGACTGAGGGATTTTAAGGTCGAAACAGCTAACAACTGTTTCCTGATTGATTAAATAAGATCAATTAAACATTTAAAAATCAACTTGTGTAAAATGGTTAATTAAACAATGTAGCTGCATCGAAGAATTTTTTAACGATGCTACAGAAAATTGATTACTTCTCCATTATCCCGTCGACTACTTTCTATAAAAGAAAAGAACTGTCGCCAAAATACATGATTTAACGCCAAAAGTGCATGATAGTGGCGTCGCGTCGCATTCAGTTGACAGATGCGTTACACGTATTAGTTATTTCATCGAAGGATTTTTAATTCAACGTTTATTTGTATTTTTGGTACTTCTCTATTATCCCGTCGATCAATTTTCATAAATAACGATAAAAAAAAAAAAATAAAAAAACCTATCGCAAAACTGTAACGCCAAATAAATAAGCAGAAGAATTTTGCCATTGAAATCTCAATAATAATAATAATAATAATAATAATAATAAATAAATAAATAAAAATGAAAATAAAAATAAAAATAAATTAATAAAAATAAAAATAAATTAATAAAAATAAATAAATAAAGAAAATAAAGGAAATTCGGAAAAACTCCACTCACCAAAGTGTCAATTATCAATAAGTTTAAACAATAAAATTTATAATATATTAATGAAAACAGAACAAAACTGATCTGGGATATTTATTAATCATTGGGAAAATGGTTGTTGTTTTCGGTCGAGAATGGACCAAATGATGTTCGCATTTTACTATTTTAACCGTTTTTTAACGAAATTCTGTAGCCTTAGAAGAATTTTTTAAGCGTTTTTAACGAAATTCTGTAACTTTAGAAGAATTTTTCTTTGAATAGGCAACAGAAATGCATAAAATCGTTACAAAAATGTTAAAGTTACAAAAAAGATCGATGCAAATTATCAGATATGAAAAAGAAAAGCCGAATTAAAAATTGTCGTCGGATGAGAAATCGTCTTAAAGCAAAAAACGTGGTCTTCAACTTCAATTTCCTCAAAATACCTTTAGCTCAGACATCAATCTAAACAAGAGTTAAAGCAATACTTAAATTTTGCTTAGGAGATGGTCTACAAATAAAAATTATATCAAATTTTAAAAATTTCAATGCTAACACCTAAAGTTGGCATCATATTTGGATATTTCGGTTTATTCTACCTTCGGATATCAAATTGGAAGTCAGTAGATAGGGAATGTGACCTCTGCGTTAGCAGCAGATGGTGGCGGCAGTGCGGTGGTAACACCGCCTGCTGCCGAGATCATACTATAGTAGGTGGGTGGAATAGCTAGCATGGGGAAGCTATGTTATAGTAGGGTGAGGCGAATAGGTCTGCTATAAGAGGGGGTATTTTAGGGGGGGAGGTAAATCAATAAAATTTTTAAATGTCTTATAGTACGAGGTAACGGTTATGCTAGAGTCCGAACACTGCCCCGCTTTCCCTCTGCATTTTTCCAATGGTCGTTGTAATTTGTTAAATTAGATTTTTTTTTTACATTATTTTTTTTTAATTATCCCTCTCGGCTGGTGAATAAATGTTTGTGACGTGAGTTAAAACTGATCTATTGCATGTAACTGTTCATCGCAACATTTTTCAATGCCTTTTCTTTTTTAATATCATGGCACTGCCGTTTAAGGATGCAATTGTTATTTTTATTAATGAAATAATTAATAAATCAGTAAAACATATTGAAAAAACTATGTATATGTCAAATTAAAAACCACTTGATGCCATAACAAACACATATAATGCCTCTGACGTCAAGTGAATGTGACGCTACGATCAAGCATATTTGGTGTTAAATCCTATAGTTTGGCGATAGTTTTTTGTTATGAAAAGTGGTCGACGGGATAATAAAGAAGTACCATATTGTTAATAAATATTTTAACAATGTGTTAGTTATTTCGGTATTTTAAAGGTAATTGTTAAACGTAAAACAATAGTTTTTAATTGAGAGGAAATATTATTATTTACGCTCTTTTAAAATTTGCAATAATAGGTAAAAGATTTGTCGAAATAAATTAATCTCTCGTGTAAATAAGTTTTTTAATTGAAACTGTTTGGAAATACTGTTATTTGAACATTTTAAATATGACGTAAGTTTCCCTACTTAATGCTTTGAAAACACGTAATAATTCAAATATTTATCTTTTTAATATTCATGCGCAAGCATATTTTTTATTAGCTCACAGACTATCAAAGCCTGAGAGCTTATGTGCCCGCCGGTTCTGTATGTACGTACGTACGTATGTATGTATGTACGTAACGCGATAACTCTTGATAGAACTAACCGTTTTACTTTAAATTTTGTTTATAGGTTCCTTGTGATAAGGCGCTTCCCTGATTAGTTTTGGAGGTTCATTGGTTAAGCATAAAGGGGGGAAATGGGGGCTAACCCCCCATAATTTAGATAAATAGGTTTTTGATGCAGAATTATCCCATTTTCTTCAAATTTTGTATATAGGTTCATTTTGATAATGCGCTTCTGTCAACAGTTTTGGGGGTTCATTGGTTAAGTATACAGGGGGAAAGGGGGGACAACCCCCCCCTAATTTAGATAACTGAGATTTTCATGCTGAATTATGCGATTTTCTTAAAAATTTGCATATAGATTCATTGTGATAAGGCGCTTTCCTGATTAGTTTAGGGGGTTCTTTGGTTAAGTATAAAGAGGGTAAAGGGGGGGTCTTATCCTCCCCCCTTAATTTAGATGAATGTGTTTTTCATGGAGAATTATCCGATTTTCTTCAAATTTTGTATATAGGCTTATTGTGGTAAGGAGCTTCCCTGGTTAGTCTTGAGGTTCATTGGTTAAGTATAAAGGGGGATACGGGGGGGGTAATCCCCCTTAATTTAGATAAATGGGTTTTTCATGCAGAATTATCCGATTTGCTTCGAATTTAGTATATATGTTCATTGTAATAAAGGGCTTCCCTGATTAGGTTTGGGGGTTCAATTGTTAACTATAAGGGGGTGGGGAACGGGGGGATGATCCCCCCTTAATATATTGTCGATTTCTTTCTTTTTCGAGGGGCTTATTTCAAATTCTTTGAAATAAGTGTATAATATACAATTAGTGTGAATAGCCTGTGAGCTCAATGCCCTCAGTTTAACTGGGCAGTTTTCTTTTTTATTGCGTAATTTTCTACATTTACTGCTTTTAACACTTGATCATTTAATTATTATTTTAAAGTTTTATTTCTGTTTTTAATAGTCACGTGTAAATTAATTTCTTAATTGAAAGGGAGTATTATTATGTGCGCTATTTTACAAATTGGCAATAATTCAAATAATGAATTTTATGAAATATGAAATAAATCTTCATCAAAATAATGAAAATTTTGAATAAAAAATTAAAATTTAACTTAAAAAAATTACTCAAATTAAAAAAATAATTGCAGTTTGCACACCGCAAGTTTGTCAACTTAAATTAGGGTTAAATTCCTGTCCATAGTTTACGTTCCTATAAAACTTTTAAAAGAGAATTCTTTTGCCCAACTTAAATATTAAATATTGCTTAAAATAATTCTTCGATTTAAAAACTGGCTGCTTTAGCGTGTTTATCGAACATTTTTGTTATAAAACTACCAATTTTTTAATTTTTATATGTAATAGTTTTCTGGATATTAGTTCAGAAAGACTTCAAGGCACAAAATCTTCATTGACAGCGGCGGCTGCGGCAGTGGTGGTTAATTTCTTTTTTAATATAGAGAGATACGAACATCCCTGTTCCTGCCATTACGCATATACGTATGTCATGCAAACTTTATTATTATATTTATTTATTATTATTATTTTTTAAAGATGATTGTTTTATGGGAAGGGGCGCCGTTTTGATACTTTCTTGGGAGGGGTAACAATTTTCTTTCCGGTGGGCAAACGTTTCTTTTGATCTTGTGCACAGCTGAGAATCAACCGATACAGTTTTTTTTTTCCGTATATATTTTAGGTAGCTTTCAATACAAAAAAAGTATAAAGCTACCTATTGCAGCCGTTCGGAGGAAAGCAGTTCCGGAAAATTTCGATATATTTTCACCGATCATGACCCCCCAGACCCCAAAACTACCCTCCGTTCAAATGTTGATTTATATATATATATATATATATATCTCCATATATATATATATATATATCTGACCTATGTCATACGATAACGCTCGTATTTATAAATCAATTTTGATGAAACTAATTGTGTGTATTAAGCTCACCAATGTCTTGACCGAGTTCGTTGGCCAGCTTGGTCCGCCATTTTGTTTCAAGATGGCGGCCATTTAAAAATTTAAAACTAAAATAAATATACAAAAAAGTTAAAAATTCAAATTTATTTTTTAATTAAATGTTAGGCCTTGATACGAGGATTCCAGAGCATTTTTTGGTTTACCTCTATCTTAAAAAATGCCTGAGATAGAGCAGTTTGAAATTCTAGGGTGGCTGGCTTTTTGAAACAAGACAGCACATTACAAAAATTTTCATTGTTGTAATAATTTTCTCAATCATACGCATAAAACTATATATTCATATCCGTTAGCGCCAAATTCTCGCCAAACTTGGCGACATTTGGCGAAATATCGCCAAATTTGGCGACCAAAATAAGTCTTCATAAATGAAGCCAATTTGGCTGTTGCGCAATAATTTGGCGAATTTCTTATTCAGATTCAGTATTAACGAATCCTTTGTAAACGTTTTCTTTGCATTTTAACTTGCTTTTTTCGTGTAACATTAGCTAAAATTTTAAAACGAAGATATAGGAAAGCTACCTTTTCCTACCGGTACAGGCCGGAAGGACTTTTTAAAATTAGCCAAATTACTCATTAATGGTAAATGCATTTCACTTTGTTGTTGTAACAATAGCAAGACATAGTGTAAATATTATTGATAATTATTAATTTCTGTGTTTATTTAATACTAGAATTTCCATTTTAATTAAATCTGACAACTTATTTTAGCTTTTGTGAAATTTCTAATTTTTTTTTTTTTTTTTTTTGTTTGACCTGTGATGAATGAGACACTCTGAAATTTCATTCTTTGAGGTGAGTAGAGTAACTTCTTCCCCCTAGCCTTCCCAAAATGGCGCTCCATAATTATGGGAAGTGGGTGGTGTATTAACAAGTTTGGTATGAAAGTGCCTCGCAAAAGCTTGCACCAAAAGTTTTTGCACCAAGCCTCGCTGTTCCTAA
The DNA here is from genome assembly GCA_963931845.1 of Maratus michaelseni. Classification (NCBI taxonomy): domain Eukaryota; kingdom Metazoa; phylum Arthropoda; class Arachnida; order Araneae; family Salticidae; genus Maratus; species Maratus michaelseni. The sequence continues at coordinate 328,898,772 of OZ007592.1, read as the reverse complement.
GCACGGCTCTGAACTTTTGTTTGTCTGCTTGTTTCAGAACCTCCATTACTAAGCAGTAATAATGTCTACAGGTCCCGATTAACATCTGAATCTAGGAAAAGCACGGTATCATTTTGGGGCCCCCTTTCACTCAGGCCCGGACTGGCCAGGTCGGCTGGTCGGCGATTGCCGAGGGCCCCCGGCCCAAGGGGGCCCCGAAGTGATCCCAAAAATGGATATATAACTTTGTAATTAGTTACATCAGAGTAATTTGACTATTTCTCATTTGACTATTGTAATTTTACTTGTAATTTGACTATTTCTCCTACGCGTTTACAATCAATTTTAAAGGGTTTCACAATCAATTTTTAATTTAATTAAATCAAATTTATTAGGGCATTTTTTACGAGGCTCGTATGAATTCGAGGCCCCGATGTAGTTAGGAGCCCGCTAGCGGTCACAAGCTAGCTAGTGACTACTATAATAGTGCAGTCTTAAGCTTAGCACATTCAGCATGATTTCATATAAACTAGTTTCTCTGTCTCTAAACGCTGTTTTTTTTTAATCAGCGATGTGACTGGCGATTGTTGAGGTTAGTGAGTAGTGGCCTTGTCGTATACTTATCCTCAGCCCCCTCTCTATCGCTCTCCCTCCACCGTCTTTATCGTCACAGCCCCCAGCCCTTGACAGTTGACGGCTATTGATTGATCCAAAACTATAACTATTGAAGGAAACACTCAAGCACTGCCAATTACAACTACTTTTCTGTAGCAAGATTTTTTTTACGTGGAACGTGTAAGTCTACTTTAACTAACATTTTAATATGTTGTGTTTTTATTGCCTATAAATGAAAAAACGGTTGCTAAAAGACTATTTTGTTCGCGCTACTAATTTGGATTGATATTTTTCAATTTGCCTTCTTTATTTATGTAGGCTACGTATGATTTTTTCAACGATTTGTGAATTTTTTAGTATTACAAATCTTTTTATGTTATATTCATGTTTCAAATCTCCTGCAGGTGGCCCTGAAATCAATAATAAAGGCGAATAATTCCAGTTATTTACCTTATTGTGATTCGCCGAACAGTTTGTTTACCTTCGCTCAATGTATTGTGATTCACTCAACGTAACTGAAATAAATATTTAGAACATCTGCCCCCAGGTAGCGTATTAGATCGCTGGAATCGCGAATAGTAAAGGAAGAAAATTAAAAACAAATAAAATTTCATTGCTTCTATGAGGGCCAAATTGGTCGATAAGTGAGATTGTAAACCATAATTGAAATTCGAATAGCATACATACATTTTACTGTATTACTCTTAAGAATTTGTCACAACATATCGTACAATCGCAGCTAGGGCGATTGATTACATTTATTTTCAGAAACTGAAGTTCGAATTTCACCTTCTTCAATTAAGCCCTTCCTGGCACATTGTCTTGTGGATATGAGAGCAAAGAAACTACGCCTACTTGCAATAAGCCACTTTTATATTATCCATCAGTAACATCGGCTTCTCTTGGCAGCGATTCTTCAAGAATACAGATCTGACACAGAAAATGATCATGAAGCAAACCACCAGGAGACGCCTGATGCTGCTCAAAATGCTTCTACGCAACACTTTGTATGTTTCATCTGTCCAACGAAAATGACCCAGTTTGAATTAAAAAAGCTTTTCTAGAGAAGCACTCTATTCAAGTTAGTGAAGAGAAAGGAGCTAAATTGCCATTTGACTCTTCAAAACTTTAATGGCAATATTTATCGAATGGTGATAAAATTTACAGAAAATGGTTATATTCGATTTGGCTCAACAGGGTGTACTGCTCCAGCTGTATGGCTTTTGGGGGTAAAGGTCATAGAGATTCTAAATTTATTACCGGACATGACTTTTCTCCTAAGCATATTTATAAATCTCTTGAGATTCATGACGAATCCCGTTATCAACATCTCGCAGCGAACCAGCTTTTCAAAGTCAATAAAGGTGATATTTCAAATCTTCTTACTAGTAACCAAACCAAACCAAAAAGCAAGAAAGAGAAGTTTACATCAGATGATTGGTTGTTCAACGTTAAATTGATATAGTTTTGTTTATTGGAAAACAAGGCACTGCGTACAGAGGGGATAAAGTAGAAAGGCTTATACGCTTGACTCTACAGATAATCATGGTGATTTTCTTGAACTGGTCATGCTGGTTGCGAATTATGATGTGATTTTACAAAATCATGTCAGAAAGTGTATTGAAAACAGCAATAAGCACAGACTGAAAATAATGAACAAAAGAAAAGTCGCAGGAAAATGAACTAAAAGACTGACTGGACGAGGTTCTTTGTTGACATTTTTGTTAACAAGCTACTTAAAGTAATTGGTTCGATGGGTCGTAATATTATTTTGAAAGACCTTCATGATAACATAATATTCAGCGTTGCGTGATGGTACATAGTATTCAAGGTCTAGCTGTTATGGACCAGTTGGCAATTTACTTCCTCTATGTCGTTCAAGAAAAGATAGATGAAAGACTTAAAAATAACAGTAGTTGATGATTCACGGGGATTGGCTTTGTACGAGTCTATAAAATCAGAATTAGCCAAGTATGGCGTTGCAACATCGAATATTATTGCTTGTTCATTTGACGGAGCTAACAATTCGAAAGGCAGTTATAACGGTCTACAAGTTCAGTTCAAAAAGGAAAACGAAGATCTTATTTGTACTCACTGTATAGATCACGTACTGAACTCTGTAGTAGCTGATTCAACAGCAACGTTTCTCCAAGCAGAAAACATATTTGGATAGGTGGAAGAATATGCTGTTTTTCCAAGCTCGTCTTACAAAAGAGTGGCAGTATGGGAGAGGGAAACAAAAAGAAAACATACTGCATATGAAAAACTGTACAAGAGAAAGAAAGAAAGTGGAACCACAAGGTGATGCAGCAAACAAAGCTCTTTCTTCGATTATCGATGTGGGATTTTAAGAAGTGAGGAATGTGTAAACAGGGAAACTATTCAATTTTATTACCGTTTTAAAAGAAATATCAAATGGAAGTTTTGACTGCAAATCTAAATTAATGGCAAGAAATGTGATTAGTCAATGGACCAAATTTGAAAATCTATTTATGTCTATTGTTTTACTAGATTTATTTCTTGTTACATTTCCTATTTTGAAATATTTACAAAGTAAAACCATTGACTATTCTACAGCCTGAAACTTGGTAGAGAAGCTGCTTCAACAAGTAAGGGATAAGAGTGATAAACACTTTCAGGATCTGTATTCAAAAACAAAATATTATGCAAGTACAAGTAATACCAAATTAGAAGATAATAGTATTGATATAGAATTAGAATTAGATTTCAAGGGAAAATAAACTTCAAAGTAAAAGATAATGCCTGGTGCAAAATCAATAGACGAAGCTCCTGGAATCTCAACTGCTCAATACTATAAATTGGTCTTTTTCAGTGTTTTAAATTGTTCCAGGACAAGTATCGAAAAAAAATTTAGTCCAATCAATTAAATCGTAGAAGATTGTTCCTGGTTAGACCCAAAGAAATTTAATGAAATCGTAATGATTGATATTTTTCCTACAAAAGTCCTTTGTAGCATCTCTAAACTTTGTAAAGATGAAAGAAATCGGTTATTGATAAAGCTGAAACAGTTTGCAGATCAGTATGAAGGTTTTACAATGGCAGAAAAAACTAACAGTGAAAGACAAGTTGGAAATTGTACTTCAAACGTGACAAATGAGGTGCGTTCGTACTATAGCTAGTTATATAAATATTCAGATCTTTTCTGATTTTTAATTCTGTGACATGAATTATATCGTCTGCAGATTAATTTCTGCAATAAAGTAAGTATCTCGGTCGCTTGACGATTCAACTTCGGAAGCTCCTATAACAAAAAAGCACAGATTTAAAAAAAAAATTCAAATTTCTTAATAAATATTTTTATTAATAACTCCTAAAGTTTTGATTCGATTTTAATAAAATTTGAAATGTCTCGACAAAATTCTGCAAAGATAATATATTTTAAATTGCAAACCATTCGGTTGGGTAGTTTTTGCGTTGTTATATGCGGACGGACGGACGGACGGACAGACAGACAGACGGACGGACGGACCAAGCGACGACAATAGGTGCTACGTATTTATATAATTACGAACGCACCTAAAAACAAGACAATCTGAATGGAGCTGAAGAAATCTGTAAATATGACGATGTAGAGACTGAATTTGAAGGCGACGAAAATCTTTATGGTTACTGCTCTGACATTAAATAATGTTTTCGGTGTTTATAATGCGCCTTTTCTGTTGTTTTGAACTCTCACAATCTGGAATGTTTACTAACCTGTATGTTGCCTACAATATTGTACTAAGCATACCTTGTACACAAATCACCTGGGAAAGGGGGTTTTCTAAGCTTAAAATAGTTAAGAAGCGACTTATATCTACTTTAAGCCAAGACCTTATGTTTAATCTTCTTTTCATGAATGTAGAAATATACTTATTTAATAACTTGGATAAAGATGTTATTATAAATGAAGCAGTAGTAATGACCAGTGAAGAACTGACCAAAAAGCTTTCAGGTTAATAAACAGCCGTTCACTACACATAACCTTTCTTAGTTCGTTGTATCTGTACCAAGGTATTGTAGAGCCATTTTCCTTTTGTTATAAAATCCATTTTACAAATTGTAACAATTAAATCAAAATTAAAGAGGACATTGTTTTTTCCCCCAATAGGTTTTTTATTACCGCTGTGTCTCTTTTAAATAGTTACGTAGGTATTACAGTAGGATTTAGATTATTAGGCTTCAATACTGTGATTTGGTTGCCTAAAACTAAAAAATATTTATCACTCTCATATTTAAGTAATAAACTACTCGTAATTAATTAGTATACTTATTTTTTTTAGCATGGTACTACACTCATGTCCAAAATTAAGGTCATAAACATAAAATCGGTGAAAACTGATGAACTATTCACTGTGCTGCCACGAAATTTGGCACAGAGGTATATTACAATGGGAGAAAGAATATAGCAACATAACAATATGGAAAAGATTTTAATTGTAAATTAAGATACAGGGTATATCAAAAAGTGTTAAATCATGAATCAGAGATAAAACATTTATCTCGAGGAAAGTCTGTCTAATATGGAGTGTGACCACTGTGCACTGTTATACAAGCCTTACAATGAGCTCTCATACTGTTTATGAGGGTATCAATAAATGTTTGTGTCAATAAGGCCATTATTCCAAAACCGCGGATTTTAGCTCCTGGTGGGTCCTGGGAGGGTTACGCTGTGCAATGACTCTTCCTAGACCTTCCCAAACACGTTCAACAGGAGTGAGGTCCAGAGACCTCGAGGGCCGATTCATACGGCGAATATTCTCTTCAAGAAAATCATCAACAATGTGAGCTCTGCGTGGCCTCGCATTATCATCCATAAAAATGAAATCTGGGCCTACAGCACCTCGGAACAACCTCACATAGGCTTGAAGGACCTCATCCCTATAGTGATATGTGTTGACAGTACCCGCATCGAAGCCGAGCAGTGGGGTACGGCTGCCCAACATTATGCCGCCCAAACAAGGATTCCTTTGCCACCTAATCTGTCGATTTATTTTATGTAGGAGGGAGGATAGCGAGCTCCATGTTCTCTCCAGATAAAGATTCGACCAGAATCTCTGCGTGGTGAATCGCGACTCATCACTGAAAAGAACACACCCCCTATTCTTGTTGTGTCCAAGACGTTATTGTTGTGTCTTTGGCTCCAGAACAACCGGGTTCTTCTGTTCTATGCAGTAAAAGGGGCACACACGACTGGACGCCGGGCATAAAGGGCCCTCTCTGCTAGACGTCTATATACTGTTTGCCTGGAAATTCTTATTCCAGACGCAGCAGTAAGATCACGAGCAAGCTGAGGAGTCCTTGCCAGCCTATGTCGTCGTGCGCTTAATGCCAAGTAGTTATTCTGTGCAGGTGTCGTTGCTGCTCTGTGGCGATCTTGGCAGGCCTTCCTGGTAACATTGGGATGGTCTAGGAAGAGCCATTACACAGCGTAACTTCCCTGCTATGACCCGCCAGGAATTAAAAGCATTCTCTTTTGGAAGAATGGGCTTTGTTGCTACAAACATTTATTGACACCCTCATAAACAGTATGAGAGCTCGTTGTGAGACTCGTATAGCAGTGCACAGTGGTCACACTTCATATTAGACATACTTTTCCCGAGATAAATGCTTTATCTCTGATTCATGATTTAACACTTTTTAATATACCCTGTATCTTAATTCACAATTAAAATATTTTCCATATTGCTATGTTGCTATATTCTTTCTCTCATTGTAATATACCTCTGTGCCAAATTTCGTGGCAACGCAGTGAATAGTCCATCAGTTTTCACAGATTATATGTTTATGACCTTAATTTTGGACATGAGTGTAGTTTATGTACGGTATGAAAAAGTAATATAAATATTTATCGTGAAAGTAAGTGAACTACATCAGAAAGCTTACTTTTTTACTCAACTATTTTCCAAGTGACAAAATAACTAAATGTGGTTTTTAGGCATGTAAACCAAATTTTCAAAAAATAAATGTTCCAATATTCTATTTCCTCTAAATTATCCGGTAAGGGGCCACTTTTCAGTCTCTAGCCGAGGGCCCCCAAAGGAGCCAGTCTGGGCCTGCTTTCACTTCTGCAAAAATTAATTTTCTTAATTCTTCATTCTTGAAAATTCACCAATGATACTAATATTATTTCCGAGAGTAGCTTAGCCGAGGTTACATATATTTGATTAAACGGTTTTTTTCATGTTCCCTGTATATACTTCAGATATATTTAGTACCTATAGCTGTATGCTGAATTTTCCGGGTGTTTTGTAACAGGCACACTAGGATGCTATGTGATTAATTAACATCCTATTGATGGCATTCATATTTCCCTGTTAAATAAGTTTCGTGAAGTACTGTGTGTATTTCGTCTTGAATTAAGCAAACTTTCTTTTACAAAAAATTTTAAAATACAATGTATAAAAGGAAAATAGGAATTAGAGGGCCCTCTTCACAGTCATTTTGGGGCACCTTTAAAATTTTAGAGGGGGAAGCTTGTGCTTCACGTGCCTTTTGGATAATCAGGCTCTGAATGTCTACCATTCAGAAGAGAGGCTACGAATCATTTTCTTGTGTTGAACTTACTGATAATTAAAATCATTTTATTTTTATGGAATTTGTTGTTTATAAATTTTATTTAATCTAATGGTGATTTCTGTTTGAAGATAGTTTCTCAATTCCACTCTCCCCCCAAAGAACCCCCCCCCTGCAGAAATGATCTTAATTTAATAAGAGTTGCACTGGCATTCCTCTTTAATGTGCCAAATAGTGGCATATTTTGCATTTATTTGTTTTGTTTTCTTTTTTTCCCCGTAGTTTTATAGATTGTAAGAAGTGTGACCGGTATTTGATACTATCTATGACGGTTCTGCGTCAATTCGTCGCGCACAATTCATCGCAGAACAATTCATCGCGCACAATTCGTCGCAGCGTCAATTCGTCGCAGCGTCAATTCGTCACGAGCTCAATTCGTCGCGGCTCAATTCGTCGCGACGTTAATTCGTCACAGCGGAAACGCACAATTCATCGCGGAACAATTCATCGCAGCGTCAATTCGTCGCAGCGTCAATTCATCGCGGCGACAATTCGTTGCGGTGTCAATTCGTCGCGGCGTCAATTCGTCGCGGCGTCAATTCGTCGCGGGTTCAGTTCATTGCGACGTCAATTCGTCGCAGCGAAAACGTCTTTGAAGGCTATTATGATAAAAATAAAGATAATTCAGTAAAATTACTTAATGATAATTTCTTTTTTAGATTTAGAGAATTGTAACTAACATTTTACAGGCAATTTTGGAGGAATCTTTTTTCATACGTGATTCTTGTGAATTTTCCTGACGAGAACATGAAGGTTTAATGAATTAGAACAACTCATTTCTTATTTAAATTAGAGATCGAATAAATATTGCTTTAGATTACCGAAAAAATGGCGGAAGATTTAGGATAAAATCACCCAGAGCATGAAAAAATGACGAATACAAATCCTAGAAAAAAAATTACATATGCGTACACAGGGTAAAAAAGAAACACCCAACCCCTCCTCCTTATATTTGAAAGAATTAGGAAGTAAAAAATGTATTTAGATATGTAAACATAAAAACTTTTTGTGATTGTGATTGAACTGATTGCTTCATGAATGCAATTTCATTATATGATATTTTGGCTTTAAAAGTTTTTCATTCATTTCATCTATACTAATAAAAGAAAGTTGTTTATTTTTCTGAGTTCTGTGTGTGTGTGCGAAATTACAAGGAAATCTACCGCACGTAGAAGTCTGAAAATTTGGGTGCGGATAGTCCAAGGCAGTCCCTGAAGACCTGAGGCTCAGATTTTTCATATTTTAAGACCCGGGGCCCCTGGGGCCCTTTTAAGGTTTTTGCATCTAAATTGTTAATAATTTGCCCCGGTTTTATCCAATCTCCCTTGTTTTCGTGGCCATTTCTCCATTAAGCTTTCCTCCCATTTCCACATTGCAGTTAGGGCCCTCGCCCCCTGTGGCCCGATGCGTTGTTCACTAGAACCTTTTGTGTGCCATGCCTTTTTCACCTTCTGTAATTGTGTCACTCTCTCAATCCGTGACTTTTAAGTTGAGTCTTGGACTCCTCTCAACGGGCCACCACTCTCATATTTCTATTGAAGCCCTAGGGCCCTTTTTTAATATTTCTTTCCAATTTTATTCTAACGATTAATTTATAACCTTATGCTTAATTTCGTCTAATTGAAGATGTAAAGCGCTACGTACTAGGATCTTTTAAGATGTTTTCCTCTTAAGGTCTTACTCAAAACTATCAGTTGGCCCCTTTTGGGACCTCTCCCTTAAAAATCGACCGATCCACTAAGCTTTTGTTTACTGATAACTTTTTAGGACTTCCAGCTACAAGCGAACGACAAAATTTTCTCGGTCAAGTCCCGACCCTCCTGGGCACTTTAAAATTTTTGTGCCCTAAATTGTTAATAATTAGCCCCATTTTTACCCGATCTCCTTCGTTTTTGGGGCTTTATCTCCATTAAGCTTTTCACCATTTCTACGTTCCAGTTAAGACCCTGGCACCCTGGGACTCAGTATAGGGGAGAAAAAGAGGGGGGAGATGAAAGAAAATTTGCCGAAATCATGTTAACTAAAACTCATAAATTAAACCCGTTTATGGATGAATTCTGCTGTCTTGTTTGAAAATGTCAGCCACCCTAAAATTTCAAACCGCTATACCTCAGCCATTTTTTAAGATAGAGGCAAGTTAAAAAATGCTCTAGAATCCTTGGATCAAGACAGAACATTTAACGGAAATTTTTTTTAGGATTTCTAATTTTATTTTTACAACTTTTTGAAATTGTAATCTTTAAATGGCTATCACAGCGCTTCCTCCAGACGCAATATCTCCAAATTCAACTGGAACCTGGTCAAAAACATATACAAAAAAAATGGTTCAATTATCTGCATAACTCCATAAAATTTTCGATGATACAATAGTAAAAATGGAACAAAAATCGCAATCACAGTGCCCTCTTCCGACGAAATAGCCCCAAATTAAAGTAGGACCTGCTGGCCATAGCCAAAAACACAGAAATGGTTCAATTTTAAGCATAACTTCATACATTTTTCGATGATACAATGAGGACAGACAGACGGACGGACGGACAGACAGACAGACAATTTGTAAAAACATCTTTTTCGGAATCTCTGACCCCTAAAACGTGTAAATCCGTCGAAAACCGGAAGTCGAAAAAAAGTTCGATTACAGTACTTTCTTCTATAGAAGAAAGTAAAAAATCATAAATTGGAAACATTTACTGAATACAACAAGCAGCATTAGTGGATGAAAATAATTAAAATATAATAAAATTATGGTTTACTTTCTAACTAGGTGACCCACCCGGTGTTTTCCGTGCCCGTGATAATAACCATAAACAGAACTCAAGCTTCTATGACTCTTAAAAAAAGCTGCATAGAGGGGCCCAAGAAGGGGATTAATATTCAAAATTGGTGGTAGCTGAGGTCCGAGATATTTTTTTGTCGTTCAAGTAGTAGTTGGAAGTCCTAAGTAGTTGTCAGACAAAAAAAAGCTAGTGAATCGGCCGATTTTTAAGGGAAGCTAACAAAGGGGGCTAACTGATAGTTTTGAGCAGGGCCCTAAGAGGAAAACATCTTAAAAGATCCTGGTACTTAGCGCATTAGAACTTCAATTTGTCGGAATTAAACATACGGTATAAATTAATCATTAGAACAAAATTTAAAGAAATGCTTAAAAAAGGGCCCTAAAGACCCAATAAAAATATAAGCGTGGTGACCCGAGGAGAGTAATCCAAGGCTAAACTTTAAAGTCGCTTAGTAAGAGGGTGACAGAATTATGGGGGTGAAAAATGCATAGCACACAAAAAGTTCAAGGGGCCTCGAGTCGGGCCCCAGGGTCCTAACTGGAATGTAGAAATGTAGGCATTACTAAATGGAGAAAAGGCACCAAAAACGAAAAAAAATCGGATTTAAAGGAGCAAGTTATTAAAAATTTAGGGAACAAAAACTTCAACGGTGCCCCTATACCGAGTCCCACGGGGGCCCGGGTCTTAACTGGAACATAGAAATGGGAGAAAAGCCTAATGGAGAGAAGGTACAAAAAACGAAGGAGATCTGAGAAAAATGGGGCAAATTATTAATAACTTAGAACACAAACATTTTAAGGTGCCCAGGGGGCCGGTACTTGTCCGAGAAATTTTTTTGTCGTTCATATAGTAGCTGGAAGTCCAAAAAAAGTTATCATTAAAAAAAAAAAAAAACTAGTGGATCGGTCGATTTTTAAGGGAGCTATATTAGAGGTCCCAAAAAGGGCCAAATGATAGTTTTGTGTAAGGCCTTAAGAGGAAAACATCTTAAAAGATCCTAGTACGTAGCGCTTTAGATCTTCAATCGGTCAAAATTAAGCATAGGGTATAAATTAATCATTAGAATAAAATTTGAAAGAAATGCTGAAAAAGGGCCCTAGTGCCACAGTAAAAATATGAAGGTGTTGGCCCGGGGAAAGCAGTCGAAGACTCAACTTAAAAGTTACGCATTGAGAGTGTGAAAAATGCATGGCGCACAAAAGGTTCAAGTCAACATCGCATCGGGTCCCAGGGGGCCAGGGTCCTAACTGAAATGTAGAAATGGGCGGGGAATTTAATGGAGAAAGGCCCACAAAAAGAAGGGAGATCAGATGAAAATGGGGCAAGTTATTAACAATTTAGATGCAAAAACCTCAAAAGGGCCCTAGGGGCCCCGGTTCTTAAAATATTAAAAATCTGAGCGTCAGGTCTGTAGGACCTGCCTTGGACTATCCACACCCAAATTTTCAGACTTCTCCGTGCGGTAGATTTCGCTTGTCATCGCGCACACGTACACAGAACTCAGACAGACAAACACTTTCCTTTTATTAGTATAGATGAAATAAATGAAAAAACTTATAAAACCAAAATACTACTTAATGAAATTGCATTCATGCAGCAATCAGTTGAATCGCAATCACAAAAAGTATTTTATGTTTACATCTCTCAATACTTTTTTTACTTCCTAATTCTTTCAAATATAAGGGGGGGGGGGTTGTACCCTGTGTACACATATGTCAACTAGTAATTTTTTTTTTTTAATTCTAGCATTTGTATTCGTCATTTTTTCATGATCTGGGTGATTTTATCCTAAAACCTTCGCCATTTTTTCGGTTATCTAAAGCAATATTTATTCTATATCTAATTTAAATAAGAAATGACTTGCTCTATTCATTAAACTGTCATGTTCACAATAAGGAAATTCCCAAAAAAATCACTTATAAAAAAAATTCCTCCGAAATCGCCTTTAAAATGTTAGTTATAATTCTGTATATCTAAAAAACAAATTATCATTAAATAATTTTACTGAATTATCCTTATTTTTTATCATAATAGCCTTCAAAGACATTTTCGCTGCGACGAATTGATACCACGACAAATTGAGCCCACGACGAATTAAGCCCGCGTTGACGCTGCGACGAATTGTGCGCGATGAATTGTGCGTTTTCGCTGCGATGAATTGACGTCGCGACGAATTGACGCTGCGATGAATTGACGCTGCGACGAATTGTCGCCGCGATGAATTGTTGCTGCGACGAATTAACGCTGCGACGAATTGTACGCGATGAATTGTTCCGCGATGAATTGTGCGTTTTCGCTGCGACGAATTGACGTCGGGACGAATTGAGCCGCGACGAATTGAGCTCGCGACGAATTGTCTCCGCGATGAACTGACGCTGCGACAAATTGACGCTGCGACGAATTGACGCTGTGACGAATTGTGCGCGATGAATTGTTCCCTGATGAATTGTGCGAGATGAATTGACGCGACACCATCTATGACTATATTATAACAGATTTTTTTCGCACTTGCAGTTTTTCCTTCCTAAATTTCCAAGAGATTTTTACTGAATCATTTAAATATGATAGTCTAATGAATATCTACCCACTCTTCTCCCCAGTATTACTACGCAGTGAATGAAAATGAATAGTTTGTGTGAAAATTAACATTCTCGAAATATTACTCTAAATATAGTGTAATACGTAGACATTTAATACATTGGTCGAAATAAGGTGTAATTTTATACCATTATACTTTTCCTTGGTACGAAAAAGAAAAAAAACAACCCATTAATTTCTCTAAGGCTTCTAATATTAAACGAATCTCAATAATTATGATGTAGATAAAACAAAAAATCAAATTTCGTCCTTGGAATGATTACATAATCTTTCACATTTTGTTTTATGGGTTTGTTTTTAATTGAAATTTATCATACATATTCGAAATAGTTAATTGCTATCTTAGATAAAGTGGCAGATACCAAGATTTTTTTTTCGCAAAAAATTAGAAATACAGGTTATGTAGATTGTGTAATCGAAGACAGGCATATCCCTCATACCTATTAGAGGTGGGGCCTGTTATAACATTTAATGACATATTTATTTTAATATACTGGACACTGCTTAATTAGAACTTGGATAATTCAAACATATCGTGTAATTTGAGTATAAGAATGTACCCTTTGAAAACAGCATTGTAAAATGTATTAAAAATCGTATTTAAATCGAGTTTTGGAACCATTTGTTTAGAAAAATTACGCTAAAAAAATACTTTAAAAAAATCTATTATAGATTTTAATTTTAATGCTTATGTGCAATAAATTTTTAATAACAAATAAAGAAATACACACGAACTCAGTTTTAACGAAATTTAAGAGAGACTACAAAATTTGTTACTTATAGCAGAATTCTCACTATAACCTTGTTTAAGGGGTTAGTGGATTTTAAAAACTATTTTTCATTATTAAAGTTTTTCAAACAAGAAATTCATCATAGAAGTGTTCTGTATAAATATTAGGAAATAATTCTATAAATATTAAGGAAAAAATCTAACTTATTGGGAAAAAACTGAAGTTATTAATTAGTTTTTTAATTAAAAAATGCTCCATGCGTTTCAATTTTCAAAATATATATTTGCTCAATTTTTTTCATTATATTACTTAAAAGGACTGTGTGCACATTTCTTAATCCGACAAGCAGTTATTAAAAAAAAAAAAAAAAAAAAAAAAAAAAAAAGGCATGAAACTGAATTTTTATTAAAAATTTACATGTTAAAAGACTTTATTACTGATTTAACCCCTTAACAGTTTTGCCGGGCAAGAAGCGTTTACTTGCTTCTTACTTAAAACTTTTGGATACCACTAATTTTTATCTAGATACCACTAATTTTGATCTGTAATCTTCACTTTATTAAGGGGAAAGCTGAAGGTTAAAAGTATCGATTTCTCAAAAAAAATTAGTATGAATACTTTGAAATGTTACAAATCCACTGCAAAAAGAATTTTACAAAAATTTCAATTAGAACAGAAGTTATCGTAAAAATGTTTTGCATAAACACATTTGCTGTTATGCTGTAAAGTTAACTCTGAAGCCCTTTTTCTCAAAACAGTGTTTTTTGGCATTGCGCGCACTCTCATTAAAAAAAAAAGTAATTATCATTGAATCTTGAAATTTTGCGTATAATTAATTTTTATGTATATTTTTATGCTGAACCTAAATTTAGCCTGATTTTTCTCATACAAAATTTTGTATTGAAAAATTAAATCTAAAATTTTTGGTAAATTTAGTGAATAGCATTATAAAATTCATTAATTATGTAATGAATTTGAATATACTTTTAAATTTAGGTTCAGTGTAAAATAGAGAAGTTTAAGTGAAAATAAATGAAATATTAAATATATATCTGCAGTATAGAATATTTTAAATCTTGTGCGCAAAATGTATATTTTAGTATTTATATTTTTAAAAAGCCATTTTTGTCATTATCATTCAATTAAGTAATATTGCTAAATATATATAATTTGAATGGTTTTTTTTTTAAACTACAAGAATGTGTGAAATTATAGAAAAAATTGTTGTATTTCATTAATTGGTTTTAAAACTACAGAGTTTTTCGTACTGGTTTAATTATTGTCATTTTTAGACTGCTTAACGTAATCTTCACCCTTAAGTGACAGACATTTTCTGATTATATAGGTAAAATATTTTAGTATGGGAAAAGTGGTGTTTGTCCCTATTTTTAGTTTATTGTGTCAAAAAAAAAAAAAAAAAAAAAAAAAACTGTTTTAAGGGATTAAGAACCTAAATTAACCAATAGAGAACAGAGCACCAAATCGAAGAGCTGACACGAAGGTTTATAGGCGAGCTTGATGTCCCTGAGAGAGTTTTCTACTATAGACCAGAGCTATACAACAACGCGGCGCCTTTTGAAGATTTTCTTGGTGTCCTTTAAAAGTTTTCTGTTACTAGTCTTTTAAAAAAATAAAATCCTATTTTGAAGGATTTTTTCTTTAAAATCTCTAATATTTGCATTAGAGATGTTTTTAATATCTCTGAAAGTGTATTTAACTCATTAAACATAAAAAAAAAATATGCTTTAAAACTTTAATCATTCACATTTTCACGGTTAGTAGTTATTCTTTGTAAAATTTTGTATTGTAGAATTTTAAGGTTAAAATTGGCAATAATTGCAAATCTTACTTACCCATCATACATAGTATAGGGTAAATATTGTAATCGTTTTAAAAATCGAAATTTTTTTTATGGCGGATTTACACGTTTCAGACACTGAAGATTCTGAAAAACATATTTTTAGAAAAAAAAATTGCCGTCCGTCTGTTTGTGTGTGTGTCTGTAAACGCTCTTATCTCCCGAACAAATTGAGATAGAGACTTGAAATTTGGTGTGTACTTAGTATGTAATAATGGGAAGAAGCTTATTGAATTTCAGTAACCTCGATCATACGGAACAATTTTTTTCGGACTCTCGAAATATTCGTTCTGATAAAAGGTATATAAAATTTTTCGAAAAGACAATAAAAAACCACAAATTTTTCAAAAGAATGAAGTCGATCGGATAATTAGTTGCCAAGATATTTGTAATCCTATTTGCCACACTCTTCGATTTTTCATAACCCTGTATTTCATTCAAATTTCAATTCAAAGCTATATTTTAATTGGAAATGAGACGCTTAATCTGATGCAGTAAAACGTCAGTTAATATGATTATCAATTTTGGAGTTATAAGGATGTTTCTTTTACTCAATTCAGTAATAGAGCATTTAAAGTTTTTGACGTCATCAAGCCACGATTTTATTCGAATTGCAATGCATTTTATAAATAGTTTATACATGTTTTATTTTTATATTTTATATTATGCATATCCATGATGGGTAAGTATCACGGTGACCCCCAACGACTAGTTTTTGTTACATTAGCCCATTGGCTGTTTTATAGCAAGTGTAAAGAGAGAAAGTTTTCTTTCTGAAATCTTTGAAATTTTAAATAATTTTTTTCAATTTTTTTTAATATAAAAATCAATAAAACCGTGCGAAAACATTTCCCGCATTGAGAATCCCGTGATCTTAGAGATGGCATAAAGATGACATGTAGTCATAGAGCTATATAAATAGATCTAAATCAATTTAAATTTCAACGCCAAGAAATTAGGAATGCAAAACCAGTCGGAACGCAACACATTGCGGGATATTGAATCTGAAAATGTAAAGTTTTATAAAACTTTTATCTAATTTTTCTCACAAGTGTAAACCATTATTTTGCTTTTCTGCTCTCTTCCATTTCGCATCACTTTACAAAATAACATGCAGTATTTATTGGATACTAAGAAATTTGTTGAAAAATTAATAAAATAAGGCGCTAATTAAAAGTAGTTAAAAAAAAAAACAAAATAACAAGTTAAATAAATTTTAAATGAGCAACTTAGTAAGTGACACAAATTGTTGTTTCGTAAAAGAAAACAAGTTTTAAGCCTTTACATGTGCCGCACTGCAGGCGCGATCTAGGCATAAACCTCTAAAAGGCTGGTTACTTTATGTCTTTAATTAATGATTGACCAGACATAAACATATTCGCACAGGTAGGTGTGGGAAACACCTACAAGAAGAAAGCAGTATCAATTCAGCAGCTAATGATTGGCAGGTTTATAACCGAGTCTGGTTGATAATTGCACATGGAGCCACCAAAGTTGAAATTAGACAGTTTTACGAGCTTCTAGTTTACCACATCAAGCCAATAAACATTGCGTGTGATCCATAATTGTAGTTATGTGGGATAGCGTCGTCCGACCAGTGATGTGAGGGCAGGCTAAAGCCCTATGGCCGGTGATAGAGATTCCCTGTCCACTGACAGGCAATAGGAGGGTCTTATAGTAAGGCACGAATTGGTGGCCAAATTAGCATATTACACATACGTAATTTGGCCACCAATTTGTGCCTTAGATCCACTATCCACTGACAGGCAATAGGAGGGTCTTATAGTAAGGCACGAATTGGTGGCCAAATTAGCATCACATACGTAATTTGGACACCAATTCGTGCCTTAGATCCACTATCCACTGATAGGCAATAGGAGGGTCTTATAGTAAGGCACGAATTGGTGGCCAAATTAGCATATTACACATACGTAATTTGGACACCAATTCGTGCCTTAGATCCACTATCCACTGACAGGCAATAGGAGGGTCTTATAGTAAGGCACGAATTGGTGGTCAAATTAGCATAGTACACATACGTAATTTACATACCGTAAAAATTGCATTTCTAAAAAATAGCAATACATTTTTATATTGCTAGAAAACACAGTAATTAAAGAATTATTAATTAAATAAATAAATACAAATATTATTAAAAATTATATTTTGCGTAAAGCTGAAAATGGCGGGGTTTCACGTCACCACGCACTTAGTGGATTTTGAATTTCAGCTCTTTCACATTATTTAGGGTAATAAACGTGTCATTGTTAATGAACCTTGTGTTTACTTTCTTTTATGTCATTTTTACTGATATATTCGTACTGGCATACATATTAGAATTTATAAAAAATGTGTTAAAGCTCTATACCAGTACGAAAAATAAAAGAATAATTGAAGATGAACCTAGCATATTTCTAGGAAAAAGCGATTTACAATACTTTTATTTTGAAAGGAAAACTGAAATTTTATATTTGATACGTAGAAGCTTTGTTGGGATGATAAAAAATATAACATTAAAATATACCACAGCACAAAGAAATCTCACAAATATATGGCCGCGTTTCTAAAAGATAAACTGCCAGATTTGAAACTGATACTTCATAAAAAACAAAGTGTGCTTACCAAATCTACGGAAATAATATAGCTGCTTTAAAAAAAATAGCTATTTGCATTATTACATTCAACTGCACGCAAGTCTAAATCATTTACTATGAAGTGGTATAAATGATTGTTGAGCTGTTAAAGGAAAAAAAAAAACCTACAAGCTGAACAACCATTGCTAGAAAGATGGATGATATAGCCCGGAGTTTCAGGGAGAGGAAACATCTATAATCTATAATTTCAATATTTGAGGCTTATTACATTGTAATTCATGAAAGAAACATTGTAATTCATTTAATAGATGTGCAAAATTCCCCTCAACTAACTGTTTTTATTCAGAGATATGATGTGAACGTTAATATAAATGAGGAGCTTCTTGAAATTATTCCTGTGCTTGGTACAAACATCGTAACAGATATTCTTTATTCACATACGAATCTTTAAACAGAATACAGTTCATGTATTTAGAAAATAAATTTAAACTGCAAATAATATTGTTCCTATCATGACTAGTGTTATAAAAAGGTTCAATTATAAAATTAAAATAAAATTGCAAAGATCAGGTAATACATTTTTGTATCATTTTGATTGTGCTTTATATTTTTAGGTGTCACATAAGTGCTTAAAAACTTTCCTGAAACTGCCAGTTAGTTATATTCATAACGTACGGACGACGGACGTAATTCGGGCTTAGTCATCGTGTATCTAGCAAATGTCTTCGTATCTTCGTAAAATGGGTAGTGAAGATAAATAGATCTATCTTATTATACAGAAATTTATTACCTTTCACTCATAAAGTTTTAACTATTACCTTCGAACTATTACACGAGATAGCTTTTTTTTTTAATCAACAAATTACGAATGGGAATCATTAAGAGACAACCAATAAATAAAGTACTTGGAGTTTTCAGTTGATATTATAATTTACATCAGTAAACTTTAATTTCAAGACAAATTTCATAATGTTTCTATGTTATTTGATAGCATCAACGTTTCCAACAGAGTTTATTACTTTGGTAAAACAGTTTAAAAAAAAAATATTTCATTTTAAATGTTACCAGGATTTCATTAAAAAATCACCACACTGGGAATTTTTAGACTATATTAACTAAATTTAAATATATGTATATAGTACAAGGTGGCCATAATTAAACTGACGGTACTCAGAGTGTTCTGTAACGCGATCTAATTGCGAGAATGGCGCCAAATTTTGTAGGAAGATTAAACAAGACGGGGGAGGATGGATTTTGCGGAAAAAAAATTTAGTTCCGAAAGTCACCGCCAGGGGAATAAGTGGCGCTGTGTATTCGAAAAAGAGAGTTTCAAAAAATGAAGAATCAATACTGAAATAAAATTAGCGTTTCTTTAACGAATTTAGCAATTTAATTCAAGCTCAAAATGGTAACAGTTTATAAAAAGCTAAAAATTTACATAAACACTGCTAAAGTTTCTTTATCTGCAATTTCACTCACAGAGCCCCAAAGAAAGCAACAGCAGAAGAAGAAATTCTTTATTCAAATTTCACGTTACATCTTTTGGCCCAGTGCTAGCTTGTTCTTCTTTAAAAGTTAATGTGCTACTGTTAGAAGCAATTTCATTGAAAGTTATCTTTCATAATGTCTCCTTCTTTAGTCGAGCGAGCTCTACTAGCCAAATTCTTTTACCTCAACCAGTGCAATACGCCAGCCGCTCTTCGTGCTTTTAGAAACCACAAAAAATGCGTAAAGGTAACGGTCCTTTGTCAGTTAATGGTTTAAAAGCAATGGTTGAAAAGTTTGAGAAAACAGGTTCTCTAAATGTTCAGTCAGGCAGAGGACGAAAACCCGTATCACAGGATACAATCGAAGAAGTGGCAACGGCGATTGTCGACAGAGCACCAGACAATATTGCTACCACTTCCTGTGCTCGTGGGATAGCTCGGAATCTGGATATGCCTTATTGTACGGTATGGAAAATCATACGAAAGATTATCCACTTCTATCCGTACAAGATCAGCCGTGTACAAGAGTTACGTCACACCGACCATGATAAGCAATTGACTTTTGCTTTCACTTTTGCTTGCCAGAATGGAGTTGGATGATGCTTGGCCCTGGAAAATCTTATGGAGAGACGAAGCCCACTTTTACCTGAATGGAACTGTAAATACCCAGAACTGCCGAATTTGGGATAACAAGTCACCAAGAGCATTCAAGGAAATTCCTTTGCATTCACCAAAGATAACTGTTTGGTGTGTTCACAGCAGATATGATCATAGGTCCATTCTTCTATGAGAACATTACTTCGACAGGACCTGTAACTTGTTCTGTTACCAGAGACAAATATCGCCAAATGCTAAACAACTTTGTTATTCCGGCACTTCAGCAAAGACAGTGCCTGGAGAAAATCATTTTCATGCAAGATGGAGCCCCTTCACATAATGCTTTGCGGCTACAGCAGCTGCTACGACAGAAATTCACAACAGAAAGAGTCATTAGCCGCTGTTTTCCAACTGCATGGCCTCCTCGGTCCCCTGATCTTACACTCTGCGACTTTTGGCTATGGGGTTACCTAAAGTCCAAGGTCTATCACGGAGATGTCCAGGATCTGGCTACGTTGAAGGATAACATATCGCGAACTGTACGGGAGATTCCCGCAGACATGTTATTCTCTGCTATTGTAAATGCTGTGCACAGGATGCAATATGTGGTCCACAGAAACGGCGGCCACATCGAACCTGAGTTGGATGTGCTAAATAAACGGTAATTTTATTTCAGTATTGATTCTTCTTTTTTGAAACTCTCTTTTTCGAATACATAGCGCCACATTTCCCCTGGCGGTGACTTTTGGAACTAATTATTTTTTTCGCGGAATCCTTCGTCCCCCGTCTTGTTTAATCTTCCTACAAGATTTGGCGCCATTCTCGCAATTAGATCGCGCTACAGAACACTCTGAGTACCGTCAGTTTAATTATGGCCACCTTGTATATTAAAAAAGAGAATTGAAAAAAAGATTTTTGAGTATCAAGAGATGAGAAAATAAATTTGATCTATTTACTCCACCTCTAATGAGTGATGCTGATATTGTTCTTCCGTATATATTATTGCAGTCAATAATAATAATAAAAAAGTCACGCTCTGATATCTCTTTAAAAGCTATTGCATATAAGTTTATGACAATTTTAAAATTCTTTGAAACGTAAAATAACTAAACGTAGTCCGTTTGCAGGGTCAATAAAATATAATCCGTTACATTAGAGTCTATGGGGAAAAATCATTTGCGATGTATTGTAATGATGTTACACTATATCAAAATATTGTAATTGATATATATATATATATGTGTGTGTGTGTGTGTGTGTGTGTGTGTGTGTGTGTGTGTGTGTGTGTATCTGATGTGCACTACAAAATGCTTGCTAGTGAATAAGGTGTGCATAACATTTATCGTTCATTTACAGGATTCATTACAGAATTCTTTTACATTACGGTCTAGTTCGGAAAATCGTTTGCGTTGTATTTTAATGATATGAAGGGGTTAGAATGACAGTGGAGTAAGTCAATATTTAGTAATTTGAGAAGTGAAGGGTTTTGTGAAACTTGTCGTATAGCCGTTGCATTAAGTGGTCCAACTTGTTTTTCCCTCTAGCGACTTCTAAAGTGAACTATGGCTTATTTGACTGACACACTGAACAGAAATTAATATACTTTCTGTGAAAATATGGTTATTTAGATTTTTAAAAATTTTTGACTTACTCCACTGTCATTCTAACCCCTTCATATTACACTATTTCAAAGGTATTGAAATTGATTTGTATCACTGAAGTGAAGAGAAAGATGCTTACTATAAAATACAGTGTGCATAACATTCATCGTTCATTTACAGCGACGCACAAAATAATTAGGTTACAGTATACTGTCTATGGACAGTAATTGCTGTAAGTGCGTTTCTTAAATTTAACAATTTTTTTTGCATATTACTTGTTGTGTATAAATTCTATAGATTCTATACAGGGCTGCACAAAACATCTCCAATACATTTCCGTTTATTGATGGAAATGGCTGAAAGGGAATTCTTAACTGTGCTATGCGTTTCCTAACTAAATTAAACTTTAGCATGCTCTGTAGTATATATTTACAAATCTACAGATCATATCGTCGCTACCATGTCAAACTATCGAATGTGCAAGAAGGCATTTTTCATTACTTTTAAAAATTTGCCGATTGTCACCACTAAATTTTATTAGAATTCTTCGGCCAGTAAGAATATTGATAAAAATTCTGTTAAGAACAGGGTTGGCAGTTTATTCAGAAGCACAGAATTCATACCGGAAATTTTTAGAATTTTTTTTAAACTTTAAGTAGACATTTTATGTCTGCCATTAAATAAAGCAAAAATTTCTATTTTAATTTTCTGGTATGGATTCAAAATATCTGAGTGAATGAAAAATGAGGCCAAACTAGCAAACATATGGAAGAATGCTATTAAAATTTAGTGGTGACAACCAGCCCATTTTTAAAAGCATTGAAAAAAGCATTTTTTCACATTCGATAATTTGACATGGTAGCGACGTTATACAGGGTTGCAGAAAAGAATTCGGATATGTTTCCGACTATTGATGTTAATTGCTGCAATCGGGTTTTCAAATGTGTTATGCGTTTTATAAATTGTTTACTTAGACATCATCTTTTACATTATTAAACAGTGAAGTTTTATTATAGTATTCTGAATGCGTTAGAAAGTGCTTCATAATCTATGCTTGAAGTATTATTTTTCGTTCTTGTTTGACTCTGATTGAGGTTTTGTTTTGGTGTGTGTTAGTAAATAAACTATAAATAACATATATTATTTTCATAATACTTTTTCATCATCATAATTTTAGTGTGCTGGGGAAGTTTGACCATGGGTTTTAAGTGTGCCGTGAGTTAAAAAGGTTGAGAAAAACTGGAATAAACTGGTTCGAGAAAGTTTAAAAGAAAAAATGTTATTGCATTATTAAATCATGTGCTTCTATGGGTTTTTCTTGATATCACGTCAATTGAATAAAACGTGCATAGTATAATTCTTTATCAGAGTTAATAATTAGACATAGGGATGCGATAAGGTAACAGTTTCATGGTACATATACTCTACGCTAATTTCACCTAGATGACGCAGGAGTTCAGTTTTATGTTAGCAAAGAACTAAGACATTGTGGTCAGGTTTAAGCAGTTGCACGCATATATGCAATATTTTGTTACACTGTCAATTTTTGTTATGGTTATTTCTGATTTAGTCAAATAAAATTTTCATAAAAGATTTTAGTGTTTAATTCACGTTTGTAAACAGAGATGAAAATATCGAACAAACAACAACAACAACAAAAATCGCATTAGTTAACAACTACTTTAACGTCACATGCACGAGAAATATGTTACAAAATTTATTCTTTAAAAATAGTGGTGCGAATAAAATATAACAATAGTAGCTAGTGGCAAATCTGCGATTTGCAATTATCTAATCTAAAGGTTGTTGAATTTAAACTGCTGTGACTCGGCGCATTGTTGAGAGAAGAACTTTGGGGTGCCTAGCAGAATGTTAAAGATAATTAATTAAATTGTATTATCTATTGACTATTTCTCAAGGGTGAATGTTCAAACATTGTTGAAAATGCAATCGTTAAAAACTTTTACCATATTTGGTTCTCGAACAGTGCGAGTATCGTCGCCAAGTCGACCAAATGAAAAATCGCAACAAAAGAGGCCGAATCGTCTTTGTAACACTTTCCAAGTTATGTGTTAATGAATTCGGTTTGTATGGCCGTCTGTCCGTACTCTAACTCTCGTAAATATACTCGGATTTCCATGTAATTTTTATATGTTAAGGATGCTTACTATAGAATGTTTTCTATTGAAAATGAAGGGTGTAGCATTTATAGTTCGTTTACAGGGACACACAAAAGAATTCCGTTATATTGTGGTCTATGGGAAAAATCGCTTATGATCCATTTCAGTGATCTTACAGTACTTCAAACATAAAACAATTGCCATCAAATTTAGCTTTTTAGGTGCATTTTATCCAATAATACGACACGGGAAAGTCATTTAGTCAAGTAAACTAGGAATTATGAAAAATTAAAGTTTGAAACTTCTAATATTAAATTCATTTGTAATCGTTGCAAAACAGATTGCAATGTGGGTAGTTTTTATGCATAACTCAAACACTACTTGACGGAATGAGCTGTAATTCTGGATTTGCATATTAAAAGCTTCTAGAAATCGATTTCTGTTAAAAAATCTATAGGTTACATTTCACATTTTTTTTTCGGAAATTAATTTCGAAATATTATATATTATTTAACAATTGAACGAAGCCTTTTAAAGGCTGTTAGCAGATGAATTGGTTATTCAAGATAAAGCGGTTATAAAAATAAAAATAAAAATAAAAAACTGAAATAAAGTTAAATCCATAGCATTTTTAACCGAATTTTATATATCTTATATCGAACATTCGTTATGTATATATTTAAAGATAATTTTTCACTTAGAACCTTATTATTGTTAAGTTATAGACTATATTTTCGTATTCTATGCTGCACGCGTTGATGGGATTGATATAATATTAATCTATATTTATATTGAATTACTTTTACAATTGTGTAAGAAATACATCAATGACTGAAAAATAAAAGTGTCTTTTGTTTTTAATGTGGCTTTGAATTGAATTAACAATAATACATTAGAGAAATATTTTTGAGAATTTTCGTAACAAACTAGAATGAATATTCCATTTATATTCAAAAGTTTTATTTCATTGACTGCAAACAAACGCATTATCCACGCAGCATTTATGAAAGCGTCAATAATAATTTATCCTTTTGAGACAGATCTTATCAAAAATCATTTACAGTATTTCCTTTGAGGAAAAAAATGTTTGCAGATATCAAAACTATGCATAAAAAAAATAATGAAGAAAATATGAGAAGTATATATGCTTGAACACTAATTGCAAAGCTAATCGCAAAAGCATGGTATTCCCTTGTAAATTTAAGGGTGGTGGTGGGGATATGAACACGTGACACTTTGGCGCTAACTGTTGACCTATAGGAAAGCTGGAATCAACCGTTTAAAAGGAGAGTTAATTTCTGTTTTGTTTTCTGTCTTAAATCGCTTGCGGGCAATACAAGTCAAAAGGATTCAGAGAGAGAATCTGTTTTCACGGGAATTTCGGTGATATTCCGTTTGTGTTCACCGAGGTGATGACAGTTCTTCTTCAGCTGTGATATGAAGGTCATAGGTTAGATAATTGTGTTGTTTGATATTATAATCAGTGTTTAGGTTGTTTTCAAGAGGCGATGTTGATATTGCGGAAATTTTTGTTTTGCATTTTCTAAATAATTTTAAATTACTATGTGATATTCAAAGTCTTCCTGCCATCAAAATACTTTTTGATTTTATAAAGTTTATGGATTAGATAGTTTTAATAACAACTGTAATAATCTTTGAAAATCAAAATCATCATCATCATCATATATTATGGTAAGAAATTATTTACTATTTTTTCTGGTGATAATTTATAATTCCTTCACAGCTTTTTCTCCATTCACTGGTTTACCATGATATGTTTACTACACCATTTATACTATACTCATTTTGTGACTAAAATGCATTTTTGTTAAAAATTGTAATTGTTTATTTGTTACTTCGCTGAGTCTATTTTTCAATTAGAAAAAAAAAAGAATAATAACAATGCGAATAAGAACCGCGAAAATATTACTTTTATATGGTCAATGATATCTTAATATGTTACTCTTAATATGATAAACTCAACAACTCTTTTAGGAATTTTATCTTTTTTTTTTTTTTTTTTTTTTTGTAATATGAATAAACTTTTAGCTTCATTTTCATGAAAATGTCAATGTTAAATACTTGCTTTATTTTTTGAATAAAGTTTTATTTTTATATCAATAAGCCGCGATTATTGACTTTTATATATAATATATAATTTAGTAAAGGTTGTTTTATTTGTGTCTTAATTTTAAACATTATATTCTTTGTATTTTAAAGGTTAAGTAATGTTATGATTTCAGTATTATAGCTCAATTCCTTGAACAATTGAACAGCATTTTAATTGTGAAAAATTGTATTTCCTGTAAATATATAATTTTAACTAAATTGTATAAGCCTTTTCAGTAATTTTCACGAAAATATCATTAAGGGTACAATGGACTTTAAAACTCACAAAATTCGACTAAAAAAAGAAAAAAAAAATCTATTTTTAATTTTATTTTAAGAATTATGAAACTATGAAAATGAAACTCATAGAAGAAAGAAATATGAAACTCAAATTTATCTGATACAAAAATAATTTTTCAATTATGACGCTTCTCCGTATAGATATATAAACTATTATATTTGTAAAAAAACTCTACATATTTATACAGTTTTTGTTTTTTACTTAGTTTTTTTTATTTTACTGTGTTCTCAAAATTGAAAAATACGCATTTTTCTAACTTTTGAAATATTTCATGCGCATTCCTAATCATCAGATTCTTTTGAAATTTATACTGTATAAATATAATAATAAATAAATATTAGCATAAAAAGTTGCATTTCAGGGGTATTTTGTGTTTAAATTTATGTGCATATGCAAATATATAGCTACTTTTTTTTTTTTTTTTGAAAAAACAAAGCATAATTTTATATAAAAATTTTTTGCTCATATATTCAGCGAACTTTTACAATTAATGCCAACTTTCATTGTAATATGTGAAAAGTACCTCATAAAAAAATATTGACAAACTTTATGCAAAAGAAATGCGCATGGGTCATTTTAAAATATGAAAATTATTCGTTATTTTAAAAATTAAAAATTGGATAATTTAAAAACTTTTTATTTTTACACCAAATTTTGAATAAAAATAATCAAACTATTTGAGCTTGCCATTAACGAGTCTTCCAATTTTCACATGAATCCATTGAGGGGGTCGGGACAAGAATGTGTCAAGCCACATTTTTGGCGAAATAAATCTAACACTGTAATCTGTTGCTTAATATTGTAAATTATAATATACAACATATAATTTGTTTCTAATGTCACTTTGGTGGCAGCATATGTGACAGGTTTCGTTTTTGTCCCTGATGTTTATGCCCCCAATGACGATAGCTAATTTACAAAAAAACGTAATAGTATATCATTAAAGTAATGCCATATTGTTACTCAGAATATCTCAAATATTACTAAGACATTGGCGAAAAAACTTCAGGTTATATATCTTGATTTGAGTAATTTGATCAAATTTTCAAATTGAAATATCCCAGAAGTTCAAAAATGTGGCTTGGCACTCTTTTGCCCCGCCCCCTCCATTGAAAATTGAAGTATTTGGTTTTTAATGTCCACTGCCCCCTTAACGATAAAACTGACTTTGCTTACATTATTTAAGTCCCCTTTTTACATAAAGTTTTACATAAATAAAAAATAAGTCACTATTATGTATTTCAGCTGTAACATGTAACTTTATAAAGGTTTCTTGTTTTGTCTATAATTTTAAGCATTAGATTTTTATCTTTGTCAAGGTTAAAGAATTTTATTACAATTTAGTCATTAAAGTATTTCCTTCAGTGAGAAAGGATCAGTTAATTACCTTACTTGCGCGTAATTTTTGCTCTAATGTATACCTTCTATGCCTCATTCTTTTTATTTTTTTTTCTATAAGGAAAACAACTTTATGTAATTTTCGCAATTATAATATGAGATAACTTGAATATTTTTATAATCCTAAAATAAATTTTCTACGATTTTTGAAACAGAAATAACTTTATCAATGGGAAGTGCCATTAAAAAAAAATAAATTAAGATTGAAAGCGATTTCATCCAATTTTATACAGAATTTAATTTTTAAACATAAAATAAACAAAATTTTTTATAACAATATTTTTACTTTGTGGATGAACTTAATTAACAGTTTAAAATGGTCCGGGACACAATTTTTTTTCTTGCCTTAAAAATACTTCATTGTTTTTAGCATAAAATGATGCAAACTGCATGTTAATGCAATAATTAGATTGAAATAATACGAATTACACTTTTTATGTTGTACTGTTTGTGGTTTGCCGCGTCTTTCCACAGGATTTAAATGCATTTACCTCAGAATGTATATTTTCAAGATTTGCCATATTTAAATTGATATAGTATCTAAATTTTTGTAAAATATAAAGTTATGAAATTTTGTACAACGATTTTCAGTTATATATTCCTTAAATTGTCTCCGTATTTTTTTTTCATTTAAGAGAATATTTTAAAGATGAGATTCTTGTAGTTAAACAAGGATTGTAAAAAAAACCGGGTTTTTTTAAACCCAACCCAGACGGGTTTTATTAAAAATCTCGGTTTTCTGGGGAAAATAAAATTTATTTTAATTTCACCGAAGTAACAATATGTAACACATGCGTATATATGTTTATATCTTTTCATATGCTTGAAGATACATTGTTATAGAAGCATTATTTAATTAATAAGATTAATTATTCTGCTTGAAATTGAGGGTTTTCAAATATTTGCATATACCACCAGAAAACAACTGTATTTTAATTTTAAGTATGGAAATAGAGAAGCAAGGCAGCTTGGGGATATACTAATAAATTTGAAGAACAATTAATATATATATTATTAAATTTTATTATTATTAACTTAATTATTATTAATCCTTTTAACATCGAAATGAAAGGCATTAACAAAATTATATGTATTGTACTAAATACACAAAAGTAAGTTTGTTGTTGGTTATCTTTTCTTTATTAGAGAGAGTTTTCCCATTTATCAATTTTGCTTTCTTGTAATAATAAAATTAGACTTTTAATTTCACTTTGAAGTGTTTATTCTGTTAACTATTTTTACAATATACTTTTTTATTTAGATATAAAAAATAATTATATAGACAGACGGAAATTAAATAGGTACTCTCAGAATAAACGAAACATTTAAAATTTTGGTACTGGTTTGGATTTTAAACTTCTAAATCAAAACTTTCCGTAACAACACTAGTGGGATGTGTCGATCCCAAAATTTTCGTCTATCTCATACATGTTTCACATACACCAAAAACAAATCAGCATAAATTTATATCAAGGTCTAACTGAATGTAAAAGTTTTATATAATTCCTCGCATTAGTTCTTGAGATATGACTATCGTGTAAAACCTGAAGAGATTTGAGGAACAAAAGAGTGAAAATCTTCGGGGAAAAATATTTGATTGTTTGCGGTTGTGCTGCCCATTATTTAAATCTAGTAGAAAATGATGTTTCACCAAGAGTAATATTAAAACATATAGTTGAAATTCAGTGGTGCTTTAGAAATCATCATCAGTCTTCAGGATGGCTGTTAGAAAAAAAAAGATGTAAAGCCACAACTGCCAAATTCCACATGATGGAACAGTCAAAATGACTGCATTGATATCTTTTTAAAGAATTATACAATAATTACATGAAATATGTATTGAACACAAAAATGACATCGAAAAAGATACCATCAATATAATGAATAATGCAGCACCTTACATGGAAACTGTAAATCTTCAACAGCAGCTACGCTTAGTATCTATTGCACTGGATAATTTTCAAAAGGATAATTATTGTCTAGGAGAAGTCGTACAAATTTAGTCAACTTTACTGGAAGATGAAGTACTTGCTCCATACAAATATTCAATCCAGAAACGATATAATCAGTGTAACACATGCTCATATGATAGCTTATCGAGCTCACCCCAAATATAAAGGAAGAAAATTGTCAAGCACCGAAGAAGAATTAGCTTTAGAATGGCTAAGGAGCATTAACAGTGATTATGTAATACCATTAATGTCATTACAAATATTAGATAATGAATATTATCCAAAATCATTGTTATATCCCAGTGTCACAGATGTATTGACCCCATCTAAATGGTGGAAAAAGCTGGCAAAAAAAGCTGAAAAATCAACTGGTCTTCTGAAGCAAGATTTTTGTTCATATGGCATTGTTAAATTCATTCCCTGCCAGTTCTGCATCAGTTGAGCGTCTTTTTTCAACTTTCGGCCTTGTTCAAAATAAACTTCGTAATAGGTTAGGTAATCAAAAAAACAGAAAAACTAGTTAAGTGCCACCAGTTATTGAAAAGTGCAAGTGGAGAAGATTGGTAAACATCATAAAATTTACAGAAAAGTTTGAATTTTTGTGAAGTGTAAAAATTTTGTATTATAAAAAATAAAAAAATATCAGTAAAGTTTCTTATTATTCTCCTTTAGTATATGGGGATAATATGATGCTTCTTTTTGTACATCTGTTTCAGGAAATATGTTTTCGTAGATGTTAAATATATTTTCTTTATTACTGTATACAGTTATTTTCTTTTTACAATTGTATGACTGATTTTTTTCTTGGTCCATCAGTTTCAAGTTAAAGAATACTGTTAAAGAATCACTGTATATGAAAATATTAAATCTAATAAATATTGTATGATAGCCAAGAAGATTTTGTGCATGTATGTTTGTATGTAAAAAAACATTTTACTGTTGCTTTTTTTTTTTTGTTAAAAAAGTAATTAATATTACAAAATGTTGTTTTATTTTATAAAAATCTATTTTCTTCAAAAAAACTCGGGTTTTTTAAGCTAAGAAACCCAGCCGGTGGAGAAAATGAGTACTTACCTGGGCAGCAAATCTGACAACCTTGAGTTAAACGTACTCAAAAAAAAAATAAAAAGATTGTTTTTTTTCCCTTTTAAATTGATATATCTAAATTTCTATCAAATGTTAAGTTATGAAATTTTGTGCATCAATTTTCAGTTATATATTCTTTAAATTGTCTCCGTATTTTTTTTCTCTTAAGAGAATATTTTGAAGATGAGATTCTTGTAGTTAAACAAACTCAAAAATAAAGACTTTTTTTTATTTATTTTTTTTTTCATTTAAATTGATATATTTAAATTTCTGTCAAATGTTAAGTTATGAAATTTTGTACATCAATTTTCAGTTATATATTCTTTAAATTGTCTCCGTAATTTTTTTTTTTTTCTTAGAGAATATTTTGAAAATATGGTTTTCGCAGTAAAGTTCTTAAAAATAAAAGCGGTTTTTTCTTTTAAAAATTATTAATTGTTTCAAAATAAAATAAAAGTCTAAATTCCGAAGACATATTAATATTTATTGTCTTCTGTACTCAGTACTGGTATAAATCGTCAAAATTGAGTTATCTTGTCAGAAGATATATCAAATTTTAAACATGACTGGAATTTTAAAAATAAAGGAAATTAAAAATAATTTTTTAAGTGAATTTAAATTTGAAAAGTAACATATGGGCGATTATAATTAAAGTCCTCTTTCAAAGTTCTGTAAAAAAGGAACCACTGGTCATAATCACTTCAAATTTGAACTGAGTATACTGGAAGAAGGGGAAAACGATGTGGCATCAGAAAAAAAGTTCCAAAGTGTATAAGTGTATAAGTCCAAAGTCCACCATAGATGGCGCTGTAAGCAAATTAAAAGACACTCGTGCGCAGTTAAAAACTGAATCATTATGTGTTTTTTATGCGGTTTTTAGCCCAAGCACAGTTAAAAACCGATTTTTCCCATCCAATGTGATACGACTTTGCCTTGGTGGATGGGCTTTCCAATAACAGTACCACAACTGTTGACTGATTTGGAAGTCATTTTTTCCGTCAAACAACCGAAACACTCCTGCACATTGATCAGTACGGTTGGTTTACTGTGAAACTCATGCCAAAGCCGTCGTATTTCGATTTAAAATGTCACTTGTAGTCGAATCCACTTTCGCTATGCCGCTCACAGCGCCATCTATTGATACACTTTGGAACTTTTTCTTTCTAAAGCCATACCATTTACCCCTTCTTCCAGTATATTCAGTTCAAATTTGAAGTCATTCTGACCAGTGTTTCCTTTTTTACAGCATTTTGAAAGTTGGACTTTAATTATAATCACCCTGTATATAAAAACATACATTTCTAGAAAGTAAATGTGTAAAAAAATATTTATAAATAAATAAAAGTAAAATTTTGTGTTCCTAATTAATAAATGCTCCACCATAAATGTTCCTCTGACAGCCATTTAAAAATGAAAAATTAAACTTTGCTTGAAAATATGTTTAACAATGGATTTTATAGTGAATAACGAAATAATGATTAGATATCGCCTCATGTAATTTTTACTGCTGGTTTTTAATTCTGTTGAACAATGTTTATCGACCTTTTTTATTTACCGATACACTTGAAAGTAGGGTTTTAATTCCGGGACACACTAAACTCATAATGATTAAAAACCAATGAAAGGAATTGTATGTATTTTTAATTTACTTAGTAACATGCACACACACACACACACAAAAAGAACGAAATCATCATAAACAAAATAAAGTATTTCGTTATAATTTGCAATAAAAAGATTTTTTTAAATATCTTCTTTACAAGGTAAAATTTTTGAATAAGTATACTTGTACATCTACTTCCAAGGATCTAGCCAAAATTTATTTACGGTTTGAACATTTCTTGCTGTAGGAAAGCTTATTTCTCGTGAATGTAAAATGAGATATTTTTTTTAAATAAATGTAAATTTTCAATTGAGGGAAAACCAAGAGATTATAATGAGTTTCTTTAATTCTTTTCATTGCAATTTTTGGACATTTCTTTTTAAGAATATTTAAACACTGAAACAAACTTGGAAGGAAACTCAATTTTATGACACTATATTTAATTACATAGTAAATTGCAGAAGTTAGAATATTGTATTTTAAAGTACTATTATTAGTTCTTAGAATCTTGATATGACTTTAAGGAAAATTTTCGCGGCACACTTGGGGGCCTCTTAGTATATCTTGACACACCGG
Source organism: Maratus michaelseni (assembly GCA_963931845.1). Classification (NCBI taxonomy): domain Eukaryota; kingdom Metazoa; phylum Arthropoda; class Arachnida; order Araneae; family Salticidae; genus Maratus; species Maratus michaelseni. The sequence continues at coordinate 328,866,214 of OZ007592.1, read as the reverse complement.
TTGAGAACCACTGCTATAGACCATGAACACATTCTACATTTACAATGGAATTTATAATAAGTAAAGCAGTGGTTCTCAACCTTTTATTGGCCATGCCCCACGCCCCCCGAAGCATCTGTAAAACCACGATGCCCCTACCTCCCTCCACTGTGTAGTATATATATTTCTTATTATTTAAAAAAGTGAACTCTAATCACGTGGAAGAAACATAACATAGCCTTACAAATATCTAACAATTCGTTTCATATTTGTTAACTCAACAAGAGGTGAATGTTTTATTACAAATGTATTTTATTAACATAACTCTATATATGCGAGGAGGCTAAACATCTTCTCCTTTATGCCAAAAAGAATTTTGTTTTGTTATTTCTTTCTGACTTACCCCAATGTTAAAGAAAAGTGTTACATGGTCTGCATTTTTATCTTTAGAAAACGCCTTGAAGAGACCCTTACATTTAGCATTAAAATTGAAAACATTGACGCATTTTATAATTCATTTTAGTAACATATTAAGAGTTGATGGAAAATATTTGTACACATTTTTTTTTTTTTTTTTTTTTTTTTTGGGATGGATAGCAAACACAATGCAAAAGAAGCATTTCAAGAATATCATCTTTATCAATTTTACGTAGCCATTATTCCTCATCAAAACACATTTCTCTGTTTTCTTTTTCCTACTAACGTTATTGGCTTCCATGTCTTATCTGAATTTAAAATAATGTCATAAGGAATATCATGATGTATATTATTTGCTGTGTAGGAAGCCTACACTAGAGCCACGGATATTAACTATTTACCCATGTCTTTTCGAATGCTATTTAAGATTGATAAATTTTATATAGCTGGTAATACTTCGTTTTGATATTGCAAATATTTTTTATGTTAAATATGCTCAAGACAGTCACATTTAAATATATAGGGTGGTCATAAAGTCTTTCCCTGATTACAATAATTTATTGCAGAAAAACTAATATAATTAAGCGTATGCTAGTTTCAATATATTGTAAAGACATTCATGAAGTTTTTAATACAAGTACTTACGTCAGTAAATTTCAATGTGAGCACCCTTGGTAGCTCGAAGAATGTCCAGGCGGTATTCCATTTCTCGCCACATATTGCCCAACATTTGGGCTGTCACACTAGACCCAGCATCTGTGATCCTGACCTTGAGTGTTTTAATATAGTTTACTGGTGTTGCAAACACTCTGTCCTTTATGTACTCTCAAAACAAACAAATCTAGAGGAATTGGCCTATCCCGTCCGATCCATCTTACAGGAAATTTGTCACCAAAAAACTCACGAACGGCGGTAAAGACTGGACTAAAAAAAATTAAGAGCATGATTTTTCCATAATAAAAATTTTATAGTATTACATTCAATGGTTATTTCGTAATACGTTTTTGTAATCAGGTAAAGGCTTTATGACCACCGTGTACATTTAAGAAATTTCACTTGTAAAAGTTTCTTCGAGTGACATATAGCAGAGAGAATAGAGATACATAGTGTACAACATTACTTTTCAAACAAAAGACAAAAAGACTGACAGCAAATGGGTAAGTAAAACAAATTTGGAATTAACCCCTAAAAAGTAAAATTGTCCCCCGGTGGGACGTAAGCCCCACGTTGGGAACCCCTTATGTAAAGTGTGTTTAGAAAGGAAAGAGAACAGAATGTGCTAAAAAAAGATTATTTAATTTTTTTTTAATTTTTTGCAAATTATTTTCAATGAAAGACAAATTTTAAAGAAATTTACTATGAAATTACTAATAATTAATATAAAAAACATAAAAAAATTTAAATATGACATATATTTGATACATATTTTAAATATGATATGCATATGTAGTATATATGTGTTGCCGACAATATTCGACGAAATAACATATCTTTACAATGAATTATTCTTATGAAGCTCCTCTGACGAATCCATAAGATATTAATAGTTTTTCATATTTACATTTGAAGTTTATTGTGTTTAATATTTACAAAATATTTTTCTTTGATTTTCACCTTTCATACATGTGATTTCATTTTAAATAAATAAATATGTATTATTTATTTATTTATTTACGGTATTTCTCTATTGTAATATTTGACAGTTAAATTTCTCAGAAATTTATTCTTACTAATGTAACAAGCATCAAAAATCCTTTTCTTTATTTTATGATTTGACACACACATCCCATGCAAAACCTGTTTTGCAAAAAACATCAAATTTTGAGGCTTTAAATACTGCATGTATTATTCAAGCAATAACCAATTTTAATAAAACACGATTTCTTTAATACAGTTCAGTTAATTTTTTCTTAAGTTACGGTGATTATTGTAAAAAAAAAAAAAGGAACAGACAACAGAGTCTATTCGTACAACACTGACAAAACCTTCAAGGATGAATGCTTTACTTTAAACTACCTTTAACCTCACTAGATAGAAACAGCAGCTATAATTATCGATATCTTTCTTTTAAATATTTATTTCAGCGTCTGTTCGTGTGTTTGAGTCAGCCACATTGTGATATCTTGTTTGCTGAAAATTATTTCAAATCCATACCAAAAAAAAAAAAAAAAATACTGAATGATAATTTTTTTCTGCATTTGTTATGATCTTAGAATATGATTTAACAATAGTCTTTTAGTTAAGTACTATTTATAATTTATTTACCAAATCAATTTTTGGTTGGTACGTTAAGTACGTAGCGATCTCATCTCACATGAACAATTTAAAGCGAGTTACTAGCTGAAAGTAACTGGTTTGGCCTTTTGCTTGACGCTAACGTTCTCGCCTATTGTTCTTGAGATGCCTGGTTCGATCCTCTCATGTGCCAACCTCCTCAAGTACAGTCCATTCTGATTAGCCTGAAATGGTCTTTGTGAATTCACACAAAGCACATATAGAAAAAAAAACGAATCTTTCTAGAGTATAAACTTTGTGTCGCACAAAGTTTGTTCGTCAAGTCCAAGGCAGAACCTAAACGAAGTGGAAGGCCAAGATCGGTTGAAACACCTAAAGTCTCTGCAAGTGCAGTGCCTTCAAAAATAATAAAAACGAGACTTTTCTGTTTCCAAAGACGTTCACCTGCAAAATAGAGGATGCCATTGGACAATATTTGTATCGGATCTAGGACGCTGTGAACGTTGCGTATTTAGCAAAATAAAATCAAAGCCTCATTCAAAATGCATCACATGTAATGTTTTTAAGTGTATAAATGATAATTAAAAAAAATAATATTATGAAGGATAGATTTGGTAAAAATGTTCCTCTTGTTATAATACATCATGTATAAAAATCATATACAGAAATAAAAATAATAATTTTCTAAATGCTTTAATCCATTTTCAAAGTCTGAATATTTTTGGGAACGTTTAATACTGCAGTCACTTAAATGTAAAATTTCATTTAATTAAGTGTATTTAATGTAATTTTTGAAAAGTGGGTATTTCCTTTTTCATTTTTCTTTTAGTTAACACTATATTAACATGAAATAAAATTTACACGCAATTCCTTTTATTAGTTCGTTATGTAGAAGATAAAGGGTTAAAGAATGTTGGAAAGTGATGGACCATCTTGCTTGTCGCCCTCGTCTTTGACCGCGTTTATATACCTAGCGTGAATAAAATGAAATGAAAAAGCAAAAATTAAATAATGAAATACGTAATCTCTCTCTCTGTGTTTTCCTCTCCCTATCCTATATATTATTTCTGTTGTCAACATCCCTTTTTCTAAGCAAATAGAAAACACAGAGCGATAAATGAGATATCATATGAAAGGATTTTCAAGCGGCTTCTGACATAGCACACTCACATTTAGTTATTTTTTTTAATTAAAAACTGCAATTAATTACAAATTAAATCGACATTGTTTTTATAAGTGAAATGAAAGGTTTTCCTGAAATTATTGTTACCACAAAAATAAAATACCGCAACAATGATTATTATATAAAAAAATGTTCAATAAAAATAAAGTGGGACATAGTTACTGCACGGGTTTATTTTATTTTTATGATTAAAAAGCAAAATTTAAATTGAAAGGCTAAATTTATTTTTCTTTATCCCACGTTTTTTTTTTTTCGAAACAGATGATGTCATTCTCTAATGCAGTTAAAACACGATTGATTTTTTTTTTTTTTTTTTTTCTGCGTTTGCTGTCTTCGGTCAGTTATTACTGTAACTTTGATGGAATAAATGAGATGATATTCTGGTTTGACTAATGTTGTTTGCGGATATTTTCAGTCCTTAATTTTTCTTTAAAAGTTTAAACCTACATCTAAGAAATATTAGGTATTGTTGAAAAATATTAGACAGCAGTGCGAATTCTGCGCACGGGTCCACTGGTAATATGAAATATCTAGGTATACAGTTCTTTCTACATCAGGCTGAATTATTAAAATAAGATTTTAACAAATAATCGCAATATCACAATGTTAACTTTAAAGCTACTTTGAAGAAAACGATATTAAATTTATATTAGCCGAATTAATTTTATATCACCTTGAAGCAATCATACCGTCGCTACCATGTCAAACTATCGAATGTAAAAAAATGCATTTTTCATTACTTTTAAAAATGTGCCGATTGTCACCACTAAATTTTAACAGTATTCTTCACCAGCGTTGCCAGTTTGGTCTGCTTTTATATTCAGAAATTCCGAATCCATATCAGAAATTTGAAGTAGACATTTTTTGTTTATTTAAAGACGGACATTTCGTGATTACTTTAAGTAATTTTTTTTTGCACAAAATTTCCGGTGTGAATTCGGCATCTCTCAATAATAATAATAATAATAATAAAAAGTTGGAAATTGTACGACAAACGAGGTGCGTTCGTACTATAACTAGTTATATAAATATTCAGATCTTGATGATTTTTAATTCTGTGAAATTAATTATATCGTCTGCAGATTAATTTCTGTCATAAAATAAGTATCTCGGTCGCTTGACGATTAAACCTCGGAAGCTCCTATAACAAGAAAGCACCGATTTTTTTTTCTTTTTTAATTCAAATTTCTTAATATTTTTATTAATATCTTCTAAAGTTTTGATTCAATTTTCATAAAATTTGAAATGTCTCGACAAAATTCTGCAAAGATAATATATCTTAAATTTCAAACCATTTGGGTGGGTAGTTTTTGCGCTGTTATATGCGGGCAGACGGACGGACGGATCAGACGACGACTATAGGTGATATGTATTTATATAATTACGAACGCACCTAAAAAGGCAATCTAGCAACCCTGTTCTTCACAGAAATTTTATTTCTATTCTTACTAGGCGAAGAATTCTAATAAAATTTAGTGGTGACAATCAGCCAATTTTTAAAAGTAATGAAAAGTGCATTTTTTCACATTCGATAGTTTGACATGTTAGCAACGACATTACGCTTAATGGATATCTTTTATCTGTTGCGCGTTGCATGGTGCTCCTATAGTGTCTACTAATGAGAATATTCAACGCAATATAGTACATCTTGCGGAAAGTTTCATCGATAATTCTCCGAATTTCCGCAAATTATTTCTTTAGTTTCGTTTTTGTTTTTTTTCTCACAAGTTGTGAGAATCAAGTGAAATAGGTGACACCCATGAGTAAAACTTCGCTACTAATATCTATCAGCAGCATCTATATTGCATTATGAGTGCAAGACCTTTACAAGTAATCGCAGTATTAAATTTAATGCAGTTTTGGAGAGAACAAAGTTAATTTTATATCAGCCCACTTAGTTTTATATCACCTTGACGCCATCATATTATATTTAATGCAGTTTTGGAGAGAACAAAGTTAATTTTATATCAGCCCACTTGGTTTTATATCACCTTGACGCCATCATATTATATTTAATGGGTATACTTTACGGTTGCGTGTTGCATTGATGAACTCATCGTGTAGACTAATGTAAATACCAAACGCAATATATACGTAAATTTTCATCAGTGATTCCAAGAATTTCCTCAACCCATTACTTTAGTTTCCTTTTTTTTTTGCTTTCAAGTTGCGAGAATCAAATGAACTAGGTATAACACCTATGCGCAAGAATGCTGCTACTAATATCTATTAGAAGCATCTATCTATTGCATTATTATTACAAGGCCTTTTACAAACAATCGCAGTATTAAATTTAATGTTGCTTTGAAGAAAACAAAGTTAATTTTATAGCAGCCTATTTAATTTTTATATCACATTGACGACATCATCATATTATGTTTAATGGGTACCTGTTGCGGGTTGCTGGTGGGCACATTCGTATTGACTAATGGGAATACCCAACGCAATACATACCTAAATTTTCATGAGTGATTCTAAGAATTCCCCCAAGTCATTACTTTAGTTTCGTTTTTGTGTTCTCAAGTTGCGAGAATCAGATGAAATTTACCCATGCGTAAGAATGCTGCTACTAATATCTGTTAGCAGCATCTGTCTATTGCATTATTATTATAAGACCTTTACAAATAATCGCAATATTAAATTTAATGCAGCAATGATTGAATCAAATTGTTTTAGCTGCAATAAGCCAATTGGCAGTAGACTCAATTACGGAAGATTACTTAATAGGTTTAAAAATCTCCGTATTAGCGAACGTATTACAAGTGATAAGTAGACAGACATAAAGCATGAATGACAAAGTGAGTTAAGCGTTTCTTATCAAGAAAGATGAAATGCATAACAACAAAAAATATACGAAATGCTGCCATGATCGCAAAGAGTTCTTGATTTCTGTATCAGAATCTTCCGATTTGGCGAAGGATTAAGCTATAGGCGGCTAGTTTTCTAATAATAACACTTCGACAACAATACCGTATTACATTATTATATTGTTTGTTTATGTAATATTGGATTTTAATTAAGTTGATTGTGGATCTATTGTAGATTTTCCTATAGAATGTATGTTTCAATTTGTGCGGTTTCGATTAGAGCGGTAATATCACAAAAACAATTAATCGCTTTAATTGAATGAAACCAGTACATGGGTTTATATAGTATGCGTATCTGTATATGTAGCATGTGTATCTGAATATACAGGCGTTTTTAAAATTCAATAACAGTCAACGGTGACATCTATAGCAGTTATCGGCGTTGATAGAGGATACTACACTGTCTAAAACTGTAATATTGAACAAAATAACTTTGCAATTTCAAAACACAAACTTTTTTTTTCAGCAGCTGAAAAAAAAGGTTAAAAGGGGAGTGAAATTTGAATATTAAACCGATGGCAGCGTCCTTTTCGAATTTCTCGTTTGCATTTCATTATTCTTAAATGATTTTTTAAATAGGATAGCTGAGGTCGGTTTCCGAAAATAAAAGTGACCTCATAGAAAAAAAAAGGGGGGGGCAACCAAATACAAAGAGTTTTTTCATGATCCGATTAAAGGTCAACCTCACCTATCCTATGGTAAAAAATAAAATAAAATAAAATAAAATATATTGAAATGTCAACGAGAATATTGAAAAGAACGTCACTATTGGTTTAAAAATAACTTGCGAGTGTCTTCGCGTGACTAGTGAGAAGGTTATTTTCAATTTTCTCGCTTGCATTTTAATATTTTTCATTTTTCAATGATTTTTTTTTTCGGTCAGGATAACTGAGGTCGATTTCTATACCGTTGTGCGCTTTTACTTTTTCGATTCTGGTTCCAGTTTTTTTTAATATAAGGATGCTTTCACGTTCAGAACCGGTTCCAAAATTAAAAATGTCCGCTTATAAAAAAACTTTAACCAAAATAAAAAAAAGTAAAAACGCACAACGTTAGAGATCAACTCCAGCTATTCTAAGCAAAAAAAAAAAAAAAAAAAAAAAAAATTAAATGCGAGCGAGACATTGAAAATAACCTTCCCATACACTTAACTTTAGCTTGAGCGTTTCTTCTAGTGACTAAGTGTAGGCTCTTAATTGGAGCGTTCTAACAGTTTTAGCACAGGCATGCGATATTTGGAAATCAAACAAGGAACTATATTAAATAAATTATAGACCACCACAATATTATTTTATCTAATTAGGCTAACGAGTTATAGAAAAAATGTTGTCGGGCTTACAACAGACGCCTCTATTAGAAAAATGTAAATTCAATAGAACTGCCCATAGAATTCAGTTTGCGTACCATTTAAAAGATATCCACGTGCCAAGTTAGGTACACGTGCCGTAAGTTACCGAAGCCCGCCTTAAAACAAAAGGAAATTTTCCGCATTGAAAGAAAAATATTTTCTCGAACAAGACATTTAATACCGCGTTGAGATGATGCCGATTGTGTTTTCTTCTGTAATTATTTTGTAAGACTGCATTAAAGTAAATTATACTTCATTAATCACAAATGTTCAGTGTTGCATATAAGAAATGTTTTATTTTATTCTCTTCACTGTGAGGAGAAAAAAACTACGCGAATTATGAAAGTGTGGTATCATGTTGTCATTTTAAAATTATATCAAAATATTTTCAGTAAAATATTTCATTGTCTTATACAGGTCTTTACAAATTTCATAAAATTTGGTAGCCAGCAAAAAAATCTAGTCGCCATAAAAAAATATTTACACCCCCCCCCCTTCCCCCATAGGTCATTTTCAAAAAAGCACAAAAGTTTTTATGAAATATTTGAGAAAAAATAATAGTAAGCATAGTTTAGAATTATTAGTTACACAGTTTAGAATAGTACATAAGTTAGTTTTATAAATTTACTTCAAATGAATTACTTATAATCACTTGTATGTTATTATTCGTTAAAATAAATGTGATAGATTAATCAGTTTCAATTCTGAACAGAAAAATCTGATTTGAAATTTACAAAAAACTTGAGCATTTTTTAACATTATATACAATTTTAGATGCTACAGAGGCTAGATTGACACAATTTCTGACTGATTTATTCAAACCTCCCCTCGAACCACAGTCTAATCATGTGACATGCTACTTGGCTAGAGCGGTAAATAATGACGTTTTATGCGCATGAGATGGAAAATGCAGTTTAAATACTTGGTTCTTTCACTAAAATACGAGAGAAGAAGAAGGTCATTCCTTGCCACGCACGGGCAGGGGTGGTGTAGAAAAACAGCGGTTTGTGCTCATTTCTTAGGTCAAATTTTGTACCAGCTGTTAAAAAAAAAAAAAAAAAAAAAAATGAAATTACTTGGTTGCCAGATGAAAAAACCTGGTCGCCAGTGGCGACCTGGCGACCTCATTTGTCAAGCCCTGGTCTTATATATTTTTTAACACTTTCTAACTTATAGTTCCCAACTTTTTACATTAAAAAATAACTTGAATAACTCTTACCGTTTACTTCTCATTAAATTTTTAAAATGTTCAATTTATTTTAGAACATTCTGTATATGTGTGTATATATGTCACGTGTATCCGTATATGTGTTCATATGAAGAACCTCGTCCTTGCTGAAAGTTGCTAAGAAAACAAACTTTTTTCGTTCTTTTTATTTTTATTTATTTATTTATTTTTCTCAATAGATAAAAAAGAGTATTTGAAATTACATTCATTTGCACACTCAGCTACTTACAAAAATTACATATTTTCTGTTCAAGGCTATCTCTTGATTAAAATCTTCAGATACCAAAATTTTCAAACTTAGTCAATCTTTACAATAATGGAATTTGAATGGATACTTTACATCTATCTAGATGTAACGCTGCGATTAGGAGAGTAATAATGTTTTCCAATAAAAAGAAAAACTTTCCGCATTGTAAGAACAATATTTTCTCGAACAAGACATTCAATACTGTCAGTTCACGTGACACTAATTGTTTTTTCTTCTATTATTTAAGTCTGTATTCAGGTAAATTACACCTCATTAATTACAACTGGCTTGTGCTGTACAAGAAAAATGCTTCATTTTAGGGTGTTTACTTATGAGACAACTTTACAATATGATAAAATCTGTTAACCAGCAAAAAATTCTAGTCGCCAGTAAAAAATGTTTCCCCAAACCCCTCCCTCGTCTTTCTTTAAAATGAATGTGATAGATTAATTTGTTTTAATTCTAATTACACAAATATGATTTGAAACTTACAAAAAAACTTCAGCATTTTTTAGCAATGTATCAAATTTTAGATGCCACAAAGGCTGGATTTACATTATTTTTTACAGTTTTATTGGTACCCCACCCCTCTCCAACATGCTACCTTGCTAGAGGATGAAAGAATGGTGTTTTCTGTGAGTGAGATAGAAAATGTGTTTTAAAATTGGTTTTTCCATTAAAAGTACGTGAGAAGAGGAAGTTTTCTGCTTGCCGCATACGAGAAGGGGTGGGGGAGAAAAGAAATGCCGTTTGTGTTCATGTCTTTATTCAATTTTTGAACAATAAAGGGAAAAAAAACCGCACCGAATTAAAAAACTTGGTCGCCAGATAAGAAAACTTGGTCGCCGCTGTGACCTGGCAACCGCATTTGTCAAGCCCTGCTTATGAGCGTGAAAAACAATTGCATTGTATTCAGTAAAATTTCTGCAAGAGCTAAAATCTCATAGAGAAGTTCGAGAGCTACACTTACATCCTTTGCAGTCACATGTTTATACACTATAATAATTTACTAATATAAACTAATTATTAATAAGGGATTATTACTTTTAACCATTTTTAGCAGTTTAATGTTAAATGCAAACATTTATAATTTTATTAAATGCAAATACGTTAAAACCTCTTATTAACAGACATCTTGGGAGTGCGAAATTTGTCCGCTTTTCGGAGGTATCCACTATTAAAAGGTAAAAATGTACAATTATATAGGTTTTGGGGGTCGAAAAAGCATCCGTTAAATACAGGTGCCCAGTATATGGGAGTCTCCGTTATGAAGCGCATCGGCAATATATTACTGCATCGGCAATAGTTATTATAAGCATTACATAATTATTATAAACTTTAAACTTTCACAACTTTTCTGGATTTTTACTTTCTTCTATCTATAATAGAAGAAAGTATTGTAATCGAAATTTTTTTCGACTTCCGGTTTTCGACGGATTTACACGTTTTAGGGGTCTGAGATTCCGAAAAACATGTTTTTACAAAATGACTGTCTGTCCGTCCTCATTGTATCATCGAAAAGTGTATGAAGCTATGCTTCAAATCTAACCAAATTTTTTTTTCTATGTTTTTGGCTATGGCCAGCAGTTCCTATTTGAATTTGGGGATATTTCGACGAAAGGGGGCGCTGCGATCGCGATTTTTGTTCCATTTTCACCATTGTATCATCGAAAAGTGTATGAAGTTATGCAGGTAATTGAACCAAATTTTTTGTGTATGTTTTTGGCTATGGCCAACAAGATCCACTTGAATTTGGGGATATTTCGACGAAAGGGGGCGCTACGATCGCTATTTTTGTTCCATTTTCACTATTATATCATCGAAAAGTGTATGAAGTTATGCAGATAATTGAACGAATTTTTTTTCTGCGTTTTTGACAATAGCGTGCAGGTCCCAGTTGAATTTGGGGATATTGTGGCTGGAGGGGGCGCTGTGATAGCCATTTAAAGATTTCAATTTCAAAAAGTTGTACAAAAAATTAGAAATCCTCCAATTTTTTTATGTTAAATGTTCGGGCTTGATCCAAGGATTCCAGAGCCTTTTTTGTTTTGTCTCTATCTTAAAAAGTGGCGGAATATAGCAGTTTGAAATTATAGGGTGGCTGACATTTTGAAACAATACAGCAGGATTCCTCCATAAATGGGTTTAATTTATGAGTTTTAGAGAACATGGTTTCTCCAAATTTTCTTTCATTGTTGTAACCATCGTTTCAACACTTACATGCTTAACACTATATATTTATATTCGCTAACGTCAAATTCTCGCCAAGCTTGGCGACAATTGGTGAAATATTGCCAAATTTGGCAACAAGAAATACATTGGCACGTGTGAAGCCAACTTGGCTATGTCTGTCTAATTTAGCGATATTATTATTCAAATTCAATATTGACCAGAACTGGGAATGACTCTTCTGTAATCGGGTTCGCGCATTTTAACTTCGGTTATTTTCAGTAGAATTAGCTAAAATCTTATAACCGAGAAATAGGGAGGCTATCTTTTCTTTCGGTACAGGTCAGAAGGACTTTTCGTAGTTTAATATAATATATCGGCTGCTCGCAATCCAGGTAACCCGACGATTCTCAAACAGCTGATGTAAAACAGAATGACAAAAAATTTTGATTTTTTTGGCGGTGTGATAGCGATTTTTGAAGAATTAACATGTATGAGATAGAAGAAAGTTTTGGGATTGGCATATCCGACTAGTTTTGTTTTATGGTGGGAGATTAAAATTTGCTGTCTTCCTCTGTAATTTAACAATTTTTGCTGGCTCCTTAGCAAGAGCGATGCGAAGAAAATTTTCAGGAAGACACTTGTATTTATTTTTGATTATTTTCAATCGATTAAATGTCGTATCGCATAGACATAAATATATTTAACTAAACAGGCTCAAAATCGTTTTAGTACGATGTACTAAATTTGAAACATATTCTACAGCTAAGTTCCAGAAGTCTGTTTGGTATAAAACACAAAAATTTGAATTTGCTTAATTATGAACTCGTGCGCCCCATGCGGCTCACAAGTCTCGTAGTCTGACTCATGCCGCCATTTAATTGCCCGTAGGAGAAAACGATTGGCCACGCTGCGTCGCGCCGCATGGGCAACCAACAATAGCTGATTGGTCTATGTGGGCATCAAAATGCTTGCCTGTATTATAGTAGCCCTAGTCAGTACTAGAGCTCCTATAGGCATAGGAGCTTATATACCGCTGATATAATTGCAATGTAGCGATCAGGAGAGTAGTAAAAATCCGATCAAAATAGGATGTCAGGAGAAATTTTAAACACGACATGAAACTTTTCTTGAGGCAAGAAGGGAGAAATAGGATGATGGAGGGTTGTTGAGAGCTTTACAGAAAATTTCACATAACCCGGTGAAAGCCCAATCAGAATGAAGAAGCGGGCGAAACATTAACTGCAGTGGCAACCATATGGAATTCCACCGCTCCGGCAATTATGCGATGGGTCAGCTTTAATTAAATATTGGTTAACTAAATATACGTTTTTTGTCTATGCGTAGCACTGAAGCATTTCTCATTTGCAGTGAAAAGAGTTGCAGGTAATGCTCCACGCACGGAACCCTTATCACACGGCATTTTCCAAGGAATTTGTGCAGTTCGAGTTTCGTGTTGAGTTAAATGTGATTGCGCTTTAATGCCTTACAACAGGGGTCGACAACCTTTTACCAGTGTTGTGCCAAACCTATGTTGAAAAATCATTTCCATGTCAATGGAAATCTACTGAAATTTGTATACCTGTAAAGCATATTATATTTGAAATTATTCAGCATAAAATTCTGAAGAATACGCGTACTTAATTGTAAAAATAACTAATTATAAAATATGTTTATTTATCGATAATTATGTAATACCTAATTAGTAGAAGGTTTGATACATTTGGTAACTGAAACCAGATCGATCAACACAAAATAGTTTGAATAATTAAAAAAAATGCGAAGGATAATAAAACAGCAATAATTTTATTGTTAATCTAAATTATTGAGAACTGCATTCTAAATTATCAATAATATATCAATAATACATTATTTTTGTTATCATAAAATAATATTAAATAAACAATAATAGTAAGCAAAAAATTATAGACAATCACAAAGTATTTTATCTTATTGTGCTAACGAGTTATAAAAAAATGTTGTCTGGCTTTACAACAGATGCCTCCTATTAGAAAAAAGTAAATTCAAATAGAACTGTCCAGAGAATTCAATTTGCGTACCCTTTAAGAGATATCCACGTGCGAAGTTAGATACACGTGCCGTAAGTTACAGTAGCCCGCCTTACAACAAAAGGAAATTTTCCGCATTGAAAGAGAAATATTTTCTCTACCAAGACATTTAATACCGAGTTGAGATGACACCGATTGTGTTTTCTTCTGTTATTATTCTGATAGACTGTATTAAAGTAAATTATACTTCATTAATCACAAATGTTCAGCGTTGCATATAGGAAATGTTTTATTTTATTCTCTTCACTGTGAGGAGAAAAAACTACGCGAATTATGAAAGTGTGGTATCATGTTGCCATTTAAAAATTATATCAAAATATTTTCCATAAAATATTGCATTGTCTTATATCTTTTTTTAACGCTTTCCAACATAGTTGAAAAGCGTTTATAACTTCAGTCTGGCCGTCTGTTTGCCTATCTGTATGTGTTGAACGTCTGTCCGTGCTCTAGCTAGTGTAAATATACTCGAATTGCCATGCAATTTATATCTGTTATTGAAATGTTTATTATGGCATGTTCGCTATTGAAAAAGAATGCAACATGTGTAGTTCGTTTACAGTAACATTCAAAAGAATTCTGTTACATTATGGTCTATGGGGAAAATTGTTCGCAATGTATTTTAATGATGTTACACTATTTTAAAAAATTTAAATTGATATACATCAGTGAGGTGCACTACAAGATCCTTACTGTAGAATATCGTGTGCATAGCATTTACAAATTTCTATACAAATGAACAATATATAGCATATTGTTCATTTACAGGGCACACAAAATAATTCGATTACAGTACTGACCATGAGAGATAATTGCTAGAAGTGCATTTTCGGTTGTAAGATACGTTTTTAAATTTAATTAATTTTTTGTATATTACTTGGTGTATATAAATTCTATAGTTCATGTACAGAGCTCCACAAAATAATTCGAGTACATTTCCGCTTATTGATGGAAATTGATGAAGGAGAATTTTTAACTATGTTATGCGTTTTCTAAATGAACTAAATTTTTACATACTATGTAGTTTATATAGAAATCTATAGATCATATACAGGGCTGCACAAAATAATTCGGATATTTTTACGACTATTGATGGTAATTGCTGAAATTGTGTTTTCAAATGTGTTATGCGTTTTCCAAATTATTTTACTTAGATACTTATAAACTTATATACTTATACACTTAGATAACTTATTTACTTATATATTTATTTTCCTCTTTCGGTTTATTAAACGGTGAAGTTTTGTTACAGTATTCTGAATGTCTCCGAAAGTATTTCATACTAGATGCTTGACGCATGATTTTTCTTTCTTGTTTTATTTACATTGAATTTTGAAAAGTTGATTGTTGAAAACCCATGAGAAACGGAAATGACAAAATGCCTGTCAGTTTGTTTGCATTTATTGGGTTGTTCGGAAAGTTCTTTCTGTTTGGGAAAGTTGGTTCGTACAGGAAATTCTATCATTTAATTATTAGATACTATTTACGATATCTAATGTCTAAGAATTAACGGACAGAATTTTCCGGTACGATTTGGTTTTCCCAAACGGAAGTAACTTTTCGAACAACCCAATAAGTATAATTCACTATTAATTGTATACTTGTCTCTGTAGTAGTTTATTTATATTATTATAATAAACCTTTTTTTTTTGCATTTGATTTTTACAAGTTGAAAGTCTAAAATATCTGTAAACCGGGAATGATAGAATGCTTGACAGTTATGTTTAAATTTATACGGAACTCACAACTGATTGGAATAGTTTATTGGAATGCGGTAACTAGATTTATTCAGGGAAAAATTTTGTTAAAGAAAAATACAGTATTGCATAATTTTTTATGACCTTTTTTCCTCTTTTAACGTAAGTATTATTTTATTTTTTCGTGAATAGTTTAGTAAAACAGGATATACATTTCTATTGGTAAAGGAGGATTGTTCAGTAATAAATGTTCAAAAGTAAATGAAATAAAACGTTCAAAAGTATATGGGCTACTTTAATATAATTGACTAAGATAAGTTTCTTACATTAAAAATGTTTTTGATTGTTTAGCGAGCACACTGTTTCTATGAACGAGCTTTTGTACACTGTTAATTATTTATTATCTGACACTTTGATTACGATTACTACTTTTATCCTAAAATGTACTTGTTTTCATGTTGTAATAGTGGTACTTCTAGAATCAGATACTCCAATGAAATATTTATAATCATTGTATATCCTTATCTAAAGACTAGATAAGCAATGATTTTTCCCCTTTTCTCAAAATAGTGATAATATTTCTTCTTTTTCTGAAATGTTTTAATTGTATTAATATAATTTATATAATATTTACTTCCTCTATTTGTTGTTTGTCTGTAGATTGTTTAATATGTTATATATGATCGGAAACATAATTTTATTTAGCAAATTTTAATGAATTAATAATGTTTCAACATTTTCGTTATGAAGAGTTGATAAAACCATCGTAGTTTTTATAAATTTTAATATATGAAATAAAATTAAAAAAATCTGGACGTTTAATATCTTAAAAAAAAAAGTAATTTAAATACATAACAATTTGCTAAATAAATCTATGTTTTTGATCTTGTATAACACATTTAAACAATCTTCAAGCAAAAATCAGTCAAAGAGGCAGTAAAGATAGATTCCGAATTATTTTTAAACAGTCGAAGCAACTTAGAAAAAAGATTTTTTTTTTACACTCTCTCAGGGGAGTTATTAATTTTCTATATGTGTTATTAATATTTTATGTTTATTAACACTAAACATATCGGAGTATTACTTAAGTTTTATAAAAATATTCACACCAGAATTTGTATTTAAAACCATTTAACTTTTTCGAATCAATGCAGAAGTTGATGCAGTACCTAGATAGTCATAATGCCATCGTTCACCTACCAATCATGGTGATCAATCGGAAAAATCATGGTGCGTAGAAAATTTAAGCAAGATGTGGATTTTGATAATAAAATCGTAGCATTGGAATTGGTACGATTATGTCTTAGCCAGGTTGGAGCTAGGTTTCCATTGGTTGGAGCTAGCTCCGCCCACCTGAGAAATTTGTAAATCGACCAGGAAGAAAAGCCCCGAAAAAAGGGGCTTATTCCGGATGCCATACATTTAATTTACAATTACAAATACAATTTAGAGAAAGTTCCTATATAAATACTAAGATTAAAATAATAATAAAGATGCAAAAGAATTAATAAAATACATATTAAACATTTACAGAAAGAGAATAATATACAGTAATTTTCCTTAACAAACTAGAGAATTAGTTTTGCTTTTTCATCCCTTTGGAGATGAGAATTTTGAAATTCCCTCCATGAAAGCTAGGGTTTTTCTAGTTATATCTTTCTGAACTACAATTTCTTGGTATAATTTTTTCAAATAATTTGCCAATTCAAGGAAGGAGTCAATTTTTAGTTCTAGTTTAATTTTATTAAAAATTTCATATTAGCACTAGAACGACGAGAAATTTTACACAAGTTTCATAAAAATATTTCACACCAGAATTTTTATTTAGGACTTTTAACTTACTCATTTAACTTATTTTTGTGCGGTGTATATTTAACTTATTGTGTGAAGAAATATCCAGTTCGAATCGACACTTTTTCTTTTGGTAGGGGCCAAAATGGTCCCTCCCCGTCGTTTTAGTGTTAATTTAGTGACATCATTCCCATTTTCACGGGGTTTGTAATTTGGAAGTTGTTGGGGAGGAGGTTTTTTTTAAAAGTTACTGTGCGACTTTTTTGGAGGTAATTTTGCTCCTTCTTTATTAATAACCGAGTAGGATTTTTTAAATTGAGCTTTTACAGGATATCTCTAACAGTCTTTGAAATTTGCAGCATGTATTTCGTTTCAATTGCAGCGAACAGAAGATGGTTTAGAGTCCTCTGCTGGTAGTTTTTTTTTACAGGGTAGGTGCTAGATACATGGTCTGTTCTGAAATTAGTAGGACTGATTTTTTCCTGAGCGAACGGGTAGACGAAAGGCGGTCTGCGCGTGCACGATCGGTGGAGGGGGATATTGGGAATGTTGGGAAAAATCGGCAGTCGGCTCTCGGCCGTTAAAGAGAGCCGGTCGCTTGTACTGTGAACCCCTGTCGAAACGCCTCGTCACGGAGAATCATGGAGCGTTTTCTGGAGCAGCAATACGCTATCAAATTTTGTGTAAAGCTTGGTAAAACGGGCAAAGAGACTCACGACATGATTAAAGAGGCCTACGGTGATGCTGCCATGGGTAAATCGGGTGTTTTTGAGTGCCACTAGCTGTTCCAAGAAGGAAGGGAAAGAGTGGAAGACGACGACCGCTCCGGACGCCTTCCGACCAGCAAGACCACAGAAAATGTGTCGCAAATGAAAAATTTACTGAACAGTGATCGTAGGAGGAGCATCAGAATGATTGCTGATGAATTGAGCATTTCTCAAACCCAAGTTTTTGAGTTCGGCTGCACCATGACAACGCGCCGAGCCACACAGCGTTTCGCGTAGTGGAATATCTTGCCCAGCACAATGTAGTAACGCTGCCTCATACCCCCTACAGCCCCGACATGGCCCTGCCAGACTTTTTCTATTTCCGAGAATAGAATCGACACTCAAGGGGAAGCATCACGGCTCGGTAGAGGCGGTTCAACAGGCCGTGACGAGGGAGTTAAACAACATTCCGGTCCAGGTGTTCCTGGAGGCATACGAAAACTGGAAAACTCATTGGCAGCAGTGTGTAGATGCGGAAGGGTGCTACTTTGAAAAATTCTAATCAATTGTACTATTCTCATGAATAATTTTTTCTAAAAAAAATGAGTCCTACTACTTTCAGAACATATGTGGTTTTGCCAGCTTGCTACGCACCTGGCTGGAATATGACACTGCTGTGCTACATGATTTTTTTTTTTTTTTTGATAATTGTAACATTGTGTAGATTTATGTTGCGATCAGTAGGTTTCTACTTGTACTCTGATTTTGTAAAGAGTCTCTAATTTCAATATTATCTTTGATTTGTCGGGAATATATAGGTTGGGAGATATAGGAGGAAGAGAGGCATAATTCTTCCGTCTTTCCTACTTTTTATTTGCACAACTTGATAAACATCTACACCGTCAGCGTTTAGGGATTTTTTAAAATTTTATCAGGTTGGGTACTTTTTGGTAGACCTCTCAAAACTACTTTGAGAGGGGCATCAAAATCAGGACAAAAATAGAACTGATAGGCATTGCCTTAGAGATAGTCATAAATTTTCTTTTTAGCGCTGAAGGATTTAGGAAATACCTTCGTCCATGTGCTATTAATTGTTGAAGAAAAGTTGAGGTCACACTCATTTATCATTTTTTCGGTACATTCTGCAACTTCATCTATGTTTAGAACCATTATAGCTCGGGGTTAACCGTCTTCAGTTCTGCCTAAATTATTTTGCTCTAAATTCGGGGTTTTCGAATTTTGGCAATCATCTTTACTGTTCTCAACCCTTTTTTTAATTTTATGAGGGGCTCTAGATGTTGGTTGGGGATTTGCAAGCAGGGAGGTATTTTCGATTTTTTGCATTTTACTACAGTTAGTGTCTGACACAACAGCTCGGTATGAAGCACGTTTTTGAGCTTGGTTTTCTTTTTAGATTTTTTGACGGGTGGGTCATTTTGCGGTTGCTCTTTGCTTTTTTAATTTTCCTCTCCATCATCTATCTCCTTGAGCAGAGTTTGAAAGATCGCAGTAGATTTAACTGTACCCAGCTTGTCGAAATGGGAACGAATGTCTTCGCTAATATCATCATAACTACATCTTCTCAAATCTAAGTAAGATTCTAAATGCTAATCTGTTGCAATGTGGGGATCAGAATTAAATAGATTAGCAGCTTGATCGACTATCAGTATTACATTTTGAGAAAGGTCCGACATTCTTGGCGGAGAAAAACTTAAGGAAGCACCGTTAAATCACCCTAGAGCTACCTAGTAAACATCCAAATTGGATCTAACACTTTCGTTGTTTTAACTTTTGTATTTAACAGTGAAACAGTTGATTGTTTCGAGGGGATACCCAGTGCAAGCAACTCCACTCCCTGTTTATGAGTAATTGTATATGACAGCTTAAAGGAACCATGTGAAAAAGTATGAAAATAGCAAAAAATGCACTTAAAA
Source organism: Maratus michaelseni (assembly GCA_963931845.1). Lineage (NCBI taxonomy): Eukaryota > Metazoa > Arthropoda > Arachnida > Araneae > Salticidae > Maratus > Maratus michaelseni. The sequence goes on along the minus strand of OZ007592.1, from coordinate 328,846,346 downwards.
CAGAAAAATAAGCTATGGATTGCACTGTCAACTTTAACATCCTTGTATTTAACAAATTTTTGTGTGATTTGTATTATATTTATTTTACTAAAACATTTCTGGTTAGAATCGAAATATTTTCATTTGGTACCGGTCAAATGACTTGTTGTTGGCATATTTAGTGTTAAAGAATAATTAGAGTATTTAGAGCCTATTAATATGATGCCTACAAATTTAAATTAAAAAATGAAACATATAAATATATTAATTTCCTTATTCTTGGTTAAAAGAGTACTTTTTGAATTATGATGAATTAATTGTGAATTGATAAATACATCTATATGTAATAAAAACTCTTTATTAAATTATTTTCTTTTAAATGATCCTCTAAAAATGGAAAAAATGAAGATAGGAGTGCTGTAAATATATTATTTACTTGTTCAGATTAATTGAAGAATATTTATAGATTAGTTTAAAATTTTTTAAATGTTTGTTAAAAGGTCTGTTTGTCATAACGAATTAATTTTGAATTGATGGACAAATAATTAGGATTTGTTTTCGTTTAAAATATCATTGATATGGCAGCAAAAATAGATAGAAAAGCCATCCATTACTTGCTTATTTATTAAAATTAATTAAAGAAACCACGTTGATTAATTTTAATATTCTAATTACTTATTAAAAGAACAATTATTACTTGTGAATTAATTGCGAATAAAAATACAAATAATTAACAAAATTGTTCTTTAAGTAGGAGTTTAAAAAAAATTCCTATGTTATTTTCGATGGGAAAACATGCCTGATTTTTTTGATAACGAATTGAATAACTCATGTAATCAATTCTAGAACATAAGCATAAGCATAAGCATAAATATGCATAAATCGTCTTTTTTGATTTAGAAACAATCTCAAAAATATTTCAGCAATTTTATTTAAAAATTAATAACGAATACACATATTACACGATACTTATACGTATACTATTATCAGATTAATATATTTGTTAAAATGTTATTTTCTAATATGCAATTTTTTCTTTTCAGAAATCGCTGTCTATATAACAAGATTATTCAAGAAACAAAAAGAAGAAGCTTCTCGAACTATTTATGAACACAAAGCCGCTTGTCAGAAATACATTTTATTTTCTTAAAATCAAACGAGAAGACATTTATATGCAGAATGAAATTATCGAAAATTTTCTTTGGAGAGATGGAACAAGTTTGAAAGAATAATTACATTATTTATACAGAAAAAAGGTGATCTCATATTCAAAAGAAAACATATTAAAAATGATATTTGATCTATTTGACACACTAAAAAAGTTTTATGACATTAAATAATGAAGGAATTGAAATGTTATTTTACAAACATCAGTAGTACTTCAAAATAACATTTTAAATGTCTATATAAAATGAAACCCTCTATGTATATGTACTTATATGACAGAGGCTATTTTATGAAGTTTTTAAATACTTTAATGTATAGTAAATAAATGTTATTTATTGAATTGTAAAATTTATAAATTTTCAGCAATTGTATTTCATTAACTCAGTACTTAGAGTTTTCTTAGTTCACGCTTTTGCAAATGGATAGAAGAGGAAACTAATGATACTGTCCGCAGGAAAGAATTAAACTCACAATTGTATCCAATGATGACTTGTGACACCTAGACATAAATACACTGCAAAATATCTTCGCAGTATGCGGGAAAATAATTGATAAACGCTATGGGAATTGTTATTATACGCAATGAAACTTCATGAAGTGTAATGGTTCTAATAAAGTAAATATTCAACATTGAGCTTCATATCGATTGATTTAAATTTTGCGTATGTACAATGTACAAAAAAATTTCTTCGATAAGCATTGATGAAGTTGCTATGGGCGTGTAATGAAACTATGAGGAAGTGTAATGTTTTCAACAATGTATGTCTTCAACATTGAACTTCATATCAATCTACTTAGATCTTGCGTATTGTAAGCAGCAAAAATAATTGTTCGAAAACCATTATGGGAACTGCTATTGACATACAATGAAACTATCACGAAGCGTAATGTTTCCAACAATGTAAATTTTCAAAATTGTGCTTCATATCAATCAATTTAGAGCTTCAATATTATTAAAATAAATTCTTACGGATAATCAGAAAGGAAAAATAAAAGCAAGAAAATGATGTTTTGTAAAGAACAAACGAAATCCTGAAAGTTTTGCCCAATAAAAATTCATTGCAGAAATAACTGAGCACGGAGAATGGATGTGATGCTAGATACCACGATGTATGATTCAGGATATTTGAATGCTACAGTTTTTGGAACTTCAAACCCAACTGATTTTAATGCAAGCAATCAGACGGAATATGTATTTGACTTAGGTCCAATACGGGATTCTTTATACTTAGTGATACCAATTACAGTGATTTATGTGTTGATCTTCAAATCTGGAGTGTTCGGTAATGTTTGCACCTGTATAGTTATTAGCAGAAACAGACACATGAGAACAACAACTAACTACTACCTTTTCAGCTTGGCAATGTCGGATCTCCTTTTCCTCGTGATGGGTATGTTTGCCAATTTAATAATAATTTTAATACTTTGTTAAAATTTATTTTTTGATGTTCTATCTCTCATATTGATACAAGTTAGCTATAAAAAAATTCCTTGTTCGAAGGCATCTGTAATTAATAAAATCAGTGGAAGAAATGAGATCGTATTTTATATTTAGACTTTTATAAGACATTCGGGGACTCCGCGAAAAGAAAAAAAAAGTACCAGAAATCAAATACTAATGTTTTTATGTACTTTAGTACAGTAAGGTTAAATGCATACTGAGCACAATTCACCGGTCTTTTAAATGTATTATTGACCTGAATGTTCCCAATGCCTTTAAAAAGCATATTAGTGACTCTGCTATAATGTACTTACAAAACAATTCGTATAATACATTTCACTAGCAAATATCTTAATTTTCCGACTCGAACAGTGCCAAAAATTTCTCAATTATTAACTTTTGTACAAAATGGTACTAAATATTTTATCACGAATTTCATACATCATTTCATTCAATTACTATTTGACTTGAGATCAAGCAATATATCTGAATTTTTCAACTCCAATAGTACTAAAAATTTCCCTATCGTTAACTTTTGTACTACATGATATTAAATATTTTATTAGGAAATTAATACACCATTTCATTTTATTAGAATTTTACTAGAGATCAAGGAAAATATCTGAATTTTTCGACACCGGCAATGCCGAAAATTTTCCTATAGTTGAGTTTTGTATAAAATGGTACTAAATATTTTATCAAGAAATTTATCTCCCCATGTATGTAAAAAGTTCAAGTATAAAAATTGGTTGATTTCGGGCATCAGTTTTAGCTACAGATGCCTTTAAAGAGACAAAAGTTATTTCATTGCCACTCTGTATTTCACAAACTTGCTTCAAAATTGACATAGATACGATCTAGGAAATATTAGGATAAGTCCAGTCAAATTCTATTACAGCGATATCCGATAGAACAAAAATTCTATTATAACAGGTTTCTTTCTTATTTTTTTTTGGCAATTCTCGATAAAATCCTTTTTTAAGATATATATATATATATATATATATATATATATATATATATATATATATATATATATATATATATATATATATATATATATATAATTATCTCTCGAAGTTCGTACTTACGAAATTCATTTGTATTACATTATAATAATAGAAATACAACTCAACCTGTCTTTAAAAGCATAATAAATTTTTTTCATAAAATAGCCGACTATGAAACATTCATGCCATTAAAAAAAATGTGAAAGATAAACTTCTTTCGCAAAATATCTCTGTTAATTCGTTAATAACGAAATCCAGAGAGCGACAAGTTTTTGAAACAAATGTGCGTGTAGTCTAAGAAAATTAAGATTTTTTTTTTTCAAAATCCCCGGTGCAAGACAAATTTTAAACATATCAATATAAAAAGCAATAAATTTCGAAATATGAATCTTATGAAACCTTATTATTACCTTACCTTTGTTTGCAAACTGGGTACAGTCCCCCTGAAAACCCTGTTTAAGAAAATTTTTAATCGCAGAAACGTGAAAAAAAAACAGAATGAAAACTTTTGTTACATGGGGTGAAAAATTCTTAGTTCACTTTTTCTTAGTATTTAATTGTTTAAAAACAGTGTGGATGAATACATTTTACTTAAAAAAATCATCAGAGAAAAATAAAATTTAATTGATTAAACTTTAATTGATCCAGGGAGGCAAATGGCCACCTCCTGCTTTCCCTTGTAGTCATCTATGTTTCTTTAACACTAGAACCAAGTTGAGGAGTCATTTTGATCCCATAAAATTAATAAATGTCGATTCGCAACAGAAATTTCTTCATAAATTAAGTTAAATATTTATCGCACAAAAATAAGTTAAATAAGTTAAATAATTTTAAATAAAAAATCTAATATAAAATATTGCTATAAAACTTGAGAAAAATTTTCCACGGTTCTAGTGATACTACATTATTATTATTATTATTATTATTATTTTTTTTTTTTTGAAGGCGCAGAACATAAAGTCAGAATCAAATATAGAAACTTTAATGTTGGACGAATCTTCGAATTATTACATACGAGAGACAATCGTTCTATATTTGCACACAAATAACCACTGAATAAACTAAATCATCCTCATCAGTCAGTTACAGACAATATCAAAATTAAAAAAGTCTATTGATAAGAAATTGCTGTCCATAGCCGGTAACGTGTGCGAATTCTTTCGTGCAGCCCTGTATATGATCTATAGACTTTATGCACACCACGTAATAATAAAAAAAAAGTTAAATTAAAAAAAATGTATACCAAAGCTGAAAACGCACTTACAGCAATTATCGTCCATAGTCAGTCCTGTAATCGATTTTTTTTGTGGGTCTTTGTAAATGAACAATAAATTCTACGCACTCCTTGTCCTAATCTATAGAAAACATGTTGCAGCGCACTTCAGGGATACATATCAAGTTCATTTTGCTTGAAGTAGTGTATGGAATGCTTTTGTATGTCTCTGTAAACGAACTACAAGTACTACAATAGGGAATGTCCCATAGTAAACATCAATAACATGCTCTAATTATGCGAAAATCTGAGCATATTTACGAGTGTTGGAGTTCTACCAGACGGCAGACAAACCGAAGTCATAAACACTTTTCAACTATGTTGGAAAGTGTTAAAAAAGCAATCTTTACACGGAACAATGTAGAATAATATTTGGTTTAGGACTAAGTCATCGCGGTTCCCTTTTTTTCGGTAGTTTCATTTTTATTATATGTTTTTATTGTATGGTTTCCTTCTTTTCTTTGATATTATTAACCCATAATAACCGCAATTATTTTTCTCTTAAAAATGAAAAAAAAAAGAATGCATTCCACACCATTTTTGATAGAATAGAAATTTGGTGTCATATTTCATCGAGGAGTTTTTGTTATCAAAGAAAGTACAGGGTGTCCCAAAAGTCTCCGTACAACTTCAAAAATTTATTACAAAAAAATAATAGGCCTACAGCAAAAATAATTACAACAGTGCATAGAGTAACTTAATTTTTTTTTTTCTACTGCCTTAGTAAACTTCAACATGAGATCCTTTCATAGCACGAAGAATATCAAGACGATATTCCAATTCAATCCACGAACGTTTTTCATACTAACATCAACAGTAGCTATTGCTGTTTAGATCTTTTGTTTCAATTCCATGAGACTATTAACTTTTGTTCAGATTTCATCAAACAGTTGTAACTACTGTTGATGTTAGCATGCTGAAACCCACGTGGATGGAATTGGAATATCGACTTGATATTCTTCGTGCAACGAAAGGGTCTCATGTACAAGTATACTAAGGCAGTAGAAAAAACTTTTTAAGTTACTCTATGCACTGTTGTAATTATTTTTGCTGTAGGCCTATTATTTTTTTGTAATAAATTTATGAAGTTGTACGGAGACTTTTGGGACACCCTGTATTTCGCTTCAGAATTACTGGTGTACAAAAAACAAAAGTTGTTTTAGCTATGGTGTTGCTTTATTGCAACGTTAAGCTAATATGGATTAAAAAGAGATGTTAAGTTAGAAAAAAAGGAAATTTCTGGTAAAAAAAAAAAAATAATAATTTTATCTTTAACCGAACACAGTAAGCAAGTTTATGAAGAATTTCTTTTATACGCTGTTATTTACTACTTCTTTCCAGCATTCAACAAAGGCTTGCGTCGAGCCGATAATTTGTTGATTATTGTTATGACTGTCTCAATGTTTGGAAGAATTTTACAGTGAATGGCGAATTTCCAATCCCCCCCACCCCCACCCCCAACACAGATTTCCGAAGATGATATTTCGCCAGCACTGCTGCTTGTTTTGTGGGACTTCACATTGATGAAAATATACCAATTTTCATACCCAGTAACGATGCGGTACAGAAATCTTTGCCTTTGGCACAGTGTTGAGTTCAAACATTTTTCTCCAGGTATTGACATTGGCATCGCCAGGAACAATGTAGAAACAATGTATGGAGTTTCGGTGAGGGATTTTACTTTCAGACCATTAATAAATAGAAAATCAGAAAACTTCAGAAAATCAGAAAACAGGGACACTTTAATGCTTTGGAGGGAATATCCTCGAAATCAAAGAATAATTTCTTAACTAAAGTTTTTTTTATGCCTGTAATTTGCGAAGACGTTACGAAGTAGTTTTTGCAGTGTATCAATTCGTTTTCTCAACTCGGTCTCTGCACGAAACATTGGTTTTTCGGATGCTAACAATTCTCATGTACACATTTTCATGTTCAAAAGACAAACATGCGACACTAACAGGGTAAAATGAGTATTTCGTGTATATTAAAAAGTGTATTTCGTTGCTCTTGCTTGTATAATTTCTATTACGCAGCTGAAAGTGTTTACTTGAGATTTGGTAGCATGCGTAAAACCGATATTTCGCGTTGAAAAGACTGATTAATACACTGTATAAACCACTTCGTAACATTTTCTAAAATTATGGGCGGCAAAAGAGACTTGTTTCAGAAATGATTCTTAAATCTAGAAAATTTATTGGTCTTTGAAGATAAAGGAACGCTTTTCGGAATCATAGGTAATTCAGAAAAGATTATATTATATTTTCGTAAACCTTCTTGGTAGATCAAGAAACATTTATCTTTTTTTTTAAGCATAGGGGGCATATGGGATTATCCATAAGCGTAATCTGTACCGGCCACACAATTTCTGTTAACGCCACTGCATCGAGGACACACTTAGTTTAAGGAACATCACTTTAAGGTGGTATTAAAAAAAATATTTTTCCTCGCTCAATAACTCAAAATTTCCTGACACATTTTCATACTCATTTTTAACACCTTCCAACCTAGTTGAAAAGTGTTTATGACTTCGGTTTGTCTGCCGTCTGGCCGTGCTTTAACTCCCGTAAATATGCTCGGATTGACCTGAAATTTTTATATGTTATTGTCGTTATCTATAGAACGTTCCCTATTTAAAATGAAGTGTGTAGCATTTATAGTTATTTTACAGGGACAGTCAAAAGTATTCCGTTACATTACAGTCAATGGGGAATAATCCTTTCAAGTGCTTTTTGATGACGCTACGTCATTTAAAACATGATGAAATTGATATATAATTATGAAGCGCATTAAAACATGCTTTTTGTAGAATATGGGGTGCAAAGCATTAATTATTCATTTACAGGGTCAAACAAAAGAATTCTGTTACACATCGTTCTATGGGGAAAATTCTTCTGCATTGTAATTTAGTGATATTTCACTATTTCAAACATAATGAAAATTATATCCATTACTGAGGTACACTATAAATTACTCTCTTCTGTGCATTGCGTTTATTTACAGTGACACACAAAATATATTGGTTACAGTACATGTGCGATATTTACAGTCTATGTGTGATAAGTGCGTTTTCAACTTTGGTTTGCGTTTTAAGTTTAATTTTTTTTTCATAGTACGTGTCCGTTTATAAACTCGGTTAATCCTATACAGGGCTACACAAGGGAATTCGTAAGTATTACAGACTATGGGAGTGAATTGCTTAAGGGTAGTTTTTAATTGTGTTTACGCATTTTCCTGCTGAACTATATTTAGTAGACTAATGGAAGTTTGTGGAATATAAATAAATTCATATACACGGCTACGCAAAAAAGGTACAGTGTCGTTTACGTTTGGTAATTGCTGCAAGTGAGTTTTAAGTTGCCTTTTAGCTTAATAGGTGGTGTGTACAAAAGTCTTCAGATAATATACAGGGCTGTGTTGGAAAGTGTTTCATAATCTATGCTTGACGCCTGATTTTTTGTTCTTGTTAAAAGTAAAAACATGAAACTTGGTGAGGTGATTTATGAAGAGATTTATAAGTGACCTGTGTTTTTATTTTCCGTTCAATTAATTAGAAATTGATTTAAAAACAATTATTTTCACAGTACGATAATTTTCTTTTGTTTCCAGCGCTATCGCTTCGGGAAATTCGGTTCAAAATTTCCACTTTGACAGCATTTTTTGAAATGTATTCTGCCTTTATCAAAAAATTGACCAATACGGACATTATAAAGTTTCTAAATAAGAGAACCTGCCAATTGGATGCATTTTAGAGCAAAAGTGAATTTTAAAATAAGTCTCAAAGTAAGCAGTTTGGATTTGAGTACACCCTTAAACGTACTAAATAAAGAAAATCAATTTAAAAAACCAATCTTTCAACAAAAGCCTATGTTATTATCATTTCAACTTTTGTTTCCTTTTTTGAACAAATGGAAACGAGAATGAGACATCATGCGTCTCACATAGATTATAAAATTTTTTTCAACATTACGAGTATTGTTATGATGTTTTTATCTTTTAGTATGGTGACTGGAGATATGTCAGAATAAAGTTGTTTTTTTGTTTAAAGAATGCATACTAATCGATGAATTATTGGCAATCATGAAGTACTGATTGCAATTCGCTTCTCAAAATTCAGGAAAATAGCGTGTAAAAAAGCAGACCACAAGGAATGGCAGACATTCAAAGCTTAGTCTTTATGTGAAAGCAATTTTCTAACAACAAATGTAATTTTACGATAATGCAGAGATAAGATGTCTTCGAAGTCTGTAAAATTGCAAGCGATGGCTTGACACTTCACAAAATTATTCACTCTCGAATATTACTATTTACATCTTTGCTTTGACGAAAATTATCTCGTGAATTCATTACAGATTATTTGGACCATTTTCAAAAATGCTGTTCTTATTGAGGGTTAATTTCTAAAAATATTTTAAATAAGACTTTCGAGCTAAATTTTGTCGCCAAATTTACAGAAAACTCACCAAATTTGTTCCCCGTGTATTACCTCAAATAATTAATACAATAAATCATTATTCATAAATACCTGTCGAAGTACTTTTACAACAACAATTATGTGTAAAAGAAAAACGGGAAGACATTTTGTATCAAAAATAGATTCTAGGTTAATTTAAAAATGTATAATATCCACTGAAATTCATTAAAAGACTAATTCCGAACATATATTAATATTATGTTCTAATTATTATACGCACTATGTAACATGATAAAATTTAGTTTGCTAATCGATTTCGTTATGTTTGAAGTAAGATGACATCATTTAAATAGACTTCAAGGACTTCAAGGCCCACAGATCATTGAATCTTTAAATTCTTTTGTGTGCTCCTGTAAACGAACGATAAATTACACAGATACCTTTTACAGTGGCAATCATGCTATAAGGAACTCCAGTAACATACATATATATATATATATATATATATATACGTGGGAAAGTCATTAAATAAGTCACAAAAGATAATTAAATAATAACTTACAATGATATTCACTTCAAAACTATTTTTATTTCTCAACATATTCTCCACTAATATTTATGCACTTATATCACCTTTTTATCAGTGCCCTAACACCAGCTGCATAAGATTCTTTAGGTTGCTATCTCAGCCACATTAGGACTTCAAGTTGAAACTTTTCATCATCTGTGAACATCATCTTGCTTCCAAGATGGTTTTTTAGAGGACTAAACAGATGAAAATAGCTTGGGGCTTAGTCAAAGCTGTATGGTGAATGTTGAAAAAGTTGCAAGATGATGTTCACAGATGATGAAAAGGTTCAACTTGAAGTCCTAATGGGGCTGAGACAGCAACCCAAAGAATGTTATGCAGCTGTTGTTGGGGCTCTGATAAAAAAGGTGATATAAGTGCATAAATATTGGTGGAGAATATGTTGAGAAATAAAAATAGTTTTGAAGGGAATATCATTGTAAGTTATTATTTAATTATCTTTTGTGACTTGATGACTTTCCCTCGTATTTTTAGCCCCCAGGTATATTTACCAAAGTTGGAACGCTGTCAGACAGGTAAACAGACATACAAACAGACGAATCAATGTCTTAAACACTTTTCAGATTTATTGGAAATTGTTAAAAAGTTAATTAATCACTTTCTAAGCTTAGAAGTTAGAAGTGCCTCCAGTATCATCATTGAAAATTGTTCTTCTTCGTGTCATGTTTAGTTAGTTATATAATTACTTAATACATTCAATTGATTGAAGGAAAGAAATAGTATAAAGAAATTTGTTTGCGTGTATTCACATAATGAGTAAAATAACACCTTATAGTAATATTCCCATTACATGATACTATTACGTAAGCGTAATGAGGAAAAACTGAACTTTTTGTGAATCAGCCAACTGTAAATGTTGAAAATTATGATAATTTGCCTAAGGTATTAATTTCGATTCAGATGAAATTTAAGTCATAAAATTTATACCAAATAGTATTTTTTGTGATAGATTTTTTTTTTCGGAAATGTTTAACTCTGAATTTGCTATCTTTTTAGAATAAAATTCATATCTTTCATTTCTGTCGGATTCAAACCTTCTGACTTTATAAGTATTTCGAATTATAATTTATAATTTAGAATAAACGCATTTTCCTTTGAAATACAATAATTCTAAATCACTTTTGCAAAATATATTTACCATACTTTTGCTCCTCCCCTGTTTTACACAATGTGAATTAATATAGCCTTTCGCGGAATTTTTTTAGAAAGTTAACTAAAGAGAATATATGTTTACATTTTAAATACAAAACAACGAATCATAATTTTTAAGCTATCGAATTTTCTAATGAATATTTTGAATAGTTCTGTTCTTTGCCAGTATTACTCGGAAATTTCAAGGTGATCTTAATATTATTATTTGAGAACTGACATCTTTCGAATATAATAGTAAAGCCAAATTTTAAACACGTTTTTCGTGAAATCACATCTTATAAATCGATGACTTTCAAATGTCGATACTTATTGCATTAACTTATTTCAAAGTTTTTGTGTACATTTTAAGCGACAAATAACTAATCCATGGATAAATCCTTTTCTTTTACAATTTTGTTTTCTTTTTTTTTGAGCAAAAACCGGGGATCATTAAAATCCCTAGTTGAAAAATAATATTTAAATTTTTCAGAATATTTATTTTTATTAAATTAATGTCAAATTCTCTTATAAAGGGCAGAAAAATTTAAGAAACTAACAAAATATTCAAACTAGTCTACACAATTTTTGGAACTGATAAATCAATGTTTTTTATAAAATATTTTTAATGCGAAAACCAAAAATATTGTATTAAAAATTCTCCATCACGCACGTTTTCTAATTACATAATTTTAAAGATATAAATCATGAAATTAATATTCGAAACAAAAATGTGTATTTTAATATATAAATATTTTAACAGAAATAGATTTTTAGAAGTTTAAACAATGCAAATCGAAAATTACGCCCTTTTTCCCCCCAAGTAGTTTTTGAGTTATACTTAAAAAACTACTCGCAACTGCAGTTTGTTTTGCATTATTAACTAGTATGTTGTGGCCCTCATAAAACGTTCTTCTACTTTTCAAACATATCAACGAATTTCGGCACCCCCCTCTTTCCCTAGATGACTGAAATTGAATGACAATCTATCCCTATAAGGATTCTAAATTTGATGTTTCGTTGTTGCAGTTTGTTTTGAATTATTAACTAGTATGTTGTAGCCCTCACAAAACTTTCTTCTATATTTCGAACATATCACCGAATTTCGGCGCCCCTCTCTCCCCCTAGATGACTGAAATTGAATGACAATCTATTCCTATGAGGATTCTAAATTTGACGTTTCGTTGAATTCTGCGCACATAAGCTGGAGATATAAGCAGTGATGGAACAATGGCGCATCTGTTAAACGACTGTCACCACTAAATCTTAATAGTATTTTTCATCTTAAACAATTTCAGAAATTTTTTAAACTAAATATATGATCTCTGTAAAGAGTCTTTTTTTAAAATCTTTTTTGAGATGGGTTCGACCCTCGGTAGGTTCCGTCTGTCATCTTCTTGGATCTAATGATTTTTTTAATTTACTTTTTTACTTTTTATTGTAAAAATTGTATTTCATTATTATATTTTTAAATATTTTTATTTAAATTTTAAAATTTCTCATGGCTCCCTTTTGCCTCACAAGTCGATTACCTATTACCTGTAACCTGGAAGTTCAGTTGGTACGCAACTAGGTATTCCATCCTGCTAACTACATTGTACCATTTTGTAACTTTTAAAGTAACTGTATGGCCTTTGTAAAGAGTCTTTTCTTTCTTTTTTTTTTTTTTTTTTTTTTTTTTTTTTTGTTAGATGGGTTTGCCTCTCGAGAGGTTTCGTTTGTCATCTTCTTGGATCTAATGTAAATTTTTGCTTCTTTACTGTTAAACGTCTATTTTTTTTATTATATTTTAAATATTTTTTACTTTATTTTTCATTTTAACTTTTTATATTTCTCACGGCTCCCTATTTCCCTCCCAAGTTGCTTACCTACATACTAGAAGTTCAGTTGGTACGCAACTCGGTATTCCATTCAGCTAACTACATTGTTCCATTGTTTACTGTCCTTAAATAAGACGAAGAATACTACGTATTTAAATTTAGCGGTGTATATTGGTTCTCTGGTGTGCCACTGTTCCACCACTATATAAGCATAACATAAATCGAACATATCATCAATTTGTGGCAATCTTTCTTGGGAAATTTTCCCGAAAAATCTAATCAACATCAGTTCACGTAAGGATAGAACTTCATATGAAATTTCACCCTATTCTAAGCAGTGGTTCGTGAGTTAGAGCGCCCACAAAATTTGTGTTACGAACAGACTCACGGGAGACATTTTCTAGAAATAGTCAAATCGTGTTCATATATATATATATATATATATATATATATATTATAATAAATGAAATCTATGCGATGAAATCGATAAAGGAGAGGAGATAGGCGATAAACTTTATGTAATTGAAGCCGCATTATATTAGTGAAAACAGTCGTTCATTCGAAGTATAATAATATGGTTGCAGTCGTGGAGTGGCTGAACAAGGCAATGAATAAAACAGTAGGTGTTTCTCCGATATGCAAAAAACAAGAGGATTCATATTTCCGTGCCTTTATTTAATTAGACGTCATAGAAGCAGTCCACACATGATTGAAATGGGCAGTGCCATCTCTAAAGCAATTAGTTGTTACAAGATGCTCTTAAAATACATCAAACATAACTCTCGAACAAATATTTAGGGTTAAATCATTTGGCATACGCGATGAGTAAAACGCACAGCCGGGGAATTGTTTAACACTTGAAAACTTGACCAAAATCTGTCTGAAGATCGCGTGCAGCTGCTTTTTGTGGACAAGCGGAGAAATACAAAATCATGACGTAGCGCGCGCTCTAACCAATGCGAGAATAAGGGATACACGTACAGTCTACGTCACGACCAATGGGAATGAGCAAAGAGTCCTAACAATCTCAAGCGGACGCATTTTACAGTAAAAAAATAGCCCAAGGCGCGAAAAACATCTCGGAGAAAAAAAGAAATGGTTCTCGAAAAAACATTTGAATTCACAGAAATGATCAGAAATCATGATATAATTTAGGAATAACTAAAAGCTTTATATTTAAGTAAATCATGCAAGATAATAATTAATTTAAGGGGAATTTAATAGAATTAACGATAGATATTATTAGGGAATAAGGAATTAGTGAAACTGGTGGTAATTTAGCATAAAACAGGAAAATATCGCGATGGAAAATTTAATAATGTAGCATATATATATTTCCTCAAAATATGAAATATTTAAATTTTTTGAAAGATTGAATTTGAATTTGAATTATATATATATATATATATATATATATAACCATTAATAAAACATTACCAAAGCACCAACTGAAACTTGAAATTATGATTTAGGAAGTAATAATTTATTAACAACGAAATTGTAACCCCAGCACAATGAATATAGATATTAAATACTTATATAATAGAAGTAGAAATTAAATTAAAAATTGAATGAAATAAATAGAAAGAATGAAATGAAATTTGTGGAATTTATACAGAATTATCAAGTCCCAAATGCATAAAGTCCACAAATAAAATGAGTGGTTTCATCTTCATATTAGCATTAAAATTGCTAAAGAATATGAATTTGGGACGACCACTCAATGACAATAATCTTCTAGTGAAAAAAAGACTTAAAATTCATAAAACAAATACAAAACTAATACAATACTTAAAAAGAGAGAAACCTTACCCTTAATTATAAGAGAAGAACTTGATGATAAATCACCAAATACCATAATCTACGCGATGAATGTGGATTCCTGCTCACAACACTAACAGGATACATGAAGACCAATAAAGGCAATGAATTGCAAAAAATAATTTTCTAAATGTTGCCAAAAACATTTTTAGAAGATTACAAACCCTGTTGCCAATTTAGAAAATGAATTACTTGGATATATGGAATTTTTTAAAACATCACAATATATATATATATATATATATATATAACAGTTGTATCTTTTAAAATTTGTAATGCGTTTTGTGTGAATTTCATAGACTATAAACGCTCCCTTATTGGCTTGAAGGGTTAAAGAAGAAACTAAACTTTTCAAGATTTCATGTACTAGTTTAAAAGGAGCATTACAAATATGCCCGAGAGCAATGATTGAAGAACATCTCTTTCTTTTGAAGGTTATGAAATCATTTGTTTTGTTTTTCAAACGAAAAAGTTCTACTATGGTCCTTATTAAATCCTAATAATATTATAAATCTGATTGTGTGCAAATGTTAGGCTGAAGCCAGCGTCAAAAAGGAGCATTTAATGATCCTGTATCTTTGCATATACGTTGATTATAACCCTCAAATGAACATAGGCCGGGTTTTGTTCATTTTATTCAAATATTTTTCTTAATAATTCAAAATTTCGTTATTTTCATAGAGAATAAATGGACATTTTCCCATAAAATTTAACCATTTTACTTTATCGTTGCTAGGGCTTTGATCGTTGCCAATAAATAAAAACACGGAAACATAATTTTTCCTCAACAATTAATTTTCAATTGAACGATTTTCACGTGTAAAATGAAAATGAAAAAGAATTCAAAAGAAGAAGAATTTCCGTGATGTTTGAAACAAAAATATGGAGTATTCGTTATTATACATGAAGTATGAATATCGGTTACATTAAAAAGATCTTTTTTTGTCAAAAAACTGCGTTATAATTAGAAGGAAAAATGAACAATAATTATATTCTTAAAAATAGATTTCGCTTGGACCATGGAACTATGAAAAGGATCTTCCTCGGCTTGGACAAATATGACGTTATAAATAAAACATGTATTTTCAAAAATAGTCGTAATAATACAAGGAGCATGAATATCAATGTATAATGAAAGTAGGTAGATAATGGACGTAATATTTAAGATGAAAAACTGAAATATTTTTTATCGATACTGATTAATAATTAGCTTGAGTACCAGTTACATACAAATGTGAGTTTTCCGCTAAAATTTACGTCCTGATTGCCAGAAAAAGAAAATTAACAGGAATTATGGCATTAAAAAGAGATTTCTCTGAGGAAAAAGTGACGTCATATTTGAAATAAAACGGGAATTTTCAAATTTGTTTTACAAGGCGCGGGTATTATTTCCGTACATTAATAATACAAGGATCAGTAAGTATAGAAAGTAGATGAGTTTCACGCCATATTTATAATGAAAAATTTAAATGTTTCTTTATCTATACTGATTATTAAGCATGAGTATCCGTTATATACAGATGAGAGTTTTCTGCTAAAAATCACATCATAATTTTAAGAAAAGGAATATGAACACGAATCTATTATATTAAAATCTGACCGTGTGTTTGTATTTCGAAACTACTCCTAGACTATCGAATGCAACGCGATTTATTTAATACCGGTTATCATTGATCCGAGGATGTCACACAAACTCTCAGAATTTAAAAAATTAAATTCGATGCCAAGATTTTTTTTTGTAAATTTTAACGAAGTTTCTCTAAAAACGGAAAGTAAATTACTCCATATTTGTGTATAAAAAGGAGAAATAAAACAGATCAGTATATTTTTTGCACCATTTTCTCATTAAAACTGAAAAACAGAATTTATTTTCACTTGGAATAGATGGTGAAAACAAAATCTTGATTTCAGTAAATTATACGAAAAATTAAAATATATTTTCACATATTCAAACTTCATGAATCAATTTATTCTGGATAACAAAAATTGCCTGTAAACGAACTGTCATTTAGAAAACAAGATTTGTTTCAGCTATACATTAAACAAAGGAGGCAGAATTGAATTTAAAGAAAAAGCATATACTATTTCCAATTAATGTTTTTTGAAGGATGACTGTTAAAACGTTTCACAAAGGCGTTAAAAAAGTTAAATTGTTTATCAGCTAAAATTGACATTTGTTTTTACCCAATTCGTCTAATTCCACGATTTTTTTTGGCCCTCCTTTTTGCATTGGTTGCAATTTCCTTTTCGCGATTATTTGACATAAAATTTCACTTTTTTAAGACTGAGTTATGCCAAGGCCCCTATAACAAAGAAATACCGTATTGTCTCCTATGAAATGTGATAGATAGTTAGTTAATTATTAACGTTTTTAATTATCGGGAGTGAAATATTTGGCTTAATTAATGTATTTATTCTTCTTTTAATGTTGCGTGAACGAAGTCACGGGTAACAGCTAGTTTATTTATAAAACTACTACAATTTGAAAATTAATTAAGAAAAAAATAGTTATATTTGTAATAAATTATATGTATTTCGTAAGTTGGTGGATTTAATTTTGCGCCATTATATTAAAAAATAAATGAACAACGTAAAATAGCATAAATAAAAATATATAAAATGGCAAACAGCTGTTTCGAAGCCCCTAAAGCTCCATCATCAGTGCAAATTTAAAAGATTAAAAACCGATTAAAAAGCTCAAGCCATTGAAATATTCTTGCGTCTCCCTCACGCGCCCAAGATTGAATGGCGGTGATTTTTCCAAAACAACAGCGGAGTCAGGAAACACATGTGACGCAGGAGACAATAGAATGGCCTGGCCAGACTAGACGAGTTTATGTACGAAGGTAAAAAAGGGTGTGTGGAAACGAATAGAATGAATTAAATGAAAGGTAGCCAGACATTCGAAAAATTTGTGTACTGGACATATCATTAACTAAGTTGCCCGAGTTCTTCCATATATGATAAGTGTCCGAAAAATCAAGGTTGTAAATAGATGAGCATTTTTGAATTATTGAACCCTCTGAAAAATTAAAACTGTGTGTGAAACTGACAATGGTTTGCAATCGCAGATCGTTTTGTTTCACAATTTTTAACATAGTTTTTATGATCCCCCAAATGGACCTTAAGGGGTCGTTTAGTTTGACCTATGTACATTCTATCACACTCGCAAGATATCTTATAAATTCCCCAATGTGAAAATCTGTCAATTGGATGTTTGAGATCTGTAAATTTGATTTTGTTAAATGGTGCATAATTTACTTTAAAATCGAATCTTTTCAAAATTCTAGATATTTGATGGCTTATGTTTGGAAAGTGTGGAAGTATAATTGAATTTTCATTGCGAACATTGTTAACGTTGGAATGTGTACGTGGCTTGAGCTTTTTAACCGGTTTTTAATCTTTTAAATTTGGCACTGATGATGGAGCTTTAGAGGCTTCGAAACAGCTGCTTGCCATTATATATATTTTTATTTGTGCTATTTTACTATCGTTCATTTATTTTTTAATATGTATTTTTTACCTGTGATTTGTGTGTTAAGAAAGAATTGTACATACTTGATTCAAGTATTTTCATCTATTGCTAGTAAATACACGCTGTAATTACTAAAAAATCTCTTAAGCGCGAAACGATCGTAATATAGTTTAATTTAAAGCAAAATTCTTCCGAAGTACTTAGCAGCTTGCATCCAAATTGTTTGTACATGGGCATTTATCATTTTCAACTTGCTCGATACATGTAATACTCGTTTTACAGAACAATAGAGACAATATGTTTAATTTCATTGGTATTAATTTTTCTGCCATTAATTTCAAAATTTGTTTATAGTTTCTCTGTTATAACATGTCATGATAAGCATTTAAAAATATATTTTCCAAGTGTATGAACGTATAACCATTCTAACTTAATTGTAGATAACGATATTTTTAATATGTATCTTCAAATTATAAAACTGTAATAAAAACCTTCTATTTTATACATTTAGGACTTCCTCAAGAGTTATACCAGTTATGGTTTAAATACCCTTACATCTTTGGTGAGGCATTCTGCATCCTTCGAGGTTTCACATCAGAGATGTCGACTAACACATCGATCCTGACTATCACCTGCTTCACAGTAGAACGTTACATAGCTATCTGCCATCCCATAAAAGCTCACACGATGTCAAAGTTATCTCGAGCAATCAAACTAATATGCGGAGTTTGGATTTTAGGGGCTATCTGTGCTATACCCTTGGCCATGCAGTTTGGTGTAGTCGTCAAGGAATTCAAAGGCCAGTTGGTCCCAGAAACAGCTGCGTGCACTATTAAATCACCTCTGAAAAACTCTTTTGAAATTTCGACGATCTGTTTCTTTTTTATTCCAATGGCAATCATATCTGTTTTGTACATGCTGATTGCACTTGAACTCAGAAAATCCGAGCCATCCAATAGGCTCGAGATTCAAAAGGAAAAGGAGTCTATTATGAGTAGAAATATCGGAAAGTTCTCACACAAGAAATGCCATTTTATAAGAGGGTGGAAAAAGACTTCTACTAGAAGCATTGGAGGTTCTAACATTAGTTCCAGAAAAGCTGTGATCAAGATGCTTTGTAAGTATATTAATTTTATTATTGACTAAAAATGTGCATTTTGGAATTACATATTGTCAGTATGAAATTATAGATTTTACCCATATTTCGTCTGCTGCGGGTATATAGATATAAAAAACAATAGTCGCGAAGAATATTTCCATGCTGCTGGACCGTCGTCCAGTAAACAGCCGTTATTGAAGGGTATATACCCGCAAACGCGTGGCTGTTGACATTCGTGGGTAATGCCCATTGCCAGATTTGAACTTGAAAATACAGTAGATTCTGGTTAATTGGGATGAATATGTTTTAGTACGATTTGTCCCATTAAAGCAGCTGCCCCAATTATCTGAAATTTAGTTAAAAACACACATAGCTAATGAAATTCAGATAAAAAGGCTTCTGTTCACATCCTTGTATGATATAAATCTGTTTTTAATTTATTTTGTGCAAAATTCTACAGGAAATATTTTGCACATGAATCAGTGTTTCATTGCTTTAAAAAATATTAAAGTATGCAGTGAAACATATTACAATTAATGCTTTTTACTTCACATTTTTACTATCTTGAAATATAGTTTAAATTGGCTATTAAGAAAGAAATTCTTCCAATGTAGTTTTGCACAGTTTATTCTGTGATTGTGCGTAACCAAAGTCAACACAAGCATCTAATGACGACGTCGAACATTCATTTCCAAACTACATAAAAAACGACGCAATCCATCTATAAACTTTCTTACATCTTGTGTTGTTATACTTTCAAATTCAGATGACTCATCTTCATCATATTCTAGTTTTTTATTTTTATTTTTTATTCTTTCGACAATTTCACCATCGGAATATTTATTAAATTCACAATATTCAATCTTATCATCGATGCTCATGGTTCATGGCTTCATGGTTGGCAACCTTCTTTGATTAAGGACAAATTACAAGCATATTTTGTGAAATTTCTTCCATTTCCTGATCCAAAAGCTTAAAACCAGCGTGGAAAACTATTCTTAATTGTTTTTGGACTTACTGTTCTCCGAGTATCACATACAAACTTTAGTGCTTAAAGAACATTTATTTTTGACCTACCTTCCGTGGCTGTGAATGTCGGTGAAATGAGATTGTCTTCAATTGCATGAACAGTATGGCTAACTAATTTTGCATGGTATAGTCTTTACAATTTTTATGATACTCGTATCCAATTGCTGCAGTAAAGATGTTATGTTTGCAGGCAAGAATTCCTGTTGTATATTTTGGAACATATCTGCACATTTAAGGTGCGTTCCAGAGTTATCTAGAATAAGAAAAATACGTCTGGATTATTTTTGCAGTTTTAGATTCCATTTTCTTAACCAATTCATAAAAATTTTACAGTGTCATTTATGTTTTAGTGGTTGCATGATATTCAACTGATTAACTATCAAGTTTTAAA
This sequence comes from Maratus michaelseni, assembly GCA_963931845.1. Classification (NCBI taxonomy): domain Eukaryota; kingdom Metazoa; phylum Arthropoda; class Arachnida; order Araneae; family Salticidae; genus Maratus; species Maratus michaelseni. Next base: position 328,825,713 of record OZ007592.1, on the reverse strand, counting down.
CTGCTAAAGAAAAAATAATTATTTTACCAATAACAAGTTTTCTTTTATCTGTTTCGGACATGTTCGTCATCAGGAAACTGTTATACGATCCATTGCTTTTTTGGAGCAAGAAAGTGATACATTACTATAATAAAGGCTACCATTTGCATAAAAAAAAAACCCTGTTCGTCATAAATGCATGCCATCAGTTTGAAAATTTTCAAGTAGTCTGACGTATGTTTGCAGTTTCCATTCCACTGCTTATTCTTTTCTCTATATTCTTTCTTAAATTTAATATTGTTCCGAATTTTCCATCTGGATAGCCAGCCACCATTTCCCTTGAAATCACCACGACCTGAGTTTTTAGCTGAATTTACTGATTCTTTTTCCCCATTTGTCCACTCTCTCCTTGACTAGTTATTGGTACGAACCTCTCTTTTAAAATTTCCTCGACGTCTGTGCCTTAGACATTTTTTTTATAATCCTTCTTTTCCACTGAAATCCCATTTTTCATAAAGTTTATCCTGTTCAGATCGATCAATGGTGGATTTTTGAACTTCTGTGATTTTTACTAATCAACGATGACTGATACTGTTCTCAGGATATACTTTAACGCAACTATTTTTTCGTCAAGCGATGTCTTTGAAAGACATTTTATTAGACGTATTCCAAAAATTCAGCTAAACTGATTCTATTACCAGCGGAAAAAAATTATGATACTGTATTTATTTCAGTATATTTTTATGATATATATATTAGGCGAATAGAATGTAAAATTCATGTAAAATATTATATCTGGTTAAATTATTCTTAATTAAGCGTAGAGTTTGCATTCAGGGACATATTTTTGTTATTTGAGAATAACATGCTGTTTGCTGGAACTATCAAACATTGGAATACTGTTTTCGACAGTTTTGATAGCATTCAATTTCCGATTTTCAGAATTCTTTTAATTTACTCTTTACAACATTACAACAGTTGTTGTATAAGATATTTTGATAACACAGATTTTAAAATCATATGTTATCAAAAACACAGATTTTACTGTAATGAGAAATTATATATGGAATTACGTGGGTGAAATCATTCTTCGGAACTTAAATCACGTAAAATCCACTAATTTCTTTTTAAGGAAGCTTTAAATTAAACAAAATGGGTTAAAAAAAATGTTTTTTTCTAGCGAAATTCAACTTTTAAATCGCATGAAACAGATTGGAAATGCCAGAAATAAACAAAATGTTATATAGTATATTTTTTTTTCTTTGAGGAAAGAAAGAAATATATTCTTACTGTGTGGCGATGCAAGAACTGATTTCAGCAATAAATTTGCTATTTTCATTCATAACTATGGGGAAAGAACACCTGGTGCTATGCTACGGGATCTAGGATTTAATTTTTAGGGCAATCGAGGAGGTGAACACTGGGTCTCCACACTTAAAAGGCGACACATTTTCCTGATAATCTAAACTATTGAGTTTCATTTGATAAACATTAGTTGACATAAAAATATTGCAAATACTTTCATAGATTAAATATTTGAAAAGTATTGGAATTTTAAAACTATTTACGCATAAATAGCGCTGTTTTTCAAAATTCACGAAAATTCGCTGCGCGACAATCCTTTAATCCTAAATACCCATGTCTAGATGACGCTTGAATTTATTACTAATATTCTTTTTTGACTTTGAAAAACAGTTTAATTTACATGTTTTATTAATTTTAAAATCGTTTAAAGCAGACAGGAGGTTTTTCCACCCAAAGTTACTTAAATGAATCGTATTTTCAAAATATAATGTTTAACAAGAATAGGTTACTCAAAGCTAACAGTGCTGGAAGAGGAAAAAAAAATTTAGTTTAAATAAAGTTTTTATTTATATTTCGAATTCAGTTTGAAATTCTATTTAATTTTTTTATTAGTTAGATTTTTAAAAATAATTACCTCTGCTAATAAAACGAGTCTCTAGCTATTTTATTATAAAATTAAAAAAAATTCCTCTTCTAGTTCATCTTGAATATTGGCATTGCATATAAACACGTAACTATATACGACGATAATGAACTATACAAAGTGTCCATTAAATCCGTTCATATTTTAAAAATTACTGAAAAAAAAACAAAAAAACCTAACAATTTGTTGCATCGAGGTGCGATTTGCACTCTAAAACTTGACAAAGAGTAGGATTATTTTGTGTCAAAGATAAAAACAGTTTAAGAGATCTATCTATAAGTGAGTTTAGATTTCAAATATTACTAAGAAAATAAAAAGTGGTCGTACCAGAGTGCTTTTTACACCACAATATTTGTCAAAAGTAGAATATCTTGTTGCAAAAGAAAACAATAGTTCGAAGAGTCTCATAAGTCATTCACACTTCAAAAACTCATAAAAATATAACACATTGTGGTACAGGAATGCGGTTTACACCATAAGGCTTGGTAAATGATCGGAAGTTTTTCAGAAAAAAAGTTCAAGGAAAATGTGAACTACCTTTTCTTTTGCCACTAAAGGATAACAAGTCTTATGTTGCAAACCTGAACCTAATACGGCAATTTGCTATTTTTTACGAGTTTTTAAAATGTGAAGCGGACATCCTGTAACCTAATTGCCCCACAAGACTTGTCAAAAAGTAAAATTTTTCGTGGTAAAAGAAAAAGACTTGTTCAAAGAGTCCGTCCACATTTCAAAAATTCAACACCTTTGTCGTATCAGAGAGCGGTTTGCACTATAAGACTTGGTAAATGGTCAGAGATTTTTTAGAAAAGAATAGTTCAACGATAATGTAAACTTTTTTTTTGTCACGACACTTTGATAAGTTTAAAATAGGGGGATTTAACTTTGTAACGTTATATTAAAAATAAATGAACAATTTAAAATAGCACAAATAAAAATATATAAAATGGCAAACAGCTGTTTCGAAGCTCCTAAAGCTCCATCATCAGTGCCAAATTCAAAAGATTGAAACCGAATCAAATGTTAAGCCATGTAAATATGCTTGCGTCTCTTGGACGCGCCCAAGATTGAATGACGTTGAGTTTTTCAAAACAACAGCGAAGTCAGGAAACGCATGTGACGCAGGAAACCAATAGGTGCAAATATTATGGTGCAAACCCCAACCGAATACGACAATTTGTTATTTTTTTATGAGTTTTTGAAATGTGAAGCGGACATCCTGCAACATTATTGCACCACAAGACTTGTGAAAGAGTGAAATTTTTCATGGCAAAAGAAAAAAAAATAATAGTTCAAAGAGCATAAATCTGTTCACACTTCCAAGAAAAAAAAACCCTCCTAAAAATGTAACCTATTGGCGTATCCGAGTGCGGTTTGCACGATAAGACTTGTTAAATGGTCACAAATTTTTTTAGAAAAGAATAGTTCAACAATAATGTGAACTTTTTTTTTTTTTTTTTTTTTTTTTTTTTTTTTTTTTTTTTTTGCCAGGACAGTTTGTCAAGTCTTATGGTGCAAATATCAACACAATACGATAATTTGCTATTTTTTAATGAGTTTTTAAAATTTGAAGTGGACATCTTATAACATACGAGTAATTGCAACATAACATGTTGTTAGTAAAGTAAAATTTTTCGTGGCAAAAGAAAAAGAAATTCTTCAAAAAGTCCATCCACATTTCAAAAACTCATAAAAATTCAACACCTTTGTTGTATCAGACTGCGGTTTGCACTATAAGACTTGATAAATGTTCGGGAGTTTTTCAGAAAAAATAGTTCAAAGAAATGTGAACTATTCTTTTTTCTTTTGCCAAGATACTTTGCCAAGTCTTATGATGCAAACCGCAACCCAATACGATAATTTGTTATATTTTTATGAATTTTTGAAATGTGAAGCGGACATCCTGTAAAATAATTGCACCACAAGACTTGTCAAAAAGTGGAATTATGGCAAAAGAAAAAAAAAAGAATAGTTTAAAGTGTTACATAAGTCTGTTCGCACTTCCAGAAAAATAAAAAATAAATAACACATTGTTATATCGGAGTGCGGTTTGCACGGTAACTTGGTAAATGGGCAGATATTTTTTGGAAAAGAATAGTTCAACGATAATGTGAACTTTCTTTTTCTTTTTTGCCACCACACTTTTTCAAGTATTATAATGCAAATTTCAACCCAATACGACAATTTACTATTTTCTATGAGTTTTTCAAATGTGAACCGCACATTCTGTAATACAACTGCACCATAAGACTTGTCAAAAAGTAAAATTTTTCGTGGCCAAAAAAAAAAAAAAAAAAAAAAATAGTTTAAAGAGTCCCTTAAGTCCATTCATATTTCAAAAACTTATTAAAATATAACACATTGTCGTATGTCGGAGTGCTGTTTGCAGCAAAAAACTTGGAAAATAGACAGAATTTTTGCAGCAAAAATAGTTCAAAGAAAAGTTGAATTATTTTTTTCGCTTGCCATGACACTTTCACAAGTCTTATGGTGTAAATCATACCATAATATGACAATTTGTTCTGAAGTTACTCTTACTGCCAAAAGATCAAAAAGGGAAATGGCCTCAGATATAGTGCCTTGATACCATACGCCAAGGATATTTCTTATGGTTTTTAGTATTAATCGCTATACTGTTTCTCTATAAAATGTGTTTTTGGTACGTATTTTGGAATATTTAGAACGAATTAATTGGATTTACATAGAATCACATGGAAATAATTGCCGCGGTTTTCGGTGGTTTCGAATTTCGTCGATTGTTTTCGGACGAATTATCGACGAAAACCGAGGTATCACTGTATATTTTTGAAGGCTTAATTTGCATTGCTTCATAAATTGTATGCCGGAGCTCTCTGTCAGTGACTTCTGGAATTACAATTTTTTTTCCAATAAAACAAATTCGATCCCCCCCCCCCCTCATCTGATCCAATTCGTGTAAACCACAATTTTTTACCACCATTTGTTTTTCTTATTACTTTTTTAAAGATGCAAAGAACTTTTGACTTTAAAGTAAATGTAATAATGTATAAAAAGGGCGAAACGATAAATCAAAAGGGTTTCAGATATTTAATGCTTTTGACTGAAAAAAAAATATATCTGAACTAAAACACTACTCATTTAATTGTTGAATTATTAAACGGTCTGAAGAGATCATGATGCTCATTTACATTGTCATTGTTTAAGAATTCAATTTGATGATTCAAAAACCTTGTTCAATATAAAGTCAGTAACTTATGCAATACGGACATACAAAATGTTTATCAGAACTCCTTCGAGAATTATCCTGTTTCTGTTGTAACCGGTTGCTTAATAGTACACACAACTCCATAACAACATTTCTGAAGAAAATTAATATTTCTTTCATGTATGAAAAGCAATTTATTATCAACTTTTGAAGTATTTTTGTCAGATCTACATGAAGTAATCTGATGAAAGCCTGTCATAAAAAATCGAGTATTTTTCTTGTAAAAGTATGCAAATAAGCACTGTTTTCTTTCTTTCTTCAAAACTATTAATAGCTAAATACAGTTAGGTATGTGAAAAATATGCCAGCAGAATAACTACTTCAGAAAATACGGTAGCTTACATGTTGAGACGCATTCCATTAAATTAAATCAGTGTGTACAGACAATGTTTGGGAGTATCAAGCGTTGATGATATGTACTCACACACACGTACATTCTTTTTTTTAAATCTCTAGTATATATATATATATATATATATATATATATATATATATATATATATATATATATATATATATATATATATATATATATATATATATATATAGCATTTTGACGAGGTTGAGATATTACGATGAATAATATTCGATGAAAAGATGGCAGTCCTTCAACGATATAGCAAGTTGCAGTCGATATTAGCGAGTATGGCGAAGTAGAAGGCAATGAAATGAGTCCACCAAAGTTTTCCAATAAATCCAGCCAATCTCCAGACAAATAATTTTATTAGAAGACGAGCAACACAGAAACAATTCCCAAAAGGTCTAAAACTTATAGCCCTCGGGCTAACGTTGCTTCACTTCATTGAATTAAGATGTTACTGGGCCAGAGGAATATTCTACGGACATAAAAATACCAGACACATATTTGTTTAGCTTCCGAAAACGTCAAAAATCTGCCGCTCCGAGGGCTGCGGGCGAGTTTTGTTCTCTCCGCGGAAACATACAGAATTTACGTCACGAGCGCACAACCCAATGAGTGAGAGGTTAGCTCCAGCCCAGCAAATGAGGTGCGAAGGAGGAGCTAAGACGATAAAGAATTCCGAACCTGTCGCGGATTAATTTTGGAGTGAAACTTCCTCAGCGCGCGAAAGAATCAGAGCAATAATAATAATAATAATAAAAAGAAAATGGCTTTTAAAAACATTCGAAATGAGAACGCGTCTCAGAATTTTATAGATTGGGGAACTGATAAAAGCTACGAATGATCTTAAATTTTAGATTAAGATTTGGAATAAAATAATTATTAATATACGGATATTTATTTTTAAAAGGACTTTAAATAGGAATAGATATTATTAAGAATTAAAGAAATACTGACTATGACAGAAGTTAGATTAATTTTAAAATATTAATGCGAATAAAATGGAAGGATACGAAGGAAATAAATTTTTATATAACATATATATATATAACCAAAAATGAAACATTACCATAACACCAACTTAAACTATGAAATAATGATTAAGTATGTAATAATTAGTTGACAATGAAAGTATTCCCCAACACACTGAATATAGAGACCAAAAACTTATTTAAAAGAAGAAGAAATTAAATTAAAAATTGAATAAATGAAATTTAATTAATGAAATGAAATTCGTGGAATTTAGACAGAAATATCAAGTCCCAAATGCCTAAATACCACAAATAAAATGAGTGGTTTCATCATCATATTAGCCATAACATTGCTAAAGAATATGATTTTGGGACTACCACTCATAAACAATGAGTAAAACCTGTGAAAAAATAAATACAGTATTAAAAAGGAAAGAACCCATACCTATAATATACAGATAAAACTTGAAATAGAGTCATAAAGTACATAATCCATTTGGATTAAAAAAGATATCTGTGCACCACATGAACACAACCAAACAGAGGGATGAATTGCAAAAAATCATTACATGTTGCCAAATTTAGTTTTAGAAAATGATTTACCATGTTGCCGGAATAGATGTTAGAATAATATGAATATTATTGTAAAGCAACAGAAACTATGGTGCTGCCATCTATTAGGGTAAAAAGTGAATATACGCTGAATAAAAATAGCATTGGATGAAAATTAATATTTAAAAATTAAACCATATACTATCTAAAGATGATAGCAATTAGTTAAATAATAAATAAATGAAATTAATTAATAAATAATAAATAGAATATCCAATTACATTAAAGTAATGGATGTATTAATGAATAATTCTATGTTAAAAATAAGATGTAAGATGGAAAACTTAATAATTAAAGCAACATAAAAATATATGTACCATGAAATGACATAGCAACTATTAAATAGCTGTGCCAAAAAGGCAACATCACAAAAATTAAATTAAATTAAAATACTAAATATTTGAATTAAGATACAAAGGATTTAAAATTAATAATAATTAAATATTGAAATTAAGTATTAACATATAATGTCTCTTCATACAAAGTTAAAAATTAAATACTCTTGATATAAGTGGTAAGGGTAGAACGTTTAATAAAAATTATATATACATATATATATATATATATATATATATATATATATATATATATATATATATATATATATATATATAAAGTTAAAAATATTTAAAAAAAAAACACTTTTTATTAGCATTCAATACTTATCTTAAAAATCACGCCTAATTTCATGACTGCAATTTATGTATTAAAGAAAAAAAATCCTTTTTAGTACGTTAATTTGGCGCGGGCCCTGATTATTGAAAATTGATCGTTTTGATTTGTTCTCGATAGAAAGCCTGAACTAGTGAAATTATTAAAAAAATATATAATTTTTGCTCTGTTTTTTAAGATATGGCAGCAGGAAAAAAAAAAACATTATTTAACCTATATATTCAAGAATTCTAAAATGTTTTCTCAAAATATAATCATAATTGAATATTAAACTATTAAATGATAAAAAGCGTATTTTCAAAAAATACATCAAACTAAGGAAATAAGTGAATCTAAAATTCATCTTAAAACTCAAAAATTAAAATTGCACATAATGTGTTTTGTTATTTAAAAAATGATAAAATTGTAAAAAAAGATGTTAAACGACAATAATATTAATTACTCCAAGCACATTCAGCTATACACATAACCATCACCAGGGTTAAAATACAAGTACATATTAAACTCTTTATTTTTCATTTATATTTTCTACTTTTTAGTGTTTAAAATATTTCGTTGTTTCAGTTTCATAGCCAGTTGGTCTATTTTGGCGAGAGCGGTTTGGCGCGTAAGGACCTCCATCTTTTTTTTTTAAACTCGTAAAGAGTTGTAACCACAAACATTATTTGGCGATTTATTATTTGCAACCGACTTACGTAAAAATGCCTTAAAATTAATATATTAATTTATATTTAAGTTCTAAAAATATTAACATGTTGTATTGTTATCAGAAATACACCTGTGTATCTATTTTTTCAATTTTTAGTATATCAAAAAATGAGGGAAAAATGAGTTAAAAATTCCATCTTTACATACATAAACCAAGTTAAGTTAAATAAAATTATATATATATATATATATATATATATATATATATATATATAAAAGCTATGAATAGATAGTGCTCTCCCAACTTTAAAAAGTATTCTTCTTTAAGGGGTCAGCTCATCTTGAACGTGTTAAAAAATTGAATTCTCAATTTTTATATTAAACAAAACAAACTAGAAATCATTAAATCCATTTATAAAGACGGAACAAAACCAAAGATATTTGTTCACAAGATAGGATAGTAGGCGATAATAATGGCGTTAAATCATGTGAAAGCATTCAATACATCTGTTCAAATTGAAAATATTTATCGTTTTCTTTTTGAATCTTAATGAGAAAATAACATAAAAAGAACACCAATTTTAAATTCGACTCTTTGTCGGGTTAAAAGCGGTCTTCTTAAGTTTTATTAATGTTAATTCAATAATTTTGATGAAAGATTCATAATAAGTTGCTCTTTCACGTAGCATGTTTTGCAAAGAAATGGACAAAAGTTTTTAATATTCTTTGTAATATCTTTAAAAAAAATATTATTTAACATAGCCAAACAAGCTTCCATTTCATTATCCTATCAAAAATTGCACATTTTTTCCTATATAAAATTAAGAAATAAAATATTTTCTACTTGTTTCAATTATGGATTCCATACTGCACTCATTGTTTAACAATGCATACTTTGATTAAAACTGTACCGTTCCTTTTCGATGGACAAAGAGAATGTCAACCAAGATAAAGTATTTCATTAACATTTTTCGACATACATTATTAATGAATTTGTTTCCACTTGCTTTATTTAAGAAAATTCACATTGTTCGTGAGAGTAATCAATCATGATTAATTTGTCACTGTTATGAGATTGCGTGTGTTTTAAGTGATGTATGAGATAATACAACTTTAGCAAAATATGCAAATACAATTATTAAACAATTTGTATGAACCAAGGAAAAATTATCATTGATACTTGAAAACTCGAATACTTGAAAACAAAACTTATGTAAGTTTTGTTTCCAAGTAATTGTGATTTTTCCTTCGTTCGAAAAGATTATAATTTCATATACAATTAAATTTATATGAAATATAATCTTTTCGAGGTTATTAAATTTATTCAAGCATTTTTACACTTTATTGATTGTTTTTTACGCATCAAAACTAAAACTGCGAAAAATAATTAAAGAAGTATTATCAGCAAATATTCTTTTAAAATGTGCCAGAACTATATATGTCACAAAACTACTGGATTAAGTGCAATAAAATAGTGCATTCTTGCTCTTTTTAAGATGCCGCAGAAAAATCATACGGTGGCCGAAAGTGGCAATCAAATTTAATATTTGATTTAGATTTTCAAAGATTATGAAACTAGAAAAAAGTATTAGAAATGTGAAATACATTATGCATCGCAAGTCCAGGAATATACAAAAGTACCTAATGCAATAAGTTATATTACTCTAGTCAAGCATCAATAAATGAAGTCTTTGCAATCGATATGCAAACGATCAATTACCACAAATTAATTTTAAACATCCATTAACGCAATTCTAATTTTACTGATGTAATAATATGATCATTATTAAATACAATACCAATTTCGTGCATTTATCTTAAAGCAATTTTCAAGTATAGATTTCTGGAAATCGTTGATTTGAAATGATGATCACCGAGAATCGTCTGCTCTTATTCACGGAATGATAATGGAAACTTCCATTAGAAGTAAAAATGATATTTTGAGTTGAAATTTTATGTATGACTGCAAACTAGGAGGTAACTCGTAGCAACATTCTGGCCTTGACCAATGTTGTCAAATCTGGCGGATTTTTTATTGCAAAATTCTAAACAATTGTACATTTAACTTCATAAAATTAGAATAGTTATTTTTACTTTATACGTATTGACATCCCGTTAATAAATTAATAAAATTACTATTCAAAATTTTCTGGTATGAATTTGAAATTTCTGAATAAAAAATCTGCCAGATTTGGCAACACTGCCTTGTATGCACATTATGAGTATACTCGTAGTTGTACGCTCGATTTATATTGCCAACTATGAATCTGGGCGTCTGGGGTCAGAACGAGCGTATGTCTGTGACAACAAACAAGTTAAACAAAAATTCAATATATTTTTTTTATCTTATAGATTTAATGATAATAAAGAATTTCTCGAAATACTGTTTATGTATTTAGATAGAATTTCGTGCAATTAAATAATTTTTTATTTAGCTATTTGACGTCTATGACGCACGCTGTGTGCATGATAATATTATCACGTACTAGTACCTGATTTATAACGTGTGAATCGTATGTTATTCTTATTCAGCTGTCTCATTTCATTTTGCTGTAATTAACTCCCTTCTCTGAAGTGAGTCGCTGTAAGGCCGTATCTGTCCATCTACTTTCTTTCACATCTTTGAAGCGGATAAAAGGGAACCCAAATGTTACAGCTCTTCAATACAGTGCGGAAGTCCTAAACTTGGCTTCAAAGACTGGATATTCATGTTGCATCAAGAATGTTTTGAATACATTCATCACTGAATAGAAATTGCCATGATGAAAACATGTCATAATAATTTCATAATATCCTTCTGCATTGGAATGTTTCAGGAATACATTGCAGGTTTTCGGTAGTTGTTTGGTGAGCATGATTCAACAGTAGAAAAAATGAACTTTTAACTTCTTTTTAAGTGTCTGCCAGCTGGTGCAAATACCATACAATGACCGGAAAAAAGGCCGCAAGAAATGTCGTGTCTATTGTACTGAAGTTAAAGGTAAATATACTTTTCTAATGTGCTCTGGGCAATGGAATTCCACAGATCATTTCGACAAATACAAGACAATCTGTAATTTGCAATAATTTGTAATATCTGTCATTTATTAGATTATAAATGCACAGCAAAATGGTACAATATCCTCAGTTCATTTTATGTAGAAAAGAAAAACAGATTGGATTTTAAGTCGGGCATATATATACGCATATGAATAAAATTATCTGGATGTGAAGGGGCTTTATTTATGATTACTCATCATCTTCCTCAATTTACTATTTAAAAGTACTTATCTCCTATTTATCCCCCATTACCGTTAAGAAAATCCAGAACAGTAACTACTTTTGTCAAATAGTTTAGTTTGAACACCAGATTTGATATTAATTTCGTCTGTTTCCGTTAAAGCCTCGAGTTTTATTTCGAGGGAATATTCAAAATTTTCAAAATATGGTCTTTGATTCCCAAGATATTTTAAAGATGTGGTAATTTCCAATTTAATTTTCCTTTTGATACGCATCAGAAGTTATTAAACAGTTTTAAAAGTTCCCTTCTCATTTTCTTAAGATTGTTTAGTCTCACATTCCTGCTGTGAGCACGGTATGGATTATGCTTACATATGCCATTTCAAAACACTTCTGACCTTTTTCTAAAACTGAAGATAATTAAAATTTTGAGCTGATATTTAGCTTATTTAATAAGTTGATCATTATTACATAGCATCTCAAATTTTATACATTTAACTTTAAAGAGTTCTGAGTTACAGAATGTCAAAAATCGTTCCTTTATTCTGATGATGATTGAAAATAATCTTTTCTTACTCAATTATCGTCATCAAAAATTACAAAAAGGAAAAAATATGATTTTGAGCTGAAATTATATATATGTATTCTTTAAACAAATAAAACCCCGTAATTTAAAACACACGAGGATTTTATGAGGATTAAAATCCTCAAATACGCAATTTATGCATTTAGATATAGAAATTGGTGCAATCAGATGAGTAATCTTTTATTCAAATTTATAATTACTCTTGTCGTCTTTAATTTGGCATTTACAATCATTTCTTTCATTTATAATTATTCCTGTCAAGAGCGTGCATCCAGAACACTGATCGTCTTTATCAAACATTTTAATCTGAACAGGAGATTTGATATTAGTTCTGTCTCTTTCCGTTAAAGTCTCGAGTTTTATTTCGAGGAAAAATTCCTTTGAATATACAAAACTTTGAGTAAATGATCCTTGATCTTCAAGATATTTTTCGTTTTAACTGTCCTTTAGATATTCATCAAAAGTTATTAAATAGTTTGAAAGATTTTCCTGTCATCTTCCAGACAAGGTTACGTATAATATCCCTCATCAATCTGTCGTGTCATCGAAGACATGTAAACAGATTTTACTATGATTGATGTGTGTACTTGTGATGATGAAAGTAACTTAAATGATGAAAGTTAATTTATCTGAATTCTCCGTGCAATTGTAAATTCACGTTTCGTGAAAAATTTCAAATTAATGAGAGATTTATCTAAGAGTGGTGTTTAGGAAACAAAGTTAAGATTTGGAGGGTTTCTAAAATTGAGTTATTTTTAAATGCTTTTATAATATTATACTCTATGTCAATCAGTGTATTTAGTTTGCCTTATACTTAAACATATAGTTATGGATAAAAAGAAAAGTTGATGGGTTGTCCTTAAATTATTTTTCGTTTTTTTAAAATCTTGTTTGTATGCTACACTGCTTTTTTTCAACCTTAATAAAAAATAAGGTCTGTACTGTACGAATTTATTCGAATTAAATAGCCTCGAAATAAGACTTCTTTAAAAGTTAATATGCATTAAAAAAATAACACTGAATATATAAATAATATGAAATACTGAAAAAAAATGGTTTCCAAATTACGGTTAGTTTATTGTTTATTTACATATTTTTGAATTATTTTATGCTGACTTAAGAAGTAACTGGTAATGTGTTGCTGAGGATATTTGGCTGACAGATTAATTTTTAGATCTCTGTATGTAATATTCATGTAATATTCAGCATAATATAATTATCACGGGTGCTACTAACATCGGCAGCCGTTAACCACGGAACTTATAATATTATCTGTACTTCTGTATTACGATGTGAACCTGGATAGTTATACTACTTTTCATTTATTTATTTCTGATCTATTACCTTGGCCAAGTGTGTCATTTTTGTTTAGCCGGATATTTAGAGTACTTGAATATTTTGAAATATAAATTTTAGCGATCACGAACAATCATCATTACATACATTACTAAGCGCAATCCAGTGTCCTCTGAATTGGGTAACTTATTTTTTGTTAACCACTGTACTACCAAAAATAAAACATACACAATAAACTTGAAATATTTTATATAAAGAATACGTTTAATAAAAATATTGTAGTACAAATATTCACTAAGAACTGTAAGAGTCAAGTTTGAAAGGTAGCATTCGTCGTGATATTTTGACTATTTAACCAGATTTACTACACTTGGTGTTAGGAAATGTGGTTTTGAAATTATAGTACATTGTTGACAATACTGAGCATTTATTGTAAGCATATTAAACGTTTATATGAAGATATATTCGGCATTAAAATATAAAAGCCGAATGAATACTTATTTGAATGCTACAGCATCACATATTGGCAAATTTCCGTACGGATTTTTTTAATTTAAGAATATGAAAAGCGCATCATTTGAGTTATCTGTAGTTTAAATGTCTTCTCATTCGGAAAAGTAGAACTGAAGTGGGGCTTTCTGAAGTGGGTATCTTATGTTTTCTCTAATTCTGTACTTAATGAAATAGAAAACAAGTGGATAAGTCTGATCGAAGACCGCACAAAGGGTTTCGTTTAATATTTCTTTCAAAACACTTTATCCTTTAATTAATAAATCCAAATCATTAATTTATAACTATCCTTATCATTTATCACTAAGAGCATAGGTGGCAGCACCATTAAATTAAATAATAAAATGATAACAAGAAGAAGCTATTTTTAAAATCAAATTAAAAATATTTCAGAACTGCTTTTCAGACAATTGTAGCAGCATATGTTTGTACGTCGAACCCCGCTATAGTGAACCGTCTACGGACCCAGAAATATGTCCACTATAACCGATGGTTCACTATATCCAAATTCTTTAAAAAGAAAATGTTTTTTGCAAATGATTGTTATTATTGATTTTTTAGTATATGATGTATTGTTAAAAATAATGATTGCTATAATACGTTATTTACTTACAAATTATTAACTAATTAAATAGACAATAAATCAAATAATAAAAAGAAAAAAGTTACTTACTAAAACTTGATTTTATTTTTAAATTCTGTGGAAGAAATTTGTGATTTTTGATTGAATTTGAGTTCGATTTTAAGTAGAGTTAATCAATTTTCTTATCAACAATTAGTAAAGAATCTAATATTTTTTGGTCCACATTTTCTGTAGAAAAAAAAATGTTCAGGATATTCGCTGCCGATTTCACTTTCGAGATAGCAGGTGCCGAAATTTCCTTCAATATCGACTTTTTCAACATCGTTCTTTTGTTTAACTTCAGATACAATGTCATCATCTGTGTAGGTACAATAAGTATACACTTCATTATCGCAAGATTCGAAGTGCTCAGTAACGTCCCTTGGAAAAATGTTCACATTATGCTTTTCCAGCCACAGAGCTATTGGTAAGCTTTCTTCATCATCTTCTTCCTCTACGTTGACATCTTTTCCTTCCCACAACACATCTTTCGAAAGACCTGCACGTCGGAAACAGTTGCGGATTGTTGCTGATGTCACCTGTCTCCATGACTTTTCCAACAAAACGACTGCTTCCAAAAGTGAGATGTTGTATTCCGTATTGTTCTCTTCATAGTTCTCCAAAATACGCATCACTACTTTTAGCTGTTTCCTATAGTGGGACTTCAGGCTGCGAATAACGCCTTGGTCCATGGGCTGTAACACAGAAGTCGTGTTTGGAGGCAAAAAAAAAACGAGCTTAATGCATTTTAGATTTTCTAAGTGGGGAAGAGCTGTGCCATTGTCGACAAGGAGAACAATTTTACGTTTTTGCTTCAACAAATCATTGTCCCATTGTCGAAGTTCTTCAAAAAAACTGGAAGTCATCCAGGATTTTTGATTAGCTTTGTAATTGACGGGCAGTTTTTTAACATTTTTGAAACACCTTGGTTTTTAGGATTTACCCACGACAGTTAATTTTCTCTTTTCTGATCCGTTCATGTTTCCACATACAAAACAGTTATTCTCACTTTCGAGAGCTTCCCGTTAGTGCACTTTTCTCCTTTAAATTTTAACGTCTGATCGGGAGTCATTTTGTAAAATAATTCAGCTTCGTCAGCATTAAAAATATCCTTCTCTTCATAACCCTGGATTGCATCCGGCCACACTTGAGCTTTCCAATTTTCCACATAAGATGCACAAACACTTGCTGCTTCACCAACAATCTTTCCACAAAAAATATTGTTCCGTTTCTTGAACCTATCCAGCCATCCATTAGAGCACACAAAACTGTTTTCTCCGAATTTTTCAGCAAACTCATTAGCTTTAATTTGAAGCATGGGTCTGGTCACAGGAAGATTTCTATCCCGCTGAATGGTGAACCATTTTAATAAAGCTTCTTCCACATTTTCTCTTTCAGCACGACGTAGTTTCTTCGAAGAATCCAAATTTTTATTGTGTGCAGCAAGAGTCCCACTGCGATTTTTCCAAATGTTCGAAACTGTAGATTTTGACAAGGAAAATCCCTTGCACAATGCCGATTGATTTGTTCCATCTTCAATACGTTTAATTATTTTAACCTTATCATCAATCGAAAATGCTTTTCTTTTCAAAGAATTCGCCATTTTTACAAAATTTTTAGCTGCTCTTGAAAAAACGTCTTCTTATCTCAAATCATTCAAAAGAATAATGACGAGAGATACTGTAAAACGAGGGCGATTCTTGGACTGTTCCGATTATACCGAGGGTGAGGGACGAAGTTAGCAAGTTAACACTAGAGCTTATTCCTAGAATTAGGGAGAAACGAAGAAGAGAGGTTTGTTCCTGTAATAGGGAGAAGAGGGGAAGAAGAAGCACTTGCTATTTAGGCGATGAGCGTGAAAGAGTGAAATTTGACACAATATAAAGCTGTGTCATCATTTGCATTCACGACTAGTGTAAGTTTAAAGTTGGAGAACTAAAAAAAGAAATCTGGGGAAATAAAATTGAGTCCACTATAAACGAACTACCAAAATATCAACTGTCCACTATAAGCGTATAAAATAACATTAGTAAAATAGGAGTTCGGATGGGACCAGCAAAAAAGTTCACTATATCCGAGTGTTCACTATACCCCGGGTTCATTATAGCGGGGTTCGACTGTATATCTGAAAAGCATATTTAATTATATGATTTAATTTTAGCTAAAAAAATATTAAAAGGCGAAAGTTATTTTTATTAAATCCATCGGATAATGAAAGGTAAAAATCGAAAATTTCAACTTGCGAGGGAACCCGGAACCTCTGGGTTAGGAGGAAAACGCGATACCACTGTACCATCTAGCCTATGCGAAAAAGAGTGAAATTAAGGTTCTGTTTTAAAATCAAATAAAATCGCAGAAATGGTGAGATGTTATTAAATTGATTTATTTATTTAAAATATTGGTCCGCAAAGTTCGTGATGGTTGGGAAAATCAATTCGTACCGGAAAATTCGGTCCGTTAATTATTAGACATTAAATATCGGAATCAATGTCTAATAATTAAATGATAGAATTTTCCGGTACGAATTAATTTTCCCAACCGGCACGAACTTTCTGAACAACCCAATAATATATGACTTTCTCAATATTTTATGATTTATCGTGTGAGAGGAAGTATATTCAGATAAGTACGCAAAATTTCAAGTCTCTAACTTATACAGTTTCCAAGTACCAACTCTGTGACAGACAGACCGAGAAGTGAGACGAATAGGGTTTCGTTCACTTTTAAAAGTAAGCAGTATGACATAAGGCTATCTAATTCACGATTTATATGCATTGTTAGAAAAGCATACATTGTCAATTTTGTTTCGCATTGATTTTAGATGCACTCATTTTATTATTTGCATAATACATAGTCTATAGATAATAATATAATATCTAATTTCTTTACATGCAGTCTCATACATTTCATTTGTTACAAACAAAAATATTGGGCATGAATGTTTTTTTATTGGATTATTTTAGCTAGTTTGTAAATTCAGTCACGTCTAGATGTTTGATATTGTAAATTACTTGTTACGTCTTTATTTAAAAAAAAAGATCGAGGAACTTTTCTTTTTCTATATCTGTACTTGTAATAATTGTTTATTATTTTGAATCTACTATTTTCTCATGTAAAAGCACACTTTTTCATTAAATGCGTGTTGATATAGTTCTGAATAAAAAAAGTTATCACTCCTACTAACTCTGCAAATACAAACTTACATATCCTCGTATGAAAATATTACTAATTGATTAGTGAAAACGTCTACTAACTAATGCTGTGCATAAATTTTGCTTGGGAAAAGGGGGGGGGGGTGAAAGGGTAATCGTCTACATATGGAAATAGTACCAAAATTAAAAATTTTCAATGCTAACACTTTCGTTGCAAAATAGATTGCAGTGCGGATAGCTTTTAAAACATAACTTAAAACTTCTTAGCGGAACGAGGTTAATTTTGTAGCTTCTAGAAATCTAATTCTGTTACAAAATTCCTAGGTTACAATTGATGTTTTTTCGAAAAATAATTTCGAAATTAATATAATATTGAAGGTAATTTGCGAAAAAAATCAGAACTATAACCTATAAATTTTTTAACCGAAATCGATATCTAGCATCTTCAAATATGCGAATCCAAAATTTCAGCTCATTCCACCAATAAGATTTTATTCTTTCTGCAATGATTTCAACTTGAAACCGAGTTCTTCCGCTGATGTCACCCTGAGAGATTCATTTTTAGATCCAAAATTCCTTCAATCCGTTATTTTCATCAAAATTGCTAGAGGTGTTTTCAAGAAACCAAGTAAATATATTATACTAGAATTATTTGTTTAATAGAGTAAGATAACAGTTTTTGGCAATTCTTGTATACTTTATACACTTTTCTCAATTTTTTGCTTGGAGAAATTTCGTAATCGGGTGCAAAACCAAGTGGCATAGATTTGTCGAAAACTCGATTTAATTTTTGTAACCATTGTTGTAACTGAGTTACAATTGTATATTGCTGTCTTGTTTGACGCCAATCTTTACTATGGATCCGATTTCAGAAAGTTAGACATTTTACCTCTGTGAAAAGCGGGTATAACGCACAATAAATTGTTTCATTTCGCATGCCACATGCTAATTTGAAATAGTTTTATACGTTATTTCAAATTTTGGCAGGTCTTGTGTACATTTATGTTTTCCGCCTGTGAGAAGAACGGGTAACACGTGAAGACATTTTTTTCCGCATATGACAACCTGACAGATCGATATTTAGACTAAAAAAACTTCCAAACTCTCTTATTAAACATCTAAACTCGCCGTTTTTCATAAAAATCTTCAGAGCCATTTTCAAGAACACAAAAATATATAAATAAATAAATATACCAGAAGCAGTGGTATTTCACGTGTAGCCCGAAAGGCATGTTTCGTTATATTGGATTAATTGCATTTTACATGTATTCGATTTACTTTTCTTTGTCCCGTGTTCTTCTGAAGCACGTCATCCTCTAGTGCAGTTAAAATACTATTGTTAATTTTTTTCTTGCGCGTGCCTTTTCCTATCCTTCGATCAGTTTTTGCTGCAACTTTGATGGAATAAATGACATGATATTACGACAAACGATTTATCCCCGTAGAACTTTATGTAACAGAATTTTTTTTGTGTAACCTTGTAAATGAATAATAAATGCTTTGCACCCCATATGCTACAAAAAACATATTTTACTGCGTTTCATAATTGTATGTCTAATTCATTATGTTTGAAATGGCGTAACATCATCAAAATTCACTTGAAACGATTTCTTTCCCATTGACTGTAATGTAACGTAATACTTTTGACTATCCCTGCAAACAAATTATAAATGCTACATACTTCATTTTCTACAGAGATCGTACTATAGTAAACGTCAATAATATATGAAAATTACAGGTCAATCCTGATATATTTACGCGAGTTAGAGCACAGACGGCCAGACAAACCGAATTCATAAACACTTTTCAACTAGGTAAGAAAGTGTTTGAAAGGCTGCGTTTGAAATGTATCTAGTAAGTTCATACAAAATTTCATTTTTCTTTCCTTTATTACGAAATTTCGTATTCATTTTTCATAATCAATCTTCAAAGAAGGATATGGCATGACACGTAACCTTCTCTCATGTCGTACTCCATGTCATAATGCTTTTGAATCTTCATTTTTAACCCGACTACTAGCAAAGCAATAAGAATGCTGTATGTCTATACAACTATGATGGAAACGTACAGTTCAATGTCCGCTTTTTCGCATACCATCCTGTTTCTTTTCTGTTTTTCGTTTTTTTTTCTCTTGCACCTCTGTACATCTCATTTTAGGGGTTGATGGACGTTTAAATTAAAAAAAAAAATCTCTCTTTATTTAAATTTCTTTAAACTATAGATGACATGAAACGGGCTTTTCCTATGTGCACATGGCATGTTTCGAAATAAAGTATAAAAATTTTGCATCGAAAAAAAAAAAAAAAACTTCTTAAACAAAATAATGTAAAAAAAAAAAATTCATTTTTAAAAATTTTCCATGCGTTTTCTAAAAAGTTCAAAACCAGTCGTTACGTTTTCATAAGCTCGGTTCCAAAAATTACGCAGTTTTAATATATAATTACTAAAATTATAGAATACTAGCTGACCCCCGCCCGTTGCCCGGGCCCGTGATAATTAAAAAAAAATCAAGTTTTTATTATTTTATATCTTTAACCCGATTTTGTATGAAATTATATTTTTAAAGGAAAAATTCGCGAAAAAATGTTGATATTTAGTGATAAAAGCGCTCTTTTTTTTAAAAATCCAGAGTTGTTTCATAGTTTTAAAATAAAAAGTTCCTTTTGTCCGAACTCTTTGAAATCCTTATAGGTGATAAATAAAACGGTTTTACAGCCCGTGTAAAAAAAATTCGTGAAAAAATATTGTTATCTAGTTGTAAAAAAAAATGCTTTCTTCTCGCTTTTTTGTTTTGTTTTCGAGTGACCGTACTTCTGATTTGCATACTATTTGTTTATTTACGATTTTGATTTTGCTTTTATCTCCAAACAATTTTATTTTAAGCAAAAAAGCATAAGCATCCGAGTCTTCGGTTCAAGTATTCACCAAAATATTACTAATTGTCTGAGTGCAACGAAGACTCATACACAGCGCAGTATTACTTTGCCCCATATATAGCTACGATGGATATTAAAACCTTTCGTCAAGCATAACTCAAAAAATATTTAACGGATTTCGTTCAAATTTTTACAGCAGGTACCTATAAAGGTGACAACGTCGTCTATTTATTACCAAGAATAAATGTCAAACCGTTTGGAAGTTATATTAAAAAAATAGATAAAAAAGCACAATTAAAGTACATACGTCACTAAATTTTGTGCGTACGTCATTTTCAACGGCGGGAGATTTTCGTAGACAATCGGAATTGAAAAGTTCATGGAATACATGGAGCAAAAAAATATGCAAGCACTAATATTCAGCACAATAAAATATATTTCAATTTAATAAAAATGGAAAGTTAATCTGGAATTTTTTCTGTTTGTAAAGTATTAGAGATTAGTAAGAGTAGTATTAGTATTAGAGATTTGGCGTAAATCACACCATTAGCAGCTTTTTTATTTCGCGTGTGTATGTTAGGAACAATTCTTTGATGTTTAAATAAAAGGTTTCGATTTGTGGCATTATTTCTTATTTTCTTTTCCTTTTTAGTATTTCAAATGGAATTAGTGAAAGGCGTGTATTTTAAATTAAATGAGTGAAAGACGTGTATTTTTAATGTATGTATTTCAAATGAAATCAGTGAAAGATTTATATTTAAATGAAATGAATGCAATATGAAGATGTTATGAGAAAAATATTTGGCGATTTATCAACTGCGCCAAGTTAACATAAAAGTACCAATACATATGTGGGTACTTCTCTATTATCCCGTCGACCACTTTTCATAACAAAAAACTATCGCCAAATAAACGGGAGAACGTTGTCATTGAAATATCAAAATACATAAATAAATAAAATATAAGAATTTAAGGACACAATTGTTATTTTAATGAATGAAATAACTAATAAATCAGTAAAACATAATGAAAAATACACGCAAATGTCGCGTTAAAAACCACTTGGTGACGTAACAAACACGTATAATGCTTCTGATATCAAGTAAATGGGACTGCATTTTTGGCGTTTAATCTAACAGTTTGGCGATAGTTTTTTGTTATGAAAAGTGGTCGACGGGATAATAGAGCAGTACCTCTATGTGAAATGAAACAAGGCACAGATGTCATATACGCACCACGTTGGTGCGATTTTTCCCACCACCAGCTTGGGGAAAACTTTGTTTTTGAATATTAGTTACAAATAGTGTGACAAATAGTACACGTGATTTTTTATTTCAATGTAAAAATAAAATAACGTAATAAATGAAACAGCTTCTATTATTTTAAAAAAGGAAATAAAAATAAATAAATAATAGTTTGATATAAATAAAGGCGCGGATGTCATATACGCACCACATTGGCGCGATTGCAACAAAATGGCAATTTTATGCCTCACATGGTAACCCGGTTATTTTGTTTCAATTGTTGTTTATTAACTTTTATTTTTTATTTTAATTCTATAAATTGTTTTTATTATATATATCAATATTTATTTATAGCAAACTATCATTTATTTATTTTTATTTCCCATTTTTGAATAATAGAAGCTATTTCATTTATTACGTTATTTTATTTTTATATTGAAATAAAAAATTACATGCTATTATTGTATGGTATTTGTAACTAATATTCAAAAACAAAGTTTTCGCCAAATTGGCGGGGGAAAAATCGCGCCAATCTGGTGCGTATATGACATCTGTGCCTAAATTAATATTGATATACATATAAAAATAATCTATAGAATTAAAATAAAAAATAAAAGTAAACAAACACAACAAACAGTTTTCGCCAAAGGGGCGGGGGAAAAATCACGCCAACGTGGTGAGTATATGGCATCTGTGCCGGGATTTTTACCCTTTTATCTGTGCTTTCGGAAATATAAAAAAATTAAAAAAATCTTGTATCAGGTGTATAATGTTTTGCATTTTTATACAGACCACTTCTCCATTTTAAGATTTTAAATGCTATTTATATCAGATATTTCTTTCTTGAGATTCCCACAAGTTTTTTCCGGTAATTTTTTTAGTTCGCTTATTAATTGTTTACAATTTGCCCCCCTGGCAATAACAATTATTTATCACAAAAAATGGGTACTTCTCTATTATCCCGTCGACCACTTTTCATAAGAAAAAACTATCGCCAAACTGTAACGCTAAATAAACGGGAGAACGTTGCCATTGAAATATCAAAATAAATAAAATATAAGAATTTAAGGACACAATTGTTACTTTAATGAATGAAATAACTAATAAATCAGTAAAACATAATGAAAAATACACGCAAATTTCGAATTAAAAACCACTTGATGGCATAACAAATACGTATAATGTTTCTGGCATCAAGTAAATGGACTGTATTTTTGGCGTTTAATCTTAGTTTGGCGATAGTTTTTTGTTATGAAAAGTGGTCGACGGGATAATAGAGAAGTACCCAAAAATGGCTTAGTTTTGTTAAATTTGTTTGTTATGTATTTTCATTTCTTATTAAAATATCGAAAATGGCAATAAAATTTTATTTTAGCACCGTACTTAATTTTTTAAAATGGCTCAAAAACATGGTTTAATAGACGTATATTTGTAAATATTTAAAAAAACATGTTTTTCCGCTCTCTAGAAAAATTTGTAAGATTCTACAACTGCCTTTGGCACCAACCAGTACATGATACGGAACTTTTCCCTATTCAGATACACAGAAGAGGTTGGTCACAAACAAGAGTAATGCTAGCAACAATATTGTTTTAACTCTATAAGAGTTAGAAACAATAATGATATGAAATTCCCCGATTAGCTTAGGGCCCGATTACGGAACTTTCTCCAAGAAAAAAAAACTGTAGAAGTCTTTTACATTTGTTTCGAATGAAGCTCGATCAACAAAGTATTAATTGATAATACAAACAACACTAATATTAACATGGGGGCAAAAGTTTGAATTTAAGTGTATATATTTGGAACGCTCCCCCCCCCCCAACCACCCACCAAAAAAAGAAAAAGAAAGTTACAGAAATGAATTTAAAATGGCGTGAAGCCACCCTTTCTGACATAAGAAATTGTCTGCGAACCCGATTACGAAACTTTCACTTAACTTAATAACATGTATCTAATAGCCCTGAGGACAATTCCCCTTCCCAGTTATACGGACCTTGGGGCTTTTTTAAAAAGCTTGACGCAGTTCGGGTTGAAGAAGTTGAGATTTACTGTCAAATGACATAAACTACTATGAAAATAAAACTGGTGAATTATTATGCTGGTTTATGTATGTATTTAAAAAAATTGCATCTGATTACACTCTTTAGATAAATTACTCCTGTTTGCATTTAATAACAGATAAACGGCTTCCGTTTACTAAATTGTTTAAATATTGGGAAGAGTTGGCGAGAGATAGATAGACGTGTAAACAAACGGGTAGACAGACGGGTAGAGAGACGGATAGCGACAGAGATAAGCTAACGGGTAGCGAAACGAATAGACAGACGGGTAGCGAGGCAGGTGCAAAAAAGGGTTGACAGAGGGGTAGTGAGATGGGTAGGGAGACGGGTAGCGTGGTGGATAGAGAGACGAGTACAGAGACGACTTGACAGAAGGGTAGAGAGAGGGGTATATAGACAGACAGACGTGTTGATAGACGAGTAGTGTAACGGGAAGCGAGACAGGTAGAGACACGATTAAAGAGTCGGGTAGAAAGACAGACGGATACTGAGACGGGTATACAGAAGAGTAGAGAGACAGTAGACAGATGAGTTCGGAGAGAGACACAGCTAAGACATACGAGTAGTTAGACTGGTAGACACGTTTGTAGCAAAGCATGTTATCAATGTGGCTTGAAGTATACGAGTTTCTATAAATAGTTATACAAATAAACAAAGGAAATTTTTTTAATTCAAATATTAAATATTTGATTTAATATTTCAATATTTTATTTTTTATTTTTTAATATTTTATTTAGATATTTGTCAC
The DNA here is from genome assembly GCA_963931845.1 of Maratus michaelseni. NCBI lineage: Eukaryota > Metazoa > Arthropoda > Arachnida > Araneae > Salticidae > Maratus > Maratus michaelseni. The sequence goes on along the minus strand of OZ007592.1, from coordinate 328,800,965 downwards.
AAAGAAAATGTTGCAAAAATTAAATTAAAATTGCGTTAAACTACGCTTGCTAAAATACGCTATTGGCTGCAAATCTGATTATGTGACTTTAAAAATATCGTTTTAAAAGATCCGGCGTTTTTTTTTTTAAAGTTTTGAGCAATTCCCGCTTAAGAAAATGAGATTATTTGCCAAATGTTATAAAAAAAATGCATATGAAAACATAACAGTATATGAATTTATATATGCTATTTTGTAATTATATCATTTAATTTGCTATTTTTCATATGTTGTATCTTTATCTATCTCTTGTCTATCATATGCTGTATATTCACTTAGATTATTGTTGATATCTTCTTTATATCGTAATTGTTAACTTTAAGTTCTCAGCAATATCACTCAGACTAATCCCTTTGAGGGAAGTCCTAGTAAATGTTTTGCATGACTAACTTTATTTATCATTCTCAAACAGTTTTGTAGGGGAAAGATCCTAGTCAGTCAACAACAATTTGACTATTTAATGCGTGTAATTAACTTCGTTTTGTAGCTAGCTCTGGTACATTTATAGCTGTTTTGTTAGAAACACGTCTATAATATTTGACGTCAAACTTGGCTGTGGATCCAATTACGGAACGTTAGGAAGATTTTACTGAATGCAAACTAGAAGTTTATTTTTATACCAGAATCAGCTATCAAGGTTTTTTATAGGTTAATGGTTACATGATTGCAACTGTTATATAAAATGAAAAGCCAGTGAAAATAACGTAATTTTAATTTTATTCAAACAATTCAGCTTTTAAAAATCCACTTTTTTATGATTCAAATTTCTTTTAAGTATGAAAGTTAAACATTGTTCTTTGTGTGCAAATAATTTATTACTTTTTTCACTGTATTTACTCTGCTGGAATACAAAGATAAAAAACTGTAGTAGACCTGCCAGAAGATGACGTATATTACGAAATATAAATGTAACTTAGAGTGAGATTGTATTTAAGCTGCCGAACCACATATAGCACCAAGCTGAGAGGCCCGGAGTTCAAGAACTAACAAACGAAAATGAATAACTCGATCATTATTTAAGTTCATTGGTCAGTCTTGATGACCAACAATGATTGTAATGCTTTCTTTTTAGTGGGTTTTCTAACTACCATTATTCTTAGGCCCGTGTGCAATTTTATGATTAAGTATTGTGAGTGATCTCATTTTTTTCGTTATGTATTGTAGATTAAGAAAAGTGATGGTGGACATCCGGGACCCGTGACTGGGGAGGGGGAGGGGAGGGGAAAGGGCTGAAGGGAGGATGAGAAAAAAATTATTTTTTTTGTTTCAATAAAATATATGTATATATATTAATGTTTACAACTGTTTTATAGAATGAGAAAAGCGATGGTGGACATCCGGGATCCACGATTGGGGAGAGGGAGGGGAGGGGAAAGAGTTGAAGGGAGGGAAGAAAAAATATTTTTTTCTGTTTCAATTAAACATATGTACATATATTAATGTTTAAAACTGTTTTATCGAATGAGAAAAGCGATGGTGGGCATCCGGGACCCGCGACTGGGGAAGGGAAGGGGAAAGGGTTGAAGGGGGGGGGGAGAAAAAATTATTTTTTTTCGTTTCAATTAAACATATGTTCATATATTAATGTTTAAAACTGTTTTATAGAATGAGAAAAGCGATGGTGGACATCCGGAACCCGCGACTGGTCAGGCGGAGGAAGAGAAGAGGGTAAAGGGTTGAAGGGGGGGGGGATTTTGTTTCAATAAAATATATGTATATATATTAATGTTTAAAATGTTTTAAGGAATAAGAAAAGCGATGGTGGACATCCGGGTCCCGCGACTGTCAAAGTATGAAAACCACACATCAAAATAAGATAAACAACTTTGCTTTTTCTGTGTTGGAACAGAAACCAGGAAACATCCACTTCATCATGTCTCATATGATACAGGAGATTCTAATTTGAGAGAAGCAGTCGAACTAAGTGGAAATAATACTTGGTATGTGAGGCTTAGCGAGTGTATCAACCCAAACGACGCCCATGCAATAGACAATTTGTATCATAGAATTGCTGGACTAGAAATGTTACACATGTGATTCGTAGAAATAAATTCTATGAACAACACAATGAAAGTTTAGTAGCTACTGTAACGTCAGAAACTGAATTTCTCTGTATGTTGGAAGATTTTCTTACTCAAGGAAATGTTACAAGTATGGCTGATTTGCATAACACTTACATTAATGTCTGTTTTTCTAATGGCGTTGGTTGATCAAAACGGCTTAAATCAAGAAGGGAATTAAAGGTTTTCTTGAAGAAGAAGTTCCCGGTGTCGAGTTTTTTGTGCCTAGACGAAAAAATGAATCTGAACGTGTATTTTAAAAAGAAACTAAAAATACTGCTATTGGTAAACTGGAAGATGATACCCCAGATGAACAATTTAAGGTATTTCTTTCTGCAGTCAAAATATTAAGAAAAGCAGCTTTGAACACAAAGCGCTGCACATTTGAAGGAAATTTAAATGCTGATACTGAGCAAAAATTCGAATTATTGACTATTTTCATTAAATGGTGTCTGGTTGGAAAAGGTGATATCACTTCAGAGAAAAAACGTGTGAATGAAGTTGATGATCGGGCTAATCGTTTGCCTGAAACACTAATATTTGGCTGGTTATCTGATTACCAGGCTTCAAGATCCAAATCAAAAGTAAGCAAACATACATGTGAACTTCAGTGCATGTTTTCACTGGTTTATCAGTTGACTCGTAGCTCTAATCTTGTGAATTTTATTCATTCACTAGGCCTCTCTGTACACTACTCTCGTATTTTTAAAATATTAAATAGAATAGCTAAGTCTGTAGCGGTTAGAATGAATGCTAATGAAGGACTTTACTTGCCACCGGACATAATGTAAGGTACGTTCACTCATTTTGCTATTGATAACATGGATTTTCAAGAAGACACTCCTCATAGTCGGAATACTCTTCACGGAACGGTAGAGGTTATTTACCAAACTACTGAAGAAGGCGATGTAACTGAAGATCTCAAACTGGTTCCTGAAGAAGAAAATGTTGACATTCCAGACAAAATTTACCCAGCCCTAGAATATTCTCTTCCTAAGGGCACCGCAAAGTCCAACAATGAGTATTGATATTCCATCATCACATAAGACACTATACCTTACAAATTCAATAGTGCAAGATCTTGTATGGATGATATATTCCACGTAGTTCGACTGCTTCTCTCAAATTAGAACCTCCTGTATCATATGAGACATGATGAAGTGGATGTTTTCTTGTTTCTTTTCCATCACAGAAAAAAGCACAGTTGTTTATCATACTTAGATGTGTGTTGAGATCGAGTAAATGGTTTTAAGGTACAAGCTTCTTCAGAAATTATTAAATCTGCTTTATTTTGCATCTTCAAATAGCATCTTTCTACAGTTTGCCATTTTTTCTTATGAGTCAGCGATTTGTAAAAAGTTAGATGTCAGTTCACTCGAAGCTGTTGTATATTTTCTACTGAAGCATCACCACCTAAATTGTCCAGTATCTGTACAATTGTATCGATGATATATTCCACTTATTCCACTTAAATTCTGTATCACATTGCTCACCTTTCCATTTTAAAAATTTAATTATTGTCTTTGATAAATTTTTAAAAGTTTCTTCTCAAGCACTTAAAAAAAAAAAATCACTACTTTCTCTTTTACACGGTATACAAACATCATTACATCTTTTTCTCTTGGATGGTTTTCCCCTTTCTACTGACTCCATTTTGTTAATAATTTTTCTTTGTATTCAGTACTAACCTGCAATAAAAAGATTTTAGTGATGAAAAATTTTAGTGTCAAAATGACATAATTTTAGACTTTAGTTTTATACAGGTATGCCATTAAGTATCTGTAAATTTTGGAAATACCATAATATAATGATAAACGTTATGATTCTTATGACATAAAAAATTATACCAACACTTAAACAAATTTGACTCTCCCCATTCAAACTTCCCTTCAACCCTCTTGTTGTAAGTCCAGGTACCACCAATTAAATTTAAAAATATTTTAAACATTAACTATACATTCAACTAAAACAACTAAAACAAAATATTTGGTTTTAGCTTCTTCCCTTCAAACATTCTCATTCCCACCCCGGTAGAGTGTCCGGCATGTCCACCATTTCTTTTCTCATTCTATAAAACAGTTTTAAACATTAATATACATACATATATTTTATTGAAAAAGAAAAAAGAAATCTTCCTCCCTTAAACCTTTTTTTCTTACCCTCCCTCTCCCCAGTCGCAGTTCCCGGATGTCCATCATCGCTTTTTTTCATTCTATAAAACGGTTTTAAACATTTATATATATACATACATATATTTTATTTTAACAGAAATTTTTTTTCTTCCTCCCTTCAACCCTTTTCCCTTCCCTGCCCCTCCCCTTCCCTAGTCGCGGGTCCCGGATGTCCATCATCTCTTTTCTCATTCCACAAAACAATTTTAAACATTAATATATATACATATATTTTATCAATATAATTTTTTTTCTTTTCCTCTCTTCAACTCTTTCCCCTCCCCCTCGCTCACCCCAGTCGTGGGTCCCGGATGTCCGCCATCGCTTTTTTCATTCTGTAAAACAGTTTTAAACATTAATATATGTACGTTTAACTGAAACAGAAAAAAATAATTTTTGCTTCCCACCCCCCTTCAACTCATTCCTCCCCCCCTCTCCCGAATCGCGGGTCCCGGATGTCCACCATCGCTTTTTTCATTTTTAAAACAGTTTTAAACATTAATTATATATACATATATTTTATTGAAACAGAAAAAATAATTTTTTTTTTCTCTTCCTCCCTTTAGCCCTTTCCCCTCTCCTCCCCCTCCCCAGTCACGGGTCGCGGATGTCCACCATCACTTTTCTTAATCTACACTACATAAGGAAAGAAATGAGACCACTCAGAATACTTAATCATAAAATTGCACACGGGATGTAATTACGAAACCCACTATTTTTAATAGTGTGGTGACTAGAGAACATTTTAATTTATGTTGGTCATAACGTCCACATTTCTTTAACAAACTCTACTATAAATGATCAAATAGAAGAGTTGCATCTTAATAGCCCAAATTTTGTCTAACGCATAAGATAAGATAATAGCGCAATGGCATTCGCAATGTATTCCGCAATGGGGAAAGATTTTTCAGTCGAGGTTCTATATTACTTTAAAATACATGGTCGAATTCAACAGTTTGTTTGATTCAAGGTTCATTTGGAAAATGGACCAACGCAGCGGGCATAGCCCGCTAGTACTAAATATACAAGCATGGGTTACTCAGATTCAATTCATAAATACTGCCCCATTTCCTAGTGAATAAGGACAGTGATTCGCAAACGGTGTGCCGCCGCGCACTGATATGCCGTCGCATATTGGTGTACCGCGAGAGGATCTGAGGTGCACAACAAAAATTCTCAGTCAAGTTTTATTAAGACTTTATATACGAATTAACAGAAGTATTGTTACTTAGAACATACATTTCATATTATACGATTTGTAACGAGGTTTAGTGCCATAAAGTTCATTTTTAGGGTTTCGTTCATCTCACGAAACCCTATTACCCCCGCTCCGTTGTTTGTCTGTCACAGAGCTATTCTCAGAAACTATGTAACTTACAGAGTTGAAACTTTGTGTAGCTCAAAATATTAACATTTGAAAAATTCGTATTATTTTAATAAATAGAGATAAAAAACAAAATTCTAACAGCCTTTTCCTATTAAATTTAAACATTTTTCGTTATAGCAGATGCCAAAAATTAAAAATCCACGATGAAATTCTTTCTACAATAATTAATTTTCTATCAGACGATTTCCACGTGAAAAATGAAAATGAAATAAAAAGTTTCACCAATTGAAAAAAAGATTAATAGGAAATAAAAATGATTGACGTCACAGTGTTAATAAATCTGAAATTTTCAAAAATTTCTCAATAATACAAGGAGTATAAGTATGTGTATGTACACAAAGCAGGTTAATATCACGTCATTAGAGAATTAAAAAGAAAATCTGACGTCATATTGGAAGTTTAAAGAATTTTTCAGTTGTTTGAGAATAATGCAAAGCGAGTATCAATATGAGTAATAGAGAATAGTAAATATATGAGTTTGAGAAACATATTGAATCATGATAAAAATCCGATTATGGAAATATTCGCATATTTTAACATTTTGAAAGTGTACAGCATGTTTAATTTTGAAAATTATTTTTTATATCGCATTTAGTCCGCGTGACAGATATTATTATGACAGAATATAATAGCCGGCTTCGCCCGCTATAGGGCTGGTTTGGGAAAAAAAAAAAAAACGAAAAAATAGACCGGTAAATTTTTACTTTCTAAAAAACAAAAAACATGAGTTTATTTTATTTTATTTATTTATTTATTTATTTATTTATTTTTTTTTTGCTAAATGAAATTTATTTGGATTTTGGTAAGGATAAAGTGTTTTGAAAGGAATATTAAACGAAATCCTTTGAGCGATCTTCGATCACACTTACCCACTTGTTATGGTTTCGTTCATCTCACGAAACCCTATTACTCCCGCTCCGTTGTCTGTCCGTCACAGAGATATTCTCAGAAACTATGTAATTTACAGAGTTGAAACTTTCTGCATATAGCTGAATAACAGCTATAAAGAGCTCAAAATATTAAAATTTGAAAAATTCGTATTATTTTAATAAATAGAGATAAAAAACCGAAATTCTAATAGTATTTTCCTATTAAATTTAAACATTTTTCGTTATAGCAGATGCCAAAAATTAAAAATCCACGATGAAATTCTTTCTAAAATAATTAATTTTCTATCAGACGATTTCCACGGGAAAAATGAAAATGAAATAAAAAGTTTCACCAATTGAAAAAAAGATTAATATGAAATAAAAATGATTGACGTCATAGTGGTAATAAGATGGAAATTTTCAAAGATTTCTCAATAATACAAGGAGTATGAGTATGTGTATGTACTACACAAAGCAGATTAATATCCGCCATTAGAGATTTAAAAAGAAAATCTGACGTCATATTGGAAGTTTAACGAATTTTTCAGATGTTTGAGAATAATACAAAACGAGTATCAATATGAGTAATAGAGAATGGTAAATATTTGAGTTTGAAAAACATATTGAATCATGATAAAAATCCGATTATGGAAATATTTACATATTTTAACATTTTGAAGGTGTACAACATGTTTAATTTTGAAATTAATTTTTTATATCGCATTTAGTCCGCGCGACAGATATTATTATGACAGAATGTAATAGCCGGCTTCGCCCGCTATCGGGCTGGTTTGGATACTCGAAAAAACGAAAAAATAGACCGGTAAATTTTTACTTTATAAAAAACAAAAAACATGAGGTTTTTTTTTTAAAATTTATTTATTTATTTATTTATTTATTTTTTGCTAAATGAAATTTATTTGGATTTATTAAAGAAAGGATAAAGTGTTTTGAAAGGAATATTAAACGAAACCCTTTGAGCGATCTCCGATCACACTTACCCACTTGTTGGAAGTTAATTTCAATGTTTGTATACTGTTTATATGAGTATGGGGAGAATCCATGAAATGGTAAGTTCAATTGATAAAAGCAATAAATTAACACTTTGCAGGCGAAAGACTATGAATACAGCCCTGAATTAGAACAAACGCTGAAAGCCGGAAACTGTAATCTCAATTGCGTGATCAACAGCAATAAAATTGTGTGATTTTACAGGAAGTTTGTTTTATTTTATTGTATTTTTTTTTATATAATATTACCTATTTTGAAAATGGATTTGAGCGATTTCCATAGTGACGAATGCGAAATAATTGCTGATAAGCAGTGTTACCAAATCTGGCGGAATTTGTATTCAGAAATTCCGAATTGATACCAGAAAATTTTGAATAATATTTTTAAAATTTAATTCACGGAATGTCTATCATTATACGAACCAAAAATAACTCTTCAAACTTTCTGGTGATAATTTGGAAATGGATTTGCCCGCTAATACTTTGAAAAACACTGGAAAAGTCGAGCGCCTGCAAATTGTTAAGAAAATTATTTAAAACAACTTTCATGTCCTTTATTTAATATTTTGGCATGCCAGCATTTTATGTGAATTCAGACTTAGAAATTACAACATCCTCATCTGTAAAGTTCATTTTTAGAGTTAAAATATGGATGCGTGACGCTTAAAACAGATGATAATTTTTTTCGCTCGGATTTCTAATTATTGTCAGACTGAAAGGAATAGCGTTTTTTTCCGAAATCGAGATATGCCAGGCTATTTCCGTAATTGTGTGTAAAAAATCCGGTTGACCTTCTCTTAGATTTATTAATGTTTATGAGGTTCACCAGAGGCTATGAAGATACAGAATTAAGATTCCAGACATACACATATTACAATTCATATAGGAAAAACCGGTTGCTCTCATGTGAAATCAATTAATATTAAAGAGTGATAGAAGATAAGTCTGTTTTATTGCCGTTTTCGTAATTAAAGCTTACCTTAAAATGTAAATAAAGATGGATTTTACACACGTGAGAAAGCGACGATGCGTAATTTGTTTAAGGCTGAAGTAATTACGATATCTTTCTAAAAGAATTAATTTCTCTTAGAAATATTTTATAAATCTGGAATATGAAATAAAAAAAAGTGTCAATGATACTACTAAGTATAGTTGTGTTTACGAAAATTGAGGCAACCTTTTAATAATACAGCCTTTTACGTATTTTTATGTTTGAAGCAATAGACATTATGTCTCTGAAAAAGAAAAGTTCATTTATTATTCTAAAAAAATAATAATAAATATAATTCTGAATGTAATTAATATAATTAATTCACGAAAATATTATATAAATCTGGAATATTGAAAAAATAAAAGAAAAGTGTTTCATTCATATATGACTACCATGCGGTTCTATTTGTGGAAATTCAGACAGTTTAATTTAAATACCCATTTTAAAACATTTTAAATAAGATTTGATGCATCGAGAGGAATTTTACAGATATTGTACAAAAATATTTAATAATAATGCAGCGTATTTTGAATATTAAAACCGATTCCGATTACTATTGCTCACTTCAAGAAGAAATTATTGAATTCGCGAATTTTTTTCACTTCCATTTTTGGCGGATTATCTGCTTTGGGATGTCCTGAAAACAGGTGTTCGGGAGATCCTGATTATTTTTGTACTAATGTTCGTGTATGTGTGTTGCACAAATTTTATGGGCAGGTCGGAAACGAATGCACAAAATTCCATGAAAATGGACCTTATTTGCACCTTGGCATAGATTGATGCTTGTTAGTTTTGAGGCATATTGTTTAGCAGACATTGCTGCTATACCGTGTTTTTATATGCGTGATAGCTGTATCTCTACATCTATTGGATGTAATTTCATTACCCCTTTCCGGCATGGTGGGTCATTTTCTGTCTCACATAATTTTAATCCCTAAATGCCACAACGGCACCAGAATTTTGAAATAAATTTTTGACTTTTATAATGTCCGTGAAGAAAAGCCTTTACTTATTTTTAAATAAATTTGTTCATAAATCCTGGTGTCACTCAATCATTTCATTATTTTAGTAACGTAATTACTTTGTGCCTGAAAGGGTTAAACTGTTCTGTTTATTCTAAAAAGCTATTATCATTCAATTTTCTTTTTGATCAGGGGCATGCTACGTTTATTGCAATGAACATTATAATTCCATGTGAGTTTCTATTGAGTAGAAATGCGCCAACTTTTTTTTTGAGGTTATTAAACTAAATATATATGTTTGTCTAACTTTGGTTTTGTCTAACAAACAGGAGGCGCTGTTGGGTTATGTTCTTTTTTATTCTAAAAGTGCTCACGCCAACTTCATGTTAAATTCAGAGAAATGCACAATATTTCATATTCCTAATTGTTAACATTTGTCAGAGCTTGCTAAACTCTTTCAGAGAGAAGTTGCTGTAATGTTGAATTTGCACCAGAAATTTTGAAAAAATTCATTTGAAAATAATAAAATCTAATTTTACAAGTTTTTTTCGCATAAGTTCTAAAAGTAAAATTTTATCAAAAAATTCTGGTACTAATTTAAAATAAAATGAAATAGTATAAATAATATACCACCACCTTTACAAGGAGTTAAACTAGAATACTAAAATTATACATTAGAATGCAGCAAAGTGTTTAAACGTGCTAAAATGAACGTAACTATTTTTGATGTGAAGGAATGCAGTTATTAGCAATAATTACGTTCATAGCACGTTTAAACACATTGCTTCATCCTAAAGTCTGTCAGTGACGTGAAGGAATGCAGTTACTTAACTCTCTATTTTTAATATTTACTATGAGCGCAGCTTTGCAACACTTTTATTTTTACATACATTGTACATTTTGATGTATTTTATAATATTATGTAAAGAAGAAAGTGTTGCACGATTGCGCTCATATAAATAATTGAGGTAAAAGTAGGAGAAATTGCGTATTTTTCATCATAAAAACTACGAATAATACGAACTTTGAGCTTGTGTAAGTCATATAAATCCGAACAAAATGCAAAAACTATTGTTGAAATCCTACAAGATAAACCTTCTAATATTAAAAAGGGAAATAATTAAGTCAGTATAAAAAATTGAATTTTAGTCTTATTTCATGGGGCAAAAACACGTGTTATGGACCCTGATCCTTTTCGGTTTATTATGTACACGAACAAATGCCTTGACTTATTTCCAAATACATTTGATCGAAAATTCTTGTGCCATTGTGACACTTGAGATTAAACATAGTATGTCACCGTATAAGTGTCAGTAGAGTGCAAAAGGTTAATAGAAAATTTCATGGTAAGTTGCTACAATATTTCCGCAAAAAATTACCTGCGAAGGTGGTTTCGGCAAAATTTGCAAGAAAAATCTAAAAATAAACTTTTTCTAAAAAAATACCGGTATGAGGACGATTTGGGAGGCCTGAAAATGGCATCATTACATCTTCCACGTATCATAATAGCTTAAACTGGATAAGAACCTCGTTTTTCTGAAAAAACTTCCAGAACCTTAGGATAAAAAAATTTTCATTTTTTTTTAAAATAAAAAGCTAACATTTAATGGGAAGGGAAATATATATTCTATAAGTCTTACCACAGCCGAAATAGAAATCCAAGAATCAAATTCGACCGTGTACTTGCACATAATTGCGGAATAATTTCGATCATGTTTTCTCTCACAAAAAAACTAACATTTGAGACCATTATTGCTTAACTTTTATGGCTTTATTTTATTCTTGCTATTCACTAAAATGCCGAAATAAACTCAGCAGTAAAATTTTACGAGCTTTTGAAATGTCATGCTCTGTTGAAACATCATAGAAAATAATTCTTCCTTCTGTCAAAGTACATTCGTTTTCGAAAAATGAACGTTGGTCTAACTCTACGGAGAATCATTGTTCTAAAACAATTCCTTTTTATCACGAATGACTTCACGTGCCTTTTATTGTTTTTATATCAAATATTTACTTTTCTAATTATGTATTTTTTCCATTTTTGTTCATTGACCTTTTGCATCTGTTATAAAGATTGCTGCAATCACTCTACACCTGCAAATTTAAAAGTTGTAGTTATTGGCTAGTTAGATACAACCTACCGTAGTTATTGGAATACAGAATGCCTTGTTCTAAAACAATAGCAGCAACAAACCAAGTATACATTTTTACCAGCATAATTTTGAAAGACATGATAACTTTTTGCGTAAAACTTTGAATTGGAATTAATTAAATTTGCAAATAGTGATCACCGTGGTTCTACAGACTTTTCAAACATGTTATAAGCAAAGTAATTTATAAAAAAATTAAAACGCGTAATAAGTTCAGGAAAATTTTAAATGTACATTTTGAATTTTTGATCTTTTTCAAAACTATACACTTTTATGTATTCCATCAAATTTTGGTATTATAAAACGTGGTACACTGTTTTTGATACCGCTAAATAATTAAATATAAAGTTAACTTATAAATCTTGCTTAAGTTATGATAATATATAGAAAACACTATCTAGTATCTGTTAAATTGTGATAAAAGGAAAAAAAAATATTATTTAAAAATTCCTTCTTAAATATACAATTCTAAATATTCCTTACAATTTAACATTTTTATGGAACTGTGTTGCTAATGCATAAATTTGAAATATTTGTTAAAATACTAGAAACATAATTGTTTTACGAGAATCAAAATTAACCCTTTAATTCCCACGGTAGAATGCGCTCTAGAAATTTCGTAATTAAGAAAATCCGAATTTATACCAGAAAATGTCAATAATAAATTCAGCTTGATTTAATGACAGAATTTTTGTTATTAAATGAAGTAAATATTGTTATTTTAAATTTCTGAAGTGAATACGGAATATCTGAATAAAAAAATCTACTTAATTGGAAACAGTGGTGGTATCATATATGATACCATGGCCATTAAAGGGTTAAATATCGTTTTCTGTCATTTTGTATGTTTCTCAGGTAAGAAGTATACAATTTGTTTCAATATTTTAATTTTTTACACCCTCTTTACAAAACAATTGCCACTTAATTTTTTACTTGCCACAAAAAATCCAACTCTTTAACAAATCTTATGGCGCAAATCGCCCTCCGGTAGGACAATTTGTTTATATTTTAAAAATGAATTTTGGAAGTGTGAATGACTTATGGGACATCCTGTATATCCATGTTTTGAAGCAGTGTGTAATCTGAATATTTGCGATAGTAATTTTTACAGACGTGAAAAAATGCTGGCAAGACTAGCCTATTGTTGTTATAACTAGACAATAATGGACTAACTATTATCGTCTCTAGAAACGAGATAATAATAGTTAGTCTATTATTGTCTGGAATAGATTAACTATTTCGAGTCAATAATGAGTTTCCAACAGTTTTCGAGACTAACTATTGCCCATCTCCAAAATATTCGAGACGGGACAATAGTTACATCTCGAGTAGTTTCGAGCGGAACTGTTTCTTTACATTTGAAATTTGTGTAAATTCTGGTTAGGTTCTCGAACAGTGAGATGTTGACAAAGCGGCCGATTTATTTTTTGTTTTTTATTATTGAATGCAAAGCGCATATAAATGAGGAACAGTGAACGCAATGTAAACGAAATTCCTGCATTTTGACATTCTTGTAAAGCAAGGTTGCTGAATCCATTGATTTTTTATTTATTTTTCCTTTATTTATTGCTAATTTATTTGTTTGCTTCTTTTTGTTGGCGAGAAGCACGTTCACATGCGGGATTCAGAAACAACGAGTAAACTTAATGATCCTGAAGTCATATGATATCTATATCTATATCTATATCTATCTATCTATCTATTATATGTGTGTATCTATAAATAAGAATGAAAACCCCCTCCTTCTTTCGAATCTCAATTCATCCAAAAATTCATAAATAAAGTTATGTGTATGGTTTTTTGTTACACTTTTATTAAAATATTATCAAATTGTCATTGACTTATGTAATTTACCGTATCGTAATGTGCTTTTATATTTTACTGTCTCTAACTATAATAAAGAAGCAAGTTTGTATATCTGTTTGTCGGCTCTGTTCTGAAGAGACCTCCTCTGCACGCAGAGCTACGAAAGGGAACGGTGGGGTGGTGGGGGGGAGGTTGTATGTAGTTTTGCACCTCGAAGTCCGATTTTGGAATTTTTGAATAGATTTTTTAATTTAATTTTTATGCGATTTTTAGTATTTTTCACGTTTTGCTCCGATTTTTTCACATTATAGTAACAGGAATCCGGTTCCAATCTTTTAGCTTAATATAGCAAATGTTGTCCTCTTTTCAATAAAGTTTATCCGGAATTCGTACAGCGATTTTTTTCCTTTGACACTAAGAAATTTTGCCCAGAATGTTTAATTGGTTCGTTGGTTGCTTCAATTTCGGCCTGTTATGCTCAGAATCGTCATTTTTCTCTCTTTTTAGCTTGAAGAGAGTTGATAATTCCTTACAAATAAAAAAAAAATCATGATTTTAAAAGGGAAGGACGGATTATTAGTTATCCCGATTTGGATTTTTTGATTAGATTTTTTAAAATTTCATTTTTTATGCGTTTTTAACGTTTTTTCATATTTTGCAGCGTTTTTGTTTCAAATGACGTAACAGATCGGCTATTGGAAGTCAAACACAGTTGGAGGGCAATTCTGATTAGTAGATGAGACGATTGTAGCCACAGCTGGAAGTCAACCAGGCAATTTTGATTGGCAGATGAAAAAGTCATCAGCTGATAATGGCCTGAAATATTCTCATTTTCACTCATCTTCTAGTATTAAGAAAACTACTGGAGGTATCGATTCAAACTCACAGTATATGCGTAGTTTATTTTTTGGATTCCAATAATGCAAATTTTGTGAAAATCGGACAATAACTTTTTAAAAATTTTGGTAAAAAACTGACCCACTTTGAATAAAATGGGACATCCAGACATTTGAGGGGGTGGTATTGAATTTACATCCGCTTAGGGGTCCATCTTTCTATTTAATTTCCGAAAGACAAAGAGTTACCAGAGCAACGGTTTCGTGCAGCGATTTTTAGAGTAATTTCACATTTCGTATTATTTTTTGACGGGATCGGGCAACGCCGCGGGCGGATCAGCTAATATTATAATATAAAGTGTATCGTTTCAAAAAAGCTGAAAGTACAAGGAGAAATATGAGAGATGAGAACCATTTAATCTTATTTTCATTATTTCTTATAATAAAACCTAATTCGTATCTCGAATATTTCTTTGGAACAAAGAAATATTCACTTTTACTTAATATCCAAATATATTAGCTTATGAAAGTTGACATAATAAGAATGAAGTGTCTCTGATTCTATATTTGATACAACCCCTTATCTTTTTGCTTCCTTTTGGGAACAGCGAATTTCGAGCTTATTCTATCGACGATTACTATCAGAATTTTCTAGGTATGTTTTTGAGACTTTCATAAAAGTTGGTCTATACATTTAGCTAATATATTATGCACAGTATATTTTGATTGAATTCGCGCATGCGCAGTGAAACAATATTTAGTAAACCTACTAATTTTTCATACAATTTTTATTATTTTTTAATTCTGATTGCAGGGTATTGTGTACAATTTTGTTTGTCATATTTTCTGAAAATAACTTGTTTTTATATTAAAAACTCTGCAAATTATAAGCAAAAAACTTGACAAAATTTGGGACTGTTTTTATAAAAACCTGAATTTCTCTTCGAGTATACATGCTATCTTCATAAAAATGAACCCAAATTATTACAATAATCTGCTTAATCATAATCTACAGTTTGAATGCTTTTGCAATATTAGTTTTTACAGGGTTATCCAAAATACATTCGTTTTTCTTCAATTTGTTGACGGCCCCTTATGGAGTTTCGGGAAAAAATCTTCGCGGAAATATATGACGTCTATCATGCTGTTTACACTCCTGAAGTTTCAGGATAATTCCTCATGTAGCTTTTCAGATATTTAACAAAACGTCTAAAATCGCAAGTGACCAGTCATAATTGGAAATATAGTGTATTTAAGTAATAGAGCTTTTTGAGCGAGTACTGAAGTAAAACGTCTGGTTTTCGAGTACCTGGAGATTATTACAGAATTACTGTCGGTATAACGTCAAAATCCCAAAGTGCTCTAGGACTTACGATTTTTATAGTGTCAGATCAAAGGTTTTTGGAGTACCAGCAAGAGAGTTTATTAGAGTGGGAGAAAGATGTTATAAGCTGGTCAGCTCTCTTATGGAGGCAAAATCTAAGAGTTCTTGGGAACTTTATAACCTTTATTTTATGAGTGAAAGAAGTAAAAAAAAAGAATTCAATCCTTCACAGTGTGTTTAAGAACCGAGGTGTCACTGTAGCTTAACTTTCTTTGAAAACCATATAAATATTTACTTTTATATAAACTTTGAAATTTTAGACTGAATTCCTATATATTTTTTCAATTGATTTATTATGCAGCCTTTACGATATATATAAATTTCGTTCTATCTTGAAAAAACGAATTAAATTTTAGTTAAAATGTGTTTGGGGCCGTATCAGTATTGAGAAATGCATTTTGGTGATATTATAGCTATAATTATAAAATGTTTAATTAATAATTAGTATTTCAGAAGTATGTTTATCCAAACTAGGCAAGGGAATTTTATTTTGTCTTTTACAACTTATCATAATAAAAGAAAAAAAGTAATAAAATAAAATATCGCTCGAATTAATATCGAAATAACTGACTTTTCTTTTTAACATTGATTGGTTCTTTTTTTGGTGAGTTATAACTGACTAATCGTTCAAAATTAACGGGCATTTATTTTTCTATGGTTTTTGGCATTCTTAATTTAAATATGTAAAAAAAATGTTGTGTTGCTATTGAACTTCTAAAATTGGATTTGATTTTAACATGTATATGATCTGTGATGGCAAAATAAATATAATACAACTTTAAAATAATTTCTACGAATTAAAAAAAATATATATTTTTTCATTTCGTACCTTAATTAGTACTAAAGTTGTAGCCAGCGTTCAATTTTTTTTATTACATTCATTTTATTATATTATAAATCTAATTAAAAATACGAGGAATTTAAAGTACATTAAGGTTACTCGTTACCCTTTGAACTATACTGATTTATTTGAGTATTTTATAATAATACTTTTTGACACATTATTAAATGGTTTTAGTAGAAAAAAAACTGATTTAATCAAGTAAAAACACAATTCTTATGGTAAAATAAAAATTAAAACTTGCTCCTACAAAATTTAGAACTATTTGCAACATTTTTTTTTCATACTTTTATACAAAGTGTGCTATATAACGGTAAGAACCAGATTTCCAAAAAGTTTAATTAGTTTAAGAAAAAATAAATAAAATGTCCTGACATACGTAAAATTACAGTAAAAATGACCATTTGCTTAACATTTTTATAAATAATAATAATAATAAACTATTTATACTACTGAAAATTTTATCCTTAATTTTATGAGATGCACCTTAAAGATTATCTATAAATAAAATGCAGTCAATTGAAAAGTATATGATAAAGTTTGAGCATTTCTATTATACTGCTATATTGGAAAAAAAACCGAACTGAGAAAAATGAATTTAAATATTGCAACTCTGAATCCTTTAAAGGGAATTGGATGCAGTAAAAAGCTATTTTCACATATTTTTAATTATCGGAACTTTACGAAATTTTGTCAGAATGTACTATGGATGTCTACATTCATTTTAAAGAAAAAAATTGATATTTTCGTCATTTTTTGCCCAAAAATTAATGTTATCATATCCACTTAAAGAATGAACAATCTCAAACTAGAAAAGCTAGACTATCTGTTAGCCATTGAACTCGCTGAAAAACTATTGAACCATAATGGTTCTACTTGTCTATATGATTTAAACTTTTGTGACTCAACAACTCCGATTGTTAAAATATTTACTTAGATGTTACAATACATCATTTTAAGCATCTAAAAAATGATTAAAAAAAATAAAACATAAAAAAAAAAAATATTGAGTTAAAGGTACTTTTTTCACATCTGCAATAAACATAGAATTGCATACTTCTCATAAATGCTGTCAATTTTCTAATACAAAAATGTAAGTATACGAATTTACTTTTGTAAAAAATCTATTTTAGAACGTCTCCAGCCTTTTTAATTTGACAAAATTTACGAAGTTTGTTTTAGCAATAACGATGTGAAACCGCTCAAATGTTAAATATAACTTTGGCATGAAAAACTAACTCAGTATCGCCGTCTGTTGAGAACTTATATGAACAATTTATATTGACTGATGTATTGGGAGATAGCGGCAATAAATGAGATCGTCTTCTAAAGCCCACTGCATAAGAAACATTGACTTTTGGGTATGTTGCAGATATGCAACGTGGTGATACAAAGGGTTAAAACACAAAATCTGAATAGGTTTCAAAATTGTCAATATTAATATCCCTATTAATTTCAGTGTAGCATACTTTTATCTATTGTACATCTCGCAGTATTTAAAATATAGGTGCAGGTTCCCAACATTTGGAAGGAGACACTGGCTCCTAAACCCAAAAAACCAGTGGCCACAATTGTAAAACAAACGCATAAAAACAATAGTGTTTATATAAGGTAAAAAACTAAAAAAAAATAATAATAATGAATTCAATGTGTAATTTATTTAATATAAACATGTGTACAACAAAATTTGAATATTAATTAAATCTTAAATGCTGTACAGTCAGAAGATAAAGTTGGGCAAGATACGGTTTAAAAAAAATATGTAGGGGAAGACGGGGTACAATGAAACAAAATTCATTATTTTTTTTTCCTATCCACAATTTTGCATGCACAAAAATATAATTAATGCATACTTTTAATCTTGTATTTTCCCCCATCTATATAAATTTTTATTAGGTTCTGAACAATATTTTTATGCTTGAAAAATAACAAAACGTAAATGTCTTACAGTGTTTCAGTGTACCCTGTATGCCGGGGTACAATGAAACACATAATGGGGTACAATGAAACACTCCAAATGATGCAAGCAATTTTCACCCAATAATAGTTTATTTTATGAACAATGAGATGAATACAAAAACAAAACTTCTACTATATATATAAAACACAAACGGAAATTTCGTTCCTTTCCTTTATAACTCAATTTCCCTGAATGGATTTTGATGGAACTTGCACTGTTCGATAGATATGTTTTCAGGGAAGGTTTTAGTATATAACACAACGTTCTACGTAGATTAGTTATAGAATTATGATGGAAAGTTCTGTTATTTTGGACGATAAGGTTACCATAGGTCATTTTTTTGGCGAGCGTTATCGTTGGCGAAAGAATTGAAACGGCTATATCAGAAAATAATTCAAACACATAGAAAACTAAAAGAAAAATTCTCTTATTAATTTTATTTAAAATACCCCCCCCCCCCTCCCACAAAAAAAAAAGGAAAAGATAAAAACTGTTTTAATGAGGGATAATATTATAAAGCGAAAATATTTAACTTAAACACAAAGGAATGTTTGTAATACTTAAAAATATTCAATATTTGGCGATTTATCGTTTACGTCAGGTTAACAAAATCTGATAATTTGATTAGATGTTATATGAGTGACAATTTTTTTTGTTTTTCATTTCTTTGTCTTTCTGTTATTTTTTTTTTAATTTTGATATATAACTCCCCTATCATGTGACTTACAGGAGGAACTATATGTATGTAATTGTAAAAGTGACTGCATTTAGGACTTACATGTTATTTGTTTATTTACGATTTTGATTTTACCTTTGGCACCAAAAAATGTGATTTTAAGCCAAAAATGCATAAGCGTGACATCAGCTTGAGCTTTATTAGCAATAATAGTGTTTTTTCGGGTATGCAAGATCCTTTTTGAGTAAATTTTTATATTCAAATACAAATTTTATAAATAGCAGTTATTGTTATAAATATGCGATCAAGTATTTAAATTTTAGTGAATGTCTGCCACTCAAACACATATTGTAAAATAGTTAAATTTTAGACATTTAAAAATTTACTACGGAAACATGCCGGTTTGTTTTCACCAAATATATGATTTTTATAGCCTCGAATTCAGTTCAGCGAATATTGTCTATTCTTTAATTTTTTTTAATATATCGCCAATTTCACTTATAGAAATATTCACTACGTCAAAAGATAGGAACTAAAGAATATTCTTAAGGAGGTGTGTGCAATTATGCGTTATTACTATCACAAAAGGCAACATTTTGTAATAAAAATTACGTGCTGAAATAATTTTCGATGCACTTTTTGATTCGTCATTGTTTTTAAAAGATATTGGACTAATCGTCCGTATTCCGGTCACCTGCCTGTTGACATTTTTACTATATTCTTGGAAGTTTCGTTTATGTTTCAAAGTTACTCTGGACGACGACTCAGATTATGGAAGATTAGACGACTTTTGAAATTAGCGATTGCTAAATTTATGGGTTTTTTTAAATTATGAAGCAAAGTTTTACCAAAAAAGCAATGCTTCCAATCAATGTACGGAAAAACTTTGTGATGTCAATGGTGGCGAATGGAATAAATAATATTTGTCGATTTATCATTTCAGCCTGGATAAAAAAAACAAGTAGCTGAAATTCTGATTAGGTAATTTTTCGATCATTATAAAGCATTTTCGACTTACACACATCCCTAGCAGCTAAACATAGTGGCAAATGAATTTATTTCTGCGTGTTATTATGCTTTATAGTGAAATGCAAAGAAAATATTCGGTTTAAGTATTCACCAAAAGGATTATTACTAAACATTTTGCATAACTAACTTTATCATTCTCAGTTTTGCATAAGTTATGGAATTTTGCTAATGAAAGATCTCTAACTGAATTAACAGTAATTTGACATATTTTAATGGAACATAGTTTGGCGTGTCAATAACTTCGTTTTGTAAGTAAATCTGGTACATTAGTAACCATATCGTTTCAAGCACTTCTAATGTTTGACGTCAAACTTGGATATCGACAAGATTATGGAAGATTAGGAAGATTTTATTGGATGCAAACTAGAGGTTTATTCTTCTACCAGATTTAATCATCGGGGTTTTTATCAGTTTAACGGTTATATGAATGCAACTGGTCTAAAAAATGGAAAGACAGTAAAAATGGCGTCATTTTAATTTATTCAAACTATTCAGCTTTAAAAATGCACTTTTGTATGTTTCACCAGTTTTTTTAAATAGGAAAGTTAAACACTGTTCTTTATGTGTAAACAATTTATTACGTTTTAGACTGTATTTACTCTGCTAGAATCGAAAGATGAAAAACCGTAGTAGACTTGCCTGAAGAGGACGTATATTACGAAATATAACGTAACATAGAGTGAGATACCAGACCCTCATACGTTACCAGAACCTCACATAGATACAAATAAGAGGAACGGAGTTCAAGAACTTACAGACGAAAATGAATCATCCGAACATTATTTAAGTTCAATGGTCAATCTATGCAATCATTGCAATGCTCTCTTTTTAGCAGTATATTGACTAGAGAACATTTTAGTTCCTGTTGCCATAATGGTCTTACGGTTATAATGGCCTCATTTCCAAACCAAACTCTACTACAAATGATCAACTAAATGAGTTGCTTCTTATTAGCCCAAATTTTGTCCAATGTATGATATAATATAACGCAATGTCGTTCGCATCGTTTACAGCAATATTGAAGGAAAAACCAAGTGAACGTTCCTATTGCTTTAAAATACATGTTCAAATCCATTGATATAATTCGTTTGAAAATTTTGACCAGGGTAGCATCCGTAGGTGAAGATCCATATTCTTTTAAAATAAAAAGCCATTTCGTATGATTTAAGGTACATTTAGAAAAATGGCCCAGCGCAGCGGGCGTAGCAGGTTAGTAATTAATAAAATACAAAAAAGAAATTTGATTAAAATAAAAAATAGGAACTTTTTTAAAAGACAAAAAAGGAACTTGATATAGATATTATAGTCCTAGATGAAAATAAAGAAAATTCTATTAGTTTAAAAAACAGCTTTCATTTTATATTAAATTGACTCAGGTCAGTTTCAAAAATTAGCATTTCTGGTTCTCTTTCAGTTGCTCCTGAAGGGATAGGGGGTGAAAGTTTCAGCACAATCTGAGTTTTTTCAAAAATGTTAGTTTCTGCAGAATGCTCAAATTTAAAGTAAGGGTTGAAGTATTTATATTTACTTCATTTAAATTTATGATTTCTCCAAAAAAATATATTTCCTTATGTTTCATCCCCCCCCCCCTGATTAACACATAATCATTTATACAGATATTGCTTGTGTCACACATGTTGCGCGGATATCTCTCTCTTAGCACTTTGATGATCCGCTTGAGCTGGAAAATAATCTGGATCATCGTTAGTTTCAGAATGTAGCAAGCAGAATTTGCTTTGAAAACAATCCTTTCTTAGCTCTTTTTACTTTTTAATTGCCTAACAAGAGCATTTTTTACTGGTGTGATTAGAAAACCTCCCCTTTTTTTCTGTTTTACTATTTTTATTTCCTTTCTGGGACCAGCCTTGGGGTAAGGTTTTATCTCTTGAAGAGAAATGCATTTCATCACAAGATTAGAGTTTGTGCATGGTGTGCGAACAGTTGCTGAACAACCTGAAATGATCTACTTAACTTATAGCAAGGTCCACCGCTTCCGATTCTTGGGTTTTGTCAGTCTGGTCTTCAGCTTCATTAGTCTGCTCTGCAGCTTCATTAGTCAGCTCTTCAGTTTCATTAATCTGACTATGGAAATAATTTTCAGAAAGACAAGGCCTATCTGACACATACAAACACAAATAATCTTCTTCACAAAAAATCTTTCTATTGAAAGGCCATATTCCAACATGTTTCATTGTACCCCGTCTGCAAGTGTTTCATTGTACCCCGCACTGAGGTTACTAAGTAAAAAATTATTTACAAACTTCTAATATTTATTTTTTTTATTTTGCTTTTGGAGGTATGAAGACAACAACCCAAATATAACAATGTAATAAAAAAAAATAATTATTACTTATAACAACAACGAAAAATAAACAAAATTACTTTTAGTAAAGAAACTTACTTTCAACGGTGAAAAATCAATAATCTTTTATTGCTAATGTTGTAGAAGTGTGAATGTATCCAAATCACATCAGTAACTGAGATATACAGTTGTATAACATATATATAAATTGCAACATTCTGTGACAAATTTTACTGATTTTACAAGTAATGTTTCATTGTACCCCTTGTTTCATTGCACCCCGTCTTCCCCTATAAGCTAAGCATTCATAATATCGAGGAATATCAGAAAAACAATATTTCTTATTTTGATTTTGCCAGACAAAAGTACATATGAAAGAAAATCTGAATTTGTGAGAATATTTTGCACTATAAAAATCAAAACACACTTCAAACATTTGTTTATATATATATATATATATATATATATATATATATATATATATATATATATATATATATATATATGTATAGTATATATATATATATATATATATATATATATATATATATATATATATATATATATATATATTACAAAATTTAAATTTTTTCCGCAATTATTCTATAAAATTTGTCCATTCAATAATATTCGGTATATAACCCAGCTTATTAAAATAATTCTCATTCTTAAAATAGCCTTTTACTATCCATATGTAAAGCCAATTATTCCTAATCCACTTAATAATATTTATTCGAATGTAGTTATTCTAAAAATGGCGATAGCTTTTTTAATTTATTCTTTAAATAGAACATCTTTATTTTAATCCATTATTAAAATTCATTAGTATTATTCCCGTGTGGTCAAATTGCTATAACTTCTTTATTTAAATGCTAAAATATCGTATCTCTTAAAATATTCCGCTCAAAAAACCTTATTTCATAAAGTTATCCTATTATTAAATATCAAATGTCTATTAAAATATTTCCGAAAAACTTTAATTCTTTCTTTTTTTTTTCCCTTTTATAAAGATTCATTTTCTTTTCTTCTTATTATTTTTATTACGTATTAAATTCGAAGTTTAGCTACAGCCTCAAAAACAGATAAGCTCGTTTGTTGATATGACAGGCATCTGGTACGAGATTATGGAATATTCTGGATGGGCGTAGAAAGTTTTTGCATTTTACAACAAAATAAATCCACCGGAAATATTGATAAAGTTCCAAAAGAGACCTTTTGATTCGATAGAAGTGGGTCACGTGACGTATTCTGTATTATTACGCAAGCTAGTTTAAAAACACGATCATCCTGATTCGGAGAGGATTTTTTTTCGACGCTGGTGTTTGCTAAAAGAATCGGGACGGATTCTAGAAAATAATGGAACGTTGTATTTTTTTTCGTTTAGCGTTGGCTAATGAGCATTTTCCCTGAAGAGATGTCTTAAACTGGAAATAAAAGGTTCTTCGACAAAAATATGGACTGACATTTCTTGTTGTTGATGATATCACCCGGCCGCCTGATGCGAACTAAAAGGGAAACCAATAACATCGCTAACCCTATTTATCACGAGCACGACTGCCTTTTTCCCGGATTTGAACTTGGAAACACGACATATATATATATATATATATATATATATATATATATATATAAATCACAGTTTATGTAAAATAAAATTATCAGATTCAAACTGTTATTCGAATATCTTTAGTAGTTTGCTGTGTTAAACAGATCATTCTGAAATGTTATTAAAAGATAACAATAATGTTTGTTATGTGTT
The DNA here is from genome assembly GCA_963931845.1 of Maratus michaelseni. NCBI lineage: Eukaryota > Metazoa > Arthropoda > Arachnida > Araneae > Salticidae > Maratus > Maratus michaelseni. The sequence goes on along the minus strand of OZ007592.1, from coordinate 328,776,733 downwards.
TTGGTCTTAATCTTTAAAAAAATATATCAACATTTCACGATGCGGACTGGGAATACCAGAAATTGATTACTTTTAAATCACATGGCGACTTAAACACTGAAAGTTAGTGGCCACAGCAAAAAATTTAGTCGCCACGTGGCGACTGGCGACCGTGAATCTGCACCTATAATTTAAAGCCACTGTGTGCAGTATTTAAAGCCACTAAAAATCTGAATAACTCATTTCTGGTTTCTTTCTTTCTTTTTTTTTAACACTTTCGTACATAGTAGTTGAAAAGTGTGTATGAAATTCGGTTTGTCTAGCCTTCTGTCTGTCCATCTGTCGCGTAAATATACTCGGATTGACATGCAAGTCTGTCCATTTGTCGCGTAAATATACTCGGATTGACATGCAAGTCTGTCCATCTGTCGCGTAAATATACTCGGATTGACATGCAAGTCTGTCCATTTGTCGCGTAAATATACTCGGATTGACATGCAAGTCTGTCCATCTGTCGCGTAAATATACTCGGATTGACATGCAAGTCTGTCCATTTGTCGCGTAAATATACTCGGATTGACATATAATTGATACATGTTATTGAGATTTACTATGGCATGCTCGTATTGAAAATAAAGTGTGTAGTATTTGTAATTCGTTTATAGGGACAATCAAAAGATCCGTTTCATTATGGTATACGGGGAAAAATCGTTTGCGGTGTATTTTAATCATGTTACACTATTTCGAACATACTGAAATTGATATACATCACTTATGTGCAGTACAGGATGCTTACTATTGGACACTGTGTGCATAGCATTTATCGTTCATTTACAAGGACACACAAAAGAATTCGGTCACAGTGCTGTTTATGAGCGATAAATGTTGGACGTGCGGTTTCAATTCTGGTATGCGTTTTAAAATTTAACAAATTTTTTGCCTATTACCCGGTGTGCATAAATTCTATAGATCATAAACAGGGCTGCACAAAATAATTCGAGTACATTTCCGCTTATTGACGGATATTGCTGAAGGGGATTTTCAACTGTGTAATGTGTAACGTTTCCTAATTGAAAATTTTGGAATACTATGTAGTATATATACAGATCTATAAATCAAAAAGAGGGCTAATTCGTTTTTTTCGACTGTAGACGTTAATTCTTGAATTTGGGATATGGATTATGCGTTTACAAGTACACTGGAATTCAGTTTTCAATCCGCCTCGTTACGATAATTTTATTCCCGACACCGTTTAGAATCTATGAGTCGGTTTGGAGGAGAATCTAGCCTAGGTAATTTTTTTTCACAAAATCAGACCTGGAAGCTACTAGGTCATTAATTCGGTTTTTACACATAATTCCTTTCGTGTAAACAAACACTCAACGCTACGCTTGCTGGAATTGCTTGTATATTTCAATCACGTGTTAGAGTTTTAGTGATTAATTTTAAGTGTTATTAATTTTTACCTTAATTTCATTATTTTTGTTAAGGCTACAACAAGAATAAAGAGAGTTCGTTGGTCATTTGATGAAATTAAAATATTGTTAAACTTCTGTAGAGATGAGAACATTCGGAATTAATTTGATGGCGCAATCCAAATTACTTTTCAAATTTCAGAATAATTGAACAGCTTTTATATTATTTTATCATTATTATTAATATTATTATTAAACAGTGAAGCATCCATCATGGAAAATTTCGAATGTGTGTGATTAGTTGAAATATGAAGCATGATAATAAAGAAAAGTTTGCGGTCAGTAATGGCCAAATTTTTTAGCTTTTAAGAAAATCTGAATAAATATTTTCGACCTATAGATTGTGACCATTCGAAATACAGAAGAAAAAATACAGAATACTGAATACTTTAGTAAAAATACAGAAATACTTTATATTGCTGTGTGTATAACACAGTAATATAAAGTATCAATCTGTATTTCTTTCACATTTCTTTTTTTTTATTTCTAATATTTTCAATCAGAATCTGAAAAAGTAATTTTTAACACTTTCCCACCTAGTTGAAAAGTTTTAGACTTCGGTTTATCCGTTCGTCCGTACTATAACTCTCGCAAATATACTCGGATTGCTCTGAAATTTTTATGACATGTTATTGACGTTTTCTATAGCATGATCCCTAATGAAAATTAAATGTGCAATATTATAGTTTATTTAGAGGGACAGTCAAAAGTATTCCGTGACATTATGGGAAAATTGCATTATGGGTCAATGGGAAAAAATCGTTTCAAGTGCAGTTTGAATGTTTTACGCCCTTTGAAACATTATGAGATTGGAATACAATTATGAAGCGCATTAAAACATGCTTTTTGTAAAATATGGGGTGCAAAGTATTTATTATTCATTTACAGGGTCACACAAAAGAATTCTGTTACACAATGTGCTACGGAAAAAAATCGTTTGAAATTTATAGGCATTAATGAGACGCACTATAAATTGCTCACTGAAAAGTATGGTGCGCATTGTGTTTATCGTTCATTTACAGAGACACACAAAAAAATTCGGTTACAGTCTTAGTGCTGTAATTACAATTTATATGTGATAAGTGCGTTTTCAACTTTGGTTTGCGTTTTTAAGTTTAACTAAATTTTTGTATAGTACGTGGTGTGTATAAATTCTGTTGTTCACATACAGGGCTACACAAAGGAATTCGAATATATTATTGACTGTGGGAGTGAATTAATTAAGGATATTTTTAATTGTGTTACGCATTTTCCTACTGAACTACATTTAGTAGACTAAAATAAGTTTGTGGAATATAAATAAATTCATGTACAGAGCTACGCAAAGAACAAGATACATTGTCGTTTATGGTTGATAATTGCTGGAAGGGAGTTTTAAGTTGCCTTATACGTTTTTTTACTGAATTAAATCTTAGCCTAATATTTGATGTGTATACAAGATATTAGGTTTTTTGATAATATAAGGGGCTATACAAAATATTTCGAGTGCATTTCTATCCATTGACAAAAAATGCTACATGGGAATTTCCTAACTGAACTAAATATTATCATGCTACCTACATTTATAGATCATATACAGGGCTGCACAAAATAATTCGACTACTTTTTTGACTATGGAAGGTAATTGATAAAATTGAATTTTGTAAATGTGTTATACGTTTCCTAAACTGTTTACTACATGTCTTCTTTCACATTATTTAACGGCGAAGTTTCGTTACAGTTTTCTTGATGTGTTGGAAGTGTTTCATAATCTAAACTTGACGAATGATTTTTCGATCTTGTTTTTTTAAAAAATCACTTTCAAATTAAAATAATAATAATATATATATTTTTTTGTGAAAATGAATAGTTTGCCACATTTCTACACTCATTTTAAAAATTTTATCAAGCACTCAGAGGGAAGGCTACGGATCATTTTCTTGTTCTGAACTTCCCGAACTTTCTGAATCAGATTAATTTTTTTCATGCAATCTATATAATTATATAAAGAGAGAACGCCTGACTGACTGATTGACTTATCAACGCAAAGCTGTAAAGACTAAAGTCAGGATCACGAAATTTGGAGAGTAGATTACTGTTATGACTTAGGCAAGCAATAAGAAATGATTTTTGAAAGCCCCCCCTCCCAAAAAAGGGTTAAAGGGGGGGGGGAATCGAAAGTTTTAGGTCATTAGTTTAGGTCATAGTATTAGGTCATTTCGCCAGCAGTTTTAGGTAGGAGAGTGGAATTCAGGAAAACAAATCTACTAAGAAAATGGTTAAACACGTATTTCAGCGATTTTATAAATTCACCCCCTAAGAGGGTTAAATGGGGTCGGGGGTTAGGTAAAAAAGAATGAATATTGCAACAATACAGTTACAAACATAAAGTCGCAACAATAGTTACAACAATGAAATTACAAGAATGAAATGCATAAAATACAGCTAAACCAATCTGCTAAAAACTAGTTAAATACGTATTTCAGCTATTTTAATGATTTCGTCGCCAACTTCGGCAATGAATACGATTAAGGAAGATTAGACGAATAAGACAACTATTGCTGATTTTTGATTAGATATGTTGTGTAAGTCATTTTTTTAGGGATACATTTTTCCAAGGATTCCAGCATTGTGAATCCGAGCGAAGCCGAAAGTTTGTTGTATAACGTTTTTCTAATCTAATGGTGATTTACGTTTGAAAATAAATTCCCAATTCGTTTTCAAAAACCTATAAAAATTATCTTAATTTAACGTGCGTTACATAGGCATCCTTACTTAAAACAAAAATAAATCAGCTGCAAAATGTGAAGTAAAAATCTGTACAAAAAAATCAAACTGTTTAGTTTAGGAAAAGAATAAAAATCCATATATATTCACCTCAAAACAGAAGAGGTTAATTAGGCGTAAAGAGACGTTCTATCCCTTAGAAAGGAAGAATAAGTTTCACTCCTGCTCTTAAACTGGTAGCACATGTTTTCGCGCCTAATGAAAATAGACCAAGTTCTTTCAAAACACGTCGTGTTTTTGTTTTCTTTTTCTTCTTTTTTGTAGCGACAAAGTCCTATTTCTTTATCTAACTACTTTTCAAAAAATCTACTTTTTAAAAACCAGCAGCTAACTTTTAGAAATGCATATCGTTCACAGCAATCCATTTTCACTTTTGATGCTCATACACCGCTTCTAAAAATCGCATACTTTCAATCTTTATATCATCAAATAGGGGAGAAAATGTACTTTTACAATGAATATGTTTGAAAATTGTAGCTCAATTTAGTGAATTTTTATGACTTTTAAATAAATTCAAAATACATGATTGAATAAAAAAAAAACTCTCTATATCTCAACAATGAACCTTTGATTACTACAATTATGCAAAATAGCTATTGGAAGAGTTGCTAGAATTCGCAATTGATTGCCCTCTTTTTCACATTAATATCCCGTAATTGGTTCGACTTCCAAGCATTGGCATCATGGCTTTTAAAGTGAATTTCAATGCCACTAAAGATGTTAAAAAACACTTACCTATGTGCCAAATACTTAGAATGTTTGTAATATTTATATGCCAAATCAAACTTTCTCAAATACTTTATATGGCTATTGATGCAATTACGGAATATTAACTATACAACATTTTGGCGCAAAACTGGAAACTGCCAACGGTTAGAGAAATTTCAATCTTTTTATATACGTGTATTCTTATAAAAATATTTATAGATTATAGTTTTACTTTTGATTCCTAACACAGTTTTTCTTTGTTATTGATATTAATGTTTCCCAAGTCATATTGGAAAATAACTTGATTAAAGGAATTAAAAATATCTTAAAATTCATGTCAGCAAAACATCGTAAACTTTTATTTTAAATTATCTAAATTTATAACATTTTTCTGATACAAAAAATCTTTTATTTTTATTTTTTCTTATTTGATAGTTATACAGTAACGGAAGAAAGTATTTGAACACCGCAAATTTTTCTTTTAATTTTTTAATAAATTGTATTTTTGAGTGTAAATTCTAGAAAAATAAATGTATTCCACTCACAAATTAGATTTTAATAAGAAATTGTGCAAATATTTAATAGAATCGCCCAAAATGTGCAAAATTTGCAAATTTATACGGGGAGAAAAGTATTTGAACATTTCTGCAAGGAAATATAATTCGTTTGTAAATAAATAAATAAATAAATAAATAAATAAATATATATATATAAATAATTAATTTTTTGGAAACAATATATTGCTGTGTATAATGAATTATAGTCTGTTTTGCACACGCTTTGATTCAAACCATCTCTTAATATAGGGAAAAGTAGAGTAAAACCGGATACCTAACAGTTTGCCTTTGTTGAAAAAAATCTAGAAGGGCGGAAAAATCGAAACAGCCCACAAAAGTGTTTGGGAACATCTGGTAAAACCATACCTGTTGTCATAAGAAAATTACTATGTACTTGTGAAAAGGCGTTTCGTAGGAACATCTGAAACCGGTCCGAATTTTGGTGGTAAGGTAAAACCGGTACATAGACCTTCTGAGAACCGGTACTAATCAGAAATTAAGTTTTTACACTTCCAGTATTAAAAAGCTTTATTGTAATAAATTTTGAATCAAACTTTAAAACATATATACATTTAGGTCAGAAGCATTTTTTCAGGTGTTTAAGCAATGTTTAATGTTACCATGTAATGGCTTTCTCAGCTTTTACTTCTCGTATCCGCTGCACTCCTCATGTGCCCACTCATTGCTGACTGAACATTGTATCCATCGTCCACCACCTGTTGAGTGAGAAACAATTCATTGCAGAATTCAATGCAAAACTATGGGTACCCGGTTTTGCCCCAGCAGACGTCCAAAAATCAAAATGGTCGTTCTCATGGATAGCTGGAACACTTCTACTTGACATTAAAATATCGTGTGAAAACTATAGAAAGTTTAATTACCTACTTATTAGGTTTACTTACCTATATCGATCTGTCAGGCTGGATTTATTGAAAAGCAGAAAATACGGCGAAAAATAAAAATTTTTGAGGTGAATTTCTTTTTAATAGCACTGAACGGACACCTCAAAAGCCGATGGTACCAATTAATAGTTAACATTTAGTTTGTCCATTAAAAAATTAAATAAAAACAAACAAACAAATAAACAAATAACTATATCTCTAACCGTGCGCAAATTTTGAAGGTTTCATTCGTGCAGATGTAATAATAGTGAGATACTTTATTAAGGACATTAAGAACCTACACCAGTGAGGCGACCACACTCGCAATGTAATTTTAAAATTTTTTAAATGGTCCTTTTTTTTTTTTTTTTTTTTTTTTTGTGCATAGGATAGCTGAGGTCGATATCTAACCGGGCCCTTTCTTACTTTTTCGATTCTGGTTTCAGAATTTTTTAATGAGGTCACTTTCTACTTCGGAACCGATTATTTCGAAAGTAAAAATACAATTATATATATATATATATATAAGCAACCACAATTCGAAAAGATAGTAGTTAGCCTATGAGTTTTGTCGTGTGATAGCGTAAACTCTTAATAACAAAGAAAATTTCGCTTTAACCGCTTTGAACCGGAAAAAATATAACGTGCTGTGTAATAGTTTGCGCAATTGTTCCTTCAAATAAAAATCAAATCTTTATTACTTTTTCTTTAAAAGGCATGACATTGATGTCGGTTTTTCTATTATTAGAAATTACACACGTTTGTGGTAACTTTATTGTAAGAAAAAAAAAATCTAATTGTGAAACTTGTAATCGACCTTCATTGGGGCTTAAAAATTAAGAATAGTCAGAAACAAAAATATTATTTTTATTTTTTCTCAATCTCAATATTTATACCTATTAAAAGAAGTAATTAAAAGAAACAAAGAAAGTGAAGACATTTTGTCTTGTGAATATTACGATTGACTTTCCTTAATTGCTGTCATTTCAAATGAACGACGCACTATCCAAATCATGCGAGAATAGAGTATTATTATCATGTTTTTAGATTTTATTTAGAGCACACTAATTGGTTAAGTTTTCAGTATTATGTTGTTATTCGGATATATCATGTTTAATTTTTATTAAGTCATTACTTGAATATGCAACATTGGGTTTTATGCCAAAGAGCAGTCAGTGTTTTTCGTTTTTGTAAGCTCTCAATTATAGAAAAGCAGTGAAATATTTATTTTTTAAAATTAAATTTACGAAAAATACAAAGGTTGTGAATTATCTCACTTTACTAAACAGCATATAACCATTAGAGTGAAAAAATGTCCAGACCGGGGTTCGATCCCGGATCCCTTGGTATAGCGCACCGAGTACTTTACCAATTAAGCTATCCAGACGACATCCAGTCTAGCATTCTCTCACTCTTATATGGCAAGGCTACAAACAAGCAGCACAAGATGGAAAGTCAATCAGGAGTACAACACCGTTGGCATGCATGAGACAAATTAAACCCAGTATCGGTGAATATTTATACACTAATTAATTTTTCAGCAGAGCTGAAAATACGCTGTAAATTAATGAAAAATACAAAGGTTGTGAATTATCACTTTATTAAATAGCGTACAACCATTAGTATTTCAGCTCTGCTGGAAAAAAATTAATTAGTGTATAAATATTCACCGATACTGGGTTTAATTTGTCTCATGCATGCCAACGGTGTTGTGCTCCTGATTGACTTTCCATCTTGTGCTGCTTGTTTCTAGCCTTGCCATATAAGAGTGAGAGAATGCTAGACTGGATGTCGTCTGGATAGCTTAATTGGTAAAGTACTTGGTGCGCTATACCAAGGAATCCGGGATCGAACCCCGGTCTGGACATTTTTTCTCTCTAATGGTTGTACTCTGTTTAGTAAAGTGATAATTCACAACCTTTGTATTTTTCATTAATTTACAGCGTATTTTCAGCTCTGCTGAAGAATTAATTAGTGTATTAAATCTACTCTTATCTCTTTTAATCAAGCCCATTTACATATATTAATATCTACCTACCGGTATATAAAAATAAATAACTAAATAAATGAATGAAAGCATAAATGATTAAATATATTACGCATCTAAAATATAGAAATACTAACAAAACCTGCGGCTTTGCTCGCGTAATTGTTGAAAAGTGCCAAGTGGTATTCGTGGGCCTACTTTCATTACAGGAAATTTTACTACTAGAAATAATTCAAAAATTACTAATTGAGCCACATTTTGAGTAACCTCCATTCTTATACTGCATTAGGCGAACATGAGACTTATATGAATGAGAAGAGCTAAAATTAATTCTAAATTAATGGTAATTTAAAATATATTCTGAAGGTTTTTCGCACATTTCCTTTTTTATTTGAAATTTAGAATTTTTTTTAGAAACAGTTCTAAGCGAGTATTTGCATCTTAAAAGTAAGCATCATACCGAATTCCAATCTTCTAGTTAAGCAAATTTCTGTAACAAGTATATCAAAGAAATTGCAATTTTAGAACTTTTTTGTTCCTGCACACATTAAAATTTCTAAATTTTTAAAACTATTCTGTGGATGAATTTGGGGTCTCTAACGTAACAGCCATGTAAAATTTTCAAGTTTCTAGCCCTAACAATTTCAGATAAATCATAGTTTAGAAGGTTTTTAGAACTTTTCCAGCTCATTTAAACTCTTTTAAATGTCGAGTTTTTTTAGAAACCGTTCTTAGCGAGAATAAACTATAATTTAGAGCGTTTCCCCCTCATTTAATACCTTTAAATTTCGAATTTTTAATAAACTGTTTACAAAGAGCGTCTGCATCTTAAAAGTTACCACTATACAAAATTTCAAATTTCTAACCCGAATAAATCCAACTAAATCATAATGTAGAATTTTTTTTAGAACGTTTTCCACTCATATAAGCCTTTTAAATTTCGATTTTTTTAGAAACCGTTCTTAGCAAGCACTGAAATTTTAAAAATGGTCACCATGTCAAATTTCAACTTTCTAGACCAGCAGCATCACTAAAATCTCAATTTTAGGAAGTTTTTTGCTTCGGCCCCTTTTTAAATTTCGATTTTTGTAAAAATTGTTCTGTGGGAGCATTTACTTGAAAAAAATAACAAGCATGTCAAATTTTTAATTTCTTACCCTACAAATTAAAAAAAAAAACAAAACAAGAAAGAAAAATCATGCTTCCAGCATAGATTATTAAACACTTTCCAACACATCCAGAAAACTGTAACTAAAATTCACCGTTAAATAAGGTAAAAGAAGATATAAACAGTTTAGAATACATATACCACATTGAAAAATACAGTTTTCGAAATTACATTCCATTGCAAAAGAAAAAAAAAAAGTCGAATTATTTTGTGCAGCCTTGTATATGATCTTTAGATTTGGATATATAATACATAGCAGGATAAAATTTAGTTCAGTTTGAAAATTCCCATTTAGCAATTTTTGCCAATCGATAGAAATGCACTCGAAATCTTTTCTACATCCCTGTATATTGTCTAAACACTTTTGTTCACATCACATATTAAGCTATGATTTAATTCAGGTAAAAAAACGCATAAGGCAACTTAAAACTCACTTCCAGCAATTACCAACCATGAACGACAATGTATTTTGTTCTTTGCGTAGCTCTATATTTGAATTTATTTATATTCCACAAACTTACCTTAGTCTACTAAATATTGTTCAGCAAGAAATTGCATAATACAATTAAAAACTACTTTTAAGCAATTCACTCTCATAGTGCGTAATACGTATGTATACCCTTGTGTAGCCCTGTAAATGATCAACCAAATTTATACACACCATGTAATATGAAAATATTTAGTTAAACTTAAAAACGCGCTTATCATACGTAGACTGTAATTATCGCACGTATACTGTAACAGAATTCTTTTGTGTGTCCCTGTAAATGAACGATAAACGCAATGCACACCATACTTTTAACAGAGCAATTTATAGTGCACCTCAGTAATGCGTATAATTTTCATTATTTTGAAATAGTAAAACATCATTAAATTACATAGCAGACTATTTTTACCCGTAGAACAATGTGTAACAGAATTATTTTGCTTGACTCTGTAAATGAATAATAAATGTTTTGTACTGCATATTCTACAAAAAAAATATTTTAAAGCGCTTCATAAATATATATCAATTTCAGTATGTTTCAAATAGCGTAGCGGCATCAAAATGGACTTGAAACGATTATTTCCCATTGACTGTTATGTAACGGAATACTTTTGACTGTCCCTATAAAAAAATTGTATGTGCTACACACTTCATTTGAAATAGGGAACATGCTATAGTAGATGATAATAACATATAAAAATTTCAGGACAATCGAAGCATATTTACGTGAGTTATACACGGACAGACGGCACACAAACCGAAGTCATAAACACTATTCAACTAGGTTGGAAAGTGTTAAAAACATAATTTATAACTTTTCACTCATTTTACACCTTTAAATTTTGAATTTTTAATAAATTATTTATACTGAGCGTCTGCATTTTAAAAGTTACCACTATACTAAATTTAAGATTCTAACCCGAATCAGTCCAATTAAATCATAATGTAGAACGTTTTAAGAACATTTTATGCTCATTTCAGCCTGTTAAGTTTACCGGTCTTAGCGAGCATGCGCATTTTAAGAGTAACCACCATGCCAAACACGTTAGCTTCTATACCAGCTGTACATAAATTGCAATTTTCGAACGTCTTTTTTTTGCTCCTGCTCTTTTAAATTTCGCATTTTTAGTAAACTGTCCTGGGCAAAATTTCAAGTTTCTAGCCTTAACCATTCCAAATAAATCGTAATTTAGAACGTTTTTAGAACGCTTTTCACGCTTTCACTCTTTTAAATAATAATAAAAAAACTCATCTGTGCGACCAGTTACGTCTTAAAAGCAACAGTCATGTCAAACTTCAAGTTTCTATCCTTAACAATTTCATAGAAATCTCAATTTAGAACGTTTTTAGAACGCTTTTCGCGCATTTCACGCTTTTAAATTTCGATTTTTTTTCAAATTGTTCGTGCGACCATTTATATCTTAGAAGCAACAGCCATGTCAAATTTCAAGTTTCTATCCCTAACAATTTCATAGAAATCGTGATTTAGAACGCTTTTAAAACGCTTTTTGCTCATTTCACCCTTTGTAATTTTGAATTTCTTTACAAACCATTGTTAGCGAGCATTTGTATCTTAAAAGTAACCGCCATGCCAAATTTGAAGTTTCTAATTCTGTCGTATTAAAAAAAAAATCGTAATTTAGAACTGTCATGCAACCAACATCCTTCTAACCCTTTTTTAAAAAAAGTAAACAGAAGTGAAGAGAAGACAGAAGGAATGGTTTTTTGTTCGGAGTAAGTAGGATGTGGAAATGGATCCGAGTATATTTTGGTTATTTTAAGAAGTAATGTGGTTTAGGTGGAATTATTATGAATATTAGAGAAAATGTATATAGTGTATATTATTGTAAATACCAGCTCTCATTTTTAATAAACTCTGTATTTAAATTTTAAAAAGAAGAATCAGTGCGTCATTCGGCTGTCATGATATTACAGCCCGCTCTAGCTTACGAGAACAAGAGCTATTTCAACGATTTAAAATAATAAAATGTGTGCTTTGGATCGCAGTGTTTGGATTACAAAATAGAGGTGAGCTATTTATTTATCATTTGATTGTGTAGTAAGATATTGTTAACTTTATTCGAATATGTTTAAAAACGTAACTAAAGCGGATTTACTTATTGTTCTGCAAGAAATAGGCGAAGAAGCTGATGCGAGTAAGAGAGTACCCGAATTAAAAGATTTGTTATTGAAATCTAAAGAATACTTAAAGGATAAAGATTTCGTAACTGAATTTTTATCGACTACGGTTTCAGAAAGAAAAAATGGCGAAGAAGTTACAGTAGAACTGTAATTATCCGAACTCCGACTATCCGAATCGCTGATTATCCGAATCGCTTTCAGAATTTCAGAAAAAAAATTAAGACGGAAACGTACTGCGATTCTCAAAATAATGATTCTGTCTAAGCGCGCTATTGTCCTTCCCTCCGCGAAGCTAGTGTAGGCGAACCATGAAACCCCATTACAGAAGGCAACTTTTAAAGAAACTTTTGGTAGAGGGCGAAGACGAAGAAGGTGTGTTGGTTAATCACAAAAAAATTAATTTGAAAGATTGCGCTTACATGGTGGCGGAAGCTTGGGGCTTGGTTAAGGCAGTCATATTAAAACGTGCGTGGAACAAGTTGAAAGGCAAGTCAACTGACGAAGAGAAGGTAAAAGAGGAGAAAAGGAAAAAGACGATCAAGAAAAGGAAAGGGAAGAGACAGGAGAAGATGAGGTTGACGTGCCACTTGATGAATTTAGAAACATTCTTTTGAAAATTCCTGGATGTTCAGAATTTAGTGCTGAAGATACAGGAGAGTTGATGGTGTGTGTTTCGTCAGACCCTGGGTTTCAAATTCTAAATGATGATGAACTGATTGAAAGTGTGAGAGAAGAAAATGTCGAGGAAGAAGAAGACCTTAATGTCGAAGTTGAAGCAGACACTGGACCTTAGTGTAGAGAATAGCTAGTGAACCATTTGCCGGCCTTGAAACTGCGTTGAAGTGGATGGGGTGTCAGCCCGAGTGTGACCACATGCAACTTCTCACTGTCAAGGGGATATGAAACTTTTCTGCCCGAAAACGGATGAAGACTGTCAAACAGCTTACTTTGACCAAGATGTTCAGCAAGCAATGACTTTCTTTTACAGTATGGTACGTACATACTGTACTAATGTACAGCACTTGTAAGTATGCTTAATGTGTAAAAGTGTTGCCTTTTCATTTAATTAATTAAAAGCTTTTTTGTTTAAAAATAGTTTTTTTTCTCCCATTTTCAACATACATACAGTAATTAATTAAAATAGACCCTTTTTTCGGAAAAAATCCAATTATCCGAATTTTTGACTATCCGAATGGGGTCCGGTCCCAATTGATTCGGATAGTTGGAGTTCTACTGTACTAGATTGCGTTTACAACAACAAATGAGAAGCGATAATTTAACCCATAACGAAGGAGAAAATAGTACGTCATTATCACTAGATAAATTAATTAAAGCAGTTCAAGTTTTGGTAATTCCAGTGCCCAAGAAAAATGAAACATGGAATCTCTTTTTTGATTCTTTAGAAAGAGCGTTTAAGCACAAAAATGTTCCTAAGGAATATAAATCGGAAATTTTACTGAAATTAGTAGGTGAGAAAGCAGGAAATGTTCTTGTTTATATTGATGATGAAGAGTTAGCCGATTATGATGAAATTAAATCTGTAATTTTGAAAGAATATGAACCGTCCCCATTTACCTGTTTACAAAATTTTAGAAACGCTAAAAGATTGCCTGGTGAAACCCATCAACAGTTCGGTTCCCGATTAAGATCCTGTTGGTTAAATTATTGCAGAATTCGAAATGTTAAAGATTTCGACTTACTTATTAATTTAATAATATCAGATAACATTTTTGAAACTTTGGATGGTGAGCTTGCAACTCACATTGCAGTCAAACAAGGAGAAAGTTGGCTTTTGCGCGATCAGTTATCGAAAGACTGTGACATTTATTTTACTGCAAAAGGCAGGTCTTTTGAGGAAACAAAATTTGAGAAACGACCTATTTATCGTGAAGTGAATAACGAAAATACTAAATATGTTCCCCCACAACTAAGAAAAAATCAAGTTACGTATGAGAACAGACACTTCTCAAAATCGCGTGATTGTTACATTTGTAATTCCCCATTACACCTAGCAAAATTTTGCCCAAACAGAAGAAATAAGTATGATAAATCTTATACTCAAAATGATGATCAGGGTCAGAGAAAACCGAAAATGCAACAAGATACAAATAAATTGAATCCAAATAAAAATAGTAATGCAGTAGTCACTAATGTTAGTTCCATGCATTTACACATGAATGATCAATTAAACGAAGTTACTCTTTTTCCTTTAAAAAAATCATTATTTATGTATAAGGAAAAGAAATAGAAGCTACTCTGGATTCAGGTACTCAAATTAGTATTTTAAATACGTCATTAATTCCCAATCTAAAAATCGAAGCTAAAGGTAGTATTTTGTTACAATCCGCTTTCAAAGAAAAAGTACAAGCAAATTTGGCTACCATACCCATCCATTATAAATTACCAAACAGCGGAATTTATGTGACTTTAAATACGCTTTTTGCTTTCACTGAAAACTTAAATGTGCCTTGGTTAATAACTCCAGACGTGTATAATGCTTTGATTGAACTTAAAAATGAAGAGTTGTGTAATAGTCAATTGCAGGAGTTCGAAGGTCACGAAGCTAAAAATAGCTCAGACGCCCCACTGGCGAAAGAGGAATTAAATGTTTGTTTTATTTCTTCAGAGAATAAACAAAATGATCGAAATGATGAATTTTCAGAGTTTAATAAGTTTTGTAAAGAACAAAAAGATTGCGCAACTTTAAAGAATTCATTCAAGGACGCTAGATTAGAAAAAAAATAATTTTTTGATACGGGATAATTTATTGTATTATAAAGAAACTATTTGCGGTGATAAAATATATCAGCTCGTTTTACCGGAAAATTATAGAAATAAAGTGTTAGAATTAGCTCATGATTCAATTTTTGGGAATCATTTAGGGATGCGAAAAACTAAAGAAAGAATTAAATTATCTTTTTATTGGCCGAATATTTCAAGAGATGTAGAAAATTATTGTAGAACATGTAAGAACTGTCAGTTAAAGAGCCCTGAGAAACAAACAGATAAAATTACGATAACACCTGTTGTCCGCGCACCATATCCATTTCATACTGTAAATATCGATTGTATAGGTGAAATTATTCCGCCCTCAGGAAGGAAGCATAAATATTGTCTTACCTTAATTGATCTAAATGGCCGGAAGTAGTACCATTACGGATTCTCTCTGCGAAAACGGCATGTGATGCTTTATTAGATATTTTTATGCGCACCGGAATTCCTGAAGTTATCTGTTCAGACCAGGCTACTAATTTTAAATCTGAACTGACTAAAGAAATTGAGAACCGGTTAGGGGCATGTCCTCGCTTTTCAACTCCATCATACCCCGCCTCGAATGGATTGATTGAAAAATTTAATCGTGTGTTTAAACAAATGCTACATCGTGTAATTCGTACGGATCCTATTAATTGGGATAAACATATTCCTTTTCTGCTTTTTGCTTACCGTGAGGTACCAAATTGCACAACTGGAGTATCACCGTTTAAGCTCATGTATGGTCGGGAAGCTAGAGGTCCCTTGGAAGTACTAAAGTCATCATGGTCAGGTGAAATCCCCTTACCATTGAATCTTAGTAATTCAGCAGTAGACTATTTACAAGAATTAAAAATAAATTTGGAAAGAGCCGCTGACATTGCTTCTCTAACTGCTGCAGAAAAACAAGAAAATTACACTCGCTATTTCAATCGTCGCAGTAGAATGAAAGAATTTGAAAAAGGTGAGTTAGTATATTTACTTATCCCCGATTCTACCAATAAATTGTATGCTAGGTGGACAGGACCCGGAGAAATACTTGAAAGAGTAAAACCACATTCGTACAAAGTGAAATTACCTGATAGGGGTGTCAGACATGTTCATGCGAATAAAATAAGGAAATTTAACGTAAGAGTACAGACTGTTGGTGTCATTTTTGAAGACGATGTAGAATTTGGCGAAATTCACCCAACACCAATTAAAGCTAATACTTCGAATGAAAATAACATAGAAGTAGACCTTAGTCATCTGGAGGTTCATAAACAATTAGAGTTAAGTAAACTTCTACAAAAACATACACCATTATTCTCAGGCAAAATTAAAGTTGCCAACGTTGGAGCACACAAAATTCGTTTATTACCAGGTGCGGAAAGAAAGAAACCATATATTTATAAAATTCCGGAATCGTTAAAAAATGAAGTGGATAAACAAATAGAAGAGTTAGAGCAGCTAGGACTTATAGAAAAAAGTGAAGCTCAAATAGCTTATCCGGTTGTAGTGTCGCAAAGAAAGACGGTAGCATGCGCTTATGTATAGATTTTCGTCAATTGAACACAGTGACAAAACCTTTTGATTACCCTATGGAAAATGCAACTGAATTAATTAATCAAATAGGAAGTGCTAACATAATTACATGTTTAGATGTATTAAAAGGGTATTGGAAAATTCCTCTAGAAGAACAGAGTCGAGACCTTACTTCTTTTAAAACCCATCGTGCTCAATACCGATGGAAAGTCATGCCTTTTGGATTGCGCAATGCGGCTGCCACATTCCAGAAATCGATCAACAATGCTTTGGATGAACATCGTGGGTACAGTCGAGCATATTTGGATGATATTGCTATTTTTTCAAATGACTGGGAAAATCATATGAAACATCTTGACGCTGTTTTATCCAAATTAACTGAACTGAAATTCACGGTGAATGTTAAAAAATGTGTTTTTGCAAAGGCACAGATTAAGTATCTAGGTCATGTCATAGGAGGAGGTAGACATGAGCCCGATCCGGAGAAGTTACGTGCCATTGGGACAATAGAATCGCCTAAAACCAAAACAGCTCTCAGAAGTGCATTGGGTTTATTTAATTATTATCGTGACTACATACGAAATTATGCTGAAATCGCCAAGCCTTTAACCGACTTGACAAAAAAGAAAATCCCAGAGATCATTCCGTGGTCTGAGATTGAAGAAGAGGCTTTCCAAACTTTAAAACGTTTACTGTGTGAAGCTCCTAAGCTGTATACACCAGATCCTAAAAAGCTTTACACTATTCAGTGTGATGCCAGTTCTTATGGAGTTGGTGCTTGTCTATCGCAAAAAGATGAGAAAGAAAAGTTGTGTCCTATTAGTTTTGCTAGCCAAATGCTCACTAAGGTGCAACAAAACTGGTCGACTATCGAGCGTGAAGCTTATGCGGTAGTGTGGGCATTAAAGAAATTTGAAGTTTATGTGTTTGGTGCGGAAATTGAACTAATAACTGATCACAATCCCTTAATATATCTTCAGAAATCTGCACCTCAGTCTGCAAAATTACAAAGATGGGCGTTATCTCTACAAAGATATAATATAAATATTTCTCATTGCCCAGGTGCAAAATTAAAAAATGCAGACAGTTTGTCACGACTAGTTACTGTATAAGGAATATTTAAGTGATACTTTCTTTTGTGTTTAATTTTGGTATGCAGTATTATATCAAGTCGTCTTTCCATCTGTTGTGAATTGTTAGTGTTTTTTTTTTATATGTTTATTATATATTCATTATAACAAGGCTTCTATACATCTGTTTTGAATTGTGTTTATATATATATATATATATATATATATATTATGCTGTATAGTTGTATGGTTGCTATTTGTCAGATTTTGCTTCGCTTTGCGTAGCACAATCTTATCGGGGGGGGGGGGGGGGTGTCATGCAACCAACATCCTTCCAACCCTTTTTTAAAAAAGTAAACAGAAGTGAAGAGAAGACAGAAGGAATGGTTTTTTGTTCGGAGTAAGTAGGATGTGGAAATGCATCCGAGTATATTTTGGTTATTTTAAGAAGTAATGTGGTTTAGGTGGAATTGTTATGAATATTAGAGAAAATGTATATAGTGTATATTATTGTAAATACCAGCTCTCATTTTTAATAAACTCTGTATTTAAATTTTAAATTTCGATTTTCTTAAAATTGTTCTGTGTGTGCACTTGCGTCTTAAAAAGTATCGACCATGTCAATTTTCAAGTTTCTGTCATTAACAATTCCTTAGAAATCTTAATTTAGTACGTTTTTAGAACACCTTTCCCTCGTACCCCCCTTTTAAATTTCGATTTTTTTAGAAACTGTTCTAAGAGATCATTTACATATTGTAAGTAACTACCTTGCCCAATTTCAAGTTCCTAATCCCTTCAGTATCACAAAAATTGCAATTTAAAGACGTTTTTCGTTTCTGCAACACCTTGAGGGTAGTCGTACTAACATAAAATATCGCCTATGTTAGAGCAGAGACTGTCACCATAAATTTGCGACCATTACGTTTAAGAATCGGTTCGGTAGTTTCAAAGATTTCATAGAAATTGTAATTTAGAATGATTTTAGAACGCGTTTAGCCCATTTCACCCTTTTAAATTTCGAATTTTTAAGAAACTGTTCTTAGAGAGCATTTATATCTTATAAGTCTAACTACTATGCCAAATTAAAAATTTCTAGCCCCTTCAGCATTACAAAGATTTCAATTTTAGAACGTTTTTCGCTACCACACCCCTCTGGGATAGTGACACCGACATAAAATATAGCCTATGATAGAGCAGGGACTGTCGCAATCAATTTGCCATCATTAAATTTGAAATCGGTTCTATAGTTCCAGAGATTCCATAGAAATTGTAATTTAGAATGTTTTTAGAACGCTTTTCGCTGATTTCAGCTTTTTAAAATTTCGAATTTTTTTAGAATTTGTTCTTAGAGAGCATTTACATCTTATAAGTAACTACCACCCCAAATTTCAAATTTGTAGCTTCTTCAGTATAAAAAAATCACAATTTTAGAACGTTTTCCGATCCTGCACCCCCCCCCTCCTAGGTGTAGTGGCACCGATATAAAATATAGCCTATGTTGGAGCCGGGATTGTGACCATCAATTTGCCCCCATCAAGTTTGAAATCGATTCGGTAGTTCCAGAGATTTCCCCCTTAAAACAAACAAACAAACGTTACGTCTTTATGATATTAGTATAGATTAACAAGACTACTCCTTTTCACATTTATTTTTATGAATGTTAACTGACCAAATGTTCAGTATTATCTTATTATTTGGACATATCACGTTTTTCTATCATGTCTCTACTTGAATATGCAACAATGGGTTTTACGCCAAAGAACAGTAAGTGTAAAATGTTTTTGTAAGCTCTCAATTCTAGAAAAGCAGTGAATTATTATTTTTTTAAATTAAATTTAATCTTATTTCTTTTAATCAAGCACATTTACATATATCAATATCTACCTACCGGCATATAAAAATAAATAAATAAATGAACACATAATTAAGTAAATATATTACACATCTAAAATATAGACATATTAATAGCAATAGTCGTTTTCGCAATCATTTTTATGAATGTTAATTGACCAAATTTTCAGTATTATCTTATTATTCGGATATATCGTGTTTCATTTTTATTAAGTCTCTACTTGAATACGCAACATTGGGTTTTACGCAAAAGAGCAGTCAGTGTTTTCCATTTTTGTAAGCGCTCAATTATAGAAAAGCAGTGAAAATTTTATTTTTTTAATTAAATTTAATCTTATTTCTTTTAATCAAGCACATTTACATATATTAATATCTACCTACCGGCATATAAAAATAAATAAATAAATAAATAAATGAACACATAATTAAGTAAATATATTACACATCTAAAATATAGACATATTAATGGCAATAGTCCTTTGCGCATTCATTTTTATGAATGTTAATTGACCAAATTTTTAGTATTATCTTACTATTAGGATATATCATGTTTAATTTTTATTACACCTCTGCTTGAATTATGTGTTTTACACCAAAGAGCAGTCAATGTTTTTCACTGCGGTAAGCGCTCAATTATAGAAAAGGGGTGAAATTTTTATTTTTAAAAATTAAATTTCTCCTTATTATTTTTTATTTTCATTACAGATACAGTTTTATTCATAATTTTGAGTAGAGATAGGAAACAGGTGCGTATATTATTGATGATTTGATAAAATGCATATTAACCAAGCTCATTTACATACATTAATATGTACCTACAGGTATATAAAAATGAACAAATAAATAAATAATACATCTAAAATATAGATATAGAGAGACGGAGAAGGAGAGATTTATACATAAATTTCACATTAAAAGTTATCTATTTTATTTATTTTTTTACTGTATTTAGAAGAAAAATGAATAAAAAAACCTTTATTAACACGCTCGCTACCGAGGACGTATACGTGGCGTCGCGTGGTCACTCGTTTGAAATTCCATTTTTAATCCAAAATTACAAATTTTTACTGGAAATTTAACCAGGAAATGACTGTCAATAAGAAAATAAAATATTGCCATTAGTATTTATTAGTATGATTTTGGAATTTCTGAATAAAATAAAATTCCGTTAATTTTAACCCGGTAACGGGTTGTCACGTCACAGGGTAGGAAAGCACGGGGTAACCCGGTAAGTTAATACTATTTTCAGTTATTCATATATGCGTTTATTTCGAAGAAAATTTCGCAAAACTCTTAATTTTTGAGCTGTATAAGGCGAATTGGTGACATCTATATTTTAAAAAGTAATAACTTCAGTTTTTTGTTACCATCAAACTGTATAGGAATATCCCTTCTCGCATTCAATTTTATGAATGTTAATTGACCAAATTGTTAGTATTTTCTTATTATTCGGATAAATCATGTTTAATTTTTATTACGTCTTCGCTCGAATATGTTGTAACAATGAGTTTTATAATAAAGGCAGTGGATTCCAACCAGTTAAGCGTTCAATTACGGAAAGACAGTGAAATATATATAATATATGTTGCATTCTGCTACTTTTAGGTAGATTTCGTAAGAAATACTACCTATTACATTCTCACCTAAGTTGGAAATTTTGAAAAATTTTTGCAGATCTACGCCGATCATGACTCCCAGAAACCAAAACCACCCCCAGTTCAAAACTTTATATATATATATATATATATGTCACTTTTTTCTGACCACGATAACTGGAAAAATTCTGCATAAATCTCTTCCGAACTGATACATAAAATCAAGGGTCATAAAATCTCGGTCAAGTTCGTTAATGGGCAAAATCGAACCAAGGGGGGGGGGGGAAATGGGGTGGCTTTTTGTGAAAACAGAAAAACCCTCATAATTTCTTTATTTTTGTGAAAACAGAAAAAAAAACATAATTCCTTAATTATGATACGTATCGAATCCGTTTAAAATTATTATTACTTCTAGGAACAGGGGCAAAAACTTATGTATGACAGATGTTTGATATAATTAAAAATTGCCTTAAGGGGAGGAGGGAAGGGGGGTTTTAGAAGAAAAAAAAATCAGAACTTCGTCAATTCCCAAGATTTCAAATCCGCTTAAATTTATTATAAATCCTCTTAATATTATTTAAAACTTTTATATTGACAAGTTTTTTATAGGACCAACCGTTATAGCAAAAAAAAAAAAAAATAAAAACAAAAAAATCCCTGCCGGCTCCGCCTGCAAACAAGTTATTTTTCGAAGTAGGCGGTTCCAACTTCCGCTTCTTTTCGAAACTGATACATAAAATCAAGGGGCATAAAATCTCGGTCAAGTTCGTTAATGGGCAAAATCGAACCATGGGGGGGGGGGGGGACTTTTTGTGAAAACAGAAAAAAACCCATAAATCCTTAATTATGATACGTATCGAATCCGTTTGAAGTTATTATTACTTCTAGGAGAAGGGCCGAAAATTTATGTATGACAGATTTTTGATATAATTAAAAATTGCCTTATGGGGTTGGGGAGGGAGGTTTTTGAAGAAAAAAATTCATAACTTCGTCAATTCCCAAGATTTCAAATTCGTTTAAATTTATTATAAATCCTCTTAATATTATCTAAAACTTTTATATTGGCATGTTTTTTATAGGACCAACTCTTATAGCCAAAAAAAAAAAATCCTTGCTGGCTCCGCCTGCAAACAAGTTTGGTTTCGAAGTAGGCGGTTCCAACTGCAGCATCATCGCAAAAAAGTCATTTCTTCTGCAATTCCCGACAAACAGGCGCCCCACGGTCTGCGTCTTCGAAATCTACCTGTGCCTGTAGGCCTAGCCGTCAGGGATTTTTTTTTAGCTCCAGATAACAGTCGAAGAAAAAATATGGCAAACATCTCCAAATTAATGCAGTCGTAGTATGAACCTTAAGCAGTGTAGGCTGAGTAGTATGTAGAATGACGGAAAGAAGAACACGATGGCATTCGAAATCATTTATTTAAACCCACTCATCTTTAAATTCCAGAAGATTGCTCTCTCTTAGCAACTCTCTATATTATAACATACTAGAACGCGAGAAACATTTTCTTTTAACAATCACTTTGACGACAATATCCCTCCTCTCTCTCTCTGTCAGTTCGTTTTAAGCGAATAGGCGCAAGAAGAATTTCGTAACACGTGACCTATTTTAACCAATGTATGTTCAACTTTAGCCGTGTACTTCTTTTTATCGGTGAATTAATATTGAGGAATACGTCTCTCCTAGGCTTTTGGCGGAAAAAGAATTTTTTAGAACATTATCGAAATTAAAAAACGCGAGAAACTGAAAGAATAAGTTTCGGTTTTTGCGTATTGAAAACAATTTAAAAGAATGATTTTTTTAGACTAGTAGGAAAAGAAAAGGGCGAATTTACACAGATTAAAAGACATAAAATATTTTTAAATGCGGGAATAAATAGAAAATATTTAATATAATAAAGAATTTAAGAAAATAGCTTTTTTAAGAAGAAAAATTCTTATGAAATGTAATTTTTACATCTTATTTGCCGGGAAATAAAAAGTGAAATTAAGTATATTAGGATAAAAAATGTTGTAAATATGGACAGTAATGGAATATTTATAAACTAGGGTTGTAAATGGAATATTAATAAAAGGAATTTTTTATATAATAAATTTAATAGGGTATGGCATTTTAAATTTTGTAATATATATGTATTACTTATATTATTTTTACTTCTCCCTTTAAATTATCGATCTTAATCTTACTACCAATTTTATTTTAGCGTATTTTTATCTGATCTATCTAAATATAAATCTATCTATTGTAGATAACACATCTTATTATAAATGTAACTACTTTCTATTTAAATACCTTGCCAAAATTTTGAATCATGCCTCTCCAGTTTCTTTTTACTTAAGAAGGAATATGAATCTTTTTTTTTTTTTTTTACAAAGTAATAAAAAAAAAAAAAGAGAGAGAGAGAGAAAGAAAGAAAAAGATAGTTAATGATTGAAAGATGGTTTAGGAAAGTCAAAATTTATACCGCAAACACCGCACAGCTTTAAAAGTTACATTCGTGCAAAAGTAAGTGAGACACTTCTTTTATTAATGACATTAATGAGAAAATACAACCTTGATCATTTTGAAGAGGAAAAAAGTATATATTATGTAATAGATACGTAATTTTTACTTAAGAAATCAAACAGTAATTACTATAGATTAAATCGTAATTACTTTTCGCTTAAAAGGCATGACATTGACGTAGGTCCTTTACTCTTAAAAATAACACATATTCCAAAAACCTCAGTATAAGAAAAAAAATATATAATTGTAAAAGCTGTAATCGACCTTCATCAGAGGCTCAGAATCAAGAATAGTCAGAACTAAAATTATTATTTCTATTTTCTTTCCAGGTTCAGTATTTTATAACAATAAAAAGATTGAATAAATAAAAAGCTAAAGAAAAAAATGTCTTCGAATATTACGAGGCGTTTCTTAATTACCGCCCTTTCCAGTGAACAACACATCATCCAAATCATGAAAGAGTAGATATTATTCTTAAAATTCTCGAGATGTTTGTCACTACTAATTCCAGTATAGCGTATTTCTATCAATTTTCGAGATGTTTGTCACTACTAATTCCAGTATAGCGTATTTCTATCTACTGCAAATTTTGTTTTTATATCTATACTGTTACTTCTTACAAACATATACACTGCTGTCCAAACATTAAAGGACAGTAACCGTGCGCTTTCGCTTTTTATATGGTTTATCGAATATTTACTGAAATTCTTGACAAATTGTCCTTGAAAGTCGAGGATGTAAAGCACATGTTTGACTTCGAGAACAGTAGAAACAATATACTGCAATTAAAAAAATTAAATATTTAATATTTGAGGAAATATGGGCATTTGTATGAAATACTTTTTACTGCGCATGCGCGAAGTATTAAAAAGATTTTTTTTCATGATTTGGTAGTCAATTCTATAGAGCAATTCGTATAAAAAGACCAGTCAAATATCGTGGAAACCCAAACAGAAACAGGCAATACAGTGAGCAATTGATAAATTGGGGAGGAAATCCCTTATAATCCAATGCGATTTTTCCCCCCAATTTGTCAATTAGCTTACTGTATTGCCTGTATCTTTTTGAGTTTCCACGATATTTGACTGGTCTTGTTACATGAGTTGCTCTATAGAAATGACTACCAAATCATGAAAAAAAAAAAAAAATCCTTCGTATAGTTCGCGCATGCGCAGTTAACAATTATTTCATACCAATGCTCATAGCTTATCAAATATTCAATATTTAATTTTTTAATTACAGCATTCAGTTTCTACTGTTTTTGAAGTACAACATGTGTTTTCATACTCGAAGTCGTTCAATTCGTCAAGAACTTCAGTAAGTATTCAACAAACCGTGTAAAAAGCAAAAGCGTCCGGCCACTGCCCCTTAACTTTTGGACAGCAGTGTATATTGATTAGATATATGGCTATAACTGAAAAATAGCTTGTATTCTTGGGGTTTTCCGCCTTCATCTCGATTGTTTTGAACAATTGAACATTTTACTTTATTCACCTTTATTTTTTAAAAATGTAATTACTATATTTGTTTTCTAAATTTAATTATATTTCTCATTTTCTCATCCTATCCTAATCGCTTTTCTATCTTTATTTACATTTATAAATATAGTCACTCCTAAATAACACACTTTTTCTCTTTTATGACTCCTTGAGGTTTAAAAATACAGCTACTCCTAGACAGGACGGAAAACTGATGTCAATCAGAAACACCACGAAATGCTTAAACTGCTAATGTTGACATACATTTATGTAGGTTTTTCTATTCTTTAAAATCATATATGTTTGTGATAACTTCATTATAAGAAAAAATATCTAATTGTAAAAATTGTACTCAACATTCATTGAAACTTCAACAATATGAATAGTCAGAAACAAAATTATTATTTTTATTTTTTCCCATTCTCAATACTTATAACAATAAAAAATGAATGAAAATATTGATTTTTTTTTTTTTTTTTTTTGCTTGTGAATATTACTAGTGGTGTTTGTTAATTACTGTCCTTTTCTGCGAACGGCGCACCATCCAAATCCTGACAGAGTAAGATATTATTATCATGCTATTTTGTGCATACTAATTAACACAACTTTCTGTATTAAGTTGTTATTCGGATATATCATATTTCATTTTTATCACGTCTCTGCTTGTATATGCAACACTGGGCTTTACACTAAAGAGCAATCAGTGTTTTCCACTTCGGTAAGCGCTCAATTACAGGAAGGGATTGAAATATTTATTTTTTTTTAAATTGAATTTATCCTTATTATTTTTTAAGTTTATTTCAGATATATTGATATTTTTAATTAATTGAGTAGAGATCGGAAACTGATGGACCTATATCCTATTGAGAATGAATTTGACAAAATGAATATTATTAAAGCTCCTTTACATACACTAATATATATTATCTACTTTTAAATAATATGCACACACACACATGGGGATATGAAACATTTTTCGCAAAAATAGTTTAAATTATATTTCTGTATATATAATACAATTAAAAAAACATTGTTAATACCATTATCGCATATTTACATGCATTTATTTCAAGGAAAAATTTCGTAAAACTGTGCAAAATAGCTGACTAAAGTTACTTTTTGACAGTTTTCTTTTAACAAGTTGAAACAACCCCCTCAGGACTGTTATCTTTAAATTAGGAAGCCATGATACCAATTTAACAACAACAACAAAAAACAAGAACGAAAAATCATGCGTCAAGCATAGATTATGTAACACTTTCCAACGCTTCCTAAATAATTTTACAAATCATACCGTTTAATAAGCTAAAAGATAACATCTAAGTAATCCGAATACTTTTATTCAGCCCTGTATAGGATCTATAGATTTGTATATATACTACATAGGATGCTAAATTTTAGTTCAGTTATGAAACCCGTAGCACAGTTTAAAATTCTCCGTCTGGAGTTAAATAATACGGAAATGTGTTCGCGAACTTTTGTGCTTCC
This sequence comes from Maratus michaelseni, assembly GCA_963931845.1. Taxonomy (NCBI): domain Eukaryota; kingdom Metazoa; phylum Arthropoda; class Arachnida; order Araneae; family Salticidae; genus Maratus; species Maratus michaelseni. Next base: position 328,750,320 of record OZ007592.1, on the reverse strand, counting down.
CTATATAGGATCTACAGAATTTATACACACCACGTAATAGACAAAAAGCGAGTTAAAATTAAAATCGCGTTCAGTAACTTAAAACGCACTTCCAGGAATTATTGTTAACATACAGTAGAGAATTATTTTGTGTGTCCCTGTAAATGAACGATGACTGTTATACACATAATATTCTGTAGTAAGCCTCTTGTAATGCACCTTATATAAATTTCAATGCGTTTAAAATAGGGAAACATTATTTAAATAAACCGCAGACGATTTTTCTCCATAGACGTAATGTAACGGAATTCTTTTGACTGTCCCTGTAAAGTAACTATAAGTGCTATGCACATTCTATTCCATATTAAGCTTCTTCTAATACACCTTAGTGATATATATAAATTTCAATGTGTTTAAAATAGTGAAACATTATTTAAATAAACCTCAAATGATTTTTCCCCATAGACCGCAATGTAATGGAATTCTTTTGAGTGTCCCTGTAAAAACACTATAAGTGCTGCACACTTCCGTTGAAATAGGGAACATGCTATAGATAACGACTATAATATATAAAAATTGCAGAGCAATCCGAGCATATTTACGGGAGTTAGAGCACGGCCAGACGGCCAGACGGACAGACGGCAGACGGCCAGACAAACCGAAGTCATAAACACTTTTCAACTAGGTTGGAAAGTGCTAAAAACACAGCTTATTAATTTATTTTAAAAAGAGTAAAAGCAGTGGAGTACGATTAATTTAGATGCTTTATTAATTTAATTATATGGCTCCAAGCAAGCGTAACAAAGAAAAAAAATCTGAGAGAGAAAAAATCCTTTCCCAATTTGTTAAAATTCAAGTCCTACACAAAATTCACAATGTTTATTTATTTATTTTTTCTTTTATTGAGAAGATACATCTGACTTGTGTGCTCGATAGAAATATCCGCTTATAAGTCATCATCGATAAGAGGACTGGATGGACGTAAGGAAATAACATCACTGAAGAATTACTGCCCAGACCTCCACAATGTGGTGACAAGAGTTGAACCCGTCGCCCTGACTCCTACGCTCTCAAGCGATTAGTGGAGTGGTGTCTTAACCACTCGGCCACGGAGGGCCCCACAATGTTTATAAAATAATTTTCCTTTCTAGAAGCACAATGTTACACAACCAAATAGACTAAATACCACCTTATTCTAAGTTGACGAAAATACAACTTCATAGCAACACCCGCAGCCTTATAGTAATTCTGTTTTTATTAAGTTTTCATTTAGCTCTTTTTATTAAGTTACGTTGAAGACACTTTTATTTTAGCAAACAAAATTCTAATATTTTTCAGCAATAAACATTCTCATGCTCAATTCATGACGGAAATGTAAAATAGCCATAATATATATATATATTTTACGAAGTTTTAATTATGAGGCCCGTTTACTATTTTAGCGTGCTTTTATTTAATTTAGTTTATTGTCTACCTGTCTGGGTTATATATTGCAATTAAATTTTGATCCATCGAACTGATTATCCTCAAATATTTTACACAAGTCCACTGTCGATGATAATTCAATACTTATGTATTGTCAGGGCCAATTGGTCTCAACAAGGGGCAGGACCCAGAAGCAAAAGTGTTATCTTAAGTTTTTGATTGAAATCGCATATCTAACGAATGAATTTTGCTCAAATTTTCAATCAATTCATTGTTGATGGTAGTTCCTCATTGATGTAGTTTTAGGGTCGTACTTCATAAGGCGCAGGCTCCAGGTTCAGGTTCAGGTTCAGATTCAGCTGAGCAGGGTGGTCTACCGATTGGCTAAAGCTCTACAAGTCTCACTCAGGGCACAGGTTCCAGACGTTAAAACATTCTTTTGCGTTTTTGGTTGGTTGTTTGGTTGTACAGGGTTTAACGGCACAAAATCCCTTTAGGGACATGCTGTGCCAAAAGAGAGTTAAAACAAAAAACAAATTATTTAAAAAAATTACCTTAAAATATTCTCATGAAAATGAGTTGAACCAAAAAGAAATACAGTGTGATGAAGAATGTAGTTAAAACCATCCAATAAACTCATAATGTCATGTTACAAAAGTTCATAGTTAAAATTTGTACAATCATATTGATCTAAAAACAAAGTATAAAAAGCCAAAATTATGTAGCATAAACAGGTTTAAATAAATCATAGATTAAAAGAAAACAAGTTATAATAACGTAGGCTTAAATTCCTCAAGAATAGCATTTTCCTCATTTTGATCTGTCAAAACTGTAAGATTCCATAACTTCTTCCGCATAACGGAGCAGCTGTTTGGAATCCTTGACATTAACAACTGTTGGGCCAAGACGTGAATTCTTATTTTTTTCCTTCACAGTTTTCCACTGTGAAGAGACTTGAGGATCAATTTTGTTTTTTGTACACATGACTTTTCCTTTCTTTGCTGTATTAGAGAATTCTGCAATTTGTTTGCAGACGGAACAGAAGAGTACTTTGGTTGACGTTTAGGTGATTCTATTGTGACAAGCTGTGATGATGAGTACAATCCAGAACGTCTCTGCTTAGAAGGATCAAAGTTCTATTATGGCTGTGGTGACGGTTGCAACAGTTTCAACTGGGGCATGTTCGATGGCCTGTCAGGAGAGTACACATCACAGCTTTTTCTTATCAGTACTAGATGGCATTATGGCAGATGTATCAACTAATAAAGAAGAAGAAGTTTAAGTGGTTGGTTATGTGCCTTACAAATTTTGAAGGTTGTTTTAGTAAACTAGCATATGAAACCCCTACAGATGGGATTCTGGATTCAATAAGTTTGCAAGCTTCAGGGTAAGGAAGATTTGACTAATTTTACTAGAAATAATTTTTTTTCACGGATCCAGTTAGAACAAGAACGAGAGTTTGCTGCGTGGTCATCTTTACTGTTTGCACAATGTTAATCTTTTTCAGAAGATCACTGTCGTGATCAACTTCTACACATCGTGCGCAGATAACAGAACAGAGGTAGTTTTAGCATGACTGTAACGTTGGCAGTGAAAGAATCGCAGTGGGGAGGTTATAAGGCCGAACAGCACAGCTAAGATGTGCTGCTTTGATCTTGTAGGTAAGGTTATTAAATGGCTATTAAAAGTCAGAATGAGATGCTTTGTAGGAAGCACCTGTTCCTTCCGACGCGACGCGACATATCGTTTTTCGACATACAGTATGCCCACTAAAGTCCCTTGCCACCCTCTTAACTTCGGAACGGCTGCTGCTATATTCATAAAAGTGGTGTCTAGGTATAGTAAAGTAGCCATGCGCTACTGAATGACACCACCTACGGCGCCACTTGGTGGAAAACTGCGGAGTTCGCATTCCTATATCGAAAACGGAAAGAAATAGGGAAAACAAATGATTTACAAAGTTGTAGAGCATCATCGATTTAGTGCGAAAAGACGCCTTGTGGACATTAATGCGAAGAATAAAACGGTTAAAACGCGCATTTGTTTTTACGTGATTTCCTACACTGTGACAGGACAAAGCGATCTTAGAAAAATAAACAACCAGTTATGAAACAGAAGGTGTATGCGACCCCTCCACAAATTTGCAGGACCTTAAACGACGCATTACGGACGCTTGTGCCAACGTGTCACCATCTATGCTCCAACGTGAAATTCAAACAAGGGTCCAAATATGCATTGCAGCTGACGGTGAGAAGTTTGAACATCTAAAATAAAGGTATATTATTATAACTAGTTGTTTTTTTCTTTCTAAGATTGTTTTGTCACGTCACGCGTTTTAACCATTCTATTCTTCGCATTAATGTCCACAAGGCGTCTTTTCACACTAAATCGATGATGCTCTACAACTTTGTATATCACTTTTTTTCTCTATCTCTTTCCGTTTTTGAGTAAGAATGCTAACTCCGCAGCATTCCACCAGGTGGCGCCGGTGGCGGTTTCATTGAATAGCGCATAGCTACTTTACTATACCTAGACACTACTTTTATGAATATAGCAACAGCCGTTCCGAAGTTAAGAGGGTGGCAAGGCACTTTAGTGGGCGTACTGTATATCGACGCCATTTTGATCTTTAAGATTTTCCAGTAGTTCTTTTTTTGTAACTCCAGTAGTTCTTCTTTTGTTCTCATAAGTGAGGATATCGTTATCGGGTCCAGAAATTACACCACGGATATAATTCAGAGATGTGTAGACCTAGACAAATACAGAGAAGGAACCTATTTCTTGAAATTTGATAGAAGCTGTGATTCATTGGCTGATGAAATCCCCTACAACAGATCACCAGACTACAGTTTTTTGACAAAGCAAACATCTCCAGGAACATATATAATAATTTTTGCTATGAAAAAAGGCGAGGTATTCTTAAATGAACTATCAAAAATACTATTAGTACGTTTAATAACAAAAATACGTGTATAACGGTTTGTCTGTATAATTTGTTGCTCTTTACAGGGGAGAAAAAAAGTTTTATGCATAGTATTTATACATATAATGCTGAAATTCGTGTATTCTAATAGACACATATTTAAAAGAGTAGAAACTGCAATGCAGAAGCTGTGCACGGGATCGGCTAGTTAATTGATAAAAGCATATATTTTTAAAAATATTACACTCTTTATTTTTTATTTATAATTTATTTTTCACTTTTTAGCTTTTAAAATGTCTCACTGTTGCAGTTTTACAGACATTTGGCATATTTTGGGGAGCATCTATTGACGCATAATTAAATCTATTGTTGTTTCAACTCGTATACAATTATACAAGTTACAGATAATATTGGGCGATTGACCTGTGGCGGATTAACGATAAAATGCCGTAAAATTTAGGTATTAATTTATAATTATTTTTAAAAATATTATAATATTGTATTGTCATCGGAAACACGCCTGTGAACGTAATTTTTATAATTCTAGTATATTAGGAAGGGAGTTAAAAATCGATTGCAAAATTTTATCTTTGCATACAAACAAGAACGGAAAATCTTGCTTCAAGCAAAGATTTTGAAACACTTTCCAACGCTCTAGAAAACGGTAACGAAACTTCACCGTTAAATGAGGTGGAAGATATGTAGTAAACAGTTTAGGAAACATCTAACACATTTAAAAATCCAGTTTTAGCATTTACCTCCAATAGTGAAAAAAATAGTCAAATTATTTTGTGCAGCCCTGTATATGATCTATAGACTGGGATATATACTACATAGCATGATAAAAATTAGTTCAGTTAGAAAAGTAACTTTTAGAAATTTTCGCCAATCGATGGAAATGCTCTCGAAATGTTTTGTACAGCCCTGTATATTATATAAAATTTTTTTGCACACCACATATTAAACTAAAATTCAATTCAGTTAAAAAACGCATAAGGTTGTTTAAAACTTACTTCCAGCCATTACCAACTCTTAACGATAATGTATCTTGTTCTATGAGTAATCCTGTATATGAATTTATTTATATTCCACAAACTCTTATATTAATCTACTAAATATAGTTCAGCAGGAAAATGCGTAACACTATTAAAAATACCCTTAAGCAATTTACTCTCATAGTTAGTAATACATACGTATTCCTTTGTGTTGCCCTGTGTATGATCAACATAATTTATACTCAGCACGCACTATGCAAACATTTAGTCAAACCTAAAAATCCACACCAAACTTGAAAGCGCACTGATCACACATAGACTGTAATTATTGAACAAAGACTGTAACTGATTTCTTTTGTGTGTCCGTGTAAATGAACGATAAACGCAATGCACGGCATACTATTCGGTGAGCAATTTATAGTGCATAAAACGTGCATTTATAACGTTTTTAACACATCTTCGGCTCATCTCACCCTCTTAATTTTTAATTTTTTTAGAGACCCTTCTATGCCAGCATATACATCTTACATCTTACAAATAACTACTGTGCCAAATTTAAAGTTTCTAGCCCAACAGTATCACAGAAATTCCAATTCTAGAACATTTTTTGCTCCTGCAGCTTATTGGGGATAGTGGTACTGCTTATTTTACCTTTTAAATTTTGATTTTTCTTAGAAACGGTTCTATACGATTATTTAAATCTCAAAAGTAACAGCCATGTCAAACCTCAAGTTTCTAGCCCTTATAATTCAAAATAAATCGAATGTAGAACGTTTTTAACTAATAATAATCCGTTCAATTCACCCTTTTAAATTTCGATTTTTTAGAAAACGTTCTGTAATAGCATCTTAAAAATAACCATCATGTTATAATTTCAAGTTTCTAGTCCCAACAATATCACAGAAATAGCAATTTTAGGACGTTTTTGGCTCCTGAACCCTTTTAAATTTCGATTTTTTTAGAAACTGTTACATGCGCGCATTTACGCATTAAAAATAACAGCAATGTCAAATTTCAAGTTTCTAGTCCCTTCAGCATCACAATAATAGTAAGTTTAGAACTTTTTTTTTCTCCTGCAACCTTTTAAATTTAGATTTAAACTAGTCGGATGTGCCAATCCCAAAACTTTCTTCTATATCAATCATGTTAATACTTCAAAATTCGCATCGCCAATTACTGGAAAATACGAAGCTAAAATGCGTGAAATCCAATTAAAGAAGATTCGTTCCCAGTTCTCGTCAATATTGAATTTGAATGAGAATATCGCCAAATTAGTCCTCTACAGCCATGTTCACTTCATTTATGGCAACTTATTTTTGTCGCCAAATTTGGTGATATTTTGCCAAGTGTCGCTAAGTTAGGCGAAAATTTGACGTTGGTGAATATGAGTTGGGGAACAATGGTTATAAGAATGAAAAAAAAAAATGTGCCGAAACCATGTTGACTAAAACTCATAAATTAAACGTGTTTATAGATGAATTCTGCTATCTTATTTGAAAATGTCAGCCACCCCAAAATTTCAAACTGCCATATCTCAGCCATTTTTTAAGATAGAGGCAAAACAAAAATTGCTTTTATGATTTCTAATTTTTTTGTGCATTTTTTTGAATTTGAAATCTTTAAATGGCTATCACAGCCCCCCTTTTCGTCGAAATATCCCCAAATTCAACTAGGACCAGCAGGCTATAGTAAAAAACATAGAACAAAAATTGGTTCAGTTATCTTCTTAATTTCATACACTTTTCGATGATACAATAGTGAAAATGGAACAAAAATCGTGATCACAGCGCCCCCTTTTGTCGAAATATCCCCAAATGCAAGTAGGACCTGCTTGCCATAGCCAAAAACATAGAAAAAAAATTTGGTTCAATTTGAGGCATAACTTCATAACACTTTTCAATGATACAATGAGGACGGACAGACAGACAGACATTTTGTAAAATATTCGGAATCTAATCTAATAAATTCGGAATCTCTGACCCCTAAAACGTGTAAATCCGTCGAAAACCGGAAGTCGAAAAAAATTTCGATTACAATACCTTCTTCTAGTATAGATAGACGAAAGTAAAAAAACTGTTTCGTGCGTGTATTTGCGTCTTAAAAGTAGCAGCCATGTCACATTTCAAGTTCCTAGCCTTAACAATTCCAAATAAATCGTAATTTGGAAAGTTTTTAGAACATCTTCCGCTCATTTCATCCTTTTAAATTATGATTTTCTTTTAGAAACCGTTCTCTGCCAGCATTTACACCTTAAAAGTAATTACCATCCCAATTTTCAAGTTTCCAACTCCAACAGTATCATAGAAATCACAATTTTAGGACGTTTTTTGCTCCTGCACCCCATTGGAGGTAGTGGTACCAACATATAGTCTATGTTAGGGCAGAGACTCTTCATTTTGCCACTATTAATTTTGAAATCGATTCGGTTGTTTCTAAGATTATCCCCTACACACAAATAAACAAACAAACATTTCTTCTTTATAATATTAGCATAAATTTGTAAATCTTTTTGAAATTGAAGTAATTTTTCACTTAATCTGTAAGTGGGTGAAACGACAGAATAAAGCGGAATCACAATGGTATTTTTACACTCTTTTATTTAAGTCAACCGTTTTTAACACTTTCCAACATAGTTGAAAAGTGCTTATGGCTTAGGTTTGCCGTCTGTCCGTGCAACTCTCGTAAATATACTCGGATTACCATGAAATTTTTGTGCTGTGATTGGCACTTACTATAGCATGATCCCTACTAAAAATGAAGTGTGTAGCATTTATAATTTATATACAGGGGCAGACAAAAGTATTCAGTTACATTACGGTCAATGAGAAAAAATCGTTTCAAGTGCATTTTCATGGTGTTACGCCATTCGAAACATGATAAAATTGATATACAATTATGTAGCACACTAAAACATGATACAAAGAATTTATTATTCATTTACAGGGTCACACAAAATTAATTCTGTCACACAATGTTTTAAGAGGAAATATCGTTTGCAATGTAATTTTATGATGTTTTACTATTTCAAACATAATGAAATTTATATGTATTACTGAGGAATATACTTTGAAACTACTGAACAGATTAATTTTTTTTTTCATTGTACAATAACTGTTTGTTAAAGTACCGCCAGCAAGCGGCAATATCATAAACTACTTAAGAACGTTTCCAGAATGCCCCCCAGAACGCGCAGTTCGTCGGTCAGCGTCAGGGCATGTTGTGTGAATAAATATTTGTTTTTCGTCTTTGGAAAGTTTCAGGAAATAATTTTTGAATATTTTTTATTCATTATTAGAAACTACATTTTTTTCATTGAAATTAAGCATAATGTACACCGAAATACTAACAGTTTATAATGTAATACTCATTTTTTAGCTCGTGATTCACACCAAAAAATATTTTTTTTCCCAAACCGGCGGTGTCGAGTTATATGGAATACCAATATATCATACTCCATGATTATGGTGGTTCAGATTCTTATATTTGTGATTTGTGCAAATCTGCAGTATGAACTGAAGTACTTAAACACTGACTACTTAAACACTATATTTTGATCATGCTCTCTTGATAGCATTACATCTATTTTTTCCAAATTTTGTTCGTTTTCTTCATTTTTAACACCCTATTCCATATTTACCGACTATCTCATAATACACTCCAAAAATTTTATTATTATTATTATTTGTTTACATGTGATGGAATTTCGTAAAATTATTTTTGGAACATTACAATATTATATAGGAATGACAACTATAGAAAGTTTAAAACAAGATTAAAAGAGCGTATGGCAGATATCAAATATGATATAAGTACTACAGCATTGGCATGACTACATAAAACCGAGACTTTAAAAATTGATTTTAAAATAGTAAACTAATTTATTCATCAAGAGTTTATTTCTCATCTATTGTCCATGAACCAATAGAAATCCATATGCGTAACCAGAACATTTGCAACGAATCAGCCTCATTTGATTTACCTAAAATTTGACACGTAGTATTTTCATTTTTATAAAAACAATAAAGAAATATTAATTTTCATGTTTTAAAATTGACTATTTTAAGCACCTGCTTTTCTATATATATAATATCGTGATTTATGTTTTTCAAGTTTATTTTTAAAAAATTTTGAGAATAGTTTGTTTATCGTTGTAGTTCTTGATAATAGCGCCGTTGGAGGGTTGAAACATACGTCGATCTTTATATTAAAATGTTTTTATAAGCCTTTTTTTGTGTTCTGTTTGTATTACTTAAACATTTTTAACACTTTCCAACCTAGTTGAAAAGTGTTTATGACTTCGGTTTGTCTGGCCGGATGGCCGTCTGTCCGTGCTCTAACTCCCGTAAATATGCTCGGATTGCTCTGCAATTTTTATATGTTATTGTAGTACTCTATAGCATGTTCCCTATTTCAACGGAAGTGTGTAGCACTTATAGTTTTTTTACAGGGACACTGAAAAGAATTTCGTTACATTGCGATCTATGGGGAAAAATCATTTGCGGTTTATTTTAATGATGTTACTCAATTTCAAACACATTGTAATTGATATATATCACTAAGGTGCATTACAAGAAGCTTAATATGGAATAGGGTGTGCATAGCACTTATAGTAACTTTACAGGAACAGTCAAAAGAATTCCGTTACATTACATCTATGGAGAAAAATCGTCTGCGGTTTATTTAAATAATGTTTCATTATTTTAAACACATTGAAATTTATATATATCACGAAGGTGCATTACAAGAGGCTTACTACAGAATATTGTGTGTATAGCAGTCATCGTTCATTTACAGGGAGACACAAAAGAATTCTCTACTGTCTGTTTACAATAATTCCTGGAAGTGCGTTTTAAGTTACTGAACGCGATTTTAAATTTAACTCACTTTTTGTGTATTTATGTGGTGTGTATAAATTCTGTAGATCATATACAGGGAAGCACAAAAATTCGCGAACACATTTCCGTTTATTGACAAACTCCAGAAGGAGAATTTTAAACTGTGCTACGCTTTTCCTAACTGAACTAAAATTTAGCATCCTATGTAGTATATATACAAATTTATAGTTCATATACAGGGCTGAATAAAAGTATTCGGATATTTTTCCGAATACTGTATAGGTTGCAAATTCCTGAAATTATGTTTTTAAATATGTTATGCGTTTTCCAAATTATTTACTTAGATGCTATCTTTCAGCTTATTAAAAGGTATGATTTGTAAAATTATTTTGGAAGCGTTGGAAAGTGTTACATAATCTATGCTTGAAGCATGATTTTTCGTTCTTGTTATCTATAATTTAATTATTACTAGTGATCTTATTATATGATTATATAATTTTTGTCTATAAAAACTATTCGCAGACAGTTAAAGTTTGTGAATGTATTCGGTTTTAGGGTTTTAAATAATATCGAGATGTTGTATTGCCCCAAATGTAAATAGTATTCCATAATACCCAAAGTTCTTCTACTTATACTAATTCATCGATTAATTGTAATCGATCTTACAACAGTCAGTCTGGGTGTGTTGTGATAAAACGCACGCGTGAGCATAAAATACACATTACGAAACAACAGTTCTTAATCTGTTTTTGAAAAACATTCATAAGAAAGTGGATATGCTGTTATTATTCTTTTGAGATGCTAATATTTCCAGTGGAAGTTCACACTGTAAAAAAAAAAAAACGAAGTCAGATGTTTCTTAATAAAGGAAAATATAATATAACCACGAACGAAAATATATAATAACCTCTTCCGAGTTACCCATGATTCCGAAAAGTATTCTTTAACTTTAGAAACTTCAAACAATATATTTTATTTTCTAGATTTAAAGAAGCATTTATAAAAACAAAGTTTAATTTTCTGCTACTGATTTTTGGAAACGTTTCCGAGTAGTATCTATAGTGAGTTAATCAGTTTTCTCAAACCAGAATATTGATTTTTAGGGTGCTATCAACTCTTAATTAAACATTTTCAGCTTAGTAATTGAATTTATACATGCAAGAGTCACAAAATAATATTAATTTTAATGTTAATGTTAATTTTCCTAATTTATCATGTTTGTCTAAAAACATCTTTGTTGAACTTGAAAATGTTTACTTGGGAATTGTAAGGGTCCGAAAAGTATTCCGGGTTGAGAAGACTGATTAAATACACTACAAAAACTACTCTGAAACATTTTCGAAAATCAGTGGCAGCAAAAGAAACTTTGTCTTTAGAAAAGCTTTTCTGAATGCTGAAAATATATTGGTTTCAGAGGTTTCTAAAGATACAGGACACTTTTAAAAATCGTTAGGAACACGAACTCTTTTCGGCGCGCATTCTGTTCTAAACAAACCTCTCTCCGAACGAAACTCCCGCAATCATCTCCGCTGCCTACGGCATTGTATAGCAGGCGTGCTACGCATGCGCTTCAATATCATCAAGTTTCAGTTTCCACCGCTAGGGGACGCGAAACCATCTTACTTTGTTATCTCTATCTTAATTAGTTCATGTTAAGTTGAATGAACCAATTCCCGTTGAAGAAGATTCCAAACATTTCTCTAGAGTCTAGAATATTTTGGTCGAAATATGAAAATGCTCTAGGTCGACCACTTTTAACCACCTGATCTCCGACACCCCATAGTTACCGACATGCATCCACCATAATGCACGATGGGCGACTGGAGGCTTACTACGACACACAAACACCAGTGGTCTGCGCTGGGTTGTTGTGGCTGCAAAGTGAAATATAGGGACAATATAGGGATGAATAAGTGAAATATAGGGATATATATATATATATATATATATATATATATATATATATATATATATATATATTTATTTATTTATTATATATATATATATATATATATATATATTTTTTTTTTTTTGTCTTTCAAATCATTTCTCTCAACTCGACTTAGTCAACATGTATGATGCATTGCCATGTGGATGTGAATATTATGCAGAAGTTGTGACATTTTAAGGATTCTGTATAATTATTGTGAGTAAAATATTTTATCTACACTTTACGCGTTCATATTTCCAATTTTATTATTTCAAAACTGTTATCTCGTGGTAATTTCGTGAGGTGTTAAATACAGTTTTTGGGATAATCGATGTGAGTGAAATATATTGTATATTCTTAATGGTTTTTTATTTCCTATTTAAATATTTCCAAATATTTATTTCCTATTTAAATATTTCCAAATTTTAATATTTCCAATTGTTGTCTGGTAATAATTCAGTGTACCTGGATGATTCTACTGATCTTAGCATTATGCCAGTAGAATTATGAAACACTGAATTATTATTTAAAACACATGTGGGTGCATCCAGGCTGATGAGTACATGTGCATGTGTTTTTTCATATCCAATTCATATTTAATTCTCATGTGATCCAATTTTCCATTGTATATGGTTCATATTTAATTTATTAATCCATTTGTATTTACTTAATTTCAACTCCAATTTATAATTTTTTTCCCCTTTCTCTCTATTTCTTTTTTCTTTTTTCAATATTCTTTAGGTATGAGTAAAATTTGGCCAATTACCATTGAAGCACAAGCTATGGTAATATTATGTTTGCACATGTTAATTATTAGCTATGTGGTATTCTGTATACACAATATCATTAATTATCTCTTTGGAGATTTAAGTAGAATGATAATAGAACTTGATATGTTTTTTGAAATTCATAGATATTATAATTATATATATATATATATATATATATATATATATACCAAAAATTGATCATAATATAAACTATACCTAGATTCGTATACAAATGTAAAATCTGAAAGGAGAAGTCGTCTGAGAAGCTCACGCATACATACGCGCGTGTGCATATTTTTCAAACATAGTTTTTTTTTTATATATCCTAATTTGTTTTTCTTCTTTGTGTTTTGTTCATTCAGCCTGAAAATATCTTAAGCCATTTGAGCGGAAAGTTTTGCGCAGTTTGGAGAAACTTACAATAAATAAGAATAGAGTTGTAAACCAGTGATTATCCCCTAAATCGATTTCAACAATGCTAACATACAGAAAGCCTTTCATACTGTTGTGTCTAAACAATATTATGCAATAAGATTGCTTTCATTATCATCTTTAAAAAAGACGTAATTGATATAATTTCATTTAATGAACCAGCTTTGGCTAGACGAGTATTGTTTTGCAATATTTTCCATTTCCATTAAGCTTTATATGTTTATTGTTAAAATTTAGAATGAGGCACATTCTTCGAAAATGCAGCCAGAAATAAATCAGCTTTAAAAAATTATCGTGTTTCCTTAAAGCGTATTTTTACATTATTGAAAGTAAAATTTCTTTTCCAAATTATAATTTGTTTAAATATAATATCTTCTTTGATATCACTTATTAGAGGAAAAACCACGGGACAGGAATCATACGTTGTGATTATTAGCGACTTTCCTCTAAGATGTAAGTGATATTTATTTGAAATTACCCTTTTTTAGTCAATTGAGACATTATGAAAACTTTAGCAATGATTCATTTACTGAAGATTCAATGAACCTATTGTATGTACGTCAAACGTTATTGATTCATTGACTATTCACTGAATATTTATTGAGATTTATAATTAGAGACAGCTAAATTGCTTTGGAAAAAGCCTCTGAAAAGTGCAAATGCACTTCCAAGTGCGTTTTATTTTCAAGAAACATTACTTTTAACTCTTTCTTAAAAGCCTAGTATTTTTGTAAAGTTTAAATGATGCTAATAAGGATATATAAATTATTTGATAATCATTGCTAGATAAAGTCTAAAGGATGAGACATTTTTTTAGCTCACAGGCTATCAAAGCTAATGTGCCCGCAAATTCTGTATGTACGTAACACGGTAACTCTTGATAGACATATCTGATTTGTTTCAAATTTTATATATAGGTTCATTCTGATAAGGTACTTCCCTGATTAGTATTGGGGATTCATTGGTTAAGTATAAAGGGAGGGGGAATGGGGGACCAATCACCCTTAATTTATTGTAATCATAACCCCCAGACCCCAAAACCAACCTCCATTCAAATGTTGATTTAACACACACACACACATATATACCTATATATTTATTTGATATTTGTCAAACGATAGCACTCATATTTATAAACCGATTTGGATGAAATTAAGCGTGTGTATTACGCTCACCAATATCTCGACCGAGTTCGCTGGCCAGTTTCGTCCGCCACCTTGTTTCAAAATGGCGGCCACTGACAGATTTAAAACTAAAAAAATATACAAAAAATTCGAAATTGAAATTTATTTTTTACTTAAATGTTAGGCCTTGACACAAGGATTCTGGAGCATTTTTTGTTTTGCCTCTATCTTAAAAAATGGCTGAGATATAGTAGGTTGAAATTCTAGGTTGGCTGACATTTTGAAACAAGACAGTACATTACAAAAAACCAACGATTAATTTATGAGTTTTAGTGAATGGAATTTCTCACAAATTACTATCTTTCATTGTTGTAATCATTTTCCCGATCATACAATCATAGTAAACCCAATGTAGTGGTATCCCAATCATAGCAAACCTTTAACTGTCAATAGTTTTTGTTTGAATTTTATTAAACTGCATGTCAACCTTTTTTTCAAACTCAAAACTGATGATTCAATTAATTGATAAAAATTCTTTAAGCTGCATGTTTTGAGATACTACGGAATATGTGAAATTCATTATAAAATATCCCTAATAAATTCTGTAACAAATATTTTTGATGATTTAAATATGCGACAGTTTCTATGAAATTTTGATTCATTGATGACAGATCGAAAATTAATTGAGTGCGCTGAAAATAAACATTGCATAATATACAGGGTGCGTCAGAAAAATGTATACACACTTTGAATGATTATAACTCCAGTTTTTATTCACATATAATTAATATTTAAATTGCGAAATCATCTACATATAATGTATAACTTTTCTTCCAACCGCAGATGTTCAAAATTATTAATGTTCTGGTCAACACACTGCTTATAACGGTGGGCTATTGATTCACAAACTTCAACACACATTTCATCTCGTTTCGTGGCGCTTTAATTCTTGCTCAATTGCGGTTCCGGAACGTTGTCTGTGAAAGAACATCCATTCGTTTCAAACTAATCTTTTATCCGATGAATTTAAGTCGCACAGGTGGATCTGCTTGAAACTGCCTGCGATATTGTCTTTGTACTTCTGCAACATTTTCATACTTACATTTGTATTTTAAAGAAAATTTCTTTTTAAAAAGTTAATCTTGGACCACTCATTATTTCCAATTAATTACACTTTGAAAAGAAAAAAAAATAGAAAGTCATGACCCGTTAAACAGTGTATGTATAAATTTTTCAGACGCACCCTGTATATGTACAGTCGTGAAAAAAGGGTGATGGCCCTCTACTAATTCTGTCGCAAATCATCCCACACTGAAAAAAAAATTGATTTTACAGTATAATACTGGCATCCCAGCTGCCAGTATTATACCGTAAAATTAACAGTAATAAACAGTAAAATAAGCAGTAATACACTGCCACGCAAAATTTCAAAGTCGAAAAAGTACAAAGGAGCGTGCATAGAGATTAACCTCAGCTATCCAATGCAAAAAAAAAAAAAAAAAAAAAAAAAAAAAATCATTTAAAAATATTGAAATGCGAACGAGATATCGTAAATTATTTCCCCCATAGTATTAACATTAGCGAGCGGGTGTTTTCGCCTGAGTGAAGTAGCCTCTTAACCCAAATTAATTAGTTCATAACACCCAAATTAATTAGTTCATAACACCCAAATTAATTAGTTCATGATATCATTGTAGTTTTTGCATATGTGAAAAATAAAGTGTATGTAAATAATTTTTTGTAAAAATGCAATGATATTATGAGCATTTAATCGACAGAAATAAAAAAAATAAATTGATATATTAAAATGCATTAAAATTTGCTAAATATACTTAAGTTTCTGATTTTGTAGAACACATTTAAACAATCTTCAAATAAAAAGAAATTACATGGATTAATTAAACTTTAGCCCTAAACTATATTACAAAAGTCAGAGCATCATAGAAAAAATAAGTGTGTTTGGCGCTATCTGGGAGGTGATCGTAAAAGCAAAAATAAATGCTTGACTATATCTCCTATGGTTATTACAAGAACTCTTATCATAACAAGCAAATGATGCTGTCCTTTTACCATTCTCTTTTATCATGCCCCTTCATTATGACCACGTTCGATGAATTGATCAACATTGTGTGAATATTAGAATAAATTTTCTAATGAATCTTTCTTTTCAATGCGCAATTGAAATTTTGTTTCTGCAATAACTAGTTTGGCATCCGAAACATTCGCAATTGTTATGCAAGTAGTGATAAATAGGCAACATTGTTGCAAGAATGTTTTTCTTAAAATAATACCATGTTTTTTCAAATCACTATTTTGAAAAACAACAACAACAAAAAAAAAACAATGTTTTCACTATCCATTTGAAATTTTGTTGATTGAAAATGAATATTTTCTCTATGGCTTATCCAAGAATTCAAGGACAATAGTTTTTGTGGCAAATTTCACAGAGAATTATTTTCTTGCTAGTTATTTTGAAAATTATATATTTGTGAACACTATGCAAATTATATATTTCATTTTCAACTTACTTTTCCTCAAGTAATGTAATTCGCTAGGAAGCTATTAAGATGTCAGCATGAGATTTTGTGCAAATTACTTTAATGGTGTCTCCTTAAGTAAAAGAGAAAAACAAAAAATGGCCGTTGCAAAATCGATCCAATGTAAAAACAATTTTTTTCCGATGAAATTTTAAATGTACTTAAAAAAAACTGCTTTAATGTGGGATTTTATTTTCTCGCCAGAGTGTTACGAACTGTAAAAAAGGTTTTAACGAATGAGAGGAAATTATTTATATATTTTTTAAATATTTTGTTAAATAGACAGTAAAGAAGCATCATTTAAGAAGAGTTTACCGGAAAACCCATGTTAATCATCTTATAAGATTTTTGAAAAATACGAATGAATTCCATGGGCCATAGTTTTAACATTTGAGAGGGCTATTTGAGATCTTTATGAGTCACCATAGGAAAAATCACCCTAGCCATGTTTTCCTATTGGTTACAGTAGGGATTCTAAAATTCATTTGGATTAAAATGGAACATCAATGAGCAGCAAAGCGAAAGCACATTGAGATCTAGCAATGTTTTTAAAACAAATTTCATGCATGTTATGTTTTTATACATGAATTTCTCGATTATCACGTTGAGTTCCCTAGGCCAAAATATCGTAAGTGACAATTTTTGAGGAAATGAGATTTTGTTGCAAATGGTGGTGTTGTACACGAAATGTAATACACATTTTAAAACAGTTATTTTACTTAGCTCGTAAATTACAATAAAGGCAAAGTTGAAACGCTAATTAAGAGGAACAGAAAATAAGATTTAAAAAAAAGTCTCCTGCAATTTTAACATTTTGTCGCTTAAGTAAATATTATTAATATTATTGAGTCACTTCCGATAATTTAGCTGGAAGAACTCGGTGTATTTTTAAAATAGAATACTGAAGTCGTAACATAGGTGAGCCAAAGGTGGCCAGTGTTCCTAAGGTAGCCCACCTTCCAAAAGTAGAGTTAATTTCATTTTTAATCACAAGATGGCACTACTGTGTTGTAAATCAGGTATCTGCAGTGCACGTGGCTGAATTTGCAGAGATCACATTGATCGTCCGCCATTGTATGCAATGATTTCACTTTTGTGGAATAGTAGTTCTAATTTCCAAGAACAGTATGCACCATAGGTGGCACACAAGCTACAATTTCGAAATTGTATTATAAAAATAATTACATTTTATTTTGCAAAGAAAAGTATACTTGATATGCGTTAAAGATAAGTGTAAAATGTTACAAAAACATATTTCAGCCACACACACGCAAACAGAAAATTATGAAACATCCTTAAAGCTTAACTATGGCCACCTTTGGCTCACCTACCTTATGTTTATTTTGTAAATAGCGTAAATTTTTTTTTTTTGAAAATTTGTGTTTAAAGTAAAGATGTAAGTAGAGTTGTAAAGGCTAGAAAAACCCCGGTTTAAACCTGGGAATAAACCGGGTGTTTTGGGAATAAATTTGTTTTTTTGGAAATAAACCAGGTCCTTTGGCAATAAACCTGGTCTACTGGAAATAAACCTGGGAATAAACTGTTTTTTTGCAACTCTAGATGTAAGTAAAGTTAGTTTAATAAGTGATTTTCTTATATAATTATTTAATGTGTATTTATTCAAGTATACTTTGGATTAATCTTTGTTCTTTCTTTTCAGTTGCTGTTGTTGTGGCCTTTTTTCTTTGTTGGGCGCCATTCCATGCACAGCGTCTGATGGCCGTCACTGTTCGGGAACAAACTCCAACAGCTGTGATTGTGTTTACTGCCTTGACACACATTTCAGGTGTAACGTATTATATCAGTGCCACAATCAATCCCATTTTGTACAGCATCATGTCTAAAAAGTTTCGCGAAGCCTTCAAAGTTACGCTAGTTCAGTGCTGCAGAAAGAACTCTCTTTATGATTACTCTTCATCAAGGTACACTAGTGTCCTAAGAGCCACAATGCATAAAAAATCACTTGAAAGAAATACTAAACATAATAATGGAAGTATCCAATATAGAGACTTTGAAAGATTCGGAAGCAATTATTCCAGAACTGATACCTCTTTCGTTAGTCCTTCGAACGGCATTGCAAGAAATAACATTGATATCAAAGTGAACAGTACTGAACTCGATTTACTTTAATATCGAAGTCATGACAGATTTCCAAACATATCATCTAAGATATTTATGTTTTTTATTCATATATTCTGTAATAAAAGATTGAAACAAACATCTGTAACATGAGTAAAATGTGATACAGACAGACTAGTATTGATGCCCATTTCAAGCACATCATCCCATATAATTTAGGTTTTTATTCATGTACTCGCTGACGAAGAAATGACAAAGAGTAAGAGAGTGACATTTGAGTAACAAATGATAAATGTTAATCAGTCTTGATGTAAATTTTAAGCTTCAAGTATTTTGTTTACTACAATGCCACCCAACTCCTTTTTGTGTAGCATAAAAAAGCATCCATTCATAGTATTTATTTTTTGCAAGATCTAAATAACTTTCAAAGTTACATTAGTTCAGTGAAGCAGAAAAAACTTTCTGCGATAAACATTTCATCCAGATAAATAAACCTATAAAAAAACTACCGGTAAGAAATAATACAAGATGTGGCTTTCTGTTTTGATTAACAAAATATTCTTACCTAAATCAAGCAAAACGTTTTCCACTCCTTCGAAATAATGCATGTTATTTGCAATAAACTTTTGACAGTGACTGTACAGTTCGGGAAAACTACTGGCAAAATCCTCTTTCAGTATTGCATGGAGAATCATCGTAACATAATATGACTTTGAATGTCTCGATCCGAAAATCGCTCTGCTTTTAAGGCTCGGAAGCAGAAATAAATCTGCTGCTTACTGAGTTAATTGAGTACGATGGAGGATCGAGGACTAAAATTCCTCCCGAATATTGCTGGGCAAATTCAAAGCCATGTAAGAACTGTTTTCTATGAGATAAAAAAGAGAACCTTGCCGCCCATTTTCATGAACTGTACAGACGTTAACAAACGTGCAAAATTTGTTAAAGTAAATCAATTTATAGCCATTGAAAAAAGCCTTGATGCAATATTTACTTACCGTACAGCATAAGATGGTTTATTAAATTTAAAAATAAAATGTAACTACTTTGGGTTAAATAGGTAAAAGTAATTTTAACAAAATGAAATAATGTTATTAATGTAATACTCAAAAATTATAATCTATTTGATATTGCAAACATTGTTTTAATAAATAAAAATGCCAGAAACGTGGTTTCACAAACAAATAAGAAAAATGTAAATATCTATAAATATATGATACTAAGCGATGGTTAAAGAATTATTTTCTTAATTATTTTATGCATGAAATTGCAAGATGCTTATATAAATAAAGCATATCTGCCGACTTTCCGACAATTGCCACAAGACTGTGCCGATATATTCTGTAGAGCCAGAAGAATAATTTAATAAATGTTTATTTGTGGTTCTTTTTTAACTTTATTTATTAGGAAAAATATCCAGTGTGTATAAACATGTTTGTCTGACTTGGGCCAAGTTGATGCAATTTTACGGAAATTATCGTTAAGTTGGTAGCTATGATAAACCCATAGTGTAAACGTACCCCAAAACCAAAATATGTAGGGGAAAGTAGGGAAAAACCGGGTATCTAACTGTTTGACAGTTTTCCTTTGTTGACAAAAATCTAGAAGGGCGGAAAAAGTCGGAACACCCCACAAAAGTGTTTGGGGACATCTGTGATATTAGAAAACCAGACGTGTCGCCACAGGAAAATTCTTCTCTACTTGGGTAAAGGAATTTTCTATGACCATCTGAAACTGGTCCAAATTTCGGTGGTAGGATAAAACCGGGTATTAATCAGAAATTAAGTTTTTACACTTCCAGTAACAAAAAGCTTTATTATAATAACTTTTTAATCAAACTTTAAAACGTATAAACATTTTTTAAGGTCAGTAATTTTTTTATTGTTTTGAATTATCTGTTTCAGCTTTTACTTCTCGTATACGCTGCATTCTTCATGTGCCCACTCATTACAAACTGAACATTGTATCCATCTTTCACTATCTGTTGAGTGAATAAACAAATCATTGCAGAATTCAATGCAAAATCATGGGTACCCGGTTTTGCCCCAACAGATGATTAAAAATCAACACGATCATTCTCCTGGATTTATCTGGACGTAAACGCTTCTATTTGCCAAATTTCGTTTGAAAGCTATAAAAATAGTGGCTTACTTACCTAAATCGATCCGTCAAGCTAGACTTATCAAACAGAAAAGACAGCGAAAAAGTAAAACTTTTGAAGTGAATTTCTTTCTAATAACACTGCCCAGACATAGATATTGACCCACTTCAAAAGTCGATGGCCACTGCTAGGGGACGCTAAGGGATGTAGTTAAGACGGGTGCTGTCTACAAGGACAACACCCTTCACCGAGAAAATAGGTTACTCGGTTTGATCCACTTACCCGGTTTTACCCTACTCCCCTTATGAATTAATTCTTTTGTATGAAAAGTTTAAATCATATCCTCCCCTCCCTCACACATAGGGCCAGACTTAGATTATCTAAGGCCCTGGGGCAACGATTATTCTGGAGGCCCCCTTCAATCTATCCTTACGAAATTTTCGTGAATTATGCTGAACTGACATAGTACTAAACTTTATACCTATTGTGCATATAAATTTCGTATCAAGTACTATTCACATATGTATACGAAATATGACAAAACAGATGGTCACAACTTTAAGAAATGGTAGAATATACTTTATTTTGTTATAGGAATATAAGGACTCATGTGAGCCGTTGAGGTATAAATACAGGTTTTTCAGTCATTCTTGGCTATTTGTCATAATATCGTACTATTTTCTACCACAGTATAAAATTTAATCTTTGTATTGCATTAACATGCATTTAGGTGATTCCATAAATTTTAGTCATTAGCTTTTTGATGACGGATTTGGTGCGTTTATGGTGTGCATGTGTGTAAGGGGGTACGGAAGCAATTTGAGTGACGAGAGAGCCACCCTCCCCCCCAAAAAAGTTTTGAAAAATTTATTAACAATTTTGGTCACTTTTGGCCAATTATTACCCCATTTGGCTCCCCCTTAACGAACATCTTGCGCCCTGACGGACATCCTCAAATGAGAGACCCGGGAAAGCTGTCCCATATGTCCCTGCCCACATGCACACACACGAACGGACAGACAAACAGAAAAAAAAATTCTTTTGAAAATATTTCTTTTCAGCCCGACTTTATTCATTCTTAACATGAAAAATATTATTTTGTAAATATTTCTTTTCAGTCTGACTTTATTCATTCTTAAAATGAAAAATCTTATTTTGAGCAAAGTCATACAAAACAGAAAAAAAGGGAAAAAGATAATTTTTTAAAGGAAATATGGAATGTAATTCATGTCAAAATAAATGAAATTCTATCTTGAGTAAGTGAATAGAATGTTACAAAGCAGTTTTAAAACTAGATTTAAAAGTGAAAATGTACATCCTTTAAAATCTGTAATTATGGGTAGTCGTGTATATACAATACATGCTTTGTATAGGAAAATATTAACAATGTTATGTAAAAGAGATGAAATATTGTACCGGAAAAAAAGTCGACATATTTTATATGGTATACAATTATTATTTTATTTAACATGTGGAACAACAAATTAAGAAATAACTTGCATCTGAAAAACTTCTGTAATATATATACAAAAAGTTTTATTATATATATATATATTAAGCTTATCGATTATGGATGGGAAATCAAATCTATTAAATGTTATGCCGCAAATAAATGTAAATAATAGTAAAAAAAAAGTTTTTTTTTTAAATTCACAAAAAAATCAACTTATATTATAAAGCACATATGTGTGCGTCGCTCAATGCTGACGTCATATACGACGTCAGCATACGACGTCATATACGAGTATACGACGCTAACGAAAAAGAAAGGGTACCGGCGGTGCTTTACGCGTATCTTTTTTTACAGACCGCGAGAGTCACGTGATGCTCGAATCCACCAATGCAGGTGTACGAAAACAGCATCACATCATTCTAGCGGTCTGTAAAAAAAGATAAGTGGAATGAACCGCGGTAGCCTGTCTTTTTCGTTAGCCTCGCGAGTATATAACTCGCGTTCAAAAGGTTCCGTACATTAAATTTTTTAACTAATAAACTCCTACTGCCCCTAATTTTTTTCATAATTTTAATTTCAATAGATTCGGAAATAGGAGGGGGAACACAGTTTTCCAGTATACTTTCGACGATATCTCTGAAAATATAATACCTAAAATTAAAACAAATATAGTTTTGAATTTGATGTTACGGGATCTTTCAGATGATATACAAAAATAAAACTTTTTTTTTTTCAAGTAACTTAATTAGCCCCCTAAATTTTTCCTAAACATATTTGTGAATGGCTAATAATCTGAAAATATGTGGGTAAAAAGGCTTTATAACTTTCCCAAGTTTAAACTTTCCACGTCTCATAGTTTACGAGAAAAAGGGCTGTGACAGATGGCCAGACAGACACAAGAGTGATCTTATAATGGTTCCGTTTTTACTTTTTAAGTACGGAACCCTAAAAATGAATTAGAAAAGCACAAATAATAATAAAAATTGCATTTTGCACGAATGTTTCCGAAACATTGGATTTTCATAATAAAAAAAAAGTTGTAGTTTCAAAAGTCATCGATAGAAGGCGCTGAATCGAATTATTAAGCAGATATATGCATAGGAAGTTTGTAATAAAACACAATTAACAGGAAAAAATAACAGGGCAGCATATGACAAGCTTCAGTATCTACAGGGTTGAAATGGGCACTTTTCTGGTCCTTCTTTCGTTCGCGTACATCAAGATGCTTTATTGGCTGCATGGTTTGTATAAATCTACTTCATACAATGCATGTCAGCGCCCTCTATTTTTGGATCTACAATTTTTTTTTATTTAAAAATTCTATCTTTCCATAATCCCATTCGTGCAGCTTAAAATTTTTTTAACATCATTTATTCTTTTTAATTAACCTTTAAAGTTGTAATGAAATTTTGACGCACCCGGTATATAATTTTTTGCGTTTAAAATATTGTAAAGTTATTAAAATCAATTTCAAAAAATTAATTGGGATTGATCGTAAAATAGCCAAATTATCTTTTGTACCCCTTTAATCGAGGACAAGTGCTACACTCACCATTATCAGTGGGGAAGTGAACCTCAGTGATATATGTCAGTTTCTTTCCAATCCACTTGTATTCATGAAAGTTAGAGACCAACTAACGAAAGTCATAAATCTTTTTCAACTATGCTGAGAGCAAATGGCAGGGCATTTTGCTGAAGTTGCTTCTTTAAACTGCTTATGAGCTAAACAAAAGATGCAATTAATGCTTAAAGTGAAAATATTGCACAAAAAAGACTTAAAATACCTTTTAATATAAAGATGACATGTTTCGTATACTCAAATGGAGACTTCTTGAAGATCGAAAATGATAAATAAACTATTTTCGCTAAGTTTTTGAAAATGATAAACACAAAACACGAGACCGTATGAATGAAAGCAAGTGCTTAAAATAGTTAAACTGTAAACGTGAAATTTATTATTTTACTTATTGCTTTTTTAATTTGTAAATCAACTCGTGCCAAATTTTAGGTAATTCAAAAGAGGCTGATTCATTTCATATGTTCTTGTTTCGAAAAAATATTTCTGTTGAATCATGGATAATGGATGGGAAATAAACTCTTGATGGAAAAATTATTTTACTATTCTTGAAATCAATCTGTAAAGGCTCTGTCCGATGTAGTCTGGCCAGAGCTGTAGTTCTTCTGTCTTATTTGATATCTGTTATATTTCTTTTATTCTCGTTTTACATTTTCTGTTTGTCATTACTATATAATACTGTAATGTTCCATCTGCCTTGGTGAACGGGATTTCATAAACATCGGAAAGTCGATAAGTAAAATAATAATTTTCACATTTACAGTTTAACCATTTTAAGCACCTGCTTTCATTATACATGTGGTCTCGTATTTTGTGTTTATCATTTTCAAAACCTTAGCAAAAATAGTTTATTAATCATTTTCGATCTTAAAGAAGTCGCCGTTTGAGTGTACGAAACATATTGTTGTGAGCTCGGGGTTCGAAAGGACTGATGCCAATATATAAGAACAATAAAAAGGCTTTATTCCCTATAAACAGTGCAATACGAACACCAATATCTTCTGAAAATTACAAGATATTCAGTAATCTTCAAATCCAATAAAAGCACAGCAAAATTTCACACAGAAACAATGCGTTCAATACGACGTATCAACGACAAAATCGATCCGAGAAACACAGTTCTCAATGCAAAGCCTCTCGTATGAATTCAATCGCAGTTGACAGACAACTAACTGAACTGAACTGATGGAGGTCCTTATATAGGTTTCAGAGATCTTTCCAGATTATTCCAGAGCCTTCAGATGCTAGAAATTACCAGAAAGTGCTTTAACTTTCGTTAGAGAACCCAAGCAAGAAAGGATCCCAATGTATAGGTATAAGGGGGGTGTGGTTGCACAAAAAGTCGCCAAATCCGTCACCAACTTGGCGACATTTGGCGATATATCGCCAAATTTGGCGACAAAAATAAGTCGCCAAAACCATCGCCAACTTGGCGAAAGACCCATTCCTTGGCGATTTTCCAATAGAACTCCATTATAAAACCGATGTTGTAAGGTTGTTTTTCTTGCAAAGCACCTGAGGCCTTTAGCATTGAGTTACATGATGCTCAATAGGAAATACATTAATAATACTGCAATTTTCACAATAATAAAATAAAATAAATTAAAAAGAATGAAATATTTACAAAATTCATAACAATATCATCTTAATATTAAAGGTATTTTAAGCCTTTTTGTGTAATGTTTTATCATTTTAAGCTTTAATTACATCTTTAGTTTAACGTTAACAAGTGATTTTATTATATTATCCGTTTTCAGTTGTTAAGATAGGACGACTGCATATCATATGAAGGAAAGAATGTTTAAAAAATGAATGTTTTTTTTCTATGAGTTTACTCACAGTTTCCGTGGGATGTCAATTGTAAATCCAATCAACCGTCTAGTTAATGCCAACCTGCAAAATTAAAAATTTATAATGGAGAATATTATAGTCCTGTGATGACATTTTTATCTTCAAAGTTAAGGGTGTTTCTTGCGTATATTTTTACGCGGACTTAGAGAAAAATATACAAAATATTCTATCACGCACAGTTTTGATAGAAATAAATATTTACTGTATAGTTGACACATTATAAAACTATTCATAAAGACATGGGTACCAGTAAACAAGACAATAAATTATTGGTAGTTGTTGTATAATAGGAAGCAGCTCATGCAATGTGCAAGGAAAAATATCCGAAGGGGCAGGAAGTCATCTTTCTTCTAGGGAGGAAAAAGCTCAAATGGTATATTATAATGGTGTTTAATATTTCGGCTGTAGTATTTTAGTAACTAAATATATTAAAGAATGAGATAGCCGCATTAAATAAATGAACTGTGGTAAGTAATACATACACATTTATTAAACTGAAGATAACATATAACGTACACACAAATAATTACATTCTGAACAGTCGTAGAGTAAAACGTTCTTAGAACGCGTGTAGGGAATAATAAATGAAATGTTCTATCTTTAATGCTGCCACTAACAAAATTTATTTTAAACAGAAACACTGCATTGGCAGTTATGAAAAACGTAACAAATAATTAAAATGTAAGATAAAGATTATGTTTTATTTGTTTTTTGAATAAAATAATTTGATTTTACTGTGTGTTTTAAATTTATATATTGTAACTAGCTGTTACTCGTGACTTCGTTCACGCAACATCAAAAGAAGAATAAATACATTAATTAAGCAAAATATTTAACTCCCGATAATTAAAAACGTTAATAATTAACTAACTATTTATCACATTTCATAGGAGACAATACGGTATTTTTTGTTATAGGGACCTTGACATAACTCAGTCTTAAAAAAGTGAAATTTTGGGCCAAATAATCGCGAAAATGAAATTGCAACCAATGCAAAAAGGAGGGCCAAATAAAATCGTGGAAATAGACAAATTGAGTAAAAACAAACGTCAATTTTACCTGATAAACTATTTTACTTTTAACGCCTTTGTGAAACGTTTTAACAGCCATCCTTAAAAAAAAAAAACATTAATTAGAAATAGTATATGCTTTTTCTTTAAATTCAATTCTGCCTTCTTGGTTTAATGTATATCTGAAACAAATCTTGTTTTCTAAATGACAGTATGTTGACAGGCAAATTATGTTACTTTAACGAAATAATATTAAATCTTTAGGTTTTATCAACAAAAATGGAACGATTAACATTCGTCATTTTTTTAGGTAATCGAGTTATTTCTTTTAGTTTTAAGAATGAAAATATCGATTTCTCGCTATCCATGACATCATTTTCGACATGGATAATTTTGCGGAGCATATTATTGACATTTGCTAACCCTTTTCTTTTGAAACTTCTTTTTACTTTTTAAAAAATTAAATAAAAAATACGGTATAGTTATATTAGCCATGCGCAGACGGTAAAACGCCAAGTATTGTTACCATACAAAAGAAAAAAAAGGAAAAAAGTGAAGAAAAAACCTAAGATCATTTTATTTCACCAATCAAAGCATATCCGCTTTATTTTCGATGAATGGCGTCATATTCGCCTGTTTCCCAGGGTTACGCATATTGAAACCTTGTATTATCAAAAACTAAATAAAGTACGTTTTATTTCTAATCATATTATTTAATATTCTTTTTAATTCTTTAATTTTCTTATTTAATTTTCATTTTTCACGTGAAATTTTTTCAATTTTAACTAAATTGTTGAGTAAAAATTATTATTCCGGGTTTTGAATTAGTTTTGACAACGATACAGTATTAGCAACGGTAAAGTAAATTTAACCATTTTAAAATATTGTACGAAAAAATGTCCATTTATTCTCTATGAAAATAACGAAATTTTGAATTATTAAGAAAAATATTTGAATAAAATAAACAAAAACCAGCCTATGTTCATTTGAGGGTTATAATAAACCTATATGCAAATATACAGGATCATTAAAAGCTCCATTTTGACGCTGGCTTCAGCCTAACATTTGCACACAATCAGATTTATAATATTACTAGCAGTTACCCGTGACTTCGTTCACGCAACATTAAAAGAAGAATAAATACATTAATTAAGCAAAATATTTCACTCCCGATAATTGAAAACGTTAATAATTAACTAACTATTTATCACATTTCATAGGAGACAATACGGTATTTTTTGTTATAGGGACCTTGACATAACTCAGTCTTAAAAATGTGAAATTTTATGCCATATAATAGCGAAAATGAAATTGCAACCAATGCAAAAAGGAGGGGCAAATAAAATCGTGTAAATAGACTAATTGGGTAAAAACAAATGTCAATTTTACCTGATAGACAATTTTACTTTTAACGCCTTTGTGAAACGTTTTAACAGCCATCCTTCAAAAAAAACAATAATTGGAAATAGTATATGCTTTTTCTTTAAATTTAATTCTGCCTCCTTGGTATAATGTATAGCTAAAACAAATCTTGTTTTCTAAATGACAGTAAATTGACAGGCAATTTTTGGTCTCCAGAATAAATTGATTCGTGAAGTTTAAATATGTGAAAATATGTTTTAATTTTTTGGATAATTTACTGAAATCAAAATTTTGTTTTCACCATCTATTCAAAGTGAAAATAAATTCTGTTTTACAGTTTTAAATGGTGAAAAAAATATACTGATCTGTTTTATTTCTCCTTTTTTATACACAAATATGGAGTAAGTTACTTTCCGCTTTCAGAGAAACTCCGTTAAAAAAAAATGGCATTTAATTTAATTTTTTTAATTCTGAGAGTTTGTGTGACATCCTCGGATCAACTATGACCGGTATTAAGTAAATCGCGTTGCGTTCGATAGTCTAGGAGTAGTTGCGAAATACAAACACACGGTCAGATTTTAATATAACAGATTCGTGTTCATTTTCCTTTTCTTAAAATTATGATGTGATTTTTAACAGAAAACTCTCATCTGTATATAACGGATACTCATGCTTAATAATCAGTAAAAAAAAAAATTCGTTATAAATATGGCGTGAAATTCATCTGTTTTTTATACTTACTGACCCTTGTATTATTAATGTAAGGAATTGATTCACACTCATTTTAAAACATACTGGAAAATTCGCGTTTTATTTCAAATATGACGTCTCTTTTTCTCCAGAGAAATTCCATTTTAATGACATAATTCTTGTTAATTTTCTTTTCCAGGCAATTAATTTCAATACTGGCATAGGGGAAATTATGTTACATTAACAAAATAGTATTAAATCTTATGTTTTATCAACAAAAATGGAACTAATAACATTCGTCATTTTTTTTTTAGGTAATCGAGTTATTTCTTTTAGTTTTAAGAATGAAATTAGCTATTTCTCGCTATCCATGCCATCATTTTCGACATAGATAATTTTGTGGAGCATATTATTGACATTTGCTAGCCCTTTTCTTTTGAAACTTCTTTTTACTTTTTTAAAATTTAAATAAAAAATACGGTATAGTTAGTTATATTAGCCGTGCGCAGACGGTAAAACGCCAAGTATTTTACCATACAAAAGAAAAAAAAAGTGAAGAAAAAAATCCAAGATCATTTTATTTCACCAATCAAAGCATATCCACTTTATTTGCGATGTATGACGTCATATTTGCCTGTTTCCTATGGTTACGCATATTGAAACCTTGTATTATTATCAAAAACTAAAAAAAGTACGTTTTATTTCTAGTAATATTATTTAATCTTCTTTTTAATTCTTTAATTTTTTTTATTTCATTTTCATTTTTCACGTGAAAGTTTTTCAATTGAAACTAAATTGTTGAGTAAAAGTTATTATTCCGGGTTTTAAATTAGTTTTGGCAACGATAAAGTATTAGCAACGGTAAAGTAAATTTAACCATTTTAAAATATTATACGAAAAAATGTCCATTTATTCTCTATGAAAATAACGAAATTTTGAATTATTAAGAAAAATAGTTGAATAAAATAAACAAAAATCAGTCTATCTTCATTTGATGGTTATAATCAATCTATATTCAAAAATACAGGATCATTAAATGCTTCATTTTGACGCTGGCTTCAGCCTAACATTTGCACACAATCAGATTTATAATATTATTAGGATTAGGATAGGATTAGGATTGATAAACAGTAAGATATATTTTGTTGTATGATGTTGAGAGATCATACCCATCTTATACACTGTAATATAAAACTTATATCTAATTTAACAATCATATTGTACGTCACTGTTATCCTATGTATTGTAACATTTTGTCATCTATCTATCTACTATACGTATATATAAAATACAAATGAGAATTTTGTTCCTGCCGCTTATCACTTGAATTCTGCTGAATCGATTTTGATGGGACTTGCACCGTCAGTTAGATAATTTTTCAGGTAAGGCTTTAGTATATAACATATTTTGCTACGTTGCATAGTTATAGGATTAAAGTGAAGATTCTATAATCAAGTGAATCCGATTATGGAAGAATAGCCTTTTTAAAAGATTCTGTTGAATGGATTTTGATGGAACTTGTACTGTTAGATAATATTTCAGGGTATGTTTTAGTACATAACATTTCGTTCTACATTGCTTAGTTATAGAATTATGGGGGAAAGTTCTATAATCAGGTGAAGCCGATTATGAAAGAATAGCCTTTTTGAAAAGTTCTACTGGACGGATTTTGATGAGACTTGCATTGTTAGTTAGATACTTTTTTATTGAGTGGTTTTAATATATTGCATATCGTTCTATGGTTTTTTACCAAATTCTACTGTAAATAATCACCTAAAAGAGTTGGTCCTTAACAGCCCAAATTTTATCTGACACATTAGAAAATATAATAGCGCAATAGTGTTCAAAGCGTTTACAGTAAAGCGGAAGGACATTCCAGGTAAAGGTCCATATTGCGTTAAAACACACGGCCAAATTCGCCGATATATTTCGTTCGATTAAAGGTTCGTTTGGAGAAACAGATCAGAGTAGCGGGCGAAGCCTGCTAGTTCTATACATAATTTTATATCATGTTTCAGGTGTTATATTTAATAAGTGGGTAAACATTCACGTTGATACGTTGGTCCTCAACGGACTTTGGTGTCGTTGAAGTTGGATACGTTTTTACCCCTCATAGATAGTTCCATACAACCTAGTGATTGACTGTTATGAGTGTGGGTGAATAAATTCTCGATTAGTTCTTGTTTATGATTTTAAAGGATCTTCACATTCAATTTTTGAAAAAAATCTTGAACGATAGAGGAAACAGCTTATCATTTCTGAACTAATTACGTCGAAAAACATTGCAATCTTCTAAAACAGTGTGGAAAAGGGATATTTTTTACATGCCTGCATAATTAATCGAGTAATGTGTTTGAATAACTAAAAGCAAAAACTCACTTTCACAACATTTGCAATAACTCGCATAACTTACAAAATGTTTCAATGTCATAAAATACTCGTCTTACATTGGACTTTCCTCTTCATGTCTACGCTCCAATCCAGTACAATAAAAAATCAAACAGACAATTATTACCTAGTTTTGCCAGTTTCACTGATTTTAGTTTTCCTTTGTCTAGATGGAAAAACCACAATTTGGAAACAAAGCTTCTTTTATCTTGTCTAATCTTAGCTGAATATTCAAAGATACTTAGCTCGAGATTAAAAAAAATATATATATTTAAAATTGCTCAAGGAAAAAAACAAATGGAAATCGTCTGACTCTGAATAATATAATAAATTTAACTAATTATTGCTCAGCGCGTGATGGCATTCATAAGAACAACAAAGATTGAAGTCAAAGTTCCAGAATATAATTTTGGTCAGACTCATTTCAATGATTGTATTTTGAGCTTATCCTTTCATTAATTACCCAGTGGACCCGTGAGAGGCTTTAACACCGCAATCTTTGAAATTATTTACTGACACATTTTTCATTAATTTATAATTAATTACAATTTATTTTATCAAACAACTCGTTTTAACGAAATACAAGTGTACTATGTCAAAACCCTGTTCAAAAACCTTTCGTATAATACCCCATTCATCGTTGTGCGTTTTGTATGTGCATAGTAAAAGGGATGTTGATATCAGAGATAATATGTACTATGATTAGTTGTTACCCGTGACTTACCGTTTCAATGGAGATTCAAAGAAGAGCCAATGTTTCTAATTAAGCCCCCCCCTCTCTATAATTAAACAAGGGAAAAAATCATTCATCACGCATAGATTATGTAACACTTTCCAACACTATCAAAATATTGTTACAAAACATACCATACAATAAAAAAAAAGTATCTAAATAAATAATTTTTAAAGTATGTAATGCAATCGAATATTCATTTTCAGCAATTACCGCCCACATATGGTAATCTATTTGAATTCTTTTGTGCAGCGCCTACGCCTATGTATAGAGTTTTATACTAAAACTCAGAAGGAAAATGTATAGCACTAATACAAAAGGTTTTCCGATTTTTTTTTTTGTGTAGCTCTGTATATGAATTTATTTATGTTATATTCACACATGTTCTCGTAAAATTTAATTACTCTAAGAAACCCATATCAGATTGAAAATGCATTTAGAGCAATTCTCATCGATACGAGTTAATTAATTAGAGTTATTTTAGGTACCTCTGTTTATAATGTATACAATTTATACACACTACATAATATCACCAGAGATTTCAAGCTTCCACTAATCTTCCGTAATATGTGGATTAATTTAACCCAGTTTAACAAAGTTTCGAACCAGAAAATGTATTTGATCAATCTTTATTTATTTTCAGATTTCTGCAGGGAATATATTAAATTTAATTTCATAAAAATATTTCTGGTGCGAAGCGTATTAAACCTGGGTCAAATTAACCCACATATGAGGGAGGGGGGGGATAGAATGACAGTGGAGTAAGTCAATATTTAATAATTTGAGAAGTGAAAGGTTTTGTGAAACTTGGCGTATTGCCGTTGCATTAAGTGGTCCAACTTGTTTTGCCCTCTAGCGACTCCCTAAGTGAACTATGACTTATTTGACTGTCACACTGAACAGAAATTAATATACGTTCAGTGAAACTATGGTTATCTAGATTTTTCAAATTTTTGACTTATTCCACTGTCATTCTAACCCCCTCATATTACGGAAGATTAGTGAGAGCTTGGTACTTTTGTATAACCAAAATTTAGTTCCCGTAACAGCGTGGGATTGTACACAGACTTCCTTTTATTATTAGACTAGCAAGCTACGCTGGTCCGTTTCTCTTAACAGACCTTTAATCAAACAAAATATTGACATTTCATAATTCACTTTGATATTTTAACAGAATAATAAGGCTACTATAATTTGTGACTCGTGCTATAGCCAATGGACACGTCGCCCTTATCATTATCTTTTTACGCGTGAAGGTTTCGCTATGGTACTCCATTGCGAAATTTGGTAATTGTTGAAATTCAATATTTGAGAAATGGATTAATCATTAGATTTGAAATTTATATCAAGAAATATTCAATTTTTTACCTTTCAAACGCAGTTTGTCTAACAATTTTCTGACAAATACTTTTCGAGATATTATTTTTTTCAGTAACTTCAAATGTTTCATTTTCCGAGATTAATATGTGGCAAAGAGTAGCAAAAAACCCAGTCGTCAGCAACGCATAGCTTTATATTAAAGAGGATGTTGGAGCAGGGATTGTCACTATCACTTTTGAAATCGGTTCTGTAGTTCCAGAGATTCCATAGAAATTGTAATTTAGAATGATTTTAGAACGCTTTTCGCTCATTTCCCCCTTTTAAATTTCGATTTTTTAAAAAATTTCTACTTAGAGAGCATTTACATCTTATAAGTAACTACAATGCCAACTTTCAAATTTCTAGCTCCTTCAGTATAAAAAAAATTGTAATTTTAGAACGTTTTTCGCGCCTGCAGCCCCCTGGGATTAATGGCACCGACATAAAATAGAGTCTATGTTGGAGCAGGGAGTGTCACCATCAATTTGCCACCATCACTATTGAAATCGGTTCCGTAGTTCCAGAGATCCCATAGAAATTGTAATTTAGAATGTTTTTAGAACGCCTTTCGCTCATGTCACACCTTTTAAATTTCGAATATTTTTAGAATTTGTTCTTAGAGAGCATTTACATCTTATAAGTAACTACAATACCAAATTTCAAATTTCTAGCTCCTTCAGTATAAAAAAAATTGCAATTTTAGAACGTTTTTCGCTTCTGCACCATTCTGGGATTAGTGGCACCGACGTAAAATATAGCCTATGTTGGAGCAAGGATTGTCATCAAAACTTTGCCACCATCACTTTTGAAAAGGGTTCGGTAGTTCCAAAGATTCCATAGAAATTGTAATTTAGAATGTTTTTAAAACGCTTTTCGCTCATCTCACAGTTTTAAATTTAGAATTCTTTTAGAATTTGTTCTTAGAGAGCATTTACATCTTATAAGCAACTACCATGCCAAATTTCAAGTTTCGAGATCCTTCAGTATAAAAGCAGTCGCAATTTTCGAACATTTTTCACTCTTGCACCGCATTGAGATTAGTGGCACCGACGTAAAATATAGCATGTGTTGGAGTAGGGATTTTCAAAATCAATTTGCCACCATTAATTTTGAAATCAGTTCTGTGGTTCATGAGATTCCATAGAAATTCTAATTTAGACTGTTTTTAGAACGCTTTTCTCTCATTTCACCGTTTTAAATTTCAATTTTTTTTATAAATTTGTTCTTAGAGAGCATTACATCTTATAAGTAACTACAATGCCAAATTTCAATTTTCTAGCTCCTTCAGTATAAAAAAAAATAGAACGTTTTTCGCTCCTGCACCACCCTGGGATTAGTGGCACCGACGTAAAATATAGTCTATAATGGAGCAGGGATTGCCATCAAAAATTTGCCACCATCACTTTTGAAAAGGGTTGGGTATAGTTCCAGAGATTACATAGAAATTCTAATTTAGAATGTTTTTAAAACGCTTTTCGCTCATCTCACAGTTTTAAATTTCGAATTTTTTTAGAATTTGTTCTTAGAGAGCATTTACATCTTATAAGTAAATACCATGCCAGATTTCATGTTTCTAACACCTTCAGTGTAAAAAAAAAACGAAATTTTATAACGTTTTTCGCTTCTGCACCCCCCTGGGAGTAGTGGCACCAACATAAAATTTAGCCTAAGTTGGAGCAGGGACTGTCACCACCAATTTGCCACCATCACTTTTGAAAACGGTTGTGTAGTGCCTGAGATTCCATAGAAATTGTAATTTAGAACGTTTTTAGAAGGCCGTTCGCTCATGTCACACCTTTTAAATTTCGAATTTTTTTAGAATTTGTTCTTAGAGAGCATTTACATCTTATAAGTAACTACCATGCCAAATTTCAAATTTCTAGCTCCTTCAGTATAAAAAATAAAATAAATTTTAGAACGTTTTCCGCTCCTGCACCAACCTGGGATTAGTGGCACTGACGTAAAATATAGCCTATGTTGGAGCAGGGATTGCCATAAAAAATTCGCCACCATCACTTTTGAAAAGGGTTCGGTAGTTCCAGAGATTCCATAGAAATTGTAATTTATTTTTGTTTTTAGAACGCCTTTCGCTCATGTCACACCTTTTAAATTTCGAATATTTTTAGAATTTGTTCTTAGAGAGCATTTACATCTTATAAGTAACTACAATGTCAAATTTCAAATTTCTAGCTCCTTCAGTATAAAAAAAATTGCAATTTTAGAATGTTTTTCGCTTCTGCACCACTCTGGGATTATTGGTACCGAATTTGAAATGAGTTCTGTGGTTCCAGAGATTCCATAGAAAATCTAATTTAGACTGTTTTTAGAACGCTTTTCTCTCATTTCACCGTTTTAAATTTCAATTTTTTTTATAAATTTGTTCTTAGAGAGCATTACATCTTATAAGTAACTACAATGCCAAATTTCAAATTTCTAGCCCCTTCAGTATAAAAAAAAAAAAAAAAAAAAAAAAAAAAGAATATTTTTCGCTCCTGCACCACCCTGAGATTAGTGGCACCGACGTAAAATGTAGCCTATGTTGGAGCAGGGATTGTCATGAAAAATTTGCCACAGTCACTTTTGAAAAGGGTTGGGTATAGTTCCAGAGATTACATAGAAATTCTAATTTAGATTGTTTTTAAAACGCTTTTCGCTCATCTCACAGTTTTAAATTTCGAATTTTTTTAGAATTTGTTCTTAGAGAGCATTTACATTTTATAAGTAACTACCATGCCAGATTTCATGTTTCTAACACCTTCAGTGTAAAAAAAAACAAAATTTTATAACGTTTTTCGCTTCTGCACCCCCCTGGAATAATGGCACCAACATAAAATTTAGCCTAAGTTGGAACAGGGACTGTCACCACCAATTTGCCACCATCACTTTTGAAAACGGTTGTGTAGTTCCTGAGATTCCATAGAAATTCTAATTTAGAACGTTTTTAAAACGCTTTTCGCTCATCTCACAGTTTTAAATTTCGATTTTTTTTAGAATTTGTTCTTAGAGAGCATTTACATCTTATAAGTAACTACCATGCCAAATTTCAAATTTTTAGCTCCTTCAGTATAAAAAAAAAATGAAATTTTAGAACGTTTTTTGCTCCTGCACCACCCTGGGATTAGTGGCACCGACGTAAAATATAGTCTATGTTGGAGCAGGGATTGTCATAAAAAATTCGCCACCATCACTTTTGAAAAGGGTTCGGTAGTTCCAGAGATTCCATAGAAATTGTAATTTATTTTTGTTTTTAGAACGCCTTTCGCTCATGTCACACCTTTTAAATTTCGTATTTTTTTAGAATTTGTTCTTAGAGAGCATTTACATCTTATAAGTAACTACAATACCAAATTTCAAATTTCTAGCTCCTTCAGTATAAAAAAAATTGCAATTTTAGAACGTTTTTCGCCTCTGTACCACTCTGGGATTAGTGGCACCGATGTAAATTATAGCCTATGTTGGAGCAAGGATTGTCATCAAAACTTTGCCACCATCACTTTTGAAAAGGGTTCGGTAGTTCCAAAGATTCCATAGAAATTGTAATTTAGAATGTTTTTAAAACGCTTTTCGCTCATCTCACAGTTTTAAATTTAGAATTCTTTTAGAATTTGTTCTTAGAGAGCATTTACATCTTATAAGTAACTACCATGCCAAATTTCAAGTTTCGAGATCCTTCAGTATAAAAGCAGTCGCAATTTTCAAACATTTTTCACTCTTGCACCGCATTGAGATTAGTGGCACCGACATAAAATATAGCATGTGTTGGAGTAGGGATTTTCAAAATCAATTTGCCAGTATTAATTTTGAAATCAGTTCTGTGGTTCAAGAGATTCCATAGAAATTCTAATTTAGACTGTTTTTAGAACGCTTTTCTCTCATTTCACCGTTTTAAATTTCAATTATTTTTATAAATTTGTTCTTAGAGAGCATTACATCTTATAAGTAACTCGCTCCTGCACCCCCCCCCCTGGGAATAGTGGCACCGACATAAAATATAGCTTATGTTGGAGCTGGGAGTGTCACCATCAATTTGCCACCATCACTTTTGAAGTCGGTTCTGTAGTTCTAGAGATTCCATAGAAATTGTAATTTGGAATGTTTTTAGAACGCTTTTCGCTTATTTCACCCTTTTAAATTTCAATTTT
The DNA here is from genome assembly GCA_963931845.1 of Maratus michaelseni. NCBI lineage: Eukaryota > Metazoa > Arthropoda > Arachnida > Araneae > Salticidae > Maratus > Maratus michaelseni. The sequence continues at coordinate 328,712,626 of OZ007592.1, read as the reverse complement.
TTTTTGTTCTTCCACAACATTTACATCTTATAAGTAACTACAAAGTCAAATTTCAAATTTCTAGCTCCTTCATTGTAAAACAAATTGCAATTTTAGAATGTTTTTCGCTTCTGCACCACTCTGGGATTAGTGGTACCGACGTAAAATATAGCCTATGTTGAAGCAAGGATTGTCTTCAAAACTTTGCCACCATCACTTTTGAAAAGGGTTCGGTAGTTCCAGAGATTCCACTGAAATTGTAATTTAGAATGTTTTTAGAAGTAACTACCATGCCAAATTTCAAGTTTCGAGCTCCTTCAGTATAAAAACAGTAGCAATTTTCGAACATTTTTCACTCTTGCACCGCATTGAGATTTGTGGCACCGAAGTAAAATATACCATATGTTGGAGTAGGGATTTTCACCATCAATTTGCCACCATTATTTTTGAAATGAGTTCTGTTGTTCCAGAGATTCCATAGAAATTCTAATTTAGACTGTTTTTAGAACGCTTTTCTCTCTGGCACTACCATGCCAGATTTCATGTTTCTAACACCTTCAGTGTAAAAAAAAACAAAATTTTATAACGTTTTTCGCTTCTGCACCCCCCTGGGAGTAGTGGCACCAACATAAAATTTAGCCTAAGTTGGAACAGGGACTGTCACCACCAATTTGCCACCATCATTTTTGAAAACGGTTGTGTAGTTCCTGAGATTCCATAGAAATTGTAATTTAGAACGCCTTTCGCTCATGTCACACCTTTTAAATTTCGAATTTTTTCAGAATTTGTTCTTAGAGAGCATTTATATCTTATAAGTAACTACCATGCCAAATTTGAAATTTTTAGCTCCTTCAATATAAAAAAAAAATGAAATTTTAGAACGTTTTTTGCTCCTGCACCACCCTGGGATTAGTGGCACCGACGTAAAATATAGTCTATGTTGGAGCAGGGATTGTCATAAAAAATTCGCCACCATCACTTTTGAAAAGGGTTCGGTAGTTCCAGAGATTCCATAGAAATTGTAATTTATTTTTGTTTTTAGAACGCCTTTCGCTCATGTCACACCTTTTAAATTTCGTATTTTTTTAGAATTTGTTCTTAGAGAGCATTTACATCTTATAAGTAACTACAATACCAAATTTCAAATTTCTAGAATGTTTTAGAATGTTTTTCGCTTCTGCACCACTCTGGGATTAGTGGTACCGACGTAAAATATAGCCTATGTTGAAGCAAGGATTGTCTTCAAAACTTTGCCACCATCACTTTTGAAAAGGGTTCGGTAGTTCCAGAGATTCCACAGAAATTGTAGTTTTAGAATGTTTTTAGAAGTAACTACCATGCCAAATTTCAAGTTTCGAGCTGCTTCAGTATAAAAACAGTAGCAATTTTCGAACATTTTTCACTCTTGCACCGCATTGAGATTTGTGGCACCGAAGTAAAATATACCATATGTTGGAGTAGGGATTTTCACCATCAATTTGCCACCATTAATTTTGAAATGAGTTCTGTGGTTCCAGAGATTCCATAGAAAATCTAATTTAGACTGTTTTTAGAACGCTTTTCTCTCATTTCACCGTTTTAAATTTCAATTTTTTTTATAAATTTGTTCTTAGAGAGCATTACATCTTATAAGTAACTACAATGCCAAATTTCAAATTTCTAGCCCCTTCAGTATAAAAAAAAAAAAAAAAAAAAAAAAAAAAAAAGAATATTTTTCGCTCTTGCACCACCCTGGGATTAGTGGCACCGACGTAAAATGTAGCCTATGTTGGAGCAGGGATTGTCATGAAAAATTTGCCACCATCACTTTTGAAAAGGGTTGGGTATAGTTCCAGAGATTACATAGAAATTCTAATTTAGAATGTTTTTAAAACGCTTTTCGCTCATCTCACAGTTTTAAATTTCGAATTTTTTTAGAATTTGTTCTCAGAGAGCATTTCATCTTATAAGTAACTATCATGCCAAATTTCATGTTTCTAACACCTTCAGTGTAAAAAAAAATCGAAATTTTACAACATTTTTGGCTTCTGCACCCCCCTGGGATTAGTGGCACCGACATAAAATTTAGCCTAAGTTGGAGCAGGGACTGTCACCATCAATTTGCCACCATCAGGTTTGAAAACGGTTGTGTAGTTCCTGATATTCCATAGAAATTGTAATTTAGAATGTTTTAGAACGCCTTTCGCTCATGTCACACCTTTTAAATTTCGAATTTTTTTAGAATTTGTTCTTAGAGAGCATTTACATCTTATAAGTAACTACCATGCCAAATTTCAAATTTCTAGCTCCTTCAGTATAAAAATAAATAAATTTTAGAACGTTTTTCGCTCCTGCATCACCCTGGATTAGTGGCACCGACGTAAAATATAGCCTATGTTGGAGCAGGGATTGTCATCAAAAATTCGCCACCATCACTTTTGAAAAGGGTTCGGTAGTTCCAGAGATTCCATAGAAATTGTAATTTAGAATGTTTTTAGAACGCTTTTCGCTCATCTCACACATTTTAAATTTCGAATTTTTTTAGAATTTGTTCTTAGACAGCATTTACATCTTATAAGTAACTACCACGCCAAATTTCAAATTTCTAGCTCCTTCAGTATAAAAAAAATGAAATTTTAGAACGTTTTTCGCTCCTGCACCACCCTGGGATTAGTGGCACCGACGTAAAATATAGCCTATGTTGGAGCAGGGATTGTCATCAAAAATTCGCCACCATCACTTTTGAAAAGGGTTCGGTAGTTCCAGAGATTCCATAGAAATTGTAATTTAGAATGTTTTTAGAACGCTTTTCGCTCATCTCACACCTTTTAAATTTCGATTTTTTTTAGAATTTGTTCTTAGACAGCATTTACATCTTACAAGTAACTACCATGCCAAATTCCATGTTTCTAGCTCCTTCAGTATAAAAAAAATCGAAATTTTAGAACGTTTTTTGCTTCTGCACCCCCCTGGGGTTAGTGGCACCGACATAAAATATAGCCTATGTTGGAGCTGGGAGTGTCACCATCAATTTGCCACCATCACTTTTGAAATAGCTTCAGTAGTGCCAGATTTTACTCCCTACAAACAAACAAACAATCTTTACTATTTTATAATAGTAGTATAGAAGTATAGATTCCCTGTTTACATTGAAATTATTGTCTCAGTTATCTTATGAAATAATTTCAAGGGAAAAAATATTTAAAGAATTTATACTTCAGCCAATAAATGAAAGCCAGATTTTTTGCTTTTGCCTAGCATGTCGCATGTTTCATCATGTCGCTGGTTCTTTATTGAATAACTCAGTTGATTCAAGATGGTTACAAGACCAAATTTACATCAAACAAATTTGGCAAATATATATATATATGTATATATATAACCATTAAATGAACGTTACAACCACCAACAAAAACTGTGCAATTATGAATAAAAGTTAATTAACTATTTGACAACAAAACAGATCCCCCCAACAAACTGAACATGGATACCAAAAACATAGTATTAAAAAAAAAAAAAAAAAAAAAAAAAAAAAGGTAAAAATTGAATAATGGAAATTTGTGGAATTTAGACAGAATCTTCAGGTCCCAAATGCCTAAATTTTCACAAATAAAATGTGTGGTTTCATCTTCATATTACCCATAAAATAGCTAAAAAATATGAATTTGGGACAACCACACCCAGAATATAGAGAAATACACAATGAACCAACTATTCAGTTCCAAATAAAACATGATTAAAAAGGATAGAGGGGAAAAAAATAAAAACTTGAAATTACCACCTTTAAAAGCAAAATCCAAACCTGAGTCAGCTTATTTTACAAGAATTGGAGTTTTAAGCATATGTTGCCAAAAAATATATATATTTAAAAAATGATGGACCATGGATCAAGGAACAACATGTAATGCATGGCCAAGCATATACCCCAATATATAAAACCAGCACCCTCTATAGAAAATTTAAAATTGAAGTCCACCATAAATTCAAAAGAATAAATCAATGAGGTGCTGCCATCTATTGGTAAATATATACAATTATATAATAATTTATTACATTATTGGATGATGTTTTAAAACAAATACTGTCTTAAGACAGATAATTGAACAAAATGATGTTAAAAAATTTATTGTATTAGAATAATGAATAAAAGATGTATTAAAAAATAAAATAAAAAATAAATGAAACTGATGATTATTGATTAATGTATCACATAAATATTTGCATCTAGCGATGACATATTACCATTTATATTACTGTGACAACATTGCATCATATCTTAAGTTAATTTATAATGAATTAAAAAATGTATATTAATAAAGATGCTTAGGAATTAGTATTAATAATTGAATTTTGAAATTAATTATTTACATTTAATGTGTCCACAAACTTTCTTAAAAACTAAATACACATGATATAAGGGGAGAGGGTAAAATAAAAAATAAAAATTAATACATGCATTGTATTCTCATCTTAGAAAATAAACTATGCATTAGAAGCTAAAATGATATTGTCCGCAGAGGGGTAGAATTTAAATATAATTAATCGTAAAATTATTAATGAATATGAATACATTTAATATGAATAAATAAACATAATTTAACATAATAAACAATTTTTTTTTGTAAATTGTGCCAGTCCATTTTCAGACGCATTTTCTCGATTTTCATCCTTTAAGCCTTTCAGGGGCAAAGTACTTTTAGTACTAAAATGTTGAAATAAATGACTGGCACCGGAATTTACAAAAACAATTGTTTGTAAATAAGAAAAAGGCTATATTTCAAATACATATTAAATGGAAAAGATTTTAGCAAAATTCTGGTGCCATTGTGGCGTTTTGGAATTAAAATTAAGTGGTTTCATAAACATACTACTGCCCCTGAAAGGGTTAAACGTCATTTGCGACCCCATGTTCCATTGCATTTTTTGTTCGTCTTCATGAGTACTATCATCCCTCTAAGTTTGTTAAAGCATTTCAGATACACCCTGTATATATATATATATATATATATATATATATATTTGATATTATATATTTGAAATTATATATATATATATATATAATTTCAAATTTGCGCAGAAAAAATTTCTTTTTATTATGAGATTCCCCGTTTACATTGAAATTATTGTCTCAGTTACATTATGAAACAGTTTCAAGAAAAAAAGATAAAGTATTTCAAGAAATTGTAGTTCAGACGGATAAATGAACGCCAGAATTTTGTTTTTACCTAGCAACGACTTCGTGTCTCTGGTTCCTAATTGAATAATTTAGTTGATTCAAAATGATTAGAAGACCAAATATATTTTAATCAAATTTTACAAAAAAATGTTATATATATAATTTTAAATTTGCAAGTTATATAAATTAAGATCATTTTATTCGAAATTCTTTTTCTTCTTGTAATAACCATTGGCGTAATTTAGTAAAGTTAAACGTTTAAAATTTCTGCACAATTTAAAAATTCATATGATTTAATATTTTCTTTTTCAAACACCGTAAAATCCTAGTTCTGTCTTTCAGCACTTCTTCCAAATGCATGAAACGCTAAATGCAGATTCTCATTCATGAAGATTGAAACTAAAATTTTTTTTAAGAATGTAATTTTAACATGTGACGTAACAACATACAATAATCTATAGTAACATTTACACAATTGGAGATTGATCACCCAAGTTTGGTGAAAACTTCTTTTTCTGATTTTAATATTTTTCGTTTTTAAAATATTGTTGAGTATCAACATAAAACATGTTACTAACTACGTTCCGTTTTTAATGAATGGCGCAAAATTTGATTTTATGAGGAAACGGGAAAATTGAAGACGGGTAATAAAATAGAAAAAATAAAATCTATTATTATTATTATATTATTATAATTCAAATAATAAAAAGTATTCGATATTCCAACCGAATTGTATCTGTTATTCGTTAATCGGTCGTATAGGCGGAATATTGAATGGTTGTCGAAAATGTCTTACAATGTCTTAATTTAATCATCTTTCTCAAAAACCTCTTTCAAAAATTATAAACACCAGAAAAAGTAAACAGGTAAGTTTTAAACTACTTCGTTGTTAGTTAGAAATACCGCTACTCATAGACAAAGCGTAAAGCTAAGATCAGCTAGAAAACCAAGAAATGCCTAAAATTTTTAACAATTTGGGTGTATCTTCAATTCGTGATACAATCCTGTCTCTTGTGCGGACTGTTATATGTGGCTAACATTAACCTCTTAACCGTGTCGCATAATGTTCGGAAAATTCCTTCAAAAATAGTTGATTTTTATATGGCCCCATTTTATTATTCATAAAATTCTGAATTAATTAGTAAAAGAAACTGTGTATTTCCTTTCAAATTTAAAGCACTCAGGATGGATAAAATTTTAACTAGTCGGATATGCCAATCCAAAATCTTCCTTCTATTTCATACATACTAATGCTTCAAAATTCGCTCAAAAAATAATCAATATGTTTCGACATTCTGTTGTACGTCAGCTGCTTGCGAAACGTCGGGTTACCTGGATGCGAGCAGCCGATGTATTATACTAAACTAAGAAAAGTCCTTCTGGCCTGTACCGACAGGAAAAATAGCCTCCTTATTTCTTTGTTTTGAGATTTTAGCTAATTCTACTGAAAATACACGTAGCTAAAATGCGCCGAAACTGATTAGAGAAGAGTCATTCACAGTTCTCGTCATTATTGAATTTAAATGAGAATATCGCCAAATTAGACAGACATAGCCAAGTTGGCTTTATATATGGCAACGTATTTTCTGTCGCCAAATTTGGCGTTGTTTCGCCAATTATCGCTGAGCTTGGCGAGAATTTTACGTTGGCGAATATAAATATATAGTGTTAAGTATGTAAGTGTTGAAACGATGGTTACAACAATGAAAGAAAATTTGGCGAAACCATGTTGACTAAACCTCATAAATTAAACCCGTTTATGGAGGAATCCTGCTGCGCAATTCCAAACCAATGTTCCATCTCTAGTATTTTATTTTTTACATCAATTAGGTAATATATATTTTTTCTGACAGTATTAAACCTATATTTTTTTGTAATATTTGCAATGTATTTTATAAAATTTTGAACCGTCAAAATCAATAAAATCCATTATAATCAGCATGGCTTCATTTTATGTGTTTATTTGTTTGTCTGTTACATTTTAAATGTTGGTCTGTTGTAGGTGAGATTACATATTTTTCATAACTATCATATAGCAACAGTCAAATTTTGTGAAAGATGTATGTTTCAGAACTCCCTTTGAATGAAAATACATTTTTATTATAATAAATTGTAAGTTATTTTATAAGTAATATCGATAAACATCAAGGTATCTGAAAAGCATAGTAATTCCTGTTTGTCTGTTACATTATGATTTGGTTAATCGTAATTATTTAAATTAAATATTTTATTCATAATAACTATATTAATTTATCTTCTAATATGATATATGCTAATTGTAGCCATCTTTGAATTACATAATTATTATTTTTTAAATGAGCTAAGGGCATTTTTTCCTCTATGACAATTAGTATATTAGTCTGTTGCAATGGAATGCCTTGCTGTATTACTTCAAAATGTTAGCCGCCCTATAATTTCAAACTGCTATATCTCAGCCATTTTTTAAGATAGAGGCAAAACGAAAAATGCTCTGGAATCCTTGGATCATTTCCGAACATTTAAGAAAAAAGGATTTATAGGATTTCTGATTTTTTGTGTGCATCTTTTTGAATTTGAAATCTTTCAATGACTATCACAGCGCACCCTCTAGGCGCAATAACTCCAAATTAAATTGCGTCCTGTTGGCCATAGCCAAAAACATATACAAAAATTTGGTTCAATTATCTGCACAACTTCATACACTTTTCGATGATACAATAGTGAAAATGGAACAAATATCGCGATCACAGCGACCCCTTTCGTCGAAATATCCCCAAAATCAAGTGGGACCTGCTGAAAAAAAAATTTGGTTCAATTTGAAGCATAACTTCATACACTTTTCGATGATACAATGAGGACAGACAAACGGGCGGACGGACAGACAGACATTTTGTAAAAACATGTTTTTCGGAATGTTTTTGTAAAATCGGGATCATTTTTAAAAGCTTTATAACTACTTATTCCTGTGGAACATTTCAGTGCAACAGCCCATGAAAATCAAATTGAACCGGATAGTGATGAAAACGATTACGATGACAAGTTTGCATTATCTGATGAATAACCTTCGATTTTGGCATCAAATATGTATATTATATATATATTCATTTATATATATCTAATATAATATTTGTAAAATTTTGCTTAAATTAAATAAATAATATATGTAATTAATAAATACTTGATTTCAATACATTTTTGATTTACTCTAAAAAAACATAAATTTAAAATTTTCATTTAAAAAAAGATTAAAGTGCAAAAATACTTAAAAAAGAGTTTTCTAAAGTTGGTACAGTTTTTTTTTCTTTTAATGAAATATGATGTTGTTTAAAATCGATTTCATAAATTTCAAAGACGTATGTAGAAAAAAACGTAAAAATATAATAATCTATATCTATATATAAAAATATATATCTCCAAATTTTTTAAACAAATTAGAATATGACTTCAAAAATTAAAATTTTGAGTTATTCTGTATAAAAAGTTAGGTTTATATTGGTGGATAAAGTATAATTGCAACCAGAGAATTAATCACTAATATTTTATTATAATTAAAGTTAGTGTTACATGTTACAATGATTTTCACATACCCTGCATATACAAAAAACCTTTTTTCAAAAGAAAAATTACTATAAAAGTATACAAATATGATAAACTAATAAAATATAAACACTCCATTGTTTTTTCCGTAAGAAATATTTTTGGCCGGCTAAATCCGCAAAATTCCCCACTGTGCGACGTGACGTTCATATTCCTAGCAAACGCAAAACACCTCGGTATACTACCACTTTGTCGGAGTAGTCCTCTTATGCTAATACTTTTTGTTTTTTGTCTTTAATATTTAAAATTTATATATATATATATATATATATATGTATTTCCTATATTCATTCTTATACTAACATTAATTTAACTATATTTAGACGTATGGCAATGAAAACTGCCTTTTTTAAAACTGGGGTAGATTGAACTTGAACTTGAATGAAATAATAACAACAGTTCCGGGGAATGGATTCCATACCTCTGATCTAGACCTGTGAGATGCTTTACTTTGCCTTTATTGCGAACGATTCTCCTTTAGAAACAGTCAAACATCATTTTTCATCATCTATTTACTTATTTTTCTACAAAATTATTCTTATTTAATGCTTTTCTACTCATTTGTTTATTTTTACCTCCTCCTTCCATTCTTAAACTGTAAATTAAATCTGATTGGCTGCTTTACGCAAGCTAATCTTGATTGGCTATCTTACTTATTTCGGATTGGCTGATGAAGTTGACGGCGAAATCCTCTGCTTTTCTTTTATTTTATAGTGCATTTTTGCTACTTTTACACTCTTTTTTTATGGCTCCTTTAAGATGTGATACACAAATACTCATATACAGGGAGTGGAGTTGATTACAATTGGGAATCCCCTCGAAACAATCTACTATTACTGTTATTGTTAAAGCGTATTAAAAAAAATTATTTTAAGAATGTGGTTCAAGATAGAATTAAAATTATGAGGAGTTCAGTCCGTGAATGTATCGGGCACGGCGATTAAGGGGTTAACTGCCTAAAACGTCCAATCTCACTTATTATAACAATTATAATAATTAAAAATTAATGAAATGCTTTAATGATACACTAGAACATTAATAAGGTACAGAATATACTGGGTGTCCCATCTTATCTCTTCACAATAGCTAATGCCTAAAATTACCGATTTAACGGTATATTTCCAGTTAAAAAAAGGTTTAAAATGTTGTTCTCCATCATATTAAATACAATCTATATCAAAAGAGTTAAGTTATGAAATTAAAATTTTTATAAATTTCCTGTGTTCTATAAATTATATTTAGAAAAACGTTCTCCATGCACCAACATGTAAAAACCCAGAAAAAAAGTCCTTTTTGTACTACCAAATTTACCGACTTATGGTACTCTGAATTTTGTGAATTGTTAGCGTTTCTGGCACAGAAATGGGATTTAGTTTTAGTTTTATTTGTTCGCACGGAGTATGTTTTATTAAATACTAGTATTTAATCAATTACGCGAGCAAATTGCAGTACTTTTTAAAAGATCATGATGTTCATTTTGTGAATAAATGCTGAATCATGGAATATTTTTTCACTTAAAAAAAAAAAAAAAAAAAAAAAAAAAACAGTATTTAAACGTGCCGTGAATGTTGAAACTATATGTTCATATATGCCGTGAGACAAAACAAGCTTTAAAAATTCTGGTTTAGACCTTCACTACGTTTTTCTACATATACATTTATCTACACATTAAAGCAGAAGCGTGTCCATCAGTACGTTCTAAAGTGTCTAAATTCATAACTGTCGTGACATGCGCTATCGATTTTACTTTCATCACATATATCGTCGCTTCTAAATATCGCGTAATTAAAGTTTTTACTCCATCGAATACAAAAATCCACTTTCAAATAAAGTTTGATAGAAAACTGCAACTAAATTTACTAATTGTATAGTATTTTTAAAATTATTTTCAAACATTTAATTTTTAAGTCTAGAGGCATGTGAAATAACAATAAAAATTTGCTTGTTACAACAATGTAAAGTAATATTTTCAGTAACATACATAAATATAAGGAAAGCAAAGGAGAAACAGCAGTTAGCAGTAGTAGCGGGTAATTCTATTCAATCTTGACAAAGATAGCTTCTTCTCAATACAGTAAGGAAAAAGTGTATGCGTTAACACGAGTGAAGCCAATAAATTAATATCGGTGGGTCGAGCAGGCAATGTTTCTCTGCAATGTTCAACTGCGATGATTTTCATTTTTAAAAATGATGCATTTTTAGGGTTTTGTTCATCTCACGAAACCTTATTACTCCCGCTCCGTTGTCTGGCCGTCACAGAGCCGTTCTCAGAAACTATATAACTTACAGGCATGAACATTTGTGTACTTATAGCTAAATACCTACTATGAAGCTCAAAATATTAAAATTTGAATAAATCGTATTATTTTAATATACCGAGATAAAAAAACCAAAATTCTAACAGCCTTTTCCTATTAAATTGTAAAATTTTTCATTATAGCAGTTGCCAACAATTAAAAATTCCCAATAAAATTCTTACTACAGTAATTAATTTTCAATTGAAAGATTTCCACGTGAAAAATGAAAATGAAATAAACAGTTTCACCAATTGAAAAAAAGATTAATATGGCGTCATCTTGGTAATAAAACGTAAATTTTCAAACATTTCTCAATAATACAAGGAGTATGAGTATGTGTAAATACAGACAGCAACTTAATATGACGTCATTAGAGAATTAAAAAGAAAATTAATCTGACGTCTAACATTTTGAAGGTTTCTATACAACAGGGCTGTCCAACGCGGCGCCCTTTGAAGACTTTCGTGGCGCCCTTTCAAATGTTTCCTTTTATTTTTCTTTCTCCTTCTTCCTTACTTTTTTCTCTATTTTTTACTAACATGCAATGGGTATCTTTTCTCTTTCAAAGTTCTAGATAACAAGGGAAAAAATCGAAATAAAAAATAAAAGAAAATTGTAGCCAGTTATAATTTTAAAAAATGCAATAATAATCAGTGAATAATAGTAGTAAGATTTGGAAAGATTAAAAGACATCCAGTCTACTACTGGCGCCCGCCTTCACTGGCGCCGAGGATATTAATTTTAAAAGTGATAATGATGTAAATACGTGGTCACATGTCAGTTCAAAATGATTGTTAGAAAAATAAAAATATTAATCAAATGGAAGATTATTCCATGCAGCTAAATTCCACATTTGTTCTCAACAGAACGATATTTTTGTCGCAAATGAAAATTTTCTGATTCGTTTAGTCTGTAACTTAATTCAAATTAGCAGACATTTTTGTGTTTGATACTCACCTGTGTGAAGTTGGCACCCCCCATTTCGAATTAAAATATATGAATTACGTAGAAGTTTTGCCCAAGTTTTGCCCAGTTTTGCCCACCCATTATTTAATTTTGCCCACCCTTTATAACGCTGTAAATCACATTTCATTTTTTGACCCATTTTTCATACTGGCACCCCCCAATTCGAAATTTCAAAAAACAATTGTGCCATTATTTTGCCCAGTTTTGCCCACCCTTTATTACGCTGTAAATCAAAGATATGCTTGTTGACCACGTGTGAAGTTGCCCCCCCCCCCCAATTCGAAATTTCAAAAAACAATTGTGCCATTATTTTGCCCAAGTTTTGCCCAGTTTTGCCCACCCATTAGATAATTTTGCCCACCTTCTAAAAAGCTGTAAATTAAAAAATATGGTTTTGACCATGTGTTCAGCTGGCACCCCCCAATTCGAATATAGCCATAAAAATTACATAGAAGTTTTGCCCAAGTTTTGCCCAGTTTTGCCCACCCTTTATAACGCTGTAAATCACATTTCTTTTTTGACCCATTTTTCATACTGGCACCCCCCCAATTCGAAATTTCAAAAAACAATAGTGCCATTATTTTGCCCACCCATTAAATAATTTTTCCCACCCTTTATAACGCTGTAAATCAAAGATATCTTTGTTGACCACGTGTGAAGTTGGCACCCCCAATTCGGAATTTCAAAAATTGAGGGGTGCCAGCTGAACATGTGGTCAAAACCATATTTTTTAATTTACAGCTTTTTAAAAGGTGGGCAAAATTATCTAATGGGTGGGCAAAACTGGGCAAAATAATGGCACAATTGTTTTTTGAAATTTCGAATTGGGGGTGCCAACTTCACACGTGGTCAACAAAGATATCTTTGATTTACAGCGTTATAAAGGGTGGGCAAAATTATTTAATGGGTGGGCAAAACTGGGCAAAACTTGGGCAAAATAATGGCACAATTGTTTTTTGAAATTTCGAATTGGGGTGTGCCAGTATGAAAAATGGGTAAAAATAGAAATGTGATTTACAGCGTTATAAAGGGTGGACAAAATTAAATAATGGGTGGGCAAAACTTGGGCAAAACTTCTATGTAATTTTTATGGCTATATTCGAATTGGGGGGGGGGGGGTGGCAGCTGAACACGTGGTCAAAACCATATTTTTTAATTTACAGCTTTTTAAAAGGTGGGAAAAATTATCTAATGGGTGGGCAAAACTGGGCAAAACTTGGGCAAAATAATGGTACAATTGTTTTTTGAAATTTCGAATTGGGGGGTGCCAACTTCACACCTGGTCAACAAAGATATCTTTGATTTACAGTGTTATAAAGGGTGGGCAAAGTTATTTAATGGGTGGGCAAAACTGGGCAAAACTTGGGCAAAATAATGGCACAATTGTTTTTTGAAATTTCGAATTGAGGGGGTGCCAGTATGAAAAATGGGTCAAAAAATGAAATGTGATTTACAGCGTTATAAAGGGTGGGCAAAATTAAATAATGGGTGGGCAAAACTGGGCAAAACTTGGGCAAAACTTCTACGTAATTCATATATTTTAATTCGAAATGGGGAGTGCCAACTTCACACAGGTTTGATACTCTAGTGAAAGAGGCTGCGATTTATTTCCTTATGTGAATTATTCTAAAATAAAGGCAAAAAGACAAAGGACATATATTTTTAATAATGATAGGGGGAGCAAATATTTTTTTGTCAAATGTAAAGGTAATCCGGTGTGTTTAATTTGCAACAATAGTGTTTCCATTCCTAAAAAAATCAATATTGAACGTCATTCTAGTACAATACATTCAAATTTTGGCTTAGATTTTCCCCTGAATTCAGAAGTAAGAGGAAAATAATTACAAGAGTTAAAGTTCCTTTTAGCTGGTCAGCAAAAATGTTTCTACAAACCTATGATTCAATCAACAAATGTCACTGTCGTATCATTTAAAATCGCCCATTTACTAGCTAAGAAGAAACAAGTTGGAAATTGTACGTCAAACGTTACAAACGAGGTGCCTTCGTACGCACGTTTTAGAATTAAATTCATGATATCCCGTGCGTAGAACGGGTTAAACAGCTAGTTAAGTATATATTTTATGACACTGTTCATACAAATATCTTAACTAGTTATATAAATATTCACATATATATGTATCAGCTAGTTATATAAATATTCAGATATATATGTATCAGCTAGTTATATAAATATTCAGATCTTGATGATTTTTAATTCTGTGAAATGAATAATATCGTCTGCAGATTAATTTCTGTCATAAAATAAGTATCTCGATCGCTTGACGATTAAACTTCGGAAGCTCCTATAACAAAAAAGCACCGATTAAAAAAAAAAAATTCAAATTTCTTAATAAATATTTTTATTAATATCTCCTAAAGTTTTGATTCGATTTTAATAAAATTTGAAATGTCTCGACAAAATTCTGCAAAGATAATATATTTTAAATTGCAAACCATTTGGTTGGGTAGTTTTTGCGTTGTTATATGCGGACAGACAGACAGACGGACAGACAGACAGACGGACGGACAGACGGACGGACCAAACGACGACTATAGGTGCTACGTATTTATATAATTACGAACGCACCTAAAAAGCTTTTAGTGATGGGGAAATTGTAAAAGAGGCAATGCTTTGTGCAGGCGAATCTCTCTTTGATGAAATGAAAAATAAATCTGAAATAATCTCATCCATAGAAAAACTTCAACTTTCACATCAAACGGTAGGCAGGAGAGAAAAGATTTCTCGTGATTTGGAATCTCAAGCACAATCTGACCTGCAAAAATGAGAACGATTTTCATTGCAACTGGACGAAAGCACAGATTTATTTGACACTGCGCAGCTAGCTATCTTTGTCCGAATGGTATTTTCTGATTTCAGCGTTAAAGAAGAGTTCAAGCGAATACTCCAGCTTCATGGGCGTACAACAGGAGAAGATATTTTTGATGTTTTTAAAAGTTTTGTAAAAGAAATAGGCATGCCTCAACCAGCATCTATCACAACGGATGGAGCTTAAGCGATGGTCGCAAAAAATAACAGGTTTCTCGCGCTCTGCGACAAAGATGAAACATTTCCCGATTTTCTTACTTATCATTGCATTATCCATCAAGAAGCTTTGCGCGGAAAAATATTCAAGTTTGAACATGTTATGAATATTGTCTTAATAATCCTAAATTTCATCAGTTCTTCCATTCGCCATCGCTTGTTTAAGGCCATATTGCGAGACGCAGAATCTGACCAACAAGATGTATTATTATACACTGAAGTAAGATGGTTGGTTAAGTAGAGGGAAAATGTTAGAAAGATTTTGTATGCTCTTACCTGACATCAAAACTTTTCTTGAATCACGAAATGTTTTTCATAAGGAGCTGGAAGACGTTTGCTGGTTATTAAATCTCGCGTTTCTGACAGATATAACACTTAAATTGAATGATTTGAATTTAGAGCTACAGGGAAAAGATCGTGAAATTTTAAATATGATAAGTTCTGTAAAAAGTTTTCGAAACAAGCTTGAATTGTGAATTTAAAAAATGAGACAAGGATCACTTTCTCATTTTCCAAATTTAATGTCAGTGGCTGTTAAACACAATTCTGAAGGAATAAATTTTGAACGATTTGCAGATAACCTCGAGACACTTCTTGACTATTTTAATAGGCGATTTGTTCAATTTTTAGCCATTGAAGCTGATGCAGTGTTTTTAGCAAACACTTTTGCTAAAATCGACGTTACCAAAATTTCGGGATCAATTGCCTCTAACTTCAAAATTGACCAAGTGGAAGATCTTGAATTAGAAACTCTTCAAAATGACTTAATTTTGAAATTGCATTTCAAAGATAAAAAATTTTGGAATTGGTAAAGAAAAATACCGTTCACTTCGTAACGTTGCCCTGAAACTTCACTCGTGCTTTAGCTCGAATTACCTATGTGAATCGCTTTTCTCTACAATGAAAATTGTAAAATCCAAGAATCGATCATCGCTGAGTGATACGCAACTAGAAAACATTTTACGTGCAGCATGTTCGAACTATATTCCAGATTTCTCTGCTTTAGCACAGAAAAGCCAGTGTCAAAATTTTCACTAATAAGTAAGAATAAAGACAAATTAAAAAATTATTTTCTTTAAAACAATTAATGTTTGCATGTTCTTTTTTTCTACTTGAAGCATGAAAATGTTTTGTCCATTTCTCTGTTTTTTTTTTTTATATATAGGCGTTCTCAGAGTTATATAATGTACATTTAGCGATAACCGTAACGCTCCTGCATCGTACGGGACTTATGGTTATGTTATAACAATGACTATAAAACATACGTATGTCATGTAGACGTGAGTATATCGCTACTATAGTGAGATAATAAATATACAGGGTGATTCATAAAAGATGGGCAGAACTTTAAGGGGTTATAGTACACTTAAAGACAAATAATATTAAATAGGAGACTAAGGGTCCCAGACGTATTCCCAAGGAGATAGGGGGCATTAAAGTTTAGGGTCCGAAATTTCAAATGATTATAAAACATGGAAAAATTGGTCGATTCGTTTGCGGTTTTTGCAAAAAATTTTCTTTATGCCAGTATTTTCTTGAAATAAAATTTTAAAGTTCAATTTCAAAAAATGCCGATAGGGGGCGCTTTATACTTTGGAGTAACAAACAACTATTTTTTAACGTTATTTTTTGTATTTCTTTAAATGATTTCGAAAGCTTAGACTTAAACTTAAATTTTGATCTAAAAATCTGAGTCCTAACGAGTAGTTAAGTAGCGTAAACTGCAATTTGAAATTTGAAACCCTTCTCCCCCCAGAACAAAAATCAGTTATTCCCGATCTTTGTGTCGTAGATTAGGCTCTAACTACTGCCGCGTTTTGCTAAAATTATTCTTTATGTCAGTATTTTCTTGAAAATAAATTTTAAAGAAAATTTTCAAAAAATTCCGATAGAGGGCGCTTTAGACTTTGGAGTAACGAACAACTATTTTATACCGTTATTTTTTGTGTCTCATTAAATGCTTTCTAAAGCTTAGACTTAAACTTAAATTTTCAGCTCAAAATCTGAATCGCTGAGCGTGGTTCAGTAGCGAGGGGAGGGGGTTCAAATTTCAACTTCTGAACATAGTTCAGTTTGCACTACTTAACCATGCCCAACGATTCTGTGCTGTGATACGAGGCAAAAATACAACTTTCGTCAAGGACTGCATAGTCGGAATTCACTCATAAAGGCACTGGCACAGTTGGAAACGTCGCTCATGCAAACGTTAAAGCTCCATTCCTGACGCTAGTCACCGGGTGAAGAAGGAAACAGAAAGTATGCAAATGTCAAATGGGGAAGAAGAAGAACACGTATGCAAAATTTCGACACGATTCAGGCATAAAAACCACTGAACGGTGAGTCAAGTGTAAGTCGCTGTAGTAATGAATCGGAAGATGGTGCCCTTCACGAATAAGGAAAAGGCTGAGATGCATTTAATTTACGGAGCGGCAGATGGAAATGGTGCAGAGGCACAACGAATGTACGGAGAGCGATTTCCTAACAGGCGGTTGCCTAACCGCAAAACTTTCGAGCGCTTGCACAGACAGTTGTGTGAGACGGGATCATTTCTCGCTTCCCGGTCGAATGCAGGTCGTGCAAAAAAGGACGAATCAGTAGTTGTTGCAGAAGCCATTCTGGATGTAGTAGCGGCGCAGCCAAGTACAAGTACACGAACAGTGGCTAGCCAGGTGGATACCTCACAGTCCACGACTTGGAGGGTACTGAAGGATGAACATTTGCTCCCGTTTCATGTGCAACGAGTCCAGAAACTGTCTCCAGGGGATTATCCAAATCGTATTGAATTCGCCCGCTGGTTTCTGCAGCAGAACGCGCTAAATCCACATTTTGGACGAACTGTGCTTTTCACCGATGAATGTACCTTCACACGTGAAGGTACATTTAACACACACAATGCACATGTATGGGCGGATGTCAATCCACATGCTACGTATCCACATGCTCATCAGAGACGCTTTTCCATCAATATTTGGGCAGGAATCCTCGGAGACCACCTAATCGGACCGTACCTTCTTCCTGAACGCCTCAACGGTAAAACATACCTCACATTTCTGCAACATGTGCTGCCAGACCTGTTAAACGTTGTTCCTCCACGCATCCGGCGGGTCATGTGGTTCCAGCACGATGGAGCGCCAGCCCATTACGTACGAGACGTCCGCAACTATCTGGACATCACATTTCCGAACAGATGGATTGGTCGAGGTGGTCCTGTTGCTTGGCCTGTTCGCTCGCCAGATCTTTCACCCCTCGATTTCTTTTTTTGGGGACGATTGAAGGCTCTTATGTATGAGACACCCATTGAATCCCCCAAGGAACTGGTCGCCAGACTTTCCGCCGCTGTAGGGGAAGTGCTCGAAAAGCCTGATGTTTTCGCGAATGTTCGCCGTTCCATTCGTCGCCGTTGTTCTGCGTGCATAACCTCTGGTGGTCACAATTTTGAACATTTATTGTGATTACATGTTAATAAATATGCTTTGGTAACATAATCCTAATTTGTGTCTTTTTACCTCGTATCACAGCACACAATGTGTGGACATGGTAAACTGAACTGTGCTCAGGAGTAGAAATTTCAAACCCCTCTCCCCAGAAACTTAACCACGTCTAACGATTCAGATTTTGGGCTGAAAATTTAAGTCTAAGATTTAGAAAGCATTTAATGAGACACAAAAAATAACGGTATAAAATAGTTGTTCGTTACTCCAAAGTCTAAAGCGCCCTCTATCGGAATTTTTTGAAAATTTTCTTTAAAATTTATTTTCAAGAAAATACTGACATAAAGAATAATTTTAGCAAAACGCGGCAGTAGTTAGAGCCTAATCTACGACACAAAGATCGGGAATAACTGATTTTTGTTCTGGGGGGAGAAGGGTTTCAAATTTCAAATTTCAGTTTACGCTACTTAACTACTCGTTAGGACTCAGATTTTTAGATCAAAATTTAAGTTTAAGTCTAAGCTTTCGAAATCATTTAAAGAAATACAAAAAATAACGTTAAAAAATAGTTGTTTGTTACTCCAAAGTCTAAAGCGCCCCCTATCGGCATTTTTTGAAATTGAACTTTAAAATTTTATTTCAAGAAAATACTGGCATAAAGAAAATTTTTTGCAAAAACCGCAAACGAATCGACCAATTTTTCCATGTTTTATAATCATTTGAAATTTCGGACCCTAAACTTTAATGCCCCCTATCTCCTTGGGAATACGTCTGGGACCCTTAGTCTCCTATTTAATATTATTTGTCTTTAAGTGTACTATAACCCCTTAAAGTTCTGCCCATCTTTTATGAATCACCCTGTATATGCAACTGCCCACTCATTTGAATAATGGCGCCCGTCATTGCTTGTCACCAGCTGAGATGCGCCCCTGCTTAATAAAAGGTTGGACAGGCCTGCTATACAACATGTTTAATTTTGAAATTGATTTTTTTTAAATATCGCATTTATCCCACAGGACAGATATTATTATGACAGAGAATAATAGCGGGCTTCGCCCGCTATCGGACTGGTTCAGATTTTTGAAAAAACGAGAAAAATATATCGGTAAATTTTTACTTTATAAAAAATATGACATTTTTTTTTTTTTTTTTTTGAAAATGAAATTTATTAATCATTGGAAAAATGGTTGTTGCTTTCGGTCGAGAATGAAACAAACGATGTTCTCATTTTACTATTTTAACCGGTTTTAACGAAATTCTGTAGCTTTAGAAGAATTATCTTTGAATAGGCAACAGAAATGCATAAAATCGTTGCAAAAATGTTAAAGTTACAAAAAGGATCGATGCAAATTATCAGATATGAAACATAAAGTAGAAATTTGGTACTTTCGTGTTATAGCGGACCCCAAGAATGAAATAATTTAGTTTCTGTTTTCATTAATATATTGTAAATTTGGTACTTTCGTGTTATAGCGGTCCCCAAGGATGAATCGCCAAGCGACCATGATTTATCGCCAAATTATAAGGCATGTATGACATTATAATAATATTTGATATATATATATATATAACATTTCTTGACGTATATGGCCAAGTTATAGTCATATATGATATATATATATGACATGTGTATATGATGTATGTATATACGACATATAAGACGTAAATAATATGTGTATAATGACGTATATGGCACATATAGGAGTGTTTGGAATATATATATATATCTTATTTATAATAAAATCCAAAGGCGAGAAAGTGTCTGTAACGGTACCGGGCTGTACCACTCTGCTCTGCGAGTCGACCGTAGTTAAACGCCATGTTAGGCTTACTGAAAAAGATATGCTAAAACATAACCACTAAATGATAATTTCTGCTACTTGAAATAATGTCTGTTCAGCATATTTTCGAGTTAAAACATGTATATCATATCCAGTTATAATGTTTTAAGTTTTAAATTAAAAATAACAGATTAAACATCCGATTACCTGATGTAAACAAACGAATAATGTTGCCATTCAAAAAAACAAATTCCAAATGAATGACTCTTTGAACGTTTCATTAAAATATCCGATTATTATGCTCTTAAAATATTTGTAAAAGCATATTAAAGTCTTTAAATAATTTAAAGGATTTCTTTAATTTATTTCTGAAAGCATTTTTTTTCTGTAAGTACATTTTTCGCAGATAATATTTGCGATGATACGGCAATGACTTTGACATAATTTAATTAACTTTTTGCGGAGTCTGACTTTCCAGTACTTACCAGGACTTTCCAGTCATACTAATGCATTTAATAATGAATTTATTTTGGTTTTTTCAGGCATATTTTTAAAATAAGACAAAATCAGGTTTTAATTTGATGAATACTTTTAAAAGTTAAAGTTATATTATCTACTTTTGTCGTTTAAATATTTGTAAAAGCATATTAAAGCTTTTAAATCTTTTAATTTTGTTTAAAACCTTAAAAAACTATTTCAGAAAAAAAATGTATATTAACATTTCTGTAAAAAAAAAAAAAAATTCTGTAAGCACTTTTTTTTTCAGAAGCAGCGGTGATTTATTTCGTAGGGAGAGATTTGAGGTTGATTCAGTATAGTGTTGCCATCTACCGGCGGATTTTGAAATTGCTTCCATCGTTCCAGATTTCGGGTCCTCCCGAAGTTCACGATTATTTGACAAAATTCATGTTTTTTTTCGTGATTCTTTGACAAAATTTGCATTTTTTCTGCTGTTCTTTGACAAATATTGCGTTTTTCTTCTACGTTCCCTTAATGAAATTTTACATTTTTTCGGAGTCCTTGGAAGAAATTTGCGTCTTCTTCGTAAGCCTTTGACGGAAATCGCGTTTTTCTGCAATTTGTTAACAAAATTAGAGTTTTTTTTTTCAATCCTGCAACGAAATTTGCGTTTTTATTTTCGGTCCTTTGACGAAATTCACGTTATTTCCACAATCCTTTGAAGAAATTTTCTATTTTTTCTGCGAACGATAGACATAATTGATTTTTTTCGGCGACTATCGTTCAAAATTTGAGATATTTATGTTCGAAACTTTGGACTGAAGACTTAAATTTTCGAAATCGAATGCCTTAAATTTTTAGGAAAACTTGAACAGAATCACCCCTGATGAAATAAATACATAACTATTTTTTGTTTCTAACGAATCGTAATATAAATTAATTTTAAACTAAAATTTGAGAGAAAAATGATTTGTTTTTAATTTCGGGAAGACAAGGGGTGGGGGGGGGGGGGTGGGACCGTGTTCACCCGCCACTGAAGTAACAATATTTTAGTGATTAAACATTGAAACACAATGGACTGAAAACAAAATTAGGAATAGGTAAAATTTTCAGAAAATCTAAAATTTTAGTAAAAATTTACAAATTTAGAAAATTTTCGAATTTTTCTTTCCGGACTTCGGGTTTTTCCGGATTTTGGATTTTCGGATAATGGGTCATATACTGTAAAATGATTCTTTCTTATCAAACGCAATTAAAATATAAGAAATGCATAGTACAGCGTAATTTCCATTTAATTTTGCTTATGTAATCAAACAATGAGTTATATGGTAAGTCAAGCTGTTTAAAAACTCATTGATAACACTTTTTTACAAAAACTTTCGCACATGGATTATTTGTTAATATTTAATTTTGTCCAATCGTTGAACTATTTCAGAAATTTAATACTAAGTAAAAAAAAAATATATATATATATATATATTATATATAAATATATATACAGTGAAACCCCGGTTTTACGTTTTTCACCGGACCGACGGAAAATAACGTACTAAGCGGGAAATCGTAAAATCGGGGTTTAAGGAAAACTAACGCATTCAAAAGAAAATAAATGAAGCAGACACTCACCCTGTTACACTAAAAATAATCTGTTACTTTACCTTTTATTTTGTTTTTATACATAATGTCATTTATAGCATTTTCAATACTTGCAAGTTTTCGTAAATTCAGTTCTTGGTTTACATTAGAAGATAAAAAGTTTTTTACAATATTCAAACTTTCAAGAACTTTTTTCGATAAAGGCACACTATCTGTTGGTTCGTCGTCTTCATCATCTCCACTGTAATAACATGAAGGAAATCAGATATTGTCTGAATTCCTGAAGTGGCAACATCTTTATCACATTCAACATATTCATGTCCATCGATTTCTGGATCATCAAATTCAATATTTACAATAAAATCTTCCTCTTTCGTCTCGTCTGTATGTGATTCACTGGATCTTTCATCGGTTAACTTCAGAAATCCGGAATTTTACAAAAGCATTGGAAATGCACTTTTTTTAGGTAGATTTCGTAAGAAATACTACATATTACATTCTCCCCTAAGTTGGAATTTTTGAAAATTTTTTGCAGATCTACACCGATTATGACTCCCAGAACCCAAAACCATCCCCAGTTCAAAACTTTCTATATATCTATCTATGTCACTTTTTTATGGACACGATAACTCCCATAATTCTGCACAAATCTCTTCCAAACTGATACATAAAATCATGGGGCATAAAATCTCGGTCAAGTTCGTTAACAGGAAAAATCGTACCAAGGGGGCAGAAATGGAGGGGGGCTTTTTGTGAAAACAGAAAAAAACCCACAATTTCTTAAGTATGATACGTATCGAATCCGTTTAAAGTTATTATTACTTCTAGGAAAAGGGCCAAAAATTTATGTATGACAGATTTTTGATATCCATAAAAAAGGGGGGAAAAGGGGGAAAAAGGGGAGGGGTTAGAAGAAAAAAATTCATAGCTTCGTCAATTCAGAAGATATCAAATCTGCTTAAATTTATTATAAATCCTCTTAATATTATCTAAAACTTTTACATTGACAAGTTTTTTATAGGACCAACCATTATAGCAAAAACAAATTAAAAACAAAAACAGTCCCTGCCGGCTCCGCTCGCAAACAAGTTAGGTTTCGAAGTGGGCGTTTCCAAAATGCCGCATCATGGCAAAAAGGTCTTTTCTTCCGCAATTCCCAACAAACAGGAGACCCACGGTCTGCGTCTTCGAAATCTACCTGTGCCTGTAGGCCGAGCCGTCAGGGTTTTTTTCCAATATTATCTTCACGCCGAACAGATCAAATAAAGGCTTTCTAACACATTAACCTTTTGCTTCCAGGCATCTTGGAGATCACCAGAGTCTAGTGCAAGAAGTGCCGTTTTTATTAGTGCCTTTCTGTAATGCACTTTGAATGCTCGGATTATTCCTAATTCACACGACTGAAATTTGCTTATAGAATTTAGAGGAAAAATTTCACACGCACATTCTTTAATTTTAGATCAACATGAACAGTACATTGGCCAAGAAACATTTTTTTTTTTTCGATTTTGCATGCGCATCTATTTATCAAATTTCCGAAGAAAATCCTCAAAAAGATGATTTAGTGTTGGCGTCGTAATCAGTTGGTAAACTTTTTACATTTTTGAAACAGCGAGGTTTCTTGGCTTTCCCGATTACAAATGACGTCAGTTTTTTGCTTTCATCTGAATTTGCGTACAGAAAAACGGTCAAACGCATTTTTGACAGTTTCCACCATGGCAATTTTCACCTTTAATGTCTTGTCTGGAAACAAATTAAAAAAGTAGCCCAGTTTATAAGCGTTAAAAATGTTCTCTTTTGAATAACCATCCGCCGTGGAAGGCAATGTTTTCTCAATCCACTCTTGAACGGTAGCATGCTCTACGCTATTCGACTGTCCACAGATAGATTTGAAACATCAGTTTTTTTTTTTTAAATCGTAGGTCGCCGTCTGCCATTGGCTAACACTAACTAGTTTTAACTTTGTTTTTGGTCGCAGATTTTTTAAATGGCGGTGTTGATTCATCCTGTATTGAGCTCTAGAGTGAAACGTGGCGTGCTTGTTTCTAACAAGCAAAATTCGAGAAAAAAATATTTTCAGCCTCTTGATAGATAAACGTACGATGCGGGAAATCTTAAAAATGGATGACGCAGTATCCGGGATTTTTTAATATTATCAGTATAGGTTATTTGTTCGGACCAGTGAAAAATGACGTACGAAGCGGAACAACGTACGAAGCGGGTACCGTAAAATCGAGGTTCCACTGTATATATATATACTTATTATTTTTTATTTGTAGAAATCATTTGTCCTTTTTAAAATGTATTTTTCTACAATACAAACCTTTCAATAATAAATCTCCTTGCTGTTTGTTTGTATGAAGTCTTATGAAAATGAAACGCAGATCAACAATCCGTCATTTTTGACGGGATTATATACTAGTATATATATATATATATATATATACTGATAATACACATTGTATAAAAAATAGCTATCAACTCGTCAATATTTTGAAAAATCTTAAATGTGTTAACAATATAATGACATATGATTTCAAAGATCTATTTAATAATATAGATTTAGTAGATCTACATAATATTATAAATGCATTATTTTATAAGTATCATCATTCACTTAATTTACCAATTCATATAGATACAGCTTATTTTAAAACTTTAACAAATTTCATTATATATAATAATTATATAATGCATGATAACACGTTATATTTACAGAAAGTCGGTATACCACAAGGGGGATGTACATCTAGTATACTTTCAGATATGTACTTGTATCATTATGAACGTAATTTTATTAATAGTAAGGTACATTTATATCGTTATATTGATGACATAATTTTAATTGCCACTGATCACACTAATATTTCTATATTTCCAGTTGATTATCCTACTAATTTAGAATTAACGGAAAACCTCCTTTCTAACAATACTATTAACTTTTTAGATCTTAAAATTACACTTAAAGAAAACAAAACAATAATTGATCTATTTGATAAACGTAAAGAATTTAAATTTAAAGTTAATACATTTACTAATTTTAAATCATGTCTTCATAATTCTGTATATCGTAATATACTCCTTAATCATATTTATAGAATAAAAAACTTATGTTCCTCTCAACTAATTAACAACAATATTAAAAAACTTATCTATGAAGCATTACAACATGGTTTGCAAAAATATTCATATATTCCTTAATATACAGTTAGTTCTTATTTGATCTTTACAACCAAATTAACACATGCGTTTAAAAAATGTATAAAAAAATCTTATATATATAAAAATATATTAATATAGGACGGTTGGGTGGGTAGACGTTGGATTGAGGAGGTGTGTGGCGGAGTTGTATAGAAAAATACGCATGGTTAATTTATATTATTAATATATATAAAAAAAATGGGGGCATTTTGATTTACATATTTGTTTGATAATCGTTTTATAATGGACTGCGATGTGATATTTCTATATGATTTTTAATTTAGTTAGATTTACTTTTTCATTAATTAATTAATTTAAATGAATTTATATTAATTAATATTAAGAATGTATTTGATATAATGATTTGGATTAATACCTATGGTGGACAATATCATATTTACTTCTAATATAATGTTTACTTTTATACAGTGTTAATATAATATGTTTTAATTTTATTAAGTGTTTATATTTTATTTTATTTGGTATGAAGGAACATTATTTGTGACTAATTCATTTCAATATTTAATCAACATTAAATCAAATTCTTTGTATCATAGTTCAAATTTAGTATTTTATTTTAATTTAATTTAATTGATGTTGCATTTTTGGTACAATTATTTAATCGTTTTTGTCATTTAATGGTACATATATTTTTATGTTGCTTTAATTAGTAATTTTTCCATCTTACTACTTATTTATAACATAGAATTAATCATTTATACATCCATTACTTCTATGTAATTCAATATTCTATTTATTAATTAATTTCATTTATTTATTATTTAACTAATGGCTATCATTAAGATAGTAATTTGGTTTAATTATTAAACAATAATTTATATCCATTACTTTCTGATTTTATTCACTTTTACCAATAGATGGTAGCACTATTTTAAGTTGCTTTAATAATTAATTTTTCCATCTTTATACTTATTTATAACATAGAATTATTCATTAATACATCCATTACTTTAATGTATTTCGATATTCTATTTATTAATTTCTTTTATTTATTATTTAACTAATTGGTATTATTTAAGATAGTAATTTGGTTTAATTATTAAACATTTATATCCATCCAACGCTTTCGATTCAGATTATATTCATTTTTCCCAATAGATGGCAGCACTTATGTTCCTGTTTACTTTACAATCCATAATATTCTAACATTATTTCTGGCATCATTATAAAACAATTTATATTTCTAAAATTGGCAATATGTAATGATTTTTTTTTTTTGCAATTCATTCCCAAGTTATGGTTGAGTTTCATGCTGGTTCTTGGGGTGTAAATTTATATTTCTAAAATTGGCAACATGCAATGATTTTTTTTTTTTTTTTTTTTTTTTTGCAATTCATTCCCAAGTCACGGTTGAGTTTCATGCTGGTTCTTGAAGTGAACGGTATCTATTTTAATCTTTTCTAATCTTTATGGATTTTATACTTACTGACTCTATAAACTGTTTTCTTTGTAAATTATATGTAAGGCTTCTCTCCTTTTTAATATTGTATTTTATTTTTCATTTTATCACTGGTTTGCTTCAATGTTTATGAGATGTAGTCACAAAATCATATTTTTTAGCAATGTATGGCTAATATGATGATGAAACATCTCATTTCATTTTATTTGTGGTATTTAGGCATTTGGGACTTGATAATTCTGTCTAAATTCCACAAATTTCATTTCATTTCATTCATTTAATTCCATTTTTATTTAATTTCTTATTCTTTTAATATGTTTTTGTTTCCATATTAAGTGTGTTGGAAAATCTTTCATTGTCAACTAATTATTTCATACTTAATTATTATTTCATTGTTTAAGTTGGTGTTATGATAATGTTTCATTTATGGTTATATATATATATGCGTATATAGGATGCATATATACACTTTGCGATGATTTTGGCGAAATCTTAACTGCAACATTGGCATAATCATAATTGTGGGGGCCGCTATAACACGAAAGTACGGTAATTTTTCTTTTTTTTTTTTTTTAAAGCTTTTGGAACATTTTCCCAATGGTTATTGTAATTTGTTAAATTATATATATATATATATATATATATATATATATATATATATATATGACCATGTGTTGTATTTATGTACTTTTGAGAAGAATTGTAATTAATAATTTTACGTCCAAGTGTGCGATTATATTTATATGTCTTGTGAATGGTAACATTTTCTTTACGCATCGAATTTTTTTGTAAATTTTGGGCATTCGCATTGCTGCAGTTTCCTCGTCTCTCACCCAACCCTAACCCCAGCACTGTAAATTCCACGTTGTTTATTATTTTTATTATGAATACTACTATTGTTAGCAACTTCATTAATATTATACCAGGGGACCCGTGTGAGGATTTCGCACTGCAGTGTAATAATTTTTAGCAGGTATCTAATATTTTTTTAGATGCAGGTTTAAACTTCTAAAGAAAATTTAAGGATAAAAATATCTGCAAACAACATCAGTCAAGGCAGAATATCGTCTCAATTATTCCATCAAAGTTAAAGTAAAAACTGATTGAACATACACTGTAAGAAAAAACGGCAAAATTTTCAGCATAATTTGCTGTAAATTTATGCACCCAAATTCCCAGCATTTTTACTGTTAAATTTAATATGATTATAGTCGTATTTGCAGTAAAATTAGCAAGTTTGAAGCACATTTCACTGTACAATTCCAAACATAATGTAATTTAAGGCGTATTTTGCTGTCAATTTACAGTAAAATATGCTGGAAATTTGGGTGCATAAATTTACTGCAAATTTTACTGTAAATTCTGCCGTTTATTCTTACAGTGTGGCAAAAGGCGTGCGCAAGGAAAAAAAAAATAACAATCATATTTTAAGTGCATTAGAAGATGACGTCATACGCTTTTTGAAAAAAAAAAAACATGAAACAAAGAAAAATAAATGCATTTAAAATTCAGTTTAATCTAATATAACAAAGCATACCTTTTATTCTACACGTGCTTCGATACCACTGCTTCGATCGATCGATGGTGTATTTTTCTTCTAAACATTTCAATTTTAATTTTGCTTTTTAATCATAAATATAAAATAAACCCGTGAGGATAAGTCATATTAATCATACTTTATCTTTTTTGTACTATCGATTTTTTTTTATAATCATTGCTGATCATCATATAATGCGGTATTTTATTTTTGTGGTAACACTAATTTGAAGAAAACCTTTCATCTCATTTGTGAAAAAAATGCCGATTTAATTTTTAATTAACAACAATTTTTAATCAAAAAACATCTTTTAACGATATGTGAGTGTACTATGCCAGAAGCCGCTTCAAAAACCTTTCGAATGATACCTTATTCGTTGTTGTGCGTTTCGTAAATTCATAGAGAAAGGGATGTTGACAACAGAAAAAAATATATATGATTTTTATGATTTACAGCGAAACTCGTTTGTGCATTTTTTATGAGAATTAAATACATAAAACATAAATTGTGATAAAAAGTTAATGTCATCGTAAAAACGTGTTTTATTACATAATTATAACTCTCATAAATTGTATCACTTACAAAGGTAATAAAGATGTAACCCTATTTTATCTGTTATAAATGAAAATTCATTAGACTTATTAGCATACAAATTACAGTGTTACGGTAAGAAAAAAAAATCTGAGACGGGTTAAAAAGAAAAGTTAATAATAATATGCACAACCTTCTGAAAGGCTCTTCCGTAGTTTTGTGTTCATCTAAATTTCCTACTTCATCAAAATAAAGATTTCGTAGAGACAATAATTTTCATGCAATATTAAAAAGAAAAAGTAAACGTCAGACTTAAAGAATAATGTGTTTATATTTCGCATTAATCTCCATACCATTGATCTACAGTCAAGAAGAAATAAAGAAGGAAAAATACAAGAAAGAATGAAATCAAACCGGAAGAATGAAATCAAAATTTTTATTTTCCTGTTAGTTAATTCATGTAGCTAATGCCTCATTTTTTAATTCAGTAGCTAAATCAAATTGCTATCGAAACTAAACAAATTTTAATAATTTTTTCTAAAATGTATTATTTGAAATTCGCAATTATATTAATACTAGTATATAACCCTGTCAAAAATGACGGATTGTTGATCTGCGTTTCATTTTCATAAGACTTCATACATACAAACAAACAGCATGAAGATTTTATTATTGAAAGGTTTGTATTGTAGAAAAGTACATTTTAAAAATGAGAAATGATTTCTACAAATAAAAATGATGAGGATATATATTTTATTATTATTATTATTATTATTATTATTATTATTATTATTATTATTATTATTATTATTTTACTCAGTGTTAAATTTCTGAAATAGTTCAACGATTGGACAAAATATTCAAATTACATATTAACAAATAATCCATGTGCGAAAAATTTTGTAAAACAGTGCTATAAATGAGTTTCTAAACAGCTTGACTCACCACATAACTCATTGTTTGATTACATAAGCAAAATTAAATGCAAATTACGCTGTACTATGTATTCCTTATATTTTAATTACGTTTGATAAGAAAGAATCATTTTATTTACGATGGAAGCAACATTTCAAAATCCGTCGGTAGATTGCGCCAATATACTGGATCGATCACCTCAAATCCTCCCTACGAAAGAAATCATCGCTATTGCTGAAAAAAAAAGTTCTTACAGAAAAAAAATGTTTACCGAAATGTTGATATACATGTTTTATATGAAATAGTTTTTGAAAGTTTTAAACAAAATCAAAATATTTAAAAGCTTTAATATGCTTTTACAAATATTTTAACAGCAGAATCGGATGTAGCATAGATTTTTCATTAAGCTTAACATGGCGTTTAACTATGGTCGAATCGCAGACCAGAGTGGTCGTGCCCGGAATCGTGACAGACACTTTCTTGCCTTCGGATTTTATTATAAGTAGATGGACATCTACCATGTATATAAAATGCAAAGGGAAATGTCGTTCCTGCTGTTTGTAACTTGAGATCTGCTGATTGGATTTTGATGGGATTTACACTGTCAGTTACATAAATTTTCAGGCAAGGTTTTAGTATGTATAACATATAATTCTACGTTGCTTAGTTATAGAGCTATGGGGGAAAGTTCTATAATCAGGTGAACCCGGTTATGAAATATTAGCCTTTTTAAAAGGTTCTACTAGGCGTATTTAGATGAGATTTGCATCATTCGATATATAACTTTTAGGAATAGTATATTCCATAGTATATCCTAGTATATTCCATATCGTTCTACGTTGCTTAGTTATAGAATTATGGGGTAAAGTTCTATAATCAGGTGAACCCGATTATGAAAGATGCCTTAAAAAATCTACTATACAGTAAAAGATTTTCCGAGGTTACTAATTTTTTTTAGTAGATTTGTATTCCACAGACTTTTTTAGTAACCGGCATTATAAATCGGAATCGTTACTAGCTATTTTCTAGTAATTCTTACAGATTTTCTTGTAATTACAAATTTTCTTGTAACTGAGTAAGAATACAAAATTCTTTTTTTAGTAATTGCAAGGATCAATGAGAAAAACTAAATTTTTTTAGTAGATCGAGCCATTTTTTTTACAGTGTAGATGGATTCTGTTAATTAGTGAGTTTGCATTGTTAATTAGATAATTTTTCAGGGATGCTTTTAGTATATTGCATATCAATCTATTGTTCTTAATAAAATCCTTCTGCAAGTGATCAACTAAAAGAGTCGGTCCTTAACAGCTGAAATTTTGTCTGCCCATTAGAAAATATAACAGCACAATGGCGTTCGTATTGTTCCAGCAATGCGGAAGGACATTCAAGAAAAAAGGTCCATATTATTTTAAAATACGACGTCAAATTCACCGATATATTTCGTTTGATTCAAGGTTCGTTTGGAGCAACCGTCTAGCTAGTTTGCTAGTTTTTAAAATAAAATAAGTGTAAAAATTAATGCTAAATTAATTTTTGGAATGCTTATTTCTTTTGTTTTCGATATTCTAATTCGAAATGTCATGAAAAGTCTACAGCTTTATTGAAAAGAAGAAAGAAAAATCATGCACCAGGAATAGCTTATGATACATTTTCAACAATTCCAGAATATTGTAAGAAAATTTCACTGCTAATTAAGGTGATAGAAGATAGCTTATGTAAGCCATTAAAAAAAACGCAATGGAGATAAAAAACGCATAACACAATTAAAAATGTATTTCCAGCAATTACCATCCATAAACGGCAATGTATCCATTTCTTCGCGTATTCTTTGTATTGAATACGCGTAGATGAATTTATTTTTTGTCTACATCTTTCAGTGTACTAAATAACATTCACCTGGAAAATAAATTGCATTTAAAAACCCCCATTAAGCAATTTACGCACATAGACAGCAATGCTTTTTAGTTTTTTTGTAGCTTTGTATTCTCAACTATTAGCTGCATAAATGATTTTATAAATGCACGAATAACAAAATAATATTAGAATGTTAATATTACTGGTGTTAACTTATCATGTTTGTCTGCAAGACATGTTTGCAGGGCCGTAGCTAGGGGGGGAGGGGGGGCTCAGCACCCCCTGAAAATTTTTGAGCCTCCCCTGGGAAAGTTGCCAAGGCCACCAAATGAAATTGTTTCAAAAATCCAAATGAAACTCTGTTCAAAAATTGAACTTACTTTTGGAGGCTTTTTACAGTTTTGCATAAATACTAAACTGTAGTATTTGTTTAAAAACTGCAAATAAGTGCTTCAATAGGCGCGCATCCTATCTGCACATACTCAGAATTAGCAACTTTATGCTGATGCAAACATTGACTTTTGCATTAGTTATATACTGAAATTTTTCATTTTGCAGGGTTTTCCATTATTAGCATAAAACAAAGTTATTCTAATGAGTTATAGCCAATTTAAATACAAGTGGTTTTAGCTTTTGACTAACGCAATGGAGATAACAAACGCATAACACAATTAAAAATGTATTTCCAGCAATTACCATCTATAAACGGCAATGTATCCATTTCTTCGCGTATTCTTTGTATTGAATACGCGTAGATGAATTTATTTTTTGTCTACATCTTTCAGTGTACTAAATAACATTCAGCTGGAAAATAAATTGCATTTAAAAACCCCCATTAAGCAATTTACGCACAAAGACAGCAATGCTTTTTAGTTTTTTGTAGCTTTGTATTCTCAACTATTAGCTGCATAAATGATTTTATAAATGCACGAATAACAAAATAATATTAGAATGTTAATATTACTGCTGTTAACTTATCATGTTTGTCTGCAAGACATGTTTGCAGGGCCGTAGCTAGGGGGGGGGGGGCTCAGCACCCCTGAAAATTTTTGAGCCTCCCCTGGGAAAGTTGCCAAGGCCACCAAATGAAATTGTTTCAAAAATCCAAATGAAACTCTGTTCAAAAATTGAACTTACTTTTGGAGGCTTTTTACAGTTTTGCATAAATACTAAACTGTAGTATTTGTTTAAAAACTGCAAATAAGTGCTTCAATAGGCGCGCATCCTATCTGCACATACTCAGAATTAGCAACTTTATGCTGATGCAAACATTGAATTTGCATTAGTTATATACTGAAATTTTTCATTTTGTAGGGTTTTCCATTATTAGCATAAAACAAAGTTATTCTAATGAGTTATAGCCAATTTAAATACAAGTGGTTTTAGCTTTTGACTAGACACAAAAATAATTTTAAAATGCAAATGTCCTTGATTTTTCTAATGTTTTTTATCATATGAAAACATAACTATAGAATCCTTAACGACAGGGGATATTCATAAAAAAATTAAAGGTTGCAACACTTTTGAAACAGGTGAACTGTCAGATTTTTATTTAGTTATTGACATCACCACTTATTATTTCACTAGTATAATTATACACTGAAAATTTTCATTCTGCAGCCAGTGATGTAATAGTAAAAAAACCAGAGGGCATACGCTTTAGGCAGAGGGTATACCCTAAAAAGTATATGCTATGCTATAGTGTTTTGGTGAAGAGGGTATACGGCATTCCTTAAAATAATCCAGAAGGTATATGGCGTATCCACCGTATATCCTCCATTACATCCCTGTCTGGAGCCTTTACTTTTCTTAGCATCAAATAAAGTTATTATAAACAATTTTATAAGAAACATAGTGCCTACAATAATGAATATGCACTAATTTACTTTTCTATATAATACTTTGATCATATATATTTGTGTTTGTGCGTGCATGTGTCTGAGAGAGAGAAATAGTATGAGCCCCCCCTACATTTTCTTGAGCACCCCCTATTGTTTACTTCTAGCTACAGGCGCCTGCATGTTTGTTGAACATGAAAATGTTTACTTAAGAATGGATAGCATCCAAAAAAACCTATATTCCAGGTTGAGAAAATTGATTGATGCACTATAAAAACTACTCAGAAACGTTTCCGAAAATCAGTGGCAGCAAAAAAGAAACTTCTGTTTTATTAACGCTTCTTTAAATCTCGAAAATAGATTAGTTTATGAAGTTTCTAATGATAAAAAATGCTCTTTGCAATCTTGGGTAACTCAAGCGAGATTATTGTATAGTTTCATTCCTGGTTATATTACATTTTCCTAGATTAAGAAACATTTGTATCAGAAATTTGATTATAGAACATTTTACCCTCGGGCCAGGAAAAAGAAAAAGGGGGGATGCGGAAAAAAAAAAGAGGATGGCTGGAGAGACAGGGGACTTGAAAATATTTTTCAGTATGGAAAGGGAGTACAAAATTTCTCTCTGAAATTGAGCTCGATTTGAGAGTCCGGAGTGAGTTAATCTTTGTGATAAATGTCGAAATGAACTAAATTTTTGAGTATTATGGCTTGTGGAGAAACAAACGGAACCGATGTCTCGGCGATGAAAAGATAAGGTGACGGAAGGAATTGAGAGAGTTCTCCCCTGGTCTCGGAAAATGTCTGGAGTACATTTAGGTGAGTGGGTAATTTTTATAACCAATCCATGGAATCCCGAATAGCATATAAAATTTTTAGGACGCGTCTGGGCATCCTCGATAAAATTAATTTTGGAGTTTTAATTTTCAATTTTGTGTAATGTTGCAATTTATTGTTGATATTTTATTCTATTGCCTAAAATGAATATTAGCTTCTAAATAAACTATGATTTCGAATTATTACACTAACGGTCTGTTTTATTATCATACACTTTATTCTACGATCCAACAACAAGACGGATCTGGGTGTTTTAAATCTCACGACTTACAAATATAATTATAAGGGTAAATAATTGTCATAATAGCAAATTATATCACACTCTCTTAAACACATTTAAGTTGTCGGACAATACGACGTATACTACCGTAAACCCGCCACTACATCTCTGCTCCTTCTCTGTCTCTTCCATAAGCAAGACAATGCGTTACTCTTAAAATAGAGCAGGCAATTGAGGGAAAATGCACAGATGAAAAATACCGCCTGTATCTTACTTTCAAATGAATTTTGCTGGTAACTCATTTCATAGAAGAAACTTGGATTAAAAATGCAAATAAAATAATTAGGATGATACTTTTTTGATTTAAATATTGCACAAACATTAGTAGGTGGAAAGAATTGTATCTATAAGAGAAAATTTACTATAAGAAACTTAATGATAATACAGTGAAATCTCTAAAACATTGAGACGGGAAAACATTCAAATTTAGACAGCTTTCCGTCTTAACAGGAATAATTATTCTTGCTAGGACCATGAAATATTTTCGTTTAAGGCAGTGGTGTAGTCGAAAGGGGACGTGGGGGGACGGCGTCCTCTCACTTTTTTATTTTATCTCAAGCGCCCCCCCCCCCACTTCTTATTTTCAAGGGGACGGTAGGGACGCGGGAGGACGCAGACTTTCCAAACTTTTTCTAAAGGGATACGCGCGCTAATCAGTTAAGAAATTTAAGAAATAAAGCACTGATTTTTAATACTTTTCAACAAAGTTGAAATGTGTTTATCACTTCGGATCGTCTGCCATGTCTGTCTATTTGTCTGTTCTCCTTCTAACTTCTGTAACTTTGTTTGAATTGTAACAAAATTTATGTATGTTTCTGAGTTTCTTTGCGTTATTATCACTACTGAAAATGACATAACTTAACTGTATAGCTTCAATCTAGAGATCTGCACGGACCGACATTTTCAGACACGAAATAAAGTTCTGAAATTTTTAATTAGAGACAAGCTATTTAAAACATTACAAGTAAAAAACTTTAATTAAATTCAATTGTTTAACCTTTCAATTACTTTTCTCTGCAGTCCAAAAAAATGAATGGTAACTTTTAGTATCAAGTTTTCTATCGGTGACACAGAGCCTGTGTTCGGAACTATGAGCGTACCCCCAATTTTTTTTTTCGGGGCTACACCACTGGTTTAAGGCATGATTAGGTGAAATAACGGTTCTGTTTTTACAGGGTTTTGCCTTGTAGTTGGATTTAAAATTTCAGTGTCAATGATGTTCTCTTCTGGGGATGCATATCATCTTTCGGCATTATGTATGTAGTATGTTTCTACGCAATATTTTCAAAAAAATGAATTAGTTTGCAGCAGTCTCATTATTTTTACCACCAGGAACCAATGGAAGTCTCTAATCACTTATTCACCAGTTTTAGCAGATGTTGAAAGCAATACAAGTGAAGTCTATATCACATAAATACAGGGTGATTATAAAAAAACTATCCCGACATTTGGGCCCCTAACTATCATACCATTCACAGCAACTGAATGAAATTTTGGCAAAAGGTATTTTGAGGTATGCGCTCAAGAATGATATGAAAAACAACAATGTCACTCTAACAGTTACGGTTACAGTGAGAAAATTTCGAAAAAATCAAATGGCAACACCCAGTTTTTTGTATTGGAATGTGATCTCCATTGTGAAAAACCCTAAATAGCGTTGGAACGGCAAATGTAGCATGGAAATCACCGGAGCTAGGCAAGGAAAAAGTAAAAAGGACTTTGCCGTGCACCAGAGCATTAATTTTCGTTTCATTTACGTCACACGTCACACCGTTTCTTTGGCTGATATCCCAGCCTGATTAGTTCTCCACAAAACGAGAAGAAGAAACCAAGAAACGCAAATTTCGGGTTCTACGTAAGACACAGTCATGACTGACGTCGTCACGCTAGGTGAAAGAAAAGGCACTGCGAGATGCGAGTTGCGTATGTTCCTTTCTGCTATTCCGAACAAGATGCCGCTTTCAGTGAAAGAACGAGGGGAAATCGTAAAGAATTATTACCTGAATGGACAAAATGCCGCAGTGACTTTGCTTGTTTACCGCAGAAACCATGGATTACGGCGAATCCCGTGCACTGTCAAAGTTGTACGGGACTTGATTCATAAATTTGAAGAAACTGGTTGCACATGCGATCGACCTCGGTCTGGACGACCTTCCGTTCCCGTGGAAGCTGTTGCAGAAGTCCATCAGACGATAAGCACAGTTCGTCCCGCAACAGCACGCGGTGTTTCACGTGTTCTGGATCTGCCGAATTCAACTGTACGCAAGATTCTGCGCTCTGTTCTAAACATGTTTCCGTATCGATTCCAGCGTGTCCAGATGTTGGAAGCGGGAGACTATCAATTATGGCTGGATTTTGCAAATCAATTCCTTATCCGGTACAATGAAGATAGCAGCTGGCCTTTACGCATTCTGTGGACAGATGAGGCGCATTTCTCGTTAACTGGTAACGTGAATTCGAAAATTTGTGTGCACTTGGCAGAGAATAATCCACATGATGTGCATGCACGCCCATTACACGAGGAAAAAGTGACTGTGTGGTGTGGTATAACGAGTACGTTCATCCTCGGCCCTTACTTTTTTGAAGAGGTTACTGCTGGTGATCTGCAAACGTGTACAGTATCGAGTGCTCGCTATCTGGACATGTTAACTCATTTCGCTATTCCCGCCTTGCAACGGCAAAATGCTCTATCTGAAGTTGTGTGGATGCAAGTTGGCGCTCCTCCAAATGTCGGGTCTTCAGTCAAACGTGTCTTAACTCAACAGTTTGGTGACAGAGTTATCTCTCGTCATTTTCAGTTTGCGTGGCCACCAAGGTCTCCTGATCTGACACCAATGGATTTCTGGCTGTGGGGATATTTGAAATCCAAAGTGTATCAGTTTCGTCCGCAAACTGCATCTGATTTGAAAAATGCAATCAGAACTGCGATTCAAGAGATTCCTATTGCCATGATACGTGCTGTAGTGCTATCCACCATCAGCCGCATGCAAAGTGTCATCGTGTGTGAAAAAGGTCATGTGGAAAATTTGTGAAACACAATAAAATGCTTTATTTTATGCTGCTTTTCTGTCCTTATTGGTTGTCCTCACTTTTAGCCTATCTACCGCCGTGATTTTCATGCTACAGTTGCCGTTCCAACGCTATTTAGGGTTTTTCACAATGGAGATCACATTCCAATACAAAAAACTGGGTGTTGCCATTTGATTTTTTCGAAATTTTCTCACTGTAACCGTAACTGTTTGAGTGACACTGTTGTTTTCCATATCATTCTTGAGCGCATACCTCAAAATACCTTTTGCCAAAATTTCATTCAGTTTCTGTGAATGGTATGATAGTTAGGGGCCCAAATGTCGGGATAGTTTTTTTATAATCACCCTGTATATAAATAAATGATCATTTAATGAATAATACATATAGTGGCACTAGTAATAGAGGCAATTGCTTTTTCTGGACCAGACCATAGATGTTAAAACTTTTTAAATTGCTGCCAATGTATGTATAAAATTGACAATTTCATGAAATGTCATACACAACCAATTATTGATTGGATAAAACCGGAACTAAAATGAAATACAAACACATGCACTGAGGAGGAGAAAGTATTCGAAATTATTTCTCAACATCTTATTTCTTCCTAAACCGTTTTAAAGTAAGTTGCTTTAACATACGAATTAATAATTTTTAAAGAAATGCTAGAGTAATTTTTTTAAGGAAAGACTTAGAATGATGCAATAAATTCTTTGTTTACTGAACATTTTCTTAAATATACTAAAAGCGTATTGTGACTTTATATATTTTGACATTTATATTTTTCATCGTTTTCGAAACTTCAGAAGACTTCTATTGAAATAAAAATTCAAACTCGACATGGCATTTTGTTGCAGCGAATGTCATTTCATTTCAGTGGAATGTTTGTATTGTGGGACTTCATTGTTGTCTCAAGGAAATTCCAAGGCACAGAGCTCTTCTAAAATTCAGATTAGATGCTTTAGAAAACTCCCAGAAGTCCAAAAATTGATTTAAAGAAATCGTAAAAGAATCTGATTACGAAAATTGATTTTCTCAGATTGAAGACCACATCTTCTTAGGAATCTCGTTTCTGATTTTTAAGCTTGGAATTTAAACTGAAATAATACAAATTTCATTTGTTCCAATTCTTACGAGTTTTATGTACTTTTAATTACGCTATATAGAAGTAAGAAAATATTTAAAAGTAGCTTTTCTAAGGGGGCACTGGACCTTTAAATTTACAAAAAAGCATTTTTCAGATTTTATTTTATTCTGAACTAGCTGACCCGCCGGTGTTGCCTGGGCCCGTGATAATAAATTAAAACAAACCTCAAGTTTGTATGATTTTATATCTATAAACCGAGTTTGTGTAAAATTATTTTTTTAAATGGTATTTAAAACGATAATGCCAATTTATTCATCCACAAAGTAGTGTAATTATGATCCATATACTTACTCATTGATATAATTTAAAAATTCACATATTTACTTTTTAATAATTTATATTCCATTAAAATATTTCTTAAAATTTATTAACATTTTGGATGTACCCCTATGGTATTTACTTTGAATAAAGTCTTCCATTTATACCCACAGTGTTGTTTCGTACCTTTTAATTTGATCACCCCTTGTATATATATATATATATATATATATATATAGAGAGAGAGAGAGAGAGAGAGAGAGAGAGAGAGAGAGAGAACAGATATAGATGGACCTTTGTCAGATTGCAAAATTTTGCAACTCAACTTATAAGTTGTTTGACAAAAATGACCTAGTATTGGCCTATGTAACAGTTGCCATGTAAGCATGAAGAACATTAAGAGGGCGTGGTTTACTATAAGTGGGTGGAGCTTCTGAGCAAGTTTCTAGAAGGTGAATTTTTTCGAATGTTCTAGTCAGGACAGCATCGTTACATAGTGAGTTTAAGGTCTCACATGTCGCTCGAGTTCAATTATTGTTGTAACAGTAGTTATCCAGTTCAGCTAAATTAATCAGATCACACTGCATCATGAATCTGTTTATACATGACAAAATTTAGGACTCTGTTTTGTATTGCTTGATCCTGAAATTTCTGTTATATTACGCTATGACTGTTTGTGTAATAGTGTTTATCTGCTCCTTTTAAATTTACCGGAAAACGTAATTTTTTGAGTTGACACTTTTCAAATAAACGTGCAATATGTAGGAAAAAAAAACTAGCATCAGTAAATTATCTAATCTAAGGGGGCACGAAAAATTGAAAGTGCCCTGGGCACAAAAACTTCCTAGTCGTGCCCTGATAAAGAGGGATTTTCTACAGACTTGAATGTTAAAAAATTCTGAAAATTCATAATTGGTTTCTTAAATGTGTATTCCTTTCGATATTTGCCTTTATTTTTGTAAGAAGAAATATTTTTTTTTTAGGATGAATGATCATGTAGCTCTATGAAACTTTAGATGGCGTGATCAAGTTATGCATATTAACAAAACATATTTCGTTAAAAAACCCCTTTGTTTCTATTTAGAAGTTTATTCGATTACAGTTTGTAATCAAACTACTGATTACTATCACTGTTTATACTGCTATATTTGTGTTTCGCAAAAAAATCTTACTTAAAAGGAACTTCAATTGCTTTAGCTCAATGCGTTATATTTTTTGTTAATAATAATAATATTATTTATAAAAGTAAAATTACCTTTTATTTAAAATAGATGTGTTTAATAAATTCAGGTGCAAGAGCAGTACCTTATGCGTTGATGTCGCCCTCACTGGGCTTAATTTGCACCGTAGGCGACCGGAGCTCAGCTCCGGTACTTCTCTGTTTTTATTAAATATTTAAGTATTGAACTGAATTCACCGGAGCTCATAAACACTGCTCTTCGGAGACCAGTGCAATAACGCTTCCGAAAAACGAATCCCAAATTACCATTTCCTTTCCCTCCCATCTCCAATCTTTTGCCTTCTTTTGTATCAAAACACTTATAAGTGACGTAATGTGTCGCTCACGTAAGAGATGGAGATGAAACAGGCTCGATTTTGATACCAGTCTTCGGGTTTGGGCAGGCTCGAGCTCAAGCTGTCTTAAATTCAAAATTTTATTTATTTCAATTTCAAATCATTTTATTGCTATTTTGATCAGAATAAAAGTAAACAGAAATAGTCTTTTTCTATTCTGCATAGCTGCGAACTATTCATTTTTTGTGTTAACACTATTTCCGAATCATAATCCTGAGCTTATTTAATCGCAGAATACTGCGATTAATTAACATTAAGATTAGGCAAAGATTTCTATTTGGAAGTAGTAACAACTAAAAAGTGGAATATTTGATAGCTAAGTATACGCAGCAGGGCCGTAACCAGTCGGTAAAGTCAGAGGGGGCTTTGGAATTGTTTAATGGGGCTAATTCACAGATTGTCTTTCCCTCTCTATTTTAAATATATATAAATATAGAGAGAAGTAGAAAGCAAGTCATAATTTTTTTATTATAAAGTTTTAAAATTCTTAAATGTATTAAATAATGTTATTTGTGTTGAAAGATTATGAAGTCCAGAGGGGGCTCAAGAAGTTTCTAGCAGGGTCTCAGCACATCCTGCCCCCATCTCGTTACGGCCCTGATACGCAGATAGACGTATTTAAAATTTTTATTTTGCTAAATAAAAAAACAATGCCTTTAAATTTTGAAAATAATGTATGTAAGTAATAAATAGGCAGATTGGAATGACGGCGCAAGAGGGAGTACTGCAGGGGCTCCGGTACTTTTTTTTCGTAGAAATTAAGCTTTCCGCCCTCAGGTATGCGCTGTTTAAATAGGTTCCATCAACCATCAACCTTGTATAAATGAGAGGTCATTGTATTCAAGTTAGTATAAAACATCGATAACATATATTTTCATCATTTTAGTATAAAAATGTATTTAAACATATAGATATATTTTTTAATTTCTACTAAAGTAATAATAATCGAAATTGATTTTTTTTTTTTTTTTTTTTTTAATCCAGCCCTCCAAGAATGAATGCATTATTTACTCTCTTAAAGCATCATTTTTTAAACAGCTTTTTTCGATTAAATTAAGAGTAAAATATTAATAATTTTGAAACCCTGCGAAAAAATTTTCCTCTATGAATAACTGCATAGTTAATAATTAATAAATATTTGTGATTATTCATTTTAAAATATAATATACTAAATAATATTTTGGCTTAAAATAATAATAATAATAATAATAAAAATTCCTGACGGCTCGACCTACAGGCACAGGTAGATTTCGAAAAGGCAGACCGTGGGGCGCCTGTTTGTTGGGAATTGCGGAAGAAATGACCTTTTTGCCATGATGCGGCAGTTGGAACCACCTACTTCGAAACCTAACTTGTTTGCAAGCGGAGCCAGCAGGGATTTTTTTTTTTTTGCTATAAGAGTTGGTCCTATAAAAAACTTATCAATATAAAAGATTTAGATAATATTAAGAGGATTTATAATAAATTTAAGCGGATTTGAAAACTTGGGAATTGACGAAGTTATGAATTTTTTTCTTCTAACCCCCCCGCCCCCCTCCTTGGGGCCATTTTTAATTATATCAAAAATCTGTCATACATAAATTTTCGGCCCTTCTTCTAGAAGTAATAATAACTTCAAACGGATTCGATACGTGTCATAATTAAGAAATTATGGGGTTTTTTCTGTTTTCACAAAAAGCCCCCCCCCACCCCCCCCCTGGTTCGATTTTGCCCATTAACGAACTTGACCGAGATTTTATGCCCCTTGATTTAATGTATCAGTTTCGAAAAGATGCGGGAGTTGGAACCGCCTACTTCGAAAAATAACTTGTTTGTAGGCGGAGCCGACTGGGATTTTATTTGTTTTTAATTTTTTTTTGCTATAACGGTTGGTCCTATAAAAAACTTGTCAATATAAAAGTTTTAGATAATATTAAGAGGATTAATAATAAATTTACGCGGATTTGATATCTTGTGAATTGACGAAGCTATGATTTTTTTCTTCTACCCCCCCCCCTTTCCCCCCCCCTTGGGGCCATTTTTAATTATATCAAAAATCTGTCATACATAAATTTTCGGCCTATTTCCTAGAAGTAATAATAATTTCAAACGGATTCGATACGTATCATAATTAAGAAATTATGGGGTTTTTTCTGTTTTCACAAAAAGCCCCCCACCCATCCCCCCCTGGTTCGATTTTGCCCATTAAAGAACTTGACCGAGATTTTATGCCCCTTGATTTAATGTATCAGTTTCGAAAAGAT
The DNA here is from genome assembly GCA_963931845.1 of Maratus michaelseni. Classification (NCBI taxonomy): domain Eukaryota; kingdom Metazoa; phylum Arthropoda; class Arachnida; order Araneae; family Salticidae; genus Maratus; species Maratus michaelseni. Next base: position 328,669,680 of record OZ007592.1, on the reverse strand, counting down.
GCGGGAGTTGGAACCGCCTACTTAAAAAAATAACTTGTTTGCAGGCGGAGCCGTCTGGGATTTTTTTTGTTTTTAATTTTTTTTTGCTATAACGGTTGGTCCTATAAAAAACTTGTCAATATAAAAGTTTTAGATAATATTAAGAGGATTAATAATAAATTTACGCGGATTTGATATCTTGTGAATTGACGAAGCTATGATTTTTTTTCTTCTAACCCCCCCCCCCCGCCCTTTTTCCCCCTTGGGGCCATTTTTAATTATATCAAAAATCTGTCATACATAAATTTTTGGCCCTTTTCCTAGAAGTAATAATAACTTTAAACGGATTCGATACATATTATAATAGTTAAGAAATTATGTGGTTTTTTCTGTTTTCACAAAAAGCCCCCCATTTCCCCACCCTTGGTTCGATTTTGCCCATTAACGAACTTGACCGAGATTTTATGTATCAGTTTGGAAGAGATTTATGCAGAATTTTTTCAGTTATAGTGTTCATAAAAAAGTGACATTTATATATATACAGGGGTCGGAAAAACTACTTTTTGTTTGTAGCGAACTACATTATGAAACTACTTTATGAAAAATGTAGTTAACTACAACTACAACTACTTATTTTAAAAAGTAGCGACTACAAACTACTTTTCAAAAGTAGTCACTACTTCGCTACTTTTCGCTACTTTAGTTATCATCGCCAGGGCCCGACTAAGCTCATTTGGGGCCCGGGGCAGACTTCAATTTTTGGGGCCCCCCATAACAAAATTTTCATATGCAATATTTTTGCTATGATAACATTACACAGTATTTTTCCACTAGCGGAGCGCCAGTGATATATATACATATACACACACACACACACACATACATGTATATATTACATATAAATATATGTGTATGAAAGGATAAAAGCTAAACCCCTTTTTAAAATGCAAAATCCCTTTTTGCCCCTTTTAAAATTTTAAATTACCGTTTTAAAAAATAGAAATTTAAATCAAAACTTTTAAATGCTTTAATAATTGTGTTTCAATTGATTGAAAATGCCGTCGCCCCTGTTAAATTAGTTTTCCTGCATCGCATCTTATAACTTTCAAAGATCGTTTTCTGACTCTTCATAAGAATATTTGTGCTGACGCTAACGCAATTTTAAAGTCTTGCTGCATCCGATCGGCCGATGGAGCCAACGCCTTTATTCCGCACAATCAATCACTCAGCTCGCGGCCAATTAAAATTAAAAATACGCCTCTTTTGACTTAGACGACCTCTAGCAGAAATAATGCAAAAACCTCATATTTATACCATTGCACTGCTATCAGGAGCGAACTTTTTACGATTTCCCTCATCTAAACAAATCCACGCCAATCTGCTCTCTCGGAATTGCCTCGCGATGGACGAACCTTCGATGTCCAGACAGACTTAAAAAGCAGCTCTCACGCCAATATGGGCCTGGTTTAAAAGGATGCATGTAAGAAAAAGAAATAAACCAGGTTCCGTAATAGACGGTGTCTTCCTTTAAACAGAAATACATTCACTCGGAATTTAACCGAATCCCGCTCACGGCCCAGGACTACAAGAGCATGCAAGGGAATCAGAATGAGCGCTTTGACGTAAATACGGAGCCGCCATCAGTCCGCGCAGCCACCGGCCCGGCGATCAAGGACCCACCGACGGAGTCCCGCTTCGTTTCAGAAGTCGAGTAGGACAGTTCATCTCAACGGGAAAATCCCAAAAACTAAACAGTTACGTAATCTACGCCCGTCAATCACAGCGAATACCTCCGTGAAAAATTCTTACAGCATACGGTGAAAGACTTACGGAATTTATCCCAAGAACTCAAAAGTACTTAATCTCCCCTCGTCAAAAGGAAAGTGAATCATTAACTTTTCTCTTCATTCTCAATCTTGTGCTGTATTTCATTCTGCCGGCAAGAATCAAGTGTTTTATCTGCAGAGAGAAGTAGGTCAACCAGACAGCTGTTTTCAATTTTCAAGAGCGCTCCGGTAAAGAAATGAACTCGTGACTCAGATGTTTCGGTTTCTGGTTTCTGGACTATTTAGAAAAATAAATCAGAACTGCGCTCAGCAAAAACAAAAACCACGTGACTACGGGAAAAAGTATTTTTGTGGGCAGTGCAAGAAGATATAGAGATAAATATTTCAGTGAAATTAATTTATTATTGTTTCGCGTCGCGGTGAAAAAAAAAAAAAAAAAAAAAGTAAGAGGTAAATTTTTTCATGGATTTATTTAAAGCAAAGGCGTATAAAGGTATGTACTTTTGATATTAACGTACAGAAGAAAAAAAAAAAAAAAAAAATTTAAGATCTTTTTAGTGAGAGGCAGTGGTTCTCAAACTTTTTATTTAATTTTTTATGCATGCCAAAAATAAATTAAAGAGGATTATTTTATTATGCTATTACTTGTGTGAAAATTTTAATTATTTTTAAGTCAGCTATTTAAGTTCAAATATATAATTGTTTATGTATTGTGTTTAACGTAATTTTAAAGAGATGAAAGAGTAAGAATGGTGATTTTTATGAAAATTCTTTAGTTGTGTTGAACGGATAATTACGATTTTAATGAAAAATAACATTAACTAAACCTCATATTAAAATCATTTTTCTAGACAGTTTGAAAATATTTTAGCAGAAGTGAAAATTTTATTATTATTATATTATTATAATATTTTTATTATTAAGTGTTAAACTTTTTAAAGGTGATTTATATGCAACGTACTTTATAGTTAGTGAGGTTATTTAATTTTTTTTTATTGAATTCAAGTTATTGAAAAAAAAAAAATTATTAAGGTGGATTTTAATTTTAAAAAGATGATTTTAACAGATATTTACAGATATAGTGTTACAAATTTTAAATAGTTTGAAAGATTTTTTCATTTTTATTCTTATGTGCTTTAATGGTGTATTATATTTCTGTGTAATTCAGTGATATTTAGTATTTATATCCATCATGAGTAGCCCAACCCCTCCTAAAGAAGTAGAGGATTTAACAGACAAATCAGGTGATTCCGAAAAAGAAAAAAATCAAATTTCGAGCAAAGATGATAATCCCGTTAATAATCCTGAAGAGAAAAATAATCAGAAGTCTAGTCAGGAATCTGGAGGTGCACCAGAGACATCTGGTGTAACAATGTTAGGTGGACAGACCCTGTCAGCTCAAGCTGGGTCTGGTCACACTTCAGTATCCGCCAACCCAAAAATGTCAGTAGACCCCGATATCGTTGCGTTTTCTCCGCAAGATGGAATGTCTTGGATACCATGGTTAGCCTATTTCGAGAGTGTCTGTATAGGACAGGGAAAAGACGAGTGCTGGAAAATTAGGCACATACAGAAGTATTTAAAGGACAGTGCACTTACGTTGTACATTAATAATTGTCTAAATGTACTTCATTGGTCCGAATTTGTCACTTTGTTTAATGAACACTACGAAATTCCAGATACCCTTTCTCTCACTGATTTTTCACGTATTAGATATAAAGTTGGAGAGGACTTGAACGAATATTATCAAAAAAAGACTAAAGTAGGCCGAACCTTAGGTTTAGAGCAGAAACTTATCCTGGAAGGGTTAACGGAGGGCTTGCCATTAGAAATGCAGAAGTTAGTTATTGCAGGCAACCCCTCAACTACACATGCATGGCGTGAATTAGTTTTCAGAATTAGCAAACTGCAACTGGACAGAAAGGGAAACGAGAGCAAATTTGAAGCAAGCCCCCAAAACCCCAATCAGTATCACCAATGGCGACCAAACCGACCTCCATATGAGAATGGACAGAATTTTAACAGGCAGTGGAACTACAGAGTTCCCTATCAAACACACCCCATTCGACCTTTTCCATCAAATCAAGCCAGAAATCCCCAAAATACGTTTAGACCGACTTCAAATGTTCCACCACGACCTAATGTACACCACCAGACCACTTTACCGCCCTCTCCATGCAAAGTTTGTCTTAATATCGGAATACCAAATGCATATCATTGGGTGGGAAACTGCCCTTTTCGACAACAAGTGTTAGCAGTACCAACCCCTAGTCACAATATGACTTTGCCGAACCCCAACCAAGATCATAGCGCTAATGAGTCATCCCGAAATACATCTAGTAATCAATGACGATTTCTTATGTCCGGACATATACAAAAAGAAAAAGCTAGCTATAAAAAATCAAATAGAGATTGTCATAAAGTTACTTATGTAAAAAATGAAGACTCACTACCTTGTTTGATCGATACTGGGAGTTCGATTAGTGTTATTCCTTGTCACTTAGCCCATAAACTTAACCTAAAAATATGTAAAGTTCAGCAGAGTATACCAGTCACCCAAACACAAGGTGTTCTTGCTTTGAAAGAAAAATGCCTTGTTAGTTTGCAATTAGGACGTATCTCTAAGAGAATTGAACTTTTTATAATTAACAATCAGTTACCTTATGCTTTGATTGGGCTACCCCATTGTAAACTATTTAGATTAAATATTGACTGTGTTAAAATGCAAATAACTCAAGATAATAAGAAAGTACCTCTCATGGACCATATTCCAACAAATACATCTCACCATACTTTACATTTATCCGAAGTATATACTAACCAGCCAGCAATTGAAAATGCAGAGATATTCGAAGAAAATTTTGAGCCGGAGTTGTTCGAGACCACTGACCATGTGCAAAATGTTCAGTCTGTCAGAGAACAATTACCTGCTCTTCTAGCCAAATATGTCTGTATTTTCGCCAAAGATAAATATGATATAGGCTGTGTAAACATGGAACCCCAGAGAATACAGTTAACATCAGATCTCCCCGTTTCTTTAAGAGCATATCGCACTTCCCCTAAGGAAGAAGAGGAAATTAAAGAACAAATTCAAAATTTATTGCGAGCCGGTATCATTAAAGAAAGCTATTCCCCTTATTCATCACCCGTAACTTTGGTGTATAAACGTGAAGAAGGGAAGAAAACCCGGTTATGTATTGACTTCCGAAAATTAAATGCCATTACAAAAACAGATGCAGAACCCTTACCTCGAATCGACACCCTGTTAGATAAATTGGCGCATGCTAAAATTTTTTCCACTCTTGACTTAGCTAGTGGATATTGGCACATTCCTATCCACCCTCGAGACACATTATTGTTTTGCTGCAGCACCATTGAAAGAATTCCATTATTTTAGTGTAACCAATATTTTTATGTAAAGTTGATATATAAATGTAAAAATAGGTCCAATTGACTTGAGAGCTGAAGTAAATACTGAAGAGCTGGAGAAATTACTTGAGAGCTGGAGAAAATAAGAATCTAAAAAAAAAAAAAAAAAAAAACATGGGTTAAATTCACAAGATAAGACCCACAGGTCTTGCAGGCGAGCCCTGTGGCTCTTGTTTTAGTGGGGGGGGGGATATGAAAGGATAAAAGCTAAACCCCTTTTTAAAATGCAAAATCCCTTTTTGCCCCTTTTAAAATTTTAAATTACCGTTTTAAAAAATAGAAATTTAAATCAAAACTTTTAAATGCTTTAATAATTGTGTTTCAATTGATTGAAAATGCCGTCGCCCCTGTTAAATTAGTTTTCCTGCATCGCATCTTATAACTTTCAAAGATCGTTTTCTGACTCTTCATAAGAATATTTGTGCTGACGCTAACGCAATTTTAAAGTCTTGCTGCATCCGATCGGCCGATGGAGCCAACGCCTTTATTCCGCACAATCAATCACTCAGCTCGCGGCCAATTAAAATTAAAAATACGCCTCTTTTGACTTAGACGACCTCTAGCAGAAATAATGCAAAAACCTCATATTTATACCATTGCACTGCTATCAGGAGCGAACTTTTTACGATTTCCCTCATCTAAACAAATCCACGCCAATCTGCTCTCTCGGAATTGCCTCGCGATGGACGAACCTTCGATGTCCAGACAGACTTAAAAAGCAGCTCTCACGCCAATATGGGCCTGGTTTAAAAGGATGCATGTAAGAAAAAGAAATAAACCAGGTTCCGTAATAGACGGTGTCTTCCTTTGAACAGAAATACATTCACTCGGAATTTAACCGAATCCCGTTCACGGCCCAGGACTACAAGAGCATGCAAGGGAATCAGAATGAGCGCTTTGACGTAAATACGGAGCACCGGCCCGGCGATCAAGGACCCACCGACGGAGTCCCGCTTCGTTTCATGTATATATATGTATATATATCACTGGTGTTAAAGGACAAAATTCGCACTAGCCACCAGCTAAGGGGTCACTTTCTTACAAGGAAAGAGTAAAAATTTGTTTGCATTTCATCAAGGATTTCTATTGAAATATGTTTATAACACATTTTTTATTTGGGCTATTTAATTTTAGATTAATACTAATTAAAATTTTAATAAAAGTTTAGTGTTTAGAACTTTTAAATAAAATTGTGTCCACTAGTTTAAACAAAGTGGCCACTTATAAAACTGCTACTACTGGCCACTAATGAAATTTCCCAGTGTTGCCCTTTAACTGGCACCCGGCTAATGGAAAAGTACCCATTGCACATATAAAGTGCTTTTATACATTATAATTTTTGAAATTATAGAACAAATTTAAAACTATACATTCTGATTTGATATCTTGGCTTCTACTAGTTGGATTGGGCTGAAACTTTCCCAATCAGATAAGATTATGCTACATAAGACACAAAATTTCATCGTTAATACTTTAGTCATTTGCAAAAAAACATTTTAGATAGCAATAAAAAAATAAAAAAAACTATTCAGGTATTTTATCTTCTTTTACCACAGAACGAATGAATTTACCAATGTTTACAAATCAAGGGTTGATCCAGGCAAAATTTGGAACCTCTTCACAAAATTCTATTTAATAAAACAGGCTTCTTCACAAAATTCCTTTTAATAAAATAGGCTCTTTCACAAAATTATATTCCATAAAAACTCACAATTTACTTTTTGCGATGTTTTAAAATGTGTATTTTTTTAAACAAACAAGTTCACCAGAGAGGAAAGCTGCAGCAAAAGGATTTAAAAAAGTTTTTGTTAATAAATGCTTAGTTCAAATTTGAGTAACTGGATTTCAACTTTTGTTATAAAATGTCATTTTTCATAAAAGTAACCTTTACTTTTCACAAAATAAAAATAAAAAAACCCTGCATCGACACCTGCAAACGCACATATACTTCACTTACTTGTCAGCAATTTCCAGTATTAACACAGAAAAACTGATTACTCTCTGATAAATATTCTATTCAGAAAAATATTGTATTAAAAAGTATAATTTAAATATCAAAAATCAGTCGTTTTATTCTTCACACCAGGTAACAAGACAGTATATAAAATTTACCATTACTTTATCTATGTAAAATGTGTAGATCAAAACAAATACAAATTAAACAACATTTTACAAGTTCTGAACTGAAAATGCAAAAAATTATTTGTGAATTTAACAAGTACTAGAGCAAAAATTAATTAAATATCTTAAAAATTTAATTAAATATCTTAAAATTCATGTAATGTTTTAAGGAACATAAAATATTTTTTAAAGAATTAATGCACAACTAAAATGAATCACCTGTTGTTATGATGCATTGAGTTAGATGCAATGGATAACTATGGAATTAAAGATAAAATTACAAAAAACTCTTCGATAAACACATATCCCGAAAAGATCCCCCACATATACACAGAAAAAATGTTATTGTTAAATATTAATATCAGAAAATTCCATTTTATACATTTCACATGCAAATATATGCAATATGAATATTGTGATAGTCTTATTTTCTTAAAATTAATTATTATGGAATCGTCAATGTATTTTTAATTACAAAAATATATTATATGTATTTGCTTAATTTAACTCACTTGTTTTTTTTAGCCTTGTAATGATGTTGAACATATTTCTTATTTTATTTTTAGAGGTTTCTTTCTAATTTTGCATTCAACAAAAGAATCTATTATATCGTTATAATAAAGTTTATTAGTAATATCTCCATTTAAGAATAATATAGCTAAGCATGAGAGCTTTTCTGATGAAGATAGGATCGAAGGGGAGATTTTAACCTTTTCAGTAAAGAAAATGATCTTTCTCCTGAGCAATTAGAAATAGGCATTGTTAAAAAAATTCGTAAAGCAGTTTCTACATTAAGAAATGCTGAAGACAGATGAGGGTTTTGTAATGTCTTTAACATTTGAAGAAGAGTATCATCTTTGTTTACAAATGAGCTAAATTGATCCAATTCATCAGAAAATTCTTCTTCTAAATCTGACGGATAACTTTGTTGAAGAGATTTTGCATCTTCATGTAGCGAAGCATTTGAATGCAAATTTATAAGAGCAGAAAACTTTTTTGTCATATTATCATACGGCTATTTGTGGTATTAAGGAGTCACAACATACATAATGGCATGTTTTTATAAATTTATCACGTGGTTCAAAGTGAACCTCAGTACTATTTGTATCATCCAAACATCTACTTCTTGGAGTCATCTTTTTTCTTATAACCTCATAGGTAACAGATTGTGGTGAAATGTTTACAGCTCCACTCTCATACATATAAAAATTGTCTCTCACAAATTTAATAAATTATATTAAAGATGTAAATAAAGGGGATAGCTGCTCTAAATTTCCTGTAGAATCCTGGAAAATTTTGCTGGTTTCATTTAATCTTTGTAATATTGTATCCCAAATAACAGTGTTCAACACTGTTTCAAATTTTGATAACTTTTTGAGGAGTGACTTAGCTTTATTTTTTGTACTGGCAGTCTGATCATTATTATCAACAAAGTGACGTAATGTGTCAACAATTTTTTGATAATTTTTTCTCAGTACATTTTTGCATTTGCATCTGCGCACCATCTTGTTCCTGAACAGCTCTTCAATGTCAGTTGCTTGTTAGTTGTTACACTTTCATGAAGAATTTGCCATCTATAGCTTGATGCAGAAAACAAATTGTACAATTCCTGCAACAAGCAAAAAAACTTAACTAAAGCAGTGCAGGATTCCGCAGCATGTACACCCACCAGATTTAAGGAATGTGCAACACATGGTATAAAGTCTGTCAGTGCATTTAAACTTTTTATTCTGGCTTCCAGACCTGCATACTTTCTGGCCATATTTGATGCATTGTCATATGTCTGTCCTCTGCAATTCTGTATGTCTATGTTTAGCTCCTTTAAGCAACAAATAACAGTATTTGTCAAATACTCTGCACCATGGCCATAAATTGGTATAAAATTAAAAAACCTATCAACAGGAATACAATCAGGATTTATGTAACGTTTTTTTTTTCTATTTTTTTCCTTTTTTCTTATATACAGGAACATAAACATTGGGCTACAAAAATTTGTCATTTGGGGGCCCCCTTGAGATGGGGGCCCGGGGCAGCTGCCCCGTTTGCCCCTGCGGTAATCAGGCCCTGATCATCGCTAATTAAATACACCGCAAACGATTTTTCCCTATAGACCATATTGTAACAGAATTCTTTTGAATGTCCCTGTAAGCGAGAAATAAATGCTACACACTTCATTTTCAATACTGAACATTTAATGGTAAACTTCAATAACATATAAAACTTTCATGGCAATCTGAGTATATTTACGAGAGTTAGAGCACGGACAGACAGACAAAGCAAATTCATAGATACTTTTTAATTATGTTGAAAAGTGTTAAAAAGAGGAAATTTGAAAACAAAATTGTAATAATATTACAAATGTATGATAGTGATATAGCCCAGTAACGCTTAAGGTGGTTCTCAAATTCCTTACTCAACAACGCGAAACTTTCTGATACGTTATCTGACTTATTTTTAAACACAAAGGCATAAAATTGGCAGGTCTGACTATGGAAGCAATTTGGAATCGAAATGAGTTTTCTTTTTTTTTTTGATAAATAAATTACCTATCGGGTTATAAGCGATTCGTGTCACGTTTTTTTCCGTTTCCCCTGTTGCGGCATGGGAAATTCGGTTGAAAACGCCGACTTTGACAGTGTTTTCTAAAAACTCTTTGTCTTTTCAAAAAATTAAATAAAATAAAGAATAGTGGAAAACGTCTTTCGGTTACAAATTTTCTGAATAAGGACACCTGCATTTTCATACGTTTCCGAACAAAAGTGAATTAAAGAATATGTCATAAAGTAGCCAGTTTGAATTTAACCTTAAGAGCGGATAGATCTTGCTAAATTTGAATATATATATATATTTTTTTTTAAATAGAGCTAAATAGTCCTATTTCTTTACAATTTAAATATAGTTCCTGAAAGCAATTTAAAAATTTAACACGATCATACAGACTTGCATAAATTAAAGCCTAGCTTTTCTTTTCCTTTCTATCTCTTTTTTTTTGTGTCCCTTTGAAAACCCGAATTTTAACATACTGGGCTTTAGATTCATTCTGGAGACAAAGATAAAGACATTTCATTAAAACACCAAGCTATCCAATATCAAATCATATATAAAACATTATAAATAAATTATTTTAGCGATAAAAAACCTGTACAGCTAAAGTAAAAATAAATAGCCATAAAAATCAAATTAAGCATTCTTAGGCATTTTTTTAAATAATGTATTTTTATTTTCAACCACCTTTGTTTTATCTATTGGAATCTTCAAAAGGAAATATGCAATAAATTAATTTGTATGCATATATTGGACAAATATTTCACAACGATCAAAAGACGTATTAATAAAATATTTTTTTGCGATAATAAACAGTTCGATAAGATTATTTTCTGAACCAGGGATCTTAATTCGAAAATACTCTTTTTAATGATTTATGAATTTTAGTGAATAACGATTTAGATGTTCAGTGCGAGATGTGATCCAGTAATTATTATTAATAAAGAAAATGCTAACTCACCTCTATATTCCACTCCAAGTTGTAAGAAGATGATTTTGATACCGATAAATTCTTATTAATTGTACAAAGCTTACATGTTACAGAATAATTACCAATTTCTTGTTGTTCCATAATTTCAAAATATTCATTATATGCCGAGCAGGGCAGTTCTATACTATTTTTGTCTGTCATTCTATTACATTAATCTCAAAAGAAGCATCCCCACATTAAAACACAACATCTAATAATGAGTAAGAAGACAAAGGGTTCCCAGCAAGAAAATGATGGGTGAGTACTTTGAGGTTTTATCAGCAAATACAGCAAATATTAGATCACGGGCATGCTGAAACTTTACGTTGTAACTACTGCAACTGAGATTTGTCGCTGACGTTCGCAAATTGTTGCAGAGAACATATTTCGCACAAAAGAAACGAGTTATGATGATCATGTAATTTAAAGATTGGCACTTTTTTTCCTCCCTGCTAAAGTAGCGTCAAAAGTAGCGTCGATGCTCGCTACAAACTACTGATATTTTGTATCGCGCTACTCGCTACACTACACTTTTTTTAATGTAGTGCGCTACACTACAAACTACTGGAGAAAAAGTAGCGGCTACTTCCGAGCCCTGTATATATATATATATATATATATATATATATGAACTGGGGGTGGTTTTGGGTTCTGGGAGTCATAATCGGCGTAGATCTGCAAAAATTTTTCAAAATTTCCAACTTAGGTGAGAATGTAATAGGTAGTATTTCTTACGAAATCTACCTACAGGCCTATGCAAAGTGTCCTTGTAGACAGGTATGTGCGTTTGTGAAAAATTAATAATATGTTTCATGTATGCATACTATAATAGTTTAAAAGTTTCGTTTTCGTTTTCAGCAGAAACTCATTTAAGGACCTAATTTCGATTTCGGCTTAAAAAACTTTCTTCGATCGTTCATTATTTGAAACTAATTTGTTAAAATGTGTAGTGCTGCCATCTTTTGTTTAAAAGATCTACAACTTAAATGTTGAAAACTACAAGTAAACAATAAATCCTAAAATCATAGTAACTGAGAATAAATGGATATGCAATTGAATAATAATAATAATAATAATAATAATAATAAATCAGTTTAAGTTTTAAAATCTAATAAAAAATATAGAGCTTTTAAATGTATGTTTACGCTATATTTTATCAAATAGTTTCCTGTTTAATTTATCTCCATCTTCTACATTTTTTTTCGGCTTTGTTAAAATGAAACATGAAAAAATGTGGAATCTGATGGGGAATTGGAAATTAAATAAAATAATGAAAAATGAATTATGGTTTCCACAGCAAAATATAGTTCTGTTCTTTTTAATAAAAGATTGGATATATTTGGGACAATATTAGGGTAAGTATACTACACGTGAATTATTTGGGACAGTGGACTTCATTACTTTTCATTATTTATATTACTGACACAAGAAATTCTTCAAAAAAGTGTAATCCCTCGTACTTTTTGCGACGCTATCTAGGTAAACAGATGCCTTACTTCAACCATGCGCTCCCAAGCTACCCCCTTCCGTGTCTGTAATTCATTGGTTGTATTTGATCAGCAGTCAATCAGAGAGCCCTATCAAGTCAGTGTTCGGCCTATGCTTGACACCGTCGTCAATTATAAGAGGAATTAATGTTCACAGAAAAAAAACCCGATATTTTCATTAAAAAAAAAGGGTTAATGAACACAGTATAAGATTAGATAGTTTATTATTTGACATAATGAAAATTTTTTAGTTGTTTTCTACTTCTGGTTTTACTTTCGGTTTAATCAGTTGTTTCGTATAAACTTGAATTTTATAAAACAAATTTCTAAAAAAAATAAAGAAATAATGTTTTCAAAATTTATATAGTTTCCAACAGATAAGAAACAAATGCTAATTATTATGCTAGATTACAGATTCTACTCTTTCCATATTAATTTAGATCAATCACTACATTAATTATTATTAACTTGTTGACCTGTCCGGCGTTGCCCGAGCCCCTGGTTCTAAATTAAAACAAACCTCAAGGTTTCTTTTAAATGCCAAAAGGTGTAAATTAACAACATAATATACAGTAAAAATAACTTTTATTAGATTTTGATATGTTTCGGTTCATTCCGATCCATTTAAAAAACCAAATGAGAATATTGTATAATTGCAAGGTCTTTGAAGTTATTATTTGAAATGCTATCATTAAATTTTCATGTATTTTTAAAAAATTACGCACGTTATCTTTTATTATTACGTGGCTCGAGTTACTCCATGATTACACATATGAAAATAAACAACCAAGTAAAAATTAAAATAACGTGCGTAATTTTTAAAAAATACATGAAAATTAAATGATAGCATTTCAAATAATAACTTCAAAGACCTTGCAATAATAGAATATTCTCATTTGTTTTTGAAAATGGCTCGGTGTGAGCTGAAACATGTCAACAATCTAATAAAAGTTATTTTACTGTATATTATGTTGTTAATTTACACCTTTTAGCATTTAAAAGAAATATATTATTACAAGGTGATATAACTTATTATATTTTAAAACCTCAAGTTTGCATGATTTTATATCTTTAACCCGTCTTTCTATTAAATATTTTTTTAAAAGGGAAATTCGCGAAAAAATAGTGATATTTAGCGATAAAAGCGCTCATAAGTAGACATTTTCTTGTGTTTTCACAGAAGGTCGTTTCATTTTTTTTTTTTTTTTTTTTTGAAGTTTCTTGTTCCCCGAGCTCTTTGAAATTTCTGTCTGTTACAAATCTAATTGTTTTACAGCCCGTGTAAAAATTTCGTGAAAAAATATTGTTATCTAGTTGTAAAAGAAATATGTTTCCTTCTTGCTTTTTTGTTTGTTTGTTATGTTTGTTTTCTCGTCGGCTCTATTAACATAACAATGAAGAAATAGATCTTATCTTCCAAACTCTCTGAAATTTTAATCGGTTATAAATATAACTGTATACAAGATTTCTTTAAAATTTGGTGAAAAAAATATCCATATTTAGTAGGGAAAACATGAGTCGAAGAAGAGTGACGGCACACGGCGCTTTTTCGCTTTTGTTTTAGAAAATTTCTGAGATTTTTTTTATTTTTTATTTTTACACGTCCGAATATTTCGAAGTAGGCGATGTAAATCTGGTCTACGGAGATGCTCTAAAAATGTTGTACGAAATACGGACGTTTAGTTACTTTTAGCGAAGAAAAAAATAGTCTCCGGGAGACACGAAGTGACCTACGTTCGCCGGTATTTCTGAAAGTGTTAAAATATGTATTTTTTAAAACCAATTATATTGTCAATTAAAAGAAGTTTTCAGCTTCAAATACATATTTTTGGTTTGTCGGTACCTCTAAAAGGACGTCGTTGGAGGTGCGTTGCCATAAGGAGGAAAACTTCTTTTGGGAAAACGATATATATTCGAATTAATTGCGGCATTTGAGACGTAAGAGTACGATCTTTCTGAATATGTCTTCCAATTTTAACTGTACCGAGTGGCTTGGTTGATTTAAGACGATTTAAAACTATGAAATAACATAAAAAACTGCCCGTTTGGTTCTTCTAATTCCTCCGGATGCATAAATTGGTTTCTGGGCATGCGCGAGTGCTGAAAGCCGGCTCGCAAAGAAAGATATGAGTTATTGATGAGTTTTTAATTAATTTCTTGGCTAATTAATAAAATATTAAAATTCTGAGACTCAGGTGCATCAGGAGAGGCCTTGGACTATCCTCACCTAAATTTTTAGACTTCTAGTGCGCTAGATTTTCCTAGCCATCACGCACGCACAGACAGATACAGACACACGCACAGAGCGAAACTTTCTTTTATTAGTATAGATTGCACAGTTAATTATCTTCTTACAAATTTATATTCTGAGCTGGGAGGAGATAAGCCCCGCGTCCAACCTTTTTGTAATCAGAAGTATAATACATAAAAAATCCGCTGATTTTGCAGAAAAATACTGACGCTTGACAATAAAAAAACTTTATTTTTGGGGAAAAATGTATTTCTAATAACATTTCCGTTACTTTAGCAGTCAAATGTTGAACTTGACTGCTAAAAACATAACTTTTTCAGTCAAGCACTGTATTTATGCGTGTATAATGGACACTTTTTTTAAAAAAAAATCTAAAATTATGGACCTAAAAAGTTGAGCATATATTAGAGCGGTATAATTCTGAAAAATATACACTGCAAAAAATAATTGTTGATTTTACAGTATAAAACTGGCACCCTAGCTGCCAGTATTATACCGTAAAATTAACAGTATTAAACCGTAAAATAAGCAGTAATACGCTGCCGTGCAAGCAGTAATACGCTGCCGTGCAAGCAGTAATACGCTGCCGTGCAAGCAGTAATACGCTACCGTGCTGCGCGGTAGCGTATTACTGCTTGCACGGAAGCGTATTACTGCTTATTTTACGGTTTAATACTGTTAATTTTACGGTATAATACTGGCAGCTAGGGTGCCAGTTTTATACTGTAAAATCGACAATTATTTTTTGCAGTGTATAACAAGTTGGAAATTGTACGTTAAGCGTGACATATGAGGTGCGTTCGTTTTATAACTAGTTTCACAATGTAAAAAAAAAATCATCCTCAGTATTTCAGTGAAATGAATTATGTCGTATGCTATGAGCGAAATGAGCATGCCTTTTTTTTTCTCATTACGTGTGCCACGCCACGTTTACAAATGAGAATTTTGTTTCACCATGGAGATCTTGCTTTGCGAATGATTACCTCCATGGTTTAATATTTTTATGACTCATAATGAACGAATCTCCTGTGTTTATTCACTCTAATGGATTGAGATCTTCGGTTAACCTGATTTCCACAGAAGTTATCTCAGAATCTATACATTGTTGAATGTAGCTTATCTCTCAAGTAAACATTTTTTTTGAACGATCTTTCTATAAATGTAACTTTTATGCAATTTTATTCGAAAAAATAATTTTTAATAAAAATTGCTGCTTGGCATATGAAAGAAGATGTGGAAAGCCCGTATTTGTTATCCTCAGTCACATGACTTGCGCTTTTATTATATAGATTACGTATGATAGGATTTAATGGAATGAAGAAAACTTTCCTTAATAACTTTTTAAGTTTGATTCGATTTTCATAAAATTTGAAATGACACGACAAACTTCTGCAACGATTATATATATTAATTTTCAAATCATTCGGTTGGGTAGTTTTTGCGCTGTTATATGCGGACAGACGGACGGACCAGACGACGACTATAGGTGCTACGTATTTATATAACTACGAACGCACCTAAAAACACGCATGCTTTCACTGGGTCAATGAATAAAACAGATAGACTTCACGGTAAAACTGTACAAATGGGTAGAAAAAGAAAAGTATTGAAATGATGTCACTTTTATGCTTTATGCGAAGTAATTACATTTATACTTTGTTTTTTATGTGTATGACATGTGTGTGACATTTTTATGTGTGTGACATGTATTTATTGTATTTCATGTAACTTAATTTTACACTGTGTCCAAAAATTAAGGGGCGGTGACTGAACGCTTTCACTTTTAACACGGTTTGTCGAATATCTACATAAATTTTTGACAAATGGTTTTTGAAATTCGAGGATGTAAAGCACATGTTTGACTTCAAGAACACTAGAAACAGTATACTGCAATTAAAAAAAATAATGTATTGAATATTTGATGAGATATGGACATTTGTATAAAATAATTTATAAATTGCGCGTACGCGAACTATACCAAAGATTTTTTTTTTTCGTGATTTGGTAGTCAATTTTATAGAGTAACTCAAAAACCAGTTAAATATCGTGAAAACTCAGAAAGATGCCTGCAATGCAGTGAGCTAATTGACAAATTGGGTGGGATATCCCATATAATCCAATGGGATTTCCCCGTTTAAAAATTAAAAATGAAAATTACTTAATTTTTTAAAAGAAAGGTAACACCTCTCAGAACCCCGTCAACCATCAATTGATTTTAAATCGCACGCTCAGAATTAAGTTTTTATTACAATGGGGTCTTCTAAAATAACAACAAGTGAATTCTAAATTGATACGTGAAAGTACAACAGCCGAAATTCAAAACCAGCAACAATAACCTCGCGAGATCAGAACGTCATCCTGTTTACATAACCAGCCAAGCATCTCATACGGCGCGTTATTCAATTACACAATAGGGTTATGCCCGCGTGCCGCAGAGAAGCCAGGTACCGGAGAAGAACGATAATCGTTACACACGGGATTTTGCTCGGGACAGCAAAAAGAAACTACCGATAAAATGCGGATTCGCCAACTACACCACTGTGAGAAGCTGCACAGTCACTAGGCGAATCTCTTTCCTCTCTGTCAGCAACCTTGATCATTTCTGGAACACTTTTGGTGTTGTCACTTTTGGAGATGGTAGAAATTAGTTTTCCTCGAGTAATGTAGTCTGATGAGGAACAATCTTTAGATATAAAGACTTACAAACTACAGAACTGATCATGTTTTCTCGACGTGCATCTTCTCTACTACTGGAAAATTCCTTTGATTTTAGGAGATAATCAAAGTTTCTCTTTGGGCTTTTATGATCTGAAAAATTTCTATTTTTCTTGTGATGAGCCTGCGATAATGACTCAAAATCCTGTATCTTAAACTTTTGGGTTTGAGTCTTAGATATGACGAATCCTTCGTAGAATTCTATTCTTTCTCTTTTTCGTCTTCCTCTATCATATATTTTCTCTCCTACGATATTTATCAGATACAAAATGTGTGTAGATGAAGGGTGTTGAAATATAAACTAAGAAAAATTCTGGAAATTATTAAAAGTTAGATAAGTCAAATAACCGGAAAGAATCATGCTACGGGACTATATTAAACGTACAACGTACAATAACCGGGAAAAACATAACACTTACGAAGAAAACGTAAAATCTGGTAACCCTACTCCTTGGTAAGCTTCAGTTAGTTAAAGCAAAGAATATACAGTGTGAGATTAAAATATACTCAATGCATTCCATAGTACCGTTATACTAAATTTAACTTCCTTTGAAAAAATACATTTTGCTTGTCACTTCTTATTTTATGACTCATAAAAGCAAATACCAGTTTTCATATACCCAGCTTTAAACAAAATGTTTTCAATAGTTTTCGAAAATCGATTAATTTATCGCACTTTCCATTAAGTTGTACATTTACTTAATAATATAGCACCTTAGTTCTGATGCTAGGCCGTGTAAAAATATTAGATTACTTCCAAGTGCGCTATTTGACAGCTTTTAATGGCAATCGATTTTGCAGAAAAACGTTGCTGCAATTGAAATTAAATGTGACGTGGAAAGTTGGTGATTTTTCCGCTTAAAAAGATTCTACTTTACCTTAAAACCAATTTAATAATCATGTTAAGGCTTTCTGGTTTTTACAGAAATGTTTATCATTCAATATAATTTATGTTTTTATTAGCTCAAAGCCTGAGAGCTAATGTACCCGCAGGTTCTGTATGTACGTACGTATGTATGTATGTATGTACGTAACACGATAACTCTTGATTGAAATATCCAATTTGCTTCAAATTTTGTATATAGGTTCATTCTGATAAAGCTCTTCCCTGATTAGTTTTGGGGGTTCATTGATTAAGTATAAAGGGGGAACGGGGGCTATTTCCCCCTTAATTTAGATAAATGGGTTTTGCATGCAGAATTATCCGATTTGCTTAAAATTTTATATATAGGTTCATTCTGATAAGGCGCTTTCCTGATTAGTTTTTGGGGGTTCATTGGTTAAGTATAAACGAGGGAACGGGGGGCCAATGCCCCATTAATTTAGATAAATGGGTTTTTCATGCAGAACTATCCGATTTGCTTTAAATTTGGTATACAGGTTTATTCTGATAAGGCGATTCTCTTATTAGATTTGGAGGTTCATTGGTTAAGTATAAAGGGGTAAACGGGGGGAGGGTAATCCTTCCCTTAATTTAGCTAAATGGGTATTTAATGCATAATTTTCCGATTTGCTTCATATTTGGTATACAGGTTTATTGCCGATTTCTTTATTTTTCAAGGGGCATTATTCTTTGAAATAAGAGTATAATATACAATTAGTGTGAATAGCCTTTGAGCTTAATTCCATCAGTTTAACTGGGCACTTTTCTTTTTTTATTTGACTAAAGACAAGATTTCACGTTATTACTTTATTGACATATTAAGTACTAAGGGACAATATATTTAATTGGCATGTTAATTTATTTAATTGACATTTGAAATTGTTTAAGGACAAGTTGAAAAACTTTTCATCGATTAGAGTTCGTAAACTCGATATAACTACTTATTCAAAAGATAAATTATACTTATCATTTTTATGCATGTGTGGGGATCATCCTTTATCATTCTTTAACTTTCTTTATTGATTTTTTTTTAAAATTTTTAGATACTGTTTTTGATACATTCAAGATAATTTAAAAAGTGTAACTGACTTCGACTACTTTTCTGATGGTTCAATGCGTGAAAAAGTAAAGCTGAAATCAATTAATGTAACTTGCAAAGGTTTTTGTAATTTGATCATTAAATTAAATTGATTTTACTGAGAAGACATTAGTACTAGTCTGTGTAATTAATGGGGAGGGGGGAAAACCCACAACGGATCAATTTGTCTTAAGATAAAGATTTTTTTTAAATGGATTCCTAGTATAAATTGAAATAATCACAGTTTTGAAACTATATTTTTCAAATGCTCTGGGATGTTTTTGAAAAAATAGAAGGTAAATTGAAAATAATAGATCACTTTATGTGAAAATAGGATGTATTTTTTTTAAAAGTAAAATATATGAAGGGTCTAGAGAAATAACTTTACATACTGTTTTAAACGCATTATTATTATTTTTTAAAGTATTAAGGACTTAATATGCTTTCTGGATACTTCAATTCATGAAAATATAAAGTTCAAACCAATTATTGTAACTTACAAAGGTTTGTGAAATTTGACCATTAAATTAAATTAATCACACTGAGAAGATATTAATAAAATATGCCTGTAATTATTGGGGGGAAACCCATAATGTAATAGTTCTTCAGACAAAGATTGATAACATTTATGTTTCTGAATAGATAACAGGTACAAATAAAAAATAAATCACAGTTTTCAAATTTTCTGTTATGTTTCTGAAAAATGGAAAATGTTTTTGAAAATAATAAATCACTTCAGTGAAAATTAGGTTGCTTTTTATTTGTGAAAATATATGTGAAGAGTCCAGAGGAAAATCCACTGCAGTCCATGGAAAGCAATTATAGAGAAAAACGCAAATCAAAGTTTAGACTTCAACAGCAACTGCTCTGTCAGTAACGTGACTTTGCGGTCTAAGATAACCAGTCCAAATGATTAATTTATATTAAAATCAGTTAAATATCACTTACAGGTATAATGCGTAAGAAGATAACATGGGAGT
Organism: Maratus michaelseni; assembly: GCA_963931845.1. NCBI lineage: Eukaryota > Metazoa > Arthropoda > Arachnida > Araneae > Salticidae > Maratus > Maratus michaelseni. Next base: position 328,649,456 of record OZ007592.1, on the reverse strand, counting down.
AAGAACTAAAAAAATAAAATAAACGGACTTCATTTTGACGATATATTTTTTAATAATAACAACTAGAAAGTATAAGTTTTAGTTATTGTCATAGGTATGTTGAAAAACTCACCCTTCTCGCTTGTCGACACGTTTAAGTTTTTTTTTTTTTTTTTGGTGGGGGGGGAGGTGGGGGGGGAGGTTAGAACAAAAGTTTAGGACATACATATTATAGGATTGATTTTCAGACCAGCTGACCTTTCTAAATATAACTATGCTAGTATGAAGACTCACTAACGATGGGAAACAAATGGCTGGAGTCAGAATTGGTGGATGGTAACGAATGAGATAAAAATGATATACCAAAGTTGATTTTTCAAGCTTTGGGACAGCCGCGGTAGTGATAATTTTGCACTTCATTGCATTTTCGACCCTGATATTTAGTTGATTGTTGTATGTTTAGCTTAAGAAGTAATAAAATATAAAGTGCTCTTCCATTTTACAGAACAATTCGTTAAAAAAGGAAAAAAACATCGCCAAGTCAGATTTTTTTTGGGACCAAAATTTGCATGTTAGTAAAACATGACTTGCGTATTATAATTTTTAAATTTATTTAAATAAAATATGCTTAAGCTCTTTGAAATGAAAATTAACAAAATAAATATTTGTGTCTTCTTCTGAAGTTTTATAATGCCCATAGTGTTACAAAAGATGAGAATAATCAATAAAATACTAAAACTTTCAATATATCATTTTACTCACATTACAACATAAATACACACAATGTCTTATTATACATTTCTAATTATTGTACTTGTCTTCCCATATGATATTTATTATACTTAAATTTTATTTACTTCATTAAGTTTCCTCACATTTCAAATATTATTTGCTTTGTCAATATATGTTTCTGATTCTCTCTTTTTATTATATTTCATCTTCATCACTAACAGTTGGCAGCACTAGCATTTTTTAAAACTTGTCTACAATTTTAGATTTTACTTATAATTTTCTGGGATAGATGGCAGCACTACATAATTTTATATTATCACTATTCTCAGCAACGTTTTGGGCTTTGATATGTAGCCATTTTGAGCAGGAACAGGTGTTTGGCTAAATGTCAAGCAACTACAATCTTTTTACACCTACTTTCAAATTTGTCCTCTTTGGTGAATCTTGAACACTATTTTATGTTCTATTTACTATTTAAGTTGAATAATTTTTTATTTATCTAATTTCTATTACAGTTTCATATTTATTTATTTATTTTACTATTTGAACTTCATGTCGGGTTTTAATTTTCTTGTTTAATTTTATTTTGTCATTTGAACCTCATGTAGGTCCTTAATTTTCTTGTTTCATTTATATATGTTATTAGGGGCTTAATATTGTCGATTTTAGGCATAATGCTGACAATATTTGCTGAAATAACATATACTTACTATGGATATTCTTATAAAGCCCTTCTGAAGATTCTATAAGATATTCATAGTTTTCTAATTTTGCTTTTTCAATTTTTGCTTTTTCATCCTTTTAGGTATAATTCCTTCAGTGTCCATTGCATTGCTTTTTATGGTGTTTTATCCTTCATTCTTCACATGTGTATTCATTTTTAAATATATATATATATATATATATAAACTTGAACATTAAAATGCTTCAATATTTAATCATATATATTATTTCTGTGTGAACATCCCCCTTTTTTATACATTTACAAAACGCACAACAATGAATGAGGTATCATTCAAAAAGTTTTTGAACCTGCTTCTGACATAGTCCACTCACATTTCGTTAAAATATGTGTTTGATTAAAAATTACAGTTAATTAAAAACTAAGTCCGCATTGTTTTCAGAAATGAAATGAAATATTTTTCTCAAATCAATGTTGCCAGTAAAATAAAATACCGCATTTTATATCATGCTCAACAATGACTATAAAAAATATATATATTACAAAAAAGAAAAAGTGTGAGATCGCCGTACGAATTTATTTTATATGCATGAGTAAAAAGCAAAATTTCAAGTGAAATGTTTAAAAGAAAAAGACACCATCGATGGATCGAAGCAGTGATATTTCACGTGTAGCCTAAAAGATATGCTTTGTTACATTAAATTAAATTGTATATTATATGTATTCAATTCATTTTTCTTTGTTTTATTTATTTTTGTTTTTCCCGAAGCAGACGACGTCATCCTCCGATACAGTTAAAGTATGATTGTTAATTTTTTCCCGCGCGTACTTTTTGCATATCTTTGATGGAAAAAGTGAGAAGATATTGTGGCTTCCCTAATATTGTTTGCAGATACTTTTATCCTTAATTTTTCTTGAAAGTTTAAACCTGCATGTAAAATACATTAGATATTGCTAAAAATGTTAGGCTTCAGTGCGAAACCCTCGAAACTGGTTGTAATTCATCTCCAAATGTTACCTAATTCAGATTCAGATCAATTGATTAAAATGCTTCAAAGTAAAGTATAAAAAATTCAAAATAAGAAAGATAATGAATAAACGTCAAAATAAAGCAATTAACGATATTTAATATGATGTCGTTCGCATATTTTTCCTTAAAATCAATTTTAATTTTCTGTTAAAGAATCTTTTAACAACCTTAATGGATGGTTAAAGGTGATAAACAAATACAAAGTTTCACATTTTTTTTCAGCAACATATGTGAATAGATAACGTAAAATCTCTGAAATAGTTGCCGGAAAGTTAAGGAAATAACGAACGCTGAGAAGAAAGAATATGTTGTTTTTACTTTCTTGACAATGCATCGATCCAAAAACATAATGATGATTTTTACATTAACTTCTAAATTAATTTATAAGACTCGAGAAAACGGATTAAAGAAGGTGTTCTTTTGCCGACTTTATAGCAAGACATCCGAAACAAAAGAAAAATATATTAATGAATCTTGGAATTGTTTTATTGCTTGAGAGACTGAGATTAATTCAATCTTTTTATTGTGTTCCAATAACCACTGGGAGGAAAATTAAGTTTTGTTGCATTTTATCATAATCAAAAACGTATCACTTAAAATTTTAGTGATTATCTTCAATTGGAAAATTTCTGAAGTACAAACGAAAAGTATGTTTGAATTTCTTTGCAATCCTATCTTTAATAAAAATGTAGATGAGAGAAAATATGGCAGACAGATAAACAAATTGAAACTATAGATGTAGGAAGAATTGCTGCGTAATATTATTTTCTTTTTGTATTACGTTGCTTTATATCTGTAATAATCCTTTTTATGCCAAATTTGCTAAACCATTGAGTGATTTATTGGGGGAAAATGGCTTCTTTATTTTTAGTCATGAATAGTAAAAAAAGGCATATAAAAAACTTAAGACTATCTGAAAATCCAGTTTTGAGAATATTTAAGCAAGGCAGAAGAAATAGCTCCACACAGATACAAGCAAACATAAGGTGCTGTGCTGTTGAAAAAAGCCGATGATGGAAAATTACATCCTGTTTATTATACAGGGTGTATATGAAAAAGTGGGTAAAACTTTACGGGGTGATATAACGCAGCTATACGAGCAAATTTCGCCATAGAATGTATGGTCGGAACAGAAGCGGTGAGAAGTTAAAAGACAGTTTTCCACTGTCGCATTTAAAAAATTAACACAAGAATGACAGGAGTTACTTCAGAAAAAAAAAATTAACAGCAATGTAATTAATGTACATGTTCAAAGAAATTGCTCAAAAGATCTTCCACCAGCTGTAATGCACGCTTCACACCTCTGGGATAGGAGCACACTTGCGAAGACACCAGGCCTTTCCCGAATATCCCCGGCAACAATGGCAATCCTGGCGACTAGATCCATATCGGTTTCAATGGGGCACTCGTACATGAGGCTTTTCATATGGTCCCACAGGAAGAAGTCCAAACACGAAAGATCCGACGATCTTGGTGGCCAACGTATGGGATCACCTCGACCAATCCATCGCCCTGGGAGCGTTGCATCTAAAGTGTTCCGCACATCCAAGGCAAAGTGTGCAGGCGCACCGTCGTGTTGAAACCACATTCTCGACCTGGTAGGGGTTGGAATCGAACGCAGCAGCTCCGGCAACACCTCTCGTAGGAATGTGTCATACCATTTACAACGCCACCTAGCGGCTCGCATGGCCATATATTCTATGACGAAATATGCTCGTATAGCTGAGTTCTATCACCCGTAAAGTTTTGCCAACTTTTTCAGATATGTCGAAGAAAACAAGTCTAGCTGAAGAAAAATACAGCAGTTACGAACTAAGAGCTCTAGCTATTGCAGAAGCCTTGAAAATGTTGCGTGTTTATCTATTGAACAACAAGTTCAAGCTAGTTACTGATCACTCAGATATCAAGAAGACTATAAAAAAAGAGATCGTCACCCGTATTGCTAGATGGGCCTTGTTATTGAAATAATTTTATTATGAAATTGAACATAGACCAGGTCAGAGAATGCAACATGTTATTTCATTGATTAGACATCCTGTCATGATTATAGGAACTGATACTATAACAGCCGGGTTGAAGAATGCTCAATTCAAAGATGCACACATATGCACCCTCAAATTAATTATATTTCACAATGACTCTCAAGAATATTTTGTTAGGAATGATATTCTTCACAAATTTGTCAATGGTTGTTAGCTTATCATAGTTCTCACAGTTAAACAGCAAACGGAGTTAATGACACTAGCTCAAGAAAAGGGTAATTTTTTTGCTGCCATGAGAGAAGACATTATTTAATGTGTCTCTTATAGCTAAACCACTAGCCAACAAAAAATGTGGAAAACAGGAGTATTTTTGAATACCCCCCCCCCCCCACCAAAAGGAGATATGACATTGAGTACTTATCACACTGATTTTATTGGACCGTTAACTTTCACAAACAAGGAATACCAGCACATTTTTACGGTAACTGATGCCTTTATGAAATTTACTTGCTTGTACCCTGTTAAGACTGTTTCTGTTGAAGAGTAGAAACCCAAATTGAAGCTGTAGCAAAATTTTCACGAAAATTTTATTAGGATAATAGATGCTTAGCTTTTACATGTAAGGCATTTAATGACTACTGCACTGAGGAAGGCATCCAGGATCTACAGATTGCCACGGGTGTGCCCGCGGAAATGGACGTCGAGAGCATTCGTCATATTATCGTTCCAGTATTTACAAAATCTACTCATGATGACGCTACGAAATGACTTACATATGTAGGCAAGTTGCAGGGAATCTTTAAGAGTAAGTACAACTAGACGAAGTACATGGACACTGTTAGAAGTTTTAACTGGTATGAAAATGGGAAACAAAGAAGATATCGCTCTCCGAGATTTACTAGTCGGAAAAAGGATGTAAATGTTACAAGATAAGAGAAATTTTATAAGACTAGAGGCAAAGAAAAACATCCAGAAAATTCAAGACAAAAAAAAAAAACTATGACCGAAAAAGGCAAAAAATATTTAAATACAACATTGGCGATATGGTGGCTATTCAACGATCTCAATTTCATACAAGGTTAAAATTAAGACTTAAATTTTTTGTCCCGTAGAAAATAAAGAAAGTCAATCCCAGAGATAGATATGAGGTTGAAAAGTTGACGATCACAACTACATCTGCTGATATGATGAAGTATTTCTCAAAAATTTAATCGTCTTGTATATGATTATTGTAATTTCCTTTTTTACAATCTTTAATTTTTGGTTGATATATAGTTTGTGTATTATTATTCTCATAACTTTGTATTTAAATATTTCATTTTCTGTTATTTTGAGTTGTGTTTGCAATTTGTGTATTATGTCTCTTATATAATGAAAACATATGGTAAAATTTCGTATTGTAAAATGTCCTTGAAACCAATGACTCTCAGGAGGGACGAAATCTGTAGGAAGTTAAGTATTGATGCGTAATATTCTTCCCTGTCTCTATTACTTTGCGTTATATCTGTAACTGTATTAATAATGTTATTATAATGCTACTCGCAACTATATGAAAAAGTGAGACGTCATGTGATCTAATCTCTGTAAGGAAGTCAGTCAGTTTTTGGAGCAGAGCCATGCTGCAGTGAGAAGATGAATAATTTTATTTTGTTTGTGTTTCATAATAAATGCTCGTTTTATTGTTATTTAGTGATTTTTTTTAAGTAACGAAATAGTACCCCTAGACACAGCCAACCCACATAAATATTTTTCTAAATGATAGGAAAGTGCACAGTGTTTTAAAAAAGAGTATCCCAATTGAACATTAAAGAAGAAGAAAAATCATGGATCAAGCATAGATTATGAAATGCTTTGCATCACAAGGTGAATAAGATGAAAGATGATATCCATATAAACAAGGTCAAGGCCAAACCGGGTGTGGAGGCCTACCTGTCTGCTTAAGCTCAACTAGCACCGCCCAATATATATAAACAATTTGAAAAATGTATAACACATTTGAAAACCCAATTTCAGCAATTACCATCTATAGCCGGAAAAATATCCGAATTCTTTTTTTGCAGCCCTGTATATGATGTATAGTTTTGTATATATAGTACATAATATTAAAAAATTTATCTCAGTTTGGAAAGTTAACATAATAATAAGTTGAAAAAAGTTGAAAATTTCCATTCAGCAATTTCTGTTAATAACGGAAATTTATTCAAATTCTTTTATGCTGCCCTATATGTGTATATGACCTATAGAATTTTTACACACCAAGTAATATGCAAAACATTAGTTAAATTTAGAAATAAATACCACAAATGAAAATGCACTTCCTGCAATTATGGCTCAGACACTAATGTAACCGAATTATTTCGTGTGTCACTGTAAATAAACGAAAAATGCTATGCACACCATATTTAACAGTAAGCATCTTGTAGTTTAGCTCAGTGACATATATGAATCTCAATATGTTTAAAATTATTTAAAATCATTAAAATGTATTGCAAACGATTTTCCCCATAGAGTATAACGTGACGGAATTCTATAGGTGTCCCTTAAAGAACTATAAATGCTACAAATATCATTTTAAATAGCGAACACGCCATTGTAAAGCTCAATAACATGTATTAATTACAGGGCAGTCCAGTATATTTACGCGAGTTACAGGACAGTCAGACAAACTAAACGTTTAGATGGTCTGGACAAACTGTAAGACAAACCGATGTCATAAACACTTTTCAACTATATTGGAAAGCGTTAAAAATATATAAATAAATAAGTAGAAAAGAAAAAATAATTAAATAAATAAAATTAGCTGATCAAATTATGTTAATTCAACATGAATATACAAATGCTTAAAACTTAAATAAGACTTAAATTAACTATATGGCCAAAAGTCACCGGATACTTTCAATTTTAGATGTTTTGCCGAATATTTTGAAAAATACTTGACAAAATCTGCTGTAATTTCAGGATTATAAAGAATATGTTTGACTTCATATCTTTTAGCAATGGGTTGCTCACGAGCAATTAAGGGATCAACAAGAAATTGAATAAAAAAAATATTTGCGATCAACCTGCAAAATGAAATGCTCGAAATGATTTGTAGCAGTAGCACATGACTATTTGGATCTTGTACAATATTTAAGTTCATTTGTGCGAAAAAAGTACGGATATTCATACAGATAAAGGTCTTTTATAAAATTCAATAACTTTCTGCATGTTTCTGGTTTATACGATGCAGAATTTTCAATCAAATTTAACGCTACTTTCAGAAAACTTCACAATGTACAGTAGAAATAACATACTATAATTAAAATATAAATATATCGAATACTTGATGGAATATGAACATTTGTATGAAATACTTTTTAATTGCGCATGCGCTAAAAGTAACAACATTTGTTTTGCATAAGTTAGTAGTCAAATGTATAGGGAAACTCATATAAAAAGGCCAATTGATTATCGTGAAAATTCAGATCGGCGATATGCGAGATAAAAAATCGATTGTTTTCTAAAAGTAGTTTGATAAAGAATTTTTCACAAATTGTCATTTTTCATATTTAATTTAATTTTAATATGCTTTAAGTTCTCCTTGGAAGAATCATCAGAACGATCCCGTTCCAACAACATTAAAAAAAATATTAAAATCGAAACACCCGTTACAGAGCTATGAATGGGCATGCGTTAAATACTAACACTTTTGTTCGAAGTCAGATAATAAAAAATGACAATTTGTGAAAATGCTTTATCATCCAGCTACTTTTAGAAAGGAACTGAAATTTGAGCTCACTATGTTGTCGATATTGTTTTGAATTTTCACGATATTCGACTCGCCTTTTTATATAAGTTGCCCTATATAGTTGACTACTAAATTTAAAAAAAAATGTTACTGTTCGTGCATTTTTAGTTCAAAATGATTTTATACAAATGGTCATATTTCATTAAATAGTTAATATATTTATTTTCTAATCTCAGAATATTGTTTCTATTGTACTTTTTCAAGTTTTCTGACAGCGGCGCTAAATGTGGTTGAAAACCCTGTGTGCTATAAACAAAAACCATGAATTTCTTGAATTTTTTAAAGAAACTTTTATATGTCCATGAATGTACGTACTATTATTTCACAAATAAATTCAAATGTTGTACAAGATCTATATAGTCATGTTCTACAGCAATAGATTTTCGAGTATGTTATTTTACAAGGTGATCACAAATATTATTTTTTTGTATTCAATTTGTTGTTAATCACTTAATTGCCCTCTAATTCGCTGGAAAGTATCAGGTCAAACAAGCTCTTTATATTACTGAAATTCCAGAATAATTCGCCAAATATTTCTGTAGCTATTTGATAAAACGTCTAAAATCGAAAGTGAACGGTGACCTTTGCCCATATAATGCATTTATTGATATTAGTTAAAACTTTTATCGAAAGATGCCATTGTAACATGCTATCTTAATGTTTTACTATCTAATGATATCTATGTTAATTCATCTAATTGCTTCTCATAGAATCATCTCCAATGTCAGTCAAATGTTGAAGTAGGAGTGTGAAATTTGGTGGCATTATTATTAATTTTGGGCTGGAAGTGATGATGCATGCAGTTGCCATGTAATGTTCCACTTTGAGAAACATTTTATAAAATTTCTGTATTGGAAGAATTTTTAAATCGTGCGACATGAAGAATCCATGGAAAATGCACTATAAAAATATTATAATAAGAATTAGCAAATAGCAATTAAAAAATAAAGAGGATAGACTTCAGCATAATTTGCCAATATAATTTGTCATCTATATCAATAAAAATGGAAAAGCTAATCATATTTACATGAATATCGAATTTAAAATAACATTTTCCCGCGAATATTTTATTTTCTAACAATTTCGTTTTACATGTCGGATGTCTTTTTCTAAACTTTTTTTTTCAACAGTATAATAATTCGTCCACTTTTTAAAACAAGTAGTATTTTAAAACTTTATGTTTTCGATATAAAACAAAGTTCTGAAATAAATCATCCGAAACATCATTAAGTTAAAGAGAAATTACTCATATTTTCAACGATAAAAGACGTAAAATAAGTACAGTTCTAGATTAAAAAAGAAAAGTATCTCAAAGTAGTTTAGTTGAGTTTAAACTTCTTGTTCTTCTTCTGAACTGAGTCTGTTATTAAAGATCCACTAAGAAATATTTCGGTTTATTTTTTAGAAACTTTTAATTTAAGTTTAATTCGAAGAGAAAAATACGCTGTTGTGAGTAGTCGTTCAGTCATAGTTGGTTTTATCATTCTACTTTTAAGCGACTTTAAAACAAAGAAGCTTCTGTTTCTGGATGTTATGTATATATATACAGTAGGGGAAAAAAAGTGAACACCCCCCAATAACTCTGCAACAAATTTTCGTAGAAGAAAGTTACTGGTACCAAACCATTGGGAAATAAATTCTACTTTTAAATGATGTACATAAAATTTGCTTAGTGAGCCATCTATAAATCAAAATCAGCCCAAACTTTGTTTTTGTCAATAGCAACAATTTTGACACTATATTTTAAATCTTCGGTTCAAACTATGCCCGGATACCAAATTTCAAGTCATTTGGATGATAAGATTTTGAATTATAAACATTCAAAATTTAGAGCTTCTAATGTTAAATTACATTTTCATATTTTTATTAATATCTCCTGAAATTATAGTCCTAATATGCTAATTTTTTGTTTTGTTGTAATACTAAAACACCCAAACATAAATACGTTCACTTTGTAATTTTTATAATTTTATAATATGATTTATGAATTATGAAATTAATATTCGAAAAAATTATGAATTGCAACCTACAATTTCTTTTGATGGATTTATATTTATTATGTCCTGCTTTATCGCATTTAAAATTAAAAAAAATTTCTTACTAGGCTTAAAAAACAGCAAGATGCTTGTTTAAGGGGCCTATGATGTTTATGATGTGCAGAAAAGCATAATTTGAAAAAATATTTTGTTCATTTTATTGTTGATTAGAATAAGATACAATTTTTTATTTATTTATTTATTATTATTATTATTATTTTTACTTTTTCTGTGTTTGCTTTTAATTTTTTTAATAAAATTACATAAATCGTATTTGCACAAGATATAATTTTACGTCAGTTATGTAAATTAGTTTCGTTTTTATTTTTAAATTAACAAAGCTCATTTTTTTAAATGTACAGTCCTACCTTAGAAAAAAAATCTTACTCATTATTTTTGTTACCTTTAATTAAATTTCTAGCTTCTTCTCCAGTGTAATAAACCTATTTTATTTTTTCTCCGATATATATATAAGTTTAAAGTTTAAAAAATATGCCATTAACACTCAAGTTAAAATTTATATTCAGACTGAAAAGCAATTTGTCTGGGTTTTTTCTACATCGTTTCCTTGTACTGCTTCATACTATTTTTTATTCTGAATTTTGTATTCACCGATATTTTTCACATATAAATTTAGAAAAGAGCGAGTAAAATAAATTCAAAATCTGAGAAAAAGCATTATAAAAACACCTATAAAATTCCAATCACGTTCATTCGAAAATTATTTTAATCAGAGATAACCTTATATATATTTTTAATCGGATAATTCAACTCTTGTAAACATTATAAAATGAATATTGAAAAGGATTTTACCTTATATAATAATATATGAAAACATATTAAGTGAGTAAAATGGTCATATTGGCAATTAAAAAATACATTAATAGAAATGACTTAGTCATTCTATAGCATTTCAACAATCGAGTACCGAACTTCAATTTGGATACAGCCCGTAAAATATGCTCATTTTAAAATAATTAATTTCTCTTAAACCAATCATAGGAATTCCATGACATTTGATATCTAGGCATAGTTTGAACTGAAGATTTAAAATATTTTGTCAAAATTTGGTCTTGCCATTGAAAAAAAAAGTCAAAATTTGGATTTGTTTTGATATGCAGATGGCCCCTAAAATATTTTATATACATTATTTAAAAGTAGACTTTATTTCCAACCATTTAGTACCAGCAACTTTTTTCTACAATAATTTGTTGCAGATTTAGTAGGGTTGTTCACTTTTTTCCCCACGACTGACTGTACGTATGTTCTCGATTTTCTCAACAACCACTGAACGGATTTGAATGAAACTTTTGCATTACAACAATTATAGTTCAACAGGGAAGGTTTTAAGCTAAAAAAAGTCATTATAGTTTTTTTACAGGGGCACGTCGAATATTTTAATATATGACTGTTTACTGCGTATCAAACATGTACAGTTTTGGAATGAGAGTGCCTTTATATAAAAAAGAGATCAGCAAGATACGAGAAATAAAATTTGATTAATCGAGGTAATTTTTTGCAAAAACATTCATTTGTCTCACTCATGTATTCGAGCTTATCCAAGCTAATATCGACAGGTTATTTATAAAAACACTTTACTGGCATAAAGGTAGATTACATTGACTGCGGATAACAATAAAGGATTGTCTCCAAAAGCAGGCTCCTGTTTAAAAGAGTGACAAAGTATACATAGAGCACATGCTCAGACTGAAGTTTTTAGCCAAACGTACATTCCAGAACTTGGCGATATTAAACTTGCACGAGTTTGATTAGACGAGTGAAACAAGTTAATAAATAATTAGCTTGGCGATAATGGCAGGTTCGCCAAGATAGTTATTGGCAATTCGTTTTTGTCCAAAATCGTCTCAACCAATCGAATTTTATTTTCCCTATGTCACAACGCTCTTGTACAAGAAACCTAACTAAAAGCACCCTATTGTGCAACACCACTCTCTATAAAATACGCTAATTGATGCGCAATAAAATAAAATAAAATAAAATAAAATAAAACAAAGGAAATGTTAATAAAATAAGCGTTTTTTCACAATTTTTTCAAAAAGTCGTGAATCAAGAAGTATTAGATTAAGGTAATATTATAAACTTTAGACCATACTCTTTCAAATAATTTGTAGATCATTCATTTACAATGTACCGTAGTCCCACAAATACTTATAAAATATTTAAAAATGAAATTACATCGGTATATCCAGATTTCCAATATTTTTAAAATGCTGTGTGCTTTTAGGGTATGGTTCAGGATATGCAATCGTGTGAAATCGAGTTCATTATTTCGAATCACTCTGGAAATTAATACAGTAAAAATTTATGCAAGCGTCAAATATTGGACATACTTAAACTATTTTCATCAAAGCTTTAAGAAAAAATAAATTATAGTACTACATTGGTGTCTATAAATTACGAGACAAAATATTCATTTTCGAAAACAAAAGTTAATTATGAGTGACCAAAAGAAACTTATATAAACGGCAGGTGAAATATCACAGAAAGTCGATGTGACATTACTGTGAGGTGTCAAATGATCACAAGCGTTACAGTCACTACGGTGACAGAAAGTTTGATACATTTCATTCGTGTCATTATTACTCTCAAGTGATTGTCAAGTGCCTCCAATGTGAAGACACGACGGCTTTTGCATTGTGACGAGTCACGGTATGACGTTACAATGAAATTACCTGGTTACTCTGAGGTAGGTGATTGTCATTTAGAGACTCCAATGCGTAGTCGCCATGAGCGTTTGATTTTGAAGAGTCACCGAGTGATCTCACAGTAAAATCACCTGACGCTTCCCATGTGACCGTCACTTGGAGATTCTACTATGAAGTATCATAACATAACAGTTTCTTTGAACCAAGTGGCTTCATTGTGATACAATTTGGGGACTTGTCATAAAGCAATAGCCATGGCGACTTCACACTGGAGTTCTCAAGTAACAATTACATGAGAATAACCAAATGAGATAACTAAGGCTTTCACATGGAGAAATTCCTTCGTGACTCTTCACAAAGCAACAGTCGCGGGAACTTCACAGTGGAGTCACCAAATCAAATGACGGTCACTTGAGAGTAAGAATGCAACGAAAAAAATATATCACATTTTGGTTCACCAAAGTGATTGTGACACTTGTGACAATTTGTAACGTCACATCCACTTTTTGTGCTATTAGGGTAGCACCCATTTGCTACACTTGCCGTTGATGTAATTTTCTTTTGGAATTCACAATTAATTTTTGTGTTTAAAAATTACATTTTTGTGTTTGTCTTAATTTATGGATACCAATGAGGCAAAAAAATTTTACCATTAACACAGCTGCCAAACTACCATTTCTTTTAAAGTAAAATACACATATTTCAACAAAAACAATTTATTTAATGAATAAAAACATGTATTACATAGAATGAAGGTAACACTTAATTAAAAGAAATTCTGGTTCAAAGTACCTATATTTGATATAAAAAAATTGGCAGCTGTGTATTAATAATCTACCATTAATCTATAATACAGGAAATCAAATAAAAACTATGTACTTTTTAAATTGTCTTTTATTTGGTTTAAAAATCATACAGCTAAGGAAGAAGGGGAGTATTCTTTGGTCATTTGTGAAAGTTGACATTAAAAGGTTTCGATAAAAAAAAAGTAATTTCACAAACCCTTAATGAAATACCTTCTTAGTCTATAAACAACATAAATTGATTTGAGGATTTCTTGAACACGATAATGGATAATACTTAAGTACTATCCATTATTGTGTTCAAGAAATTCTTTAAATCACCGACTATCGAACAAATTTCGAGTGTCAAATGAAAGAAGCAGTACAAGAATTTTCGAGAAAGCTCAAATAAAATTTTATTCTTTGAGGATAAGGAGATGTATTGAAGAGCGCTGGTGTAGAAAAGTTTTTCAGTTGTAAACCCTTGTCAAATGTAATCGCTTTTATCAGAAGTGAAATAAAAATTTATATTTCGTTAAACAATTTATTTAAACATTATCAGCTTCTTTGCTGTTTTATTTCAGTGTTTCTTTCTATTTGAGATTCAAATACGCTTTTTTCAACAGTAATTTCGCCTAAATAAATTACATTAAAACCTGATAAGACAGAATCACAATGAACCGAGAAAATTCCGTTTTAGACAGATTTCCGTCTTAGCATTGCATCATTATTTATGATAAAAAAAATGTTGTCAGAAGGTAGCATTGCATCAGTAATTAATGCAATCTTTTGCAAATTTTTTTCCTGAAATTTTATTACTAATGCAGATTTGAATAATACATATGAGTTTTATTTAGTTAAACTTGAAAACGCTTCATAAATTTAGTTCCAATCGGTAAAGTATTTTTTAAATAGAATCATCGGGAACTTTAACCTATTTATTCCACTATGCAGGATTTCCTACCAGCATATATTTCAGGATCCATACCACTAAAGTTGAAAAGCAATATTTGTTTTATTTAATGACAGATATCTGCGATTAAATAAAAGGAAACATTGCTATTTTAAAATAGTAATATTCAAAAGTTAAAACAATACGAATTCTGTATTTTTTTGTTTTATTTTTTGCACTTATGTCAGATACTTAGAATGTAAAAGCAACAGCAATTCATTTTGCTAATCTTAGTTTTCTATATAAAGTAAAATTCCTAGATATGGTGGTGTCTCATGAATTTTCCCGTCATGCTGTTACCTACTGGTAAGTTTTCTTTCCAGGTAAAAACCAACTAATAAGTCCTCGGGCATTATTAATAGATGGCAAACGAGTTGTATCTTTAAAATGCAAAGAATACTTCTCGGAACAAATGGGTTAACATTCTTTCGGTTTATATAGTAAACACACTAAATTTCATCAAACATCTGAAAAAAGATAACTTACTATATAGCATGGAGTGAAACGCTCCGGAGCTAGCAATGAAAAAAACATTTATTTTGGCAAAAATGGATTTTCTTTTTCAACATAGTTTCCTCCAAGAGCGATACACTTTTTCCAAAGTTCCTGTAACATTTAAATACTTTTCGTATAGTATGATTTATCAAGGGCTCTCAGATTCGGATTCGACACCCTTATTTGGCGCAAATGGCTTCCTCGAGAGCCTCTTCTTTATAAGTTAGGAAACAAATAATAGTCGCTGGGGGAAGGGGGAGGGGGTAGTTCCAGAGAACACGGTGAACGTGAAACACTTCGTACTTCAATTCATCCAGTTTTGCTATCGCTTCCATGAATGTGTGAGCTGTTACATTGTCTTGGTGTAATAGCACTGTTTTTTCGTCATATACGACCTGTTGTTCTTGATTTCTTTATTCCATCGATCTAATGATGCTACATAACACTCTACTGTGACGCGTTTTCTTCTCTCAAGATAGTAGATGGTTATTTAGTATATAATATATATACGTATGTATATATTGGCCAAAACATTTTTAGCTGATTTTTGCGTCTGTGTGGCTTTTGCCCGGTTCCAAATACTCAGGTTACTGCCTATGGGACTCGGGTATTCAGTGATGGATCCATGTTTCTTTCGTTGTCACGAATCGGTGCAAAATCCCACTTGAATTACGCAGAAATATCGCCAAAATGTGCTCTGAATCATCGTTACGTTTCTGTTTTAGTCTTTTGTTAGGAAACGTGACACATCTTGCGCAAAGCTTTTTCATACGCAAATGTTCATGCAAAATATTTCTCACACATATTGTCGCTAACTTTATGATGTCAGCTATCTCCCTCACTTTCACTTTGCGGTCATCCCAAATGATATAATGGATTTATTTAGTGTTTTCCACAGTTGATGCCTCAACTTGACTTCCAGAACGTGGATCACCATTTGTGCTGGTACGCCACATTTACATTCATTAAACTATCAAAAAATGGTTGTTTACGATGGAGTAATGCTTCACAAGCTTTCTTGCGTTTAGATTGTATTTTTTTCCATTATTCCATTTTTATTGTCCGTTCATTGTTTTCAGAAAGACAAAAGAAGCGTCAATTACACGACAACAATTCGTAAAGAAAGAGACGAAATATCATATAAACTTGATACGAATCTTTTGAAAGGATGGTACTTTCTAGAAATCATATGGATAATTTGTTTTGGCTGTCAGCTAATAGCGACTCCCGGGACTTTTTACTCCTTATAGTCATTTTTCATTACGTTTAACTAAGTAAAACTCAAATGGTTTAGTTTTGATAAAGATTCTTTACTTAATCAAAATAATCTCCAATAGTTTTTCGCCCACAAATAAACAGAAATGAATAACAGCAGTACGTGTCTAGAATACTTTTCATATATTTACTTATTCCGCAATTCATTCAATTATATGTTTTATTTCAAACACATTAATATATTGAATAAACAAACTAATAAAAGATTAACGAACGCAATACTTTTTTTAATAGTATTTCTGGTTTATTAAGTTATGTATGGAATTATTTTCTCTCTATAGAACTTTATTTCAGTTATGAGTATATTAATATAACAAATAAATGAATAAAGAAAAAGACATGAAAAGTAATAATTTTTTTAATACTTTTCGATCAATTTATTTGCTGTACTGCGTTCCAAAATAAATATTTGATTTGTTAGAATACTATTATGGATAAGTTAAACATAAAATGCAATGGAAATTGTGTTAGAAAAGGTAATTTTTTTTTTAAACTGTCAATAAATAGTAGATGTTATTTTCATTCCATTCACATTGTTATTATTTTTTGATTATTTGAATCATAATAATATACGCATTTATTTGTTTTCTTCGGATTAGACATTTATGAAAACTTCTTCAAAATATACATTCTGTAGCAAATAAATATATAAATAAATAAATACATAAATAAGAAAAGTTCATGCACATAAAAATAATAACTGAATGAGATGTTTGTCAATATATGATTTTCAGTTAATAATGACAAACTGGGACAGATGATTGTCGCGCCAAGAAAAAGAAAATTTGTGTAGGGATGGTCACAATTAGAGTCCTGCATCTGGTCAGTTTACCCACCCGATTTTACCCGAAACCAACCCTACTCGCTGTTCGAGTCGAGACGCTATTTCTTTTCGGTGCGGGCAGACTCGGTCGGGTTTACTTCAAATGTTTCGGGTTCGGGTAGGTCTCGGGTTGAGATTTTATTCTTTCGGGTCAGGTCGGGGTTGACACGGCTTTTCAAAAGAAAGTCCTGAATATTTTTCAAATAAAAAAAACTATATATTTGAATATTTATTCATTTTTATACAAAAAAGATAAAATTGATATTAGAGAAGTAGTTGTAGACTATTTTTTCATAATTGTATTAAACTGTGGATTAATTTTCTTTCACTTCGGGCTCGGGTTTGAACATTTCGGGTTCGCTTTGAAGTGTGTCGGGTTTCGAGTTGACTTTAAGCTGAAATTTCGGGTTCGTGTCGGGTTGCACCCGAACAGGACTCTAATCGCAATCTACTTATTTAGTTAAAAAATACAGTGTGTTTCACTTCAAGCCGATCTTGAATTTTCGTTCATAAGTTTAAGAATACAGAATATATTGCTAAGAAATTTTCAACGAACATACCTTGTTTTATGTGCAATGCGATGATATTGAAACACGTGACTGAAGGACACAGTATTTGGGTAAATAACACTATATGCTCCAGCCATATCTAAATATATGGAGCGTCATCTTAGTCGATTTTGTGCACGGATGGTGTCCACTTCTAGTACGTGTTATAATGTTAGCACATTTCGGGTAAAGCAAAGAATGCCGATTTTCTATAACATATTTATTATTAAATTAAAGTGTAATTACTGCTTAAAGTGATACAAACATAACACAAAAGACTTTAAAAAGCCTTTTAATATAAAGATGACATATGTTCCATGCGCTCTAACGGCGACTTCTACAAGATCAAAATGATAAATAAACTACTTTCGCAAAGTTTTTGAAAATGATAAACACAAATCACGCGATCACGTGTATAATGTAAGCAGGTGCTTAAATTGGTTAAACTGGAAAACGTGAAAATTATTATTTTTATTGCTTTTTTAATTTGTAAATCATCGCTTGCCAAATTTTATGTAATTCAAAAGAAGCTGATTAATAGATAATTAATAATTTGCTAATCAATCCACTATTCCAAATAATGCTCAAGCACCCTTTTCCTATAAAGTTTCTGTCTTTAGACATTTTATTAGAAGAGCATTTACTGTCTGTACCCCTGATCAATTAACCAATGAAATAAATAAAATATGTGACATCGCAAGAAATAACGGATACAAAGACAACACTATTAATAAATTAATTACGAGCATGGATAATAAAAATAATAAAATCTTCAATGAACAAAGCTTGAAGCTCCATAATTTCTCCATTCATAATTTTCCAACTTTACAATATTTTCCAGGGTTCTTTGAAAGATTAAAAAATAAACTTAGCAAATTCAATATCTGTCTTATCGCAAAACATTCCACACACACACACACAAAAAAAAAAAAAAAAAAAAAAAAAAAAACAACAACATAGTATGTAGAAAAATACATCCAATAGAGCCTGATCAACTCACCGGTGTTTATGAAATCCCATTCACCAAGGCAGATGTAACATTACAATACTATATAAGAATGACAGACAGAATATTTAAAACGATAATAAAAGAACATATGGCAGAAGTCAAATATGACAGAAGAACACTACAGCTTTGGCTAGACTACATAGAATAGAGCCTTTACAGATTGATTTCAAGAATAATAAAATAATTTTTCCATCAAGAGTTTATTTACCATCCATTATTCGTGAATCAATAGAAATATATTTGCAAAACGTGAACATATGCAATGAATCAGCTTCTTTTGAATTACCTAAAATTTGGCACGCGATGATTTACAAATTAAAGAAGCAATAAAATAATAATTTTCACGTTTCCAGTTTGACCAATTTAAGCACCTGCTTACATTATACATATGATCCCGTGATTTGTGTTTATCATTTTCAAAAACTTTGCGAAAATAGTTTATTTATCATTTTGATCTTGAAGAAGTCGCCGTTAGAGCGCATGAAACATATGTCATCTGTATATTGATAGGTATTTTTAAGCCTTTTGTGTTCTGTTTTTATCCCTTTAAGCAGTAATTACACTTTAATTTAACGTTAACAATTGATTTTATTATAATATTTATTATTGTTAAAATTATGAACGGAAATCAAGATACATCTTGGAGCACGTGACTTACTAAATGAATTGCAAACCTGTTTTTTTTTTTTTCTTAAATCTTGGCGTGTACAATCACCTCACTTAATTTGTCGTGTCTTTAACTGTACACATGTATATGTATTTCTTTGATATTGTGACTCTTTTCAGTACGTGGATTTTAGTGCTACAGAGTGCAGTTTTTGTAGTTTATTTTAACTAAGTATAGTTCTATACAAAATTTTACGTAATATTTCTACAAGCTGAGTATAAAATAAGAATTTAGACAAGCTGAGAAAAAAATAAGAGTATATAAAAAAATTAAATTTTACGCTTTTATTTGATGTAATATGTATAATTAAAAAAAGATTTCCTTTTGCATTTTAACATACGTTTTCGTGGACGTATCCATTCTTCCTGAATAATACGGAAGGAGAAGTACGTTACTGTCAGTAATTTTCGTATCAGCTGCTGCATTTTCTCATTAGTCGGTGTTGTGCGTTTGCGTGACTTCAACTTGGACACATTCTTGAGCACCCTCAAAAGTTTGTGAAAATCATGAGTTCAATTTGTTTGACATCAAACAGAGAAATGTTTGACAAAATGCCAATGTACAAACTCTGGGGCATTGTGCTTCCAAATCACGAAATGTCATTTTGATTTACGAATGTGACATTTTCAAGAAAATAATTGGGAAGGAAAGCCCGAATTAAATTTTCTCAACTCATTGAAATAAATAGATTTTTTTTTCAAGTGTTGCTGAAACGATTGAGATTTTTTTCTCTGGATAATTGACTTTTTCAAATATTGTCTAAAGACTTGTACTTTCTTTTCTACCGATATTTATGGCAGATATTATCTAAATATATCAAAATTTTACAAACTTTTAGATTGTTTTTTAGATATTTTTTATTTTTTTGAAGAGATATCACCATATTAAAATTAGAGTCTCAGATTAAAAATAGAGATTTAAAGCTTCTATTAGATGTATTAAGTATAACATAAAATATTTTTTCCTTTACATTTCAAGATACATTATTGTGGGCAAACCGAGCATTGTTTAACCTCTTCAAGAGCGGTGGTTCATTTTTGGACCACTTAATTTTAATCCCTAAATGCTACAATGACACCAGAATTTTGGAATGAAAAATTCTCTTTTATCAAGTACAGGCATCCCCCGACTTACGTAATTAATGCGTTCCGCAGACTTTTACGTAACTCGAATTTTACGTAAGTGGAATATGTAATTTGCTTAAGTAAAATTTCGTAAGAAACTGCAATATTTATTATATATATAGAGAGATTATTTACACAATATTAATTTTTAAATAAAGCATCATGTAGCAGTATTTACTCGATTATAAATTATACAAGTATGAAAAATATAAAGGTAAATTGAAAAAACACTTTTCAAATAAAAAATATCTTGTGGAATTTGGGATTTATAAATTTAACATTGATGGAGTGATTTATAACAGTTTCGAGATTACTTCAAACGACTATAAAAATAAGAAATAATTAAAGAGGACTGACTAACTTTAAAATTAAGTTTTGTTCTGGTTTGAATTCAGCTAATATAATGATAACGGTTGAAACTGACCTTTTTCTTATCGTCATTTTAAAATGTATATTCCCAACAAAAATATAACTCTCTCTAATATATAAAACTATATTATTATAGTTATAATTGTATCTACATATTTTATTTATAAAATAATAATCAAAAGCATGCAAACGCGTATCAAATGCGCTCGTATCAAATGCGTTCATAAATGTAATTTTCAAAAAAAAAAAATTTACGTAACTGCGAATTTACTTAAGTCGCAGTATACGTAAGTTGGGGGATGCCTGTACATGAAGAAAATATTTTACATATTTTCGAATAAATTTGTTTCGAAATTCTGGTATCAATCAATTATTTCAACATTTTACGAATAGAAGTACCTTGCCCCTGAAAGGGTTAAGGGTACTAAGTGCCCTTCATTTTCCAAAAAGTGATAAAAACATCAAATTTCCAAATTTTCATTTTTTTTTGCTTAAAATAAATTTAAGCGCTCATAGTATATTCTTATAAAGAGCCATATAGATCAAACAATTAACCATTTAGTGTGCGCTCTTAAACTTTTTGCACAATCAGGCGCGTATCGTATTCCTTTTAAGACAATAGTTACGCTTTTATAAATGCCAGAAGTATCATAAAAGAAATAGGAGCAATTATACATAATAGTTTCAACTCATACTTTTCATATGACTCGTTGTTTTTTATGGAATATACTTAAGGTGAATTTCATAAGATTAAGAATCAGAGTTTCAGTAATATAAATAGTTAAAAAAAAAAAAAAAAAAAATGTTCTGTAAATAATCATTTTTACTGTATTTTTACATATATCATGACAATTTATTTATTTTTTTCTTAAACTAATTAACTTTTTCGCAATCTGGTCTTTACAATTTAGAGCACACTAGTAAAAAAATCTATTAAAAAAAAAATAAGTAAAATAAAAAAATAAGTAAAATAAAAAAATAAGTAAAATAAAAATAAAAGTTCAATGTTGAAAAAGAAGTGACTTTCTAATGTGTTCTTAAAAAATAAAAAAGTTCTATAAATAATCATTTTTACTATATTTTTACATATGTCATGACTTTATTCATTTTTTTTAAACTAATTAACTTTTTCGCAATCTGGTCTTTACAATTGTAGAGCACAGTCATAAGAAATCTATGGAAAAAACAAAATAAAATAAAATAAAAAATAAGTAAAATAAAAATAAAAGTTCAATGTTGAAAAAGAAGTGACTTTCTAATATGTTCTTAAAAAATAAAAAAGTTATATAAATAATCATTTTTACTATATTTTTATATATGTCATGACTTTATTCATTTTTTCTTAAACTAATTAACTTTTTCGCAATCTGCTCTTTACAATTGTAGAGCACACTCATTAGAAATCTATGAAAAAAAAAAAATAATAAAAAAAATAAAATAAAAAATAAGTAAAATAAAAATAAATGTTCAATGTTGAAAAAGAAGTGCCTTTCTAATATGTTCGTAAAAAGTAAAAAAGTTCTATAATTAATCATTTTTACTATATTTTTATATGTCATGACTTTATTCATTTTTTCTTAAACTAATTAACTTTTTCGCAATCTGGTCTTTACAATTGTTGAGCACACTCATAAGAAATCTATGGAAAAAACAAAATAAAATAAAAAATAAGTAAAATAAAAATAAATGTTCAATGTTGAAAAAGAAGTGCCTTTCTAATATGTTCTTAAAAAATAAAAAAATAAGTTTAAAATTTTCAAATTTTATCACAGTTATTGCGTATTTTTTTCTTGATTAAATCCTTTTCCTTCATAAAACCATATGCCCATTTTTAAGAAGGTATTATAAAATACTCAAAATAAATAGTTGAAAGGGCACAGAGTTCCTATAATGCCACAGAGAAAGAAGTAAGTTACGATCACTTAATTTTGTCTCGAACCTCACATTATCTCATTAGCCGGTGCTGTACGTTTGCGTGCCTTATTCGTGGAGACATTCCTGAGCATTCCCATGAGTTTATGAACGTCATGAGTTCAATTTGTTAGGCGTCACGGAGATCTTTGACAAGTACCAAAATACAAATCCTTTGGCATTGCACTTCCGAATCACGAAATGTTCATTTGGACTTAACGATATGACTCTCGCAGAAAATAATCGGGCAGGAAAGTCGTGTCTGAATTAAATTTTCAAACTGCATTGAAAATAATTGAATTTTTATTTCGATGTTTTGTTGAAAATGTTCATTGAGGTTTTTTCTCTGAATAATTGATTTTCAAAAATATTGTATAAAGATTTGCTCTTTCTTTCTCTTCGGATATTTATGGCCGATATTATGTAAATACTGTAGAATTCTAGAAATTTTTAGGTTGTTTTATTGAAATTTGTAAATTTTTTGAGCACATGTCGCCATATTAAGAATAGAGATTTAAAGATTCTATTAGATGTATTAAGTATAACATAAAATAGTTTTTCCTTTACATTTCAAGATACCTTTTGGTAGGCAAATCCAGTATTATTTAAGAGGACTCGGTACCCCGCCCCTCCCATTTTCCAAAAAATGATTAAAATATGAAATTTTCAACGCTTGCTTATAATAAATTTAAACATCGAGAGTATGTCCTTAGGAAGTGCAGTATAGGTCAAATAATTAACATTTCAGTGGCTGCGCTTAATCTTTTTGCACAAGCAAATGCGTGATGTTCTTTTTTTTTTTTTTTTTTTTTTTTTTTTTTTTTTTTTTTAGGACAATAGTTACGTCTTTACAAATGCAAGATATGTTATAAAAGAAATGAAATGCACGTTAGAGGAGCAATTATACTTAGTAACTTCTACACATACTTTTCATATGACTAGCTTATAGAATATACTTAAGGTACATTTAATGAAATTAAGAATTGGGTTTTCAGTAATATAAATAGTTTATTTTTTTTTTAAATAAAAATTTTAAGTAAATAGTCATTTTTGCTGTATTGTTACATACGCCATGACATTTTAATAATTTTTTTTTAAATTAATTAACTTTTTCGCAATCTGGCCCTTACAGTTATAGAACACGTTTGTAAGGAGGTATAAGGATTCCATTGCTTTAGGTTTTTTTTTTAAAAATTCATAGCAGTTATCACAGCAGATACTTGAGAATTTTAGAAATATTTAGATTGTTTTTTAAATATTTTAAAAATTTGCTTAAGAACTATCTCGATATCAAAATTAGAGTTCCATATTAAAAACAGAGATTTAAAGCTTGTGTTTGATGTATTATGAATGATATAAAATATATATTTTTTAAATTTTAAGATACGTTCTCGTGCGCATATCCACTGTTCATTAATGACGGGGAGTAAGTTACAATAAGTTACTTTCGTTTCGGATCCAGCTTTTTCTCTTTAATCAGATGTGCTTTTTCGTGACGTGTTCGTAGAGACATTTCTGAGCTTTCCCACCCGTCCGTGAAAGCCATGAATTCAATTTGTTTGGCGTCAAGGGGGGGATCTTTGACTAATACCAAAATACAAACGTTGTGATAATTATTTTTTTTAATTAAGAGATGCCATTTTAATTTACGAATGTGACTCTTATAAAAAGTAATTGGGAAGGAAAACATTTTTCAATTAAATCTTTCAACTCCATTAAAAATAATCGAATGTTTTATTATTTTGTTGAAAATATTAAGCTGTGAGATTTCTTTTCCAGTCATGAGAATTGAGTAGTGAAAATACTGATTGTTTGTTTTCCTTTATTAATATAAAAATTATTATCTGAGTAAGTGTACCTTTAAAAATATCAAAAACCATTGCCTTTCAAATTTGTTTTCTTCTTACTTCAAAATTCTAGTAACTTTTAGGTTGTTCTTTAGATATATTTTTTAATTTGCTTAAGAAGTATTTCCACATTAAAATTGTTCTTCCATATTAAAAACAGATATTTCAAACTTCTATTTGATGTATTATGAATGATATAAAATACTTGTTTCTTTCATTTTAAGATACATTCTCGTGGGCATTACCCACTATTCTTTAATGGCGCGGAGAAAGAGGGGAGTTAACAATAAGTTACTTTCGTCTCGGATTCTGCATTCTCTCATTAGTCAGTGTTGTGCTTTTGCATGACTAGTTCCTGGAGACATTCCTGAGCATTCCCACGAGTCCATGAAAGTCATGAATTCAATTTGTGTGGCGTCAAGGGGGAGATCTTTGACAAGTACCAAAATACAAACTTTCTGATAAATATTTTTCTGAATTAAGAATTGACATTTTAATTTACTTTATGTGACTCTTATAAAATGTAATAATTGGAAAGGAAAACATTTTTGAATTAAATCGTGTAACTCCGTTGAAAATAATAGTAGTTTGAAAATAATAAGGTGAATTGAAAATAATGAGATTTTATTCTGCTGTTGAAAATATTAGGTTGTGAGATTTCTTTTCCTGTCAGGAGAATTGAGTTTCGAAAATACTGAATGTTTATTTTCATCGATTACTATAAATATTATTATCTGAGTGCAAACTGTACGTTTAAAAATATCAAAATACATTTTTCTTTCAATGTGTTCGATTTCAATTGAAAAAAAATTGAATATTTGTCGTTTCGTACGCTTTAAGATTGCTGACAGAAGGAATAGACTTAGATGTGTGTTGTTTATTTATGTGATTTTTTGCTTTTTATATCATAATTTGTCATAAAAACAAATACAGAAAATAGTTTACATTTTATGATAACGTTGTTGATACATGATTTTTATGTATAATTCTAATTATTTTTGTACCAATTGAAATAAACTGGTTAGTTTTCATTTTCTTATTCAATCAATTTGATTTTAATAAGAAATGTTTCTCTACTAACTTTAAACCAGTGTGAGAATTTCTCTAAACCCGATGCCTGTATTTTGTAATGTCCTGAAAAGGTTAAATACAATAAATAAGCCGTCGTTCTAATTTAAATGCTTGAAATTTTCAAGTATTTAAGGAAGAATTGATAATCAAAATAATAAAAAATTTCGTAAATTTTGTAAATAATGAAAAATTTCGACTTATCGGGAAAAAAATATATATATTAAAGAGCAATATTTTCTGGGCATTTTAAAATAAATAGCAGGAAAAAAGTTCTCTTGTTATGGCTAAAAATGTGTCAGGCATTCTCAGTGTTAGCAATGATTAAAAGAAAAAGTGGTGGACTCAATATCTCAATTTTAATTCCGAATCTCCTAAATCCCATAAGTTCGCAGTTATCAATACCTTACTCACTAGATCTTTACACTACTGTAGCACTGAGGAGCTGTTTAATATTGAAAAAAAAAAGAGAATTTTATCGGATCTGAAATTGAATGGCTATCCTACAAGATTTTGTAAACGTGTAATCTCGGAACATATACAAGCACTCATGAATACCCCTCCCCCTTTCCAACGTACTAAGATGAACCAGTTCGCAACAATTCCATATTACAAATGTATTTCAGAAAAGATTTCGCATCTCTTGAAACCACTCGGTATCCATACAGCTTTCATCTCAGAGAAACCTTTAAATAGTTTTTTAAGCAACTTCAAACATAAATATCCCAGTTCTCAGTTTAAAGATGTATTTTATGGTATTCCATGACAACAATGCAATGCGATCTATATAGGGGCGACAGGTCGAACACTAGAGATAAGACTAAAGGAGCACAGATGTGCATTTCAAAATAAAAATTTAAATTCCAAAATAGTGGATCATGCAATAAAAACTGATCATTTTCCAGATTTTGCTAAATCTTTTGTAATCAGATCGAGGTGCAGCGACTACAGAACTCGTACTTTCTTAGAAGCATGGTATACGAAAATTACAGATTTATTTCTTAATGAAGCAGGTGCAATTCCGAATGAATACTCCGTGTTATTATAACTGTAACTTTGGCCTCGACATTTTGATACGTTGCATTTTCTATTTGTTGATATTTTTGAACTGTGACTTACGTTAAGAAAAATGTTTGTTGATGAGGGATTTTCATGTAAATCCGAAACGTCCAATTTTAATATGTTTTTAATGTTTTATGTAAGTGTAATGTAATGTCTGTAATTTTAATGATTTTAATATAAATATAAGCATAAAACTATATATTTATATCCGTTAGCGCTAAATTATCGCCAAACATGGCGACATTTGGCGAAATATCGCCAAATTTGGCGACCAAAATAAGTCTTCATAAATAAAGTCAACTTCGCTATAGCTCAATAATTTGGCGAATTTCTTACTCAAATTCAGTATTAACGAATCTTCTGTAATCGGTTTGTTTGCATTTTAGCTTGCTGTTTTCCAGTAACATTAGCTAAAATTTTAAAACGAAGATATAGGAAAGCTACCTTTTCCTCCCAGTACAGGCCGGAAGGACTTTTTTAAATTTTTTTCTTGCACCACTTTCTTAAAACAAAAATATTTTACATACACTTTAACAGCTTGTGCAAGAGAAATATACTATAACATTTATTTTTAAGAAATTACGGTGCTAATAGAATAT
This sequence comes from Maratus michaelseni, assembly GCA_963931845.1. NCBI lineage: Eukaryota > Metazoa > Arthropoda > Arachnida > Araneae > Salticidae > Maratus > Maratus michaelseni. Next base: position 328,622,031 of record OZ007592.1, on the reverse strand, counting down.
AAAACAGTCGCCAGTGGCATCCCTGCTTGTACTAAGGATTATAAAATGTAGCAGAAATGATTATACATATATATTTACTTGAGTAAATAATGTATGTGATTTGCTTTGGATATAGTGATTTGGTTTGTTTTATTAACAATTTATTTAAATTCATTTCTTTTGTTCAATTAACAAAACTCATCCTAAAGTTTATTCCCTTGTCACTTCTTGTCATTTCGTAAATCGGTGTCACTTGTATCTAATATAATAGGAATTTAAGGGAAGAAAAATCTAGAACTATTCAATTTTTTGAGTGACATTGTTGTGCTTGCTACAATAAGAAAGAAGATTAAAAATGGCAAATAGAACCTTTTCTTGTGAATCCAGAAACACTTGATAGTTACAAAAATTTATTATTTCCTACATTCAAATAATTTTAAAGACTCTTTCATCGTTTAAAAAAATAACTACTTCTGTCGGGTGTGGTGTTTTTAATTAAATAATCAGAGAATAACTTTGCGACTAATAAGCACTAATTGTTGGGACACTGATTGTTATGTAAGTTTATAACAAACTAGTCGAATCGAGTTAAAGAAAAAAAACAATTAAAGTTAAAGTACTGATAAAGTTTCATTGATAAGTTAGACGGAATGAAACTAAATAAGTTTATTAACTACGCTACCGACAGAGGATTAAAATGTAAATACCTTAATTTCCCCCTGTTATAATTATTATATGAAATTTAAACGAAAGAAAAAGCTGTTATTTAGCGAATAAAATTAATGTATAAAGCTGGATTGAATCTAACTTAGTTTTTACTCTTAATACTTTACCGTCCGGCGACACCACAGTGGTGTCGTACGTAAAGTAACTTAATTTTCATCCTTAAATGCTACATTGGCAGCAGAATTCAGGAATGAAAAATTCCCTTAAAGAAAATATTTTACTTATTTTCGAATAAATTTGTTTCCAAATTCTGGTGTCAATCAATCATTTCAACATTTTATGGATAGAAGTATTTTTACGAGACATGCGGACGGCAAAGTGTTAATTCTATTTGCCAGTCGAGATACGAAGTTTGCATTTTGAAATTTTGAAGTTAGTTTGGCCATCCTTATGGGTTGAGAATGTCATCTATTGTAGAAGATTCAGCATATTTTAAATATTATTGTCTACATAATTTATGATCCACCTGATAATTACGTCCCGTATCTCACCTTTATATTTGTAATAGTCAATTATTTATTGAATTTTAAAGTTTGAGTTTTCTTTTTATGCCACCTTGTATATATAGGGTATCCATAAACTATTGTTGAGGTTTCCTTGCCTCATAATGTTTGATTTAAGAAGTGACGAAAAATATTATTACATATTCGTAAAGCATAACTCAAAAAGTTAAAAAAAAACACAAACAAAGTTACATACAACTAAAGTTGCAACTCACAACGTTATTAATCAAATAACGATTGTAATCAAATAATAATTAATATTAAAATTTTATCAAATTTATCAAAAAGTTATTACTGAATTATGAGCACAAAGTTAGATAGGTAGATATTGCATAATTCATTAATATCTTTTAATAAAATTTTAACATTAATATATTAATTTTAATTAACATATAATTTAAAAATTTAAAAATTTTATCACGATCGTTATTCGATTAATAACGTTTTGAATTGCAAATTTACCCGTATGTAACTTTGTTTGCCTTATTAAAAAATTGAGTTGTACTTTACGAATATGTAATAATATTTTTCATCATGAATCAAAAGCTATGAGGTAAGGACACCTGGACAATAATTTATGGACACCCTGTATTTTATGTTTACAAATTTTTCCCATTTAAAAGTACGAGGTGTTTTCGAATAGTAAAGATACATCTTAGACAGCAGGAAAGAAATGTTTTAATGAGCGCGTTGGCAACACATATTGTAACCTTTCCCTCGCAGTCATTCGTTATTTGTACGGTGAGTCTGTTTTGCGTAACCCGTGTTTATAATGGCTGGTCCATTCCGAATTCTGCCAAATGTTAAATACGTTTTGTCATGCGTTTTCTTCAAACAAAAGGAGAGCGTCCAGCAGATATTCACAAAGAAAGTGTTTCTATCTATGGGAGCATTATGAATTGACAAAATTTAACGAAATGGTGTGTTGTGCTTTCTCTGGAGGCAAGACCACTGTTCATGAATTACCTAGAAAAGGTAGGCCATCTGTGATCTCTGACCTTGCACCCAGTGACGACCACTTATTCCTTTACCTGAAGAAACATCTTGCAGGACAAAACTTCCGCGATGATGATGAGATCAAAATCGAAGTTGTAATGTGGTTTCGACAACAGGCTGTAAATTTCTATGACTGTGGGATACAAAAGCTTGTACCCAGACTTAAAAAAATACTTGGACCATGACGGCAACTATGTCGATAAATAAGGCATATACCAGTAAGTTATATGTAAAGGATATTTTATTAATTAAACGTTTTTATAATGAGTATGCGGCATTGTATTTGTACTTTTCGAAAACCCCTCTATAGAGTTGGTTTCTTAGTCTCAGCAGTCCCTCTCGGGCAGTAATACCAGTTATATTGCAAATTGGCCTAAATCGATTAAAAGTAAAAAACCTATAAAAAACCATAGTCCCTGCCCTGAATTGTGAACACTCAATATGTAATATATTGTATGAATTTATTGTCTTTAAGTACCGTACTATAAAACAAATATGTCACGATAAATATCGAGTATTATTAATTTGGGAATGCTGTGTACATGTATTTGAAATTCTGCCGCGCTAGCTATATAAACCTATTTAACCAGCCGCACATTTCTATTACCCATAAGCAATCTATCTCTGTAGGTTTTCACACCCCTCGAGTTGTGGTAAAGCAAGTACGGGTTGGAACATCCCTACTTAAGGCCTAGGGCCTGGTTTCCCTTCTGTGTTTCCAGCTCCGAAGCTGTTGGGGGACGCCGGCCCGTCTCCAAGTGTCTCGCGGTGACTCCCCGTGGTTTCACCGCGTGTCGCAACGACCTACGTCGTCTCACGTGGGTTCAAGGTTAGAGGGTCCGTATTGATCGGCTCTCTGACCGGCCGAAGCGCCGTAGCGATACAAAGCTGCTGGCGCAATAAAAGTCTATCAGGACTTGGGTTCGGTGGTCGTTTGTGCGCGGTGCGCCCCGTCATGGGCGTCTGCGGCGCAGCTTACTTTTACCCATAATCAATTTAATTAGATATGAATCGCGGGTGAACTATGAAGTCTAAAATACAAATTTTAATGCGAGGCAAATATGATTTACGCAACGCATAGAAGAAATGTAGTGTGAATTGCATTTGATTTATGCGGCGGCCAACGTGGTAAATATACAGTTCAAAAATATTGATCACGGCTTTTATGCCTTAAATATTGATGGTCATAGATATATATTATAAATTACAAAGTTACGTAAAAAAAGGTACAGAGTTTTATGAAATCGATTAAAATTTTCGATTAATTATTGGGATTAAATTTGAAGAAATACCAAATTAAAATTTTTATACGGCCACCGTACAAAAAGTTTCCCCAGTAATTAAAATGTGCTCCATACACTAATAAGGTCATGTACAAAATGTCAGCATTTTATCATAAAAAGTCGCAGCGAGAGAAATACATAAATGCTGACTTTTAAACTACTTTTCGATGCCTGGATATGAGTTCGCAAAATGGAAAAATCATGTCAAATGATCGCGTTTCAGGGGTCGTACACAAATTACGAAAGAAAATTTGATTGCATAAATAAATAGTAATTGGGCCTCTTATTGCTTTAAAAGTATCTAAACTGTGTAGAAATAATAAATTTATGCAAATATTGCAAAGCTTGTTCAAAATGTTTACATTATATTTCATTATGTTCAAAGATTTCTAAGCTTGTTCAAAATGTTTACATTATATTTCATTATGTTCAAAGATTTCTAAGCTGTTTTGTTCATTGACTGTGATATTTCCAAGTTTTATTCTTTGGCGCAGCTTGTCCCCAATGGGACCTTGCGCCATAAAACCCTATACAACCAACCAACCAACCAAGTTTTATTCTTTAATTCATCATGTAAAATTTTAAGGTATTTTTCAAGAAGCACAGTTTTGTAAATTAGTAAATAAAACTAAATATAAAGAGCCATATTTTATTTGCTTATGATGCATTTCTGCGTTGCTTCATCTGCACTCTAACACGGTAAACTTTTACATTTTATTTTATGATTAACCCCTCACCAACTTTGTTTAAACATATCTCCGCGACTTTTTAAGATAAAATGCTGAAATTTTGTACATGACTTTATTAGTGTATGGGACACATTTTACTCACTGGAAAATATTTTGTATGGAGGCCGTATATATATATTTTTCAAATTTAATCCCCTGCAAATTTTAATCGATTTCATAAATTCTGTACCCTTTTTTACGTGACTTTGTAATTTATAATATTAACTACGACCAAAGTTTAAGGAATAAAAGCCGAGGTGAATGCTTCTGGAATGCCCTGTATAGAATCTGCCTAAATAGAGAAAATCAAGAAGTTAGTTAATTGATTGAATAATTCAGTTTTGAGCATTTTTTTTTCAAATATAAGTATAATTTTTTTTTCTACATTTTGTTCTGAGGTTAATGTGAATAAGCATTGCCGTGAAAAGAATAAGTGCTTTTTTTAAATAAGAATAACGACAAATAAAAGCTTTCTTTGAATACAACGCATGTGTAGCAAATTGAATTTATGTGGTGATAAAGTTCTGGCTATCCCATTACAAGTCAATGTTTTCTCCTTACAAAAATCTTTACATAAAGGTCATCAAAAAAACATTTCTGGCTTTATATTTTTGGAAATAGTATAATCGAAGAAGCACTTTTTGCTTTATTGCGTTCGAAGGGTCATCATGCATGCATTTTGCATTTCATTTCTTTCATAAATTAACTCATCTTTGGATATTAACATAGGGATTCGAGCCAATTATAAAAAAATAAAATAATTTTATATGATTAAATTTTACTGTTTAAAAAAATTAATATAGTAATTTTCTGTCTTGCTTCTGATATAAAATATAGACTCCAGATAACTTTTTAAAGTGTCATATACGGTTAAAAATTGTAGGAAAATTCCTAATATATCGGAATAATTTACGAATAGTAATTGCAACCTTATAGGTATCCACGATTCAGGAAACACTTCTGTTATTATCTTATAAAATTATTTGGAAAAGGGCAAATAGAATACCTCAGGTTTATGAGGTTTAGAGAAGCGTTTCTGAAATAAAAGAAAACCTGCGACGCGTAAATTTTGGAGAAGAAGTTTTTGTTAATTTTGGAAACCTACTGTTTTTTGAGGTTTCTGTCTGGTTTATCTCATAAAGGTTTTTGAAGATAAGTAAAGGTTTTCATAATCGAAGGTTACATTGAATTTTCGTAAATGTTTCTTCCACATCAAAATATGGTTCATTTTTTTACAGGATACAAAAAAAAAAAAAAAAAAAAAAAAAAAATCCGCTTAAGGGGACACCGGACATTAAAAAACCAAATACTTCAATTTTCAATGGATTCATTTCATTTGAGAAGTGTCTCAAATGTTTATATTCAAAATTTGATGTTATAATAAGGAAAAGTTTTTAAATTATTCAATTTTAAAAATTTTAAAATAACGAATTAATTGTCATATTTTAAATTGTCCTATATGCATTTATTTTGCATAAAATATGACAATATTTATTTATGAGATACTTTTTTTTTATATATTACAATGGAAGTTGGAATGAATTGTAAAATTTCGCTGAATGTATAAGCAGAAAAAAATATCACGCTCTGTTTTTTCTTAAAATGTAACTATACATATTTCCATATTCAATGGTTGAAATATCATAGTTGAGATTTATTCCAAACAGAACGAAAAATGCCGGAGCCAGGACTCGAACCTGGGTACTTTGGCTGGCCGTGCCAATGATTTTCCTACTAAACATATTTCCATATGACCATAAATTTCAACACTAAAATGCCCCTGAAATGCAACGTTTTATGCTACACTTATTTATTATTGTATAGAGGATGTACAGTGCAAAAATAAGGTTAAAATTGCCAGAAAACTTAATATATCGGAATAATTTACGAATAGTGATTACAAACGTATAGTTATCCACAATTCAGGAAACACGTCTGTTATTATCTTAGAAGTGCAAATTGTCCAGCAGTTGCGCAGACGATTAAGCTCGGTTCCCGTCAAGGTCACCGAAAGTGAAACAGCATCGACCGTGTGTGGGACCGTCTACGTTAATGGGAGCTGGTGCACGTAAAATCTGTTCATGGCTCCAATGTCCTCCAAGTTTGAAAACGATGCCTCTGGGGGATGCCAATCCAGGTGCAGGTCTCTCATCTCGAATTGGTTGAAATACAGTCCAACCTCTCTTGAGGCTCTGGCACCACTTCTTTCAGAGAAGTGTCATGGCACTTTCTCTGACACGACAACAACAACAACGAGCGCAAATTTCGAAAGAATTGGATAATTAGGAACGTGTATGGAAAGTTTCAAAAGTTAGAGATGTGCGAAATTTTCAATTTTGAGAAAACAGCATTTTAAGTACAGACAACTCTATAAATATATAGAGTTTTTTCAAATGCAAAAACGCAGTAGCTTATGTTTCTGTGAAGAAGTGTCAGAATTGAAAAATTCTTTTTGTATCAATTTCTATCAATCAATGTTTTCTTATGAGCATCTAGTTTCATAATTATCCAAATAAAAAAATCATATTTTTTAATCAAATTTCGTGATTTGGAAAGTTCACTGTTCCCTTAAGGAAGAGGTTTCCAAACTTTAGACTGGTGTACCGCTAAATTGAAATTGATACTTTTATTATACCACCAAATAACAAAGGTAAAGTTAACATATAAAATCGTTGAATTTTATTAATAAAAATGGTACTTTGGTTATCGTATTTTATTGACATTAAAAACCGAATAACATCGTGGTCATATGCTAATAATATGTACAATAACCATAATACAACATTTTTTTGAAAAAAATATATAATTTAATTGTATACACTAATTTAATTTGTATTTCTTGTTTAAACAAACATAACTTCTTTTTCGATTCAATGTTCATTAATTTTAGCCATAAGTATCGTATAACACTTACGCATTCCTGAATTTGGTTTTCGCGGAAAGAGATAAAGAAAATATAGGTAAATTGTGATAATCACAAACTGAAATTTTACAGTTTTTTAAAGAAATCAGGAAATATTCTGTTCACAACGTCAATTCATCCTCTTAAAAATGTCCTCCAAAAGTCCATCACAAGATGGCACAGTGAATAGGAAGGAATTTTTTCCAAAAGTCTTTGGATGGTCATGGATCATGGCCGTGAACTAATAAATACATGATAGGGAATTCCCCAAAATTACTTAACCCTTTGTATCACGACGTTGCATATCTGTAACACATCCATAAGTCAATGTTACTTATACAAAAAGCTTTAAAAGACGATTTTATTTATTGTCGCTATCTTCTAACGTAGCAGTAAATATAAATTGCTCATAGAATTCTCAACAGACGCTGACACTAAATTAATTTTTCATGACAAACTTTTATTTATCATTTGGGCAGTTTCACATCGTTATAGCTAAAATGAACTTCGTAAACTTTGTCAAATTAAAAAGGCTGGAGAAGCTCAAAAATAGATTTTTTAGAAAGTTAAGTTCGTATTCTCTACACTTTTGTATTAGAAAATTGAAAGTATTTATTATACGTAAATACGTAATTTTCTGTTTATTGCAGATGTGAAAAAAAGTATATTTCAGTCAATATATATTTTTTTCTACATTCAAAAAGTTGCTAATTATTTTTTACATGCTTAAAAATGATGTATTCTAACATCTGAGTAAATGATTTTCAAATTGGAGTTCTTGAATCACAAAGGATTAATTCAATCATAATGTAAAATCAATCTGCCAAATATGCCATTCGAGTACACCATTATTCATCAAAGTAATAACTCTTTATGCCTGCTATAGTTTTATGGAAAAAAAGACAGGAAAATCACGCGTAGATTACGAAACACTTTCCAGCGCAAGGGAACGGGGATGACGACCCCGGGAATTCAGCTTTCGCTTTAGAGTCTATATTGGGGGGTGGGGGATGTCTAAGTAAACCATTTAGAAAAGGAATAAAACATTTCAAAACCCAATGCAGCAATTACCATCTACAGACAGAAAAATATCCATTTTTTTTTTTTTGTGCAGCCTGTATATGATCTATAGATTTTTATATACGTTATGTAGATGTAAAAAATTATCGATATGCACAGCATAGGTGCCAATAAATTGAAATGTACGCTTATTCTTTTGTGCAGCCCTATCATCAATAGAATTTATAAGTACCAAGAAATATGCAAAAAATTAGTTAAATTTAAAATCGCATAACACAATTGTAAACTCACTTCCAGCATTTTTTGCTCATAGTGAGTACTGTAACCGAATTATTTTGTGTGTTCCTGTAAAAGAAGTATAAATGCTATGCACACCATATTTTAAAGAAAGCCTCTTGTTGTGCATTTAAGTGATATATATCAATTTCAATATGTTTGAAATAGTGCAACATCATAAAAATACACCGCAAACGATTTTGTTTCATTGACCGTAATGTTAGGGAATCCTGTTGAGGATCCCTGTAAGAAAACTATAAATACTATACACTTCATTTTCAATACCGAACATGCCATGGTATACCTCAATAACATATATTAATTGCATGGAAATCCGAGTATATTTACGCGAGTTAGAGTACGGATAGACGACAGATAGGCAAACAGAATTCATAAACATTTTCAACTATGTTGGAAAGTGTTAATAAAAGAGTGTAAATATTATATAATGATTCCATTTCTTTAGACTTTGTTTGTCGCTAATTTATGGCAGATAATACGGCAGATACTTAAGCGTTCTAGAAACTTTTAGATTGTTCTTTAGATATTTTTAAAATTTACTTATAAACTACATCCCGTTAAAATTGGAGTTCCATATTAAAAGTAGATGAAATGTGTCGTTTATCATACCGATCAGCGGAACTCGGGCGGGCCGGGACGTTTAATATGTCGGACGACTCCAGCGGCTTCGAGAAAATTATAGCTCAACCCAGTGGTTAGCTTGCCGGCAACAAAATAAAGTGTTGGGACCGAAGTTCACGAGTTCGATACCAGCGCAGTCTCATCGGGGTGATTATACAAGTTTTGTAGGATATTCTCTGCACGAGAACGATAATTCGGGCCTCTTACTCATAAAAAATTTCTTCTTGAAGCCATCCCTCCATTGGAACAAACTGGACGATGTTTAATAAAAAAGCTCAGAAAATATACTCCTGTAACCAAAACGTTTCAAGAAGAATACAAAGAAAATCATTGAAATTTTATCTGTAACACAGAATTGGGCAGTGGATTACACAAAAACATAGTAAAAATATTTTTTTTTTTTTGTAATTGAAAAAAAAAAGGTCGTTCAAAAATAGACACTGGAAAAAAGGTATAATAATACTTTAAATAAAAATTTAAAAGTTTGGTATAATATTCCCAACTAAAACCAAAAATGTGCAATCAAGATACCTAACTATGCCTGTGAAGCAAGTTAGAGTGTCCGAAACATCAAAAAGAATGTTCAGTTTGTCTTGTTTGCGACAGGATTAAAGTTAAGAGGATACCTCACTCACGCGAAAGCATCCATTCTCTAATGTTAATCCTATAGGAGAATATTTTTAAAGTATGTCGTTTGCATTTCAATATTTTTAAATGATTTTGTCGGAAAGTGTTAAAAATGCGTCGTTCACGGATTTACAGTATAGGAATTTATCGCTTTTTTCGATATTTACGGCAGATACAATGTAATTACTTGAAATTTCAGTGCCTTTCAGGTTGTTTTTCCGTTATTTTAAGATTTGCTTATGAACCCGTCTTTTATTTAAATCGGAATCCCATATCACGAACTGTAATTTCAATTTGTGTTTGATGTATTATCCATAGTAATAAAACATATTTTTTAATTTACGTTTTAAGATACGTTCACAAGAACCTATATCCTATATTCTTTAAAGGAGCGAAGAAAGTTACAATCAGTTACATTAGTATCGAATCCTACATTTTTTCATTAGTCAGTGTTGTACTTTTTGCGTGACTTGTTCGTGAGGACATTCCTGAGCATTCCCAAGAGTTCGTGAACTTCTTGTGTTTAAATTGTTCGGCATCAAGGGAGCGATCTTTGAGAAATAATAATGAACATACTCTGCGGTAATTAGGCTTTCGAATCACGAAATGCCTTTTTGAGTTACATGTGACTGTTAGAGAAAGTAATTTGAAAGCAAAACATGTTTGAATTCCATACCATGTTTGAATTCAAACTTTTAACTTTTTAATAATCTAGTTATTTATTTGAAATCGTTGTTAAAAATACTCTGATGCTGAGATCGTCTTTTTAACATGTTCCAACATAAATGAAAAGTGTTTATGACTTTGGCTTGTCTGTCCATGCATATCTCGACATCATGCCAACTCTCGTAAATATACTCGAATTGCCCTGTAATTTTTCTATGTTATTAATGCTTACTACAGAACGATCGTTATTGAAAATTAAATGTGTAGCATTTATAGTTCTTTTACAGGGACAGTCAAAAGTATTCCGTTACATTACAGTCAATGGGAAAAAATCGTTTCAAGTGCATTTTAATGATGTTACACCATTTCAAATATAAAGAAACTGATATGTATTTATGAAGTGCACTAAAACATGCATTCTGTAGGATATGGGGTGCAAAGCATTTATTATTCATTTACAGGATCACACATAAGAATTCCGTTACATAATAGTCTACGGGGAAAATCACTTTGTAGAGTATTATGTAATAACATTATTACAAATATAATGAAACTGATATACATTACTGAGGTTTACTACAACACACTTGCTGTAGAATATGATGTGCATAGCATTTATCGCTCTTTTGCAGGGACAAACAAAAGATTTCGGGTACAGTACTGTATCCGAAATACTGTGTTATTAGCGACAATTTTGCAGGGACAAACAAAAGATTTCGGGTACAGTACTGTATCCGAAATACTGTGTTATTAGCGATAATTTTGCAGTGACAAACAAAAGATTTCGGGTACAGTACTGTATCCGAAATACTGTGTTATTAGCGACAATTTTGCAGGGACAAACAAAAGATTTCGGGTACAGTACTGTATCCAAAATACTGTGTTATTAGCGACAATTTTGCAGGGACAAACAAAAGATTTCGGGTACAGTACTGTATCCGAAATACTGTGTTATTAGCGACAATTGCTGGAAGTATGTTTTCAGTTATGGTATGCGTTTGTAAGTGCAACTAAATTCTTGCATACTAAGTGGTGTGTATAAATGCTATAGATCACATACAGGTGAACACAAAAGAATTTTTAAGCATGACGGACTATGACCGTGCATTGCTTAAAAAGCGGTTTTTGAGTTATGCATTTTCAATCTGAACTTTATTTGGTATACTAAAAGATGTTTCTAAAATATAAATAAAATCACATACAAGGACACGCAAAGAATTGGGTACATGTCTGCCTATGGATGATAATTTTTGGCAGAGTGATTTCAGTAGTTTTAAGTGTGTTTAGCTTGAATTAAATTTTAGCTTAATATGTGACGTGTATCTGTAGGTAATACAGAAGGCTGCACAAAAGAATTCAAATACTTTTTCGTCTATTGGTGGAAACTGCTGAAGGTGAATTTTCAATATATTATGCATTTTTTTTACTAAACTAAATTTTAGCATACTTTGTAGAATATATACAAATCTATTGATCAAATACTAGACCGCACAAAAGAATTAGTGAGCTATGTCTATGAGCGATAGTTGCTGAAATACGGTTTTTAAATGTGTTCTAAAATGTTTATTTAGGTATTTTATTTACCTTATTAAACAGTTTTGTTAAAGTATTCTGAAAGTGTTGGAAAGTGTTTCATAATCTATGCTTGATGCCTAATTTTTCTTTCTGGTTTTCATTAGAACAGAGTTTTGGATTTTTTTTTAATAAAGCAAAAACATGTATGTGACCAACGCCGACTGCATTTTGACGGCGAGAAGGAATTTATCAAAAAGTTTTGTTTTTACTGCAATTTTTTTAACGTATAGACATCGCACAATTTCAAATTTTACACCATAGAATAGGGGGAAAATGTAATGGAGTGTTGGGTAAAACTGAGTAGGCTGGTAAAACTGGGTACCATGTTTACTAGTTGATGGGTGCTGCTTTGTGGACCCATCTTAGCAACATCCCTTAGCGTTCCCTAGCAGTTTGCCATCGGCTTTTGAAGTGAATTAATCTATGCGTCCGTGCAGTGGTATTGAAATAATTCACCACACAGATTTTATTTTTTCGCCGTCTTTTCTGCTCTTTAAATAAATCCAACCTGACGGATCGATTTAGGTAAGTAAACAACAGTTTTCCATACCTTTCACATGATATTTTGATGCCAAGTAGAAATGTGTACGTCTGGCTATCCAGAAGAACGGCCATGTTGATTTTTGGACGTCTGCTGAGGCAAAACCGGTTACCACGGTTTTGCATTGAATTTTGCAATGATTTGCTTATTCATTCAACATGTGGAAAAGGATGGATACTATGTTCAGTCTGCAAAGAGTGGGCACATGAGGAGTGCAGCGGGCACGAGAAGTAAAATATGAGAAAGCCATTACATGACAACATAAATAATTGCTTGAAAACAAGAAGAAAAAAAATTACTGACCTTAAAAAAATATATATATGTTTTAAAGTTTGATTCAAAATTTAATACAATAAAACTTTTTGTTACTTTGGAAGTGTAAAAACTTAATTTCTGATTAGTCCCGGTTTTATCACCAAAAAATCGTAGCTGTTTCAAATGGTCTTTTCCCAAGTAGAGAATAATTTTCTTGTGGCAACAGGTGGGGTTTTTCAATAGCCCAGATGTCCCCAAACACTTTTGTGCGGTGTTCCGATTTTTCCACCTTTTTAGACTTTTGTCAACAAAGGAAAATCTTTAGGTACCCGGTTTTACCCTACTTTCCTTTACTTTTAAATACAATTTGTTTTAAAACTGTACTTATTAATTAATCTCAATTTTTACTAATTTTTTATGGTTTTCTAAATAACTTTCAAGCATCAATTTTTTTTATCTATCTCTACGCGTGCAACCTGGTTGTGGATAATTAACCCGTTTGCGCTTAAAACAATATAAAAAGATCAGTGTTTGTTTCCGGCTAAAATTACATAACGAAATTAACACTTCGTCAATAAATAAATAAATAAAATAACAGAAATAAAATAGAAATTTCTCAAATGTGTAATCGAACTTAATACTACTGAAAAAAAAATAACTAGCTTAAACTTTAGTAGCTTAAACTACTGAAAAAATTACAATTAAAAAAAAGTCCTTCCGGCCTGTACCGGGAGGAAAAGGTAGCTTTCCTATATCTTCGTTTTAAAATTTTAGCTAATGTTACACGAAAACAGCAAGTTAAAATGCAAAGAAACGTTTACAAAAGATTCGTTAATACTGAATTTGAATAAGAAATTCGCCAAATTATTGAGCAATAGCCAAATTGGCTTCATTTATGAAGACTTATTTTGGTCGCCAAATTTGGCGATATTTCGCCAAATGTCGCCAAGTTTGGCGAGAATTTGGCGCTAACGGATATGAATATATAGTTTTATGCATATGATTGGGAAAATTATTACAATAATGAAAATTTTTGTAATGTGCTGTCTTGTTTCAAAATGTCAGCCACCAGAGAATTTCAAACTGCTCTATCTCAGCCATTTTTTAAGATAGAGGTAAACCAAAAAATGCTCTGGAATCCTTGTATCAAGGCCTAACACGTAATTAAAAATTTGAATTTTTAACTTTTTTGTATATTTATTTTAGTTTTAAATTTTTAAGTGGCCGCCATCTTGAAACAAAATGGCGGACCAAGCTGGCCAACGAACTCGGTCGAGACATTGGTGAGCTTAATGCACACAATTAGTTTCATCAAAATTGATTTATAAATACGAGCGTTATCGTATGACATAGGTCATATATATATATATATATATATATATATATATAAATCAACATTTGAACGGAGGGTGGTTTTGGGGTCTGGGGGTCATGATCGGTGAAAATATATCGAAATTTTCCGGAACCGCTTTCCTCCGAACGGCTGCAATAGGTAGCTTTATACTTTTTTTGTATTGAAAGCTACCTAAAACTGTTGTAAATAGTGAAATCTTTGGCGATAATAGCTTCGGCTAGTAACCTCTGCCATGCGGCTAATATGAAAGCACCACTTTTAATCAAAACTTTATTTGAGTACATAATTTATATTTTTCATGTAAAAATGCTTTTTGGTTTTTTAATGGGCAATCTAAAATAATATATTAATCTGTTGAGAGAGAGTGTTTTCTATAAAATAAATTCTATGTTATGTACATATGGCTGTATGTTATGTTCCAACCCGAGTTTCTCGGGTTTATATCGTCTGCAATTTTATAAAGAGTACGCTTTCTCTCTCTCTCTCTCTCTCTCTTTTTTAACCAATAATTAAACTGATATTTTGAAACGACTTAAATTTTTGTGATTTGTTTTTAGTGGGAAAAAAATCATCTGATGTACAGTTGGAAGCTTTAATAATTTTCATATAATTAATTATGTCAGTGAATGCTATCCTGAACCAGCTTCCATGTCAACATATATAAACTCAATAACTTTATTACATGCAAATATGAAATTTATTAGATAAAATCTGTTTTGAAACCTACTTGTTTTATGCAGAACTTTCTATAGACTATTTTAAATAAACAAAGTTCAGATAAATAAAAGTCTATAATTTTTTTTTCATTATATTTTTAGCATTATACGAACAGATCTTACTGTGTTGAAAAGTTATTCAGAATTGTGAAAATGTTTGAAAGACATATAAATCAAGAAAACATTTTAGTAAATGATGAAACCTCTAATTTAGACTGGAATAAGGCAGTATTTTCGACGACGTGATAAAATGACATTTTGTTGGTATTTTTATTTTACTTATTAAAAAGCAGTTATTTAAAACTCTTAACGCAATCAGGAGCTACAAAGAGCTATCTCTTTTAAAAAGATCGATTCTATGCGGTTTCTTTTGTTTCTTAGTAATATAGCATTATTACAATGTTGAACAATCAATTATTTTTAAACAAAATTTTCCATTAAAAAATTGAATATTCTTAAAAGCAAATACATTTTAATTAAAATATGTTTTTTAGATAAGAAATAGCTTATTTAATTTTAAATATATATTTTTTAAAGACGGTTAAAATAATAAATAAAAAAATATGCTACCATTTTTCTGAAAAAAAACCCTTTAAATTTAGAAATCTTTAAAATTTCTTACGTTAAATATTTCCGAAGTCTTTTTATTGATTTGCTTCATTTTTTTCTGCTTTCAGAATAAATAAAAAGGGCAGTTTTCAACGTTAAATAATAAATGGGATAACGCTGTAAAACGAATCACATTTATCTAAGATTTATGACCCACTTCACATTTTCTGAATTAATATCCAAGATTCATGTCATATTTTCCTGAGGGTGAGATAAAAACTTTATTTTAAATGTGTAAGTTATTTTATTTATTTATCATGATTTAAAATATATTTAAGCATTTCTGATACACCAAGCATTATTTTGTATGCTTGACATTTGTAGGAAATTGAGTTAGATCGCAGGAATTGAAATGAATATCAATTTAAAGGGTAATAAAAACATTTTATGTTGTAGTTATGGATTTGAATATATTTTATTAACATCTTAAATTTGTCTGCAAATATGTTTTACAAAAATTTGCAACACGATAGCTGCTCATTATTTAGCTCATTTGGAAATATCCCTTTTTCCCCCACTCTTCTTCCGACCCTGAAAAAATAGGGAAAAAACTACCTTTAACAAGTTTTCTACATTTTTTAGGTATTTACATGTTGATAACATTAAGTAACTTCATTCTCTATTATTAATTTTATCAAAATTTTTTTAACGATTTAATTGTTTTTTTTATACGAAAACCAACCTTTATAGCCAAAGCAATTTCAGGTTTGGTAATCGTTGAATTTCTTTTCCGTCCGTTTATCTTTAATGTTTAATGAATAATTCTAAGCTCCTGTGTATTATTTGTTGATGTGTATGTGCATATTATTTAATAACATTAAATAGTGAGTGTACATTTCTGTTTACATTTGAAATTTCAATTCTGGAATCCCTCCGAAGAATAGAAGTAATTTTAATCTATATTATTAGTGAATGGTTTTCAAACTGAATGCCTGGTTAATGCTCTAAACTTTGAACAGATATTTTATACATAATCAGAGAATAAGATCACAAATTATAATTAAAATATAGATAAAATGCTTAAGTGATAGAAATAGAAACAACAAAGGCTTATAAAAACCTTTTAATGATCGACATACGTTTCAACGCTCATACGGCGCCATTTTCAAGATAGATAATCATAAACAAAAATATTCTCGCAAATTTTTGAAAATAAACTTGAAAACATACATGTTTTCATATTTTTGTTTATCATTATCTATCTTGAAAATGGCGCCGTATGAGCGTTGAAACGTATGCCGATCATTAAAAGCTTTTATAAGCCTTTTGTTGTTTCTATTTGTATCACTTAAGCATTTTATCTATATTTTAACCAGATATTTGATAGTAAAAAAATCTTTTGATATTGTTAGAACATATATCAAATCAGTACAATAAAATACATTCATTAATGTGTTTAGATGTATTTAAATATTTGTCTATTAGATTACTGAAGTTATTAAATTACAGAAATTTAAAATCAAACATCTGATTTGATAAAGTTCTTTTCAAAACTTTTTAACTAGATCAGTTTTTATAGTATATGAATTGAAATCTATAAAAATATATTATAATCTATGAGCATTTCTCCTAAAATTATTATATAATAGTTTAAAAATTAATTTTAATGTATTTTATTTATACATTTATACTATTCCTTATTATTTAGCGTAAAAAAAGTGTGACAAAATAGTAGTGTTAGTGTAAAGAAAAACTACTATTTTATTTTTTAGGTACTTTTATGTTAGCCCAGTGCAAACATCGCCCAGCGATGTTTCTCGCTAATAGCAGCTTTTATTTTTGGTGTGTGTAAATTAGAAATAAAGCTTTGATGTTGAAATAAAATGTTTTGGTTTATGGTACGATTTCTTCTTATTATTATTTTTAATGGAATGATTGAAAGGCATTTATTTTAAATATATGTAATATATGTATATTTTAAATGAAAGGAGTGAAAGGTTTACATTTTAAATGAAATGAATGAAATATGAATGATGGCGATGGTAACAATATTTGTCAATTTATCATTTGCTCTCGGCTAACATAAAAGTACCAGTTTTTATTTATTAAGTTGATATTAAAATGGTAAATATTTTCATTATCTCTCATGAGTTTTACTTATTTACTTAATTACTTATTTATTCAATTATAATTATTTTTTGCTTAAGAATTATGTATTTTTTTACTTGAGGATCATTAGGCTTATTTGAGTTCAAAAACATGCAACCTTTGAGCTCACTTATCCACGAAATTTAGGTTCTTATGGAAATTTTAGTGAGTATCACGGCTATAACAGGACCCTGAGCGTTTTGCATCCATAAACTGTTAATTTGGTAATGACTATAACAGGTTTCTGGGTGCTTCATACCCCATACATCGTTAAGACTACAGGCACTATAACAAGACCATGTGCACCTTGAGCCCCAGAAAATTTTAAAATGACAATTATTATAATATTGGACCTTTTATTAACAAGGCAATCAGTATTTAATTGCGCCTTATAAATCTTAATAAAGAAAATATAAATAAACAATCTATTCTTAAAATTCCCTCGAAATGTCTACTTCCCTTCTTTGCTCCTCCCAGAAAAGTTTGAAATCTTTAAAATTCTTCTTCCTCTTATTATTATTATTATTTTTAAATACTGTTTTATTTGCTTGTTGTTTTACCTTATTTGTTTTATTAAATATTTTGAAGTAACGATAAATAAATCATCTAAATTCTTCGCCTGTCCAAAATTTTTAATCCCACCTTTGCACCCAGCACACAATTTAAAAATTTTAAAACTCTTTAATTAAAAAAAAATCTGCCTTATTTATTATTATGAAAAAGAATAAAGGAATGACCAATCATATAAACCTCCCCGAAAGTTTCGCTTTACATTTTTTTTCAAAGCCCCCCCCCCCCCCCCCAAAAAAAAAAAAAAAAAAAAAATCTTTTTTCTGCTTGTTATTTTGCAAAAATTATAATTAAATAACCAGTTACCGAAAATAAACTCGAAAATTATTATATTAATATAACACTACAGATTTCATTAATACAAAAACCTCTTTTCGAATAATAATTCTTCTAGTGTGGTAGCTTCTAAAGTAATTAAGTATGGTTTGTTTATCTTTTTATATGTTAATTAAGGACTGGTAAAAAATTCTCGAATTAAAAGAAGAACCGAATATAGTACTATGAAATAGTCTGTTTATAAATACGAAAAAAAGTAATATACACCCATTTTATATACAGAGCTGCATAAAAACTTCCAATGAAATACCGTCAATAGGATTCATCAAATATCGTCATTCAACCTTTAAAGTTTTTTTTAATGCAACGTTAGTCGCCCAATTTACTGAAATTCAGCATGATACGCCAAATATGTTTAAACTGGATATTTATTATGCTAAGTTTTTAAAGGAGTTTATTTGTTCGTTCGTTCATAATTTAATTAAGCAAACGCGTACTTTAGCTTACTTTAAAAGGGAAAACTGTCGTACACATATGAAAACACCGTCTATAAGCATTGAAAGTTTTATTCACACTATGTAAACAATATATGCGTAGTAATTTATTTTTTCCCTGCAAAATTCCCGGGTTTCTTAAATGTGTATATTTAAGCTTACTTTACATATGAAAACATTTAGTTATGTCTCACACGTAAACGATGTCTAAAATCCTTGAAAATTTTATCCACATTATGTAAATATATTCTTTTACTGATATTTGTTTCTACTTCATAAGTTTTTGGGATTTTTAAAAGTAACCATCAGAGCTACAGTGTCAAGTACAATGTTGTAACATTCAAATGTAAGATAAGCAGTTTGCCATTCATGATTTTTCGGATTTTGCAGTTTTTATCCGATTGGTTCAAAGAATGTTGAAAATGCATACACTTTTCTGTAACGCTAACCAAACGGAATGATATTGATGGATAGTAATGCACTGCATTAACTTTTACGCAAAACAGAACTCTTTTGCGTAATTTGAAGCAATCAAAATGATTGAACTTTTACATAAAAATATTCATCCACTGCAAAAATATAATATTTACATATATTCTCACATTTTTCTAGTTTGAACTAAAATTAGTGTTTGTATTTTAAGGATTATTATTATTAACATGAAAATTAATAGCTTGTTTAATAAGATATTACTTTTTTCTTCATCAAACTACTCAACTAGGGATGTAAACCACCATAGTGGAACTATGGAGACCCAATGTCTACAGCGTGTCAGAAGGAACACAATGAGTATAGAGAGGGCAATTTATTGCCCCAATAAAACAAAATGCACTTAAAGTAATAGATTGTCTAGATTGTTTACGAAGATGGCCTGAGGTCCCTCAAGCGACTGGCCACATAATTTTACTGCGTGAATTTTGTAAACCCAATGGCGAGTACTCTCTATACAATATTAGGGTACGTCTGCCAACCAATAATAGGACGTATCATAATTATGCACGCCCATGCAATTTGTGATAGGACGGTATCTTATATCTTTAAATATGTTTTTTTCTAGCATTATATAATACCAGATAGCATTATATAATACCAGAGGGCCCGTGCGAAGATTTCGCACTGAAATCTAATATTTTTTAGGTACTTCTCTATTATCCCGCCGACCACTTTTCATAACAAAAAACTACCGCCAAACTGTAAGATGAAACGCCAAAAATGCAGTCCCATTGACTTGATGTCAGAATCATTATGCGTGCTTGTTACGTCATCTAGTGGTTTTACATTCGACATTTGCGTGTATTTTTCATTATGTTTTACTGATTTAGTAGTTATTTTATTAATTAAAATAACAATTGTGTCCTTAAATTCTTATATTTTATTTATTTATTTATTTTTTGATATTCCAATGGCAACGTTCTCCCGTTTATTTGGCGATAGTTTCTTGTTATGAAAAGTGGTCGACGGGATAATAGAGAAGTATCATTTTTTATCTTATATGTAATAGTTATTAGATGCAGATTTAAACTTCTAAAGAAAAAGCAAGGTAAAAATATCTGCAAACAACATTTAGTTGTTAGTCAAGCCAGAATATCATCTAATTTATTCCATCAAAGTTAGACTAAAAACTGATCCAAGATTGCTAAAGGCACGCGCGAGAAAAAAAATTAACAATCGTATTTTGACTGCATTAGAGGATAACGTCATCCGCTTCGGGAAAAACATGGGACTTAGAAATATAAATCTAAACATTTCAATTTCAATTTCGCTTTTTAATCATAAGTATAAAATAAACCCGTGCGGTGTTTTTTATAATAATTGCTGAGCATCATATAATGTGGTATTTTATTTTTTTGGCAACAATAATTTCAGGAAAACCTTTCATTTCTTTTTAGTTTTTAATTTTCAGCAAATTTTAATCAAAAACATGTTTTAACGAATTATTAAGTGGGCTATGTCAGAAGCCGGTTCAAAAACCTTTCATATGGTATCTCATTCGTTGTTCTGCGTTTCATATTTTCTTAGAAAAAGGGATGTTGACAGGAGAAATAATATATATGATTATCTCTTCCGGAGAAGCATCATCAAAATATATTCCTTGTCCAGATCTCACATGAGCAGCATTAAAATATTGCTTGTTCAGCTCTCAGATAAGTAGCACCAATAAAAATATCTTCTTCAGTTTTTGCTCTGATAGAGCAATGGTTTACCAAGTTTGTTCTCGAAGAAGAACATTTGATTAATATGCGATTGTGCATATTTACATTTTTTTTAAATTTTAATATCAAAAATTTAAATAGTGCAGAAGTTGATCATGATTGATACAAAATAATATAATTTTTCATATGTGTCATCGACGACCTAATGACGTCTACATTAAAAACCAGCGCACCACTTCAACTAATAATGAATGTAACAAGATATGATTTACTAGTTGTAATTGAATTAATTTGTCTCAATTATATTATACTTTATATGCATTAAAAGTTGTGTGATGTATTCTAAAACCCAGCCTAGAAAATAAGTGTAATTATAAATGTTGAACATCAATAAGGGCTAATTTAAATGTCAAGATGATATTTTTAATTAGTAAAATATTAATTCTATTTAACGAATTAAATGTCATCAGCGCAGACGCTGAATTAAACTTACGAAAACGATTGTGCTTTCTCTTTTCATTTTTATGTTTTGTATATAATACTTATATTGTAAATAAATAATTTTAATTTAATTAATTTTAATTAAGTAATTTAAATTAATTAAATTAATTAAATAATTTAAATTAATTAAATTAAATAATTTAAATTAATTAAATTAAATAATTTAAATTAATTAAATTAAATAATTTAAATTAATTAAATTAAATAATTTAAATTAATTAAATAATTTTAATTTAATTTTATCGATTTAATTTAAATCAATATGATTCATTTGTGTGTATTCTTTTAGGTTAATTTTATTTTATTTCTTTACAAGTATGTTTAAGTTAATTGTTTTCCCGCGAATTATAATTTTGATATTTTAATAGTAATTAATGTTAATGTTAATTTTAATTATAATTTCTTTTGGTGGAAGGCGCATAATTACTTGGGATTTTACTAAAATTACACAGCGCGAGTCAATATTTATTTTAATTAAGTAGTACTAATATTTTTTACAACGTGAATGGTTATATTTATTTTAAGCTCGCGTTTCTCTTTACCAGAGCATTTATTATGTACATCCTATCGCAATGATTTAATTGTAAAGATAACATAAATATACTACCCATTTCTGTTATTGATTTAGGCGAATGATGGGCAGATAGTGTACAAGTAACCATCATTTTAATATGTGCACAAATCTGTCCAGCAACTATCATTATATTCTGGGTGGCAGAGTCACATTTCTGCAACCAATCTTAACGTCGAAGATTTTGGTATACATGACAGATTAAATAAAGTAGATAGCCAAACCGCCAGTTAGTTGGCGCACTAACGAGGAATGTTACCATAGAAACCTCTCGCATCCAATGTTAAATGACAGGCAACTCAGTTACTGATTATGCTTTCGAGTCGCGACATCATCAGTAATCGGGATGATATTCATTTAACATTGCAGCGGAGTCTGTAATGCTTCTATGGCAATCCCCCGCTGGTATGCCAGCTGACTGGCAGTTTCGCTATTTCAACATCTAGTCTATGATATATATCAAAATCATCGAAGATAAAATTGGTTTAATAAATTTTACTCTGCCTCTCGGACAATTTTCAGATCAATCATTTTTGATTAAGCTTATTTGTATGAATCAGCAATCAAAGCACCGTGAAAGTTCGCATGGCGGAACGACTCAAGATTGGAAAAGGGCCCATTTTAACTCAGGGGATACTGGTGCTTGTCAAACACCTCTCTGTTACTTTTTCATGTTCATTGTATTTTATTGGAAGTTTCATCAACTTTATTTGCTTCTTAGTTCTTCTAAACTCCCTCTATTGGTGAATTTTGAAATACAGTTTTGTTTTTACTAAAAAATCCGATCTCTCCCTGACTCTATTTATGCAAATCGAAATTTCTTTTACGATCATTTGTTTTTTTTTCAGGTATTTTTTTAAAGTTGCAATAAAGTTTTGACACACCCGATATATTAAGATATATCAATTATTTTACTTTTAAAAACTCCTTTATCAACGTGGGAAATGAACCATTACATATAAAAAAGGTATCAATGGAAAGTTTTTATTTATATTCTGTTTTTACGAATTAAATTAATGATATACGTAGTTTTAAATTGCTTTACAGGAGAATACAAAAAATTCAGATGTATTATGCAGTAAAAAATATTATTTGGAGCTATGAAAAGAAGCTATTTCAAATTAACACGTTTCCAATTCATTTTATTTAGCATTAAAGGCTTTCCTCTGAAACGACAAACCTCTGTTTTTTGCTCGTTAAAGGCTCAGCTAAAGGTCATCCAAGTTCTATTTTAAGTTTCTGTCTCTAGAAGTTCCGATCATTTATTACCATTAAAAGTAAAAACAAAGGATGCCTTAATGATGCAGTTCTTTGAAAATATCTCAGTTTTTCAATTTATTTTTAGAGCTCGAAGGAAAATTTTCTAGGCAGCTATTTTTAAATACACAGTAAAATTCTATTTTTTTATTTGCAAGATATAAAAACCTGAAAGCAGAAGAAATGATAATTTTCATCATATCAAATTGCTTTATTTTCTACATAAAAAACTTCTAAATTTTAAGCTCATTTTGTAAACATAGAATGATAGTTTATGACATACATAAAAAAACTTTATAGACAAACTGAAAAAATTCTTTATTTCATACCTAGATTTAAGGTTACAGGGCCGACTATGTAAACATTTTATATAAATGTTAAATGTTAGAAATTATTATAGATTTGGATAAACATTTAACAACATAACCATATAGGGATCATATTGGCATGACCTCTAGCGAAAGAAATTTAAAGGACGCCAAATGGGGATTTTTTTATTAGGTTTATGGCAAAAGAACATCAGAATTATAATGATTATTAGGATGTATATATATGAAAATGAGGTAAGATTAGGGGATATATGCAAAAATTACGTCGAAACTATAAATTTGGATAGGTTAAAATTTAAGTTATACAAAATCTGTTTATACCTTAACAGCATAACACAATTGCAACACAGCTGAAACAAACATAAGGTTTTACACAAGAAAATCGATAGATATAAGTTGCAAAAGTAACGAGATTGCTTCAAAGAAAAGAACAAAATTGGAATTCTATTGTATACATAATACTAATATCAGTACGTCAATAATTACGTCATATGTAGTTTCAAATCTTGATAGAGAATCAGCAAACATTAAACTTATCATCGTCATAAAAGGATAAAAGTTGCGAATTATAAAGAGAGACTGTTTCAAATTAACAGATTTCGAACTAATTTTATTAGGCGCTAAAAGCATTCCACTGAAACTACAAATCTGTGTTTTCTTTGTTAAAACCTCTGATAATGGTAATTTACGTTATATTTTTAGTTTATTTTTCTGGAAGCTCCGATCATTTACTACCATTAACTGTAAAAACAAAGGACCCTTAATGATGCTGTTCTTTTAGAATGGGATCAATTTTACAATTTTGCTTTTAGTGCTCGAAGAAAAATTCTCTAAGCAGCCATTTTTAAGTGCTACTCACGGCGAAGTTGTATTTTTTAGTTGCAAGACATAAAAACTTGAAAGCGGAAGAAACTTGTAATTTTCATCATATCAATTTTTTTTATTTTCTAAAGGAAAAACCTTATAAATATTAGGTTCATTTTGTAAGCATAGAATGATAGTTTATGACACACATATAAAACTTAGATTTTTTGAAAAAGAAACAGATATTTGGTCAGAAGGACTGTTTATTTCGATTTAAGGTTACATACAGGTCATGACTTATTTATTTTATATTAATTAACAAACCTGTTTACTTCTATTTTAGGTTGCAGGTCGTGACTTATTTATTTTATATTAACAATTCGAAGTAGCAGTTAGAAATTATTATTGATTTAGATGAGCATTTTTCAATACATTCGTATTAGGATCACTTGGCATGACTTCTCGCGAAAGAATTTTAAAGGACGCTAAGTGAGGGTATGTCATTAGGTTCATGGCAAATGGACATCTAAATAAAAACAATTCTGAAGATGTATATATGAAATGAATACTTAATAAGACTTAAAATAATTTAACATTCGAAACAGTTACGACGAACTACATCGTGATTGGTTAAAATTTGTGATTGGCGTAATCATGATTGGCTAAAATCCAACAGAAACATAATCTGTTTAAGCCTAATAGCAAAAAGTAATTGCAACACACAGTACCAAACATGAGGTTTAACGCAAGACAAGTCATAGATATACATTATGAAGGTAACGAGATTGCACAAAACAAAAGTAAAACACTTGAAATTCGTTTTTACAATAATCAGCAATCCAACCCGGGCCACCTGTGTTAAAGTTGTCCGATATACTTACCTGGTGTACTGAATGTAGATGAAAATCGATTTCAATTGAAAAAAATTCTAATAGATTTTTTACATTTAGGATATTTTATTAAATTACCCATTAATTACGCCAAAAAGCATCTTTGGTCCTTTTGCATTAGCCGCATTCCAGCGAAACATTTCACTATCTATAGCAACATTTGTGTTTCTAATTATTTCAGTGTTTAAACGAGTGATTTGATTAAATATCTGCTAAATTCGTGTTTTATTTATTTATTTGTAAAATTTAAATTTCGTTAGGAAATTTAGTTATAGAATATTTCAAGTGCAATCTTCCGTAATTGGGATGCACGTAAATAAAAAAAAACATGCTTGAAAATTATTTTTAAAAACAAAAAACAAAAAAATCAGTAAATTGAGATACAGTTTTTAAGCAACTTGCATGTGAAAGTATATGCTTTTTTTCTATTGATGGTGTAAAAATTTAATTGTTTAGAAGTTTAAAAAAAAATGCAGTAAAAACAAAATTTATTGATTAGGTCGTTGCCACCGTCGATATAATGTCAGTGTTACTTCGGACATGTTTTTTCTTTATAATATAGATACGAATATTACTAACTTCTAATTTTTAATTTTTATTCAGAATCGGTTAATATTACACTTTTTATCTTGATAAAAGGACAAAAATTTTGAACTATGAAAAGAGGGTGTTTGAAATTAACGTATTTCAAACTAACTTTTATTTGGCATTAAAGGTTTTCCTCTCGAACTACAAACATGTGTGCTTCTCGTTAAAGCCTCAGCTAAAGTTCATCTAGGTTCTATTTTTAGTTTATTCCTCTGGAAGTTCCGATCATTTATTACCATTAACTGTATAAACAAAGAGAACCTTAATAATGCAGTTCTTTTGAAAGAGGTTTTACAATTTTGTTTGAATGCTCAAATGGAAATTTACCAGGCAGCTATTATTTTTGTCATCATAGAAATTTGTTTTATTTTCCTAAGAAACCTGTTTTATTTTCCTAAGTTTCCCTGTTTTATTTTCCTCCTATATTTCAAGTTCATTTTGAAATCATAGAATGATAGTTTATGGGAAGCATAAAAAACATAAGAAGATAGTCTTAAAAAAACAGTTACATATCTCGTCAGAAGGCCAATTTACTTAGATTTAAAGTTATAGGTTGTGATCGTGACTAATTGAGTTTATATTAATAATTACAACTAGCAGTTAGAAATTATTATTCACTTGGAAAGGCATTTTATAATATAATCATATAATGAATTTGTAAACACACTAAGTGTAAATTTTTAATTAGGTTCTTGGCAAAAAGACATCAAAATTAAAACAAATTTGAGAATGTATGTATGAAATGATGACGTAATGATGCTTTAAGATTAATTGACATATGAAATAATTGAGTCAAAAATAGAAATAGTCATTGGTTAAAACTTAAGAGACATTGAACCTGCTTAGCCCTGTTAACCCTGTTATATTTATTATTTACACAGCAAAAAATAACCTGATTGATAGTCCTGACAGCAAAAAAATAAGCGCAACACCTATAAACTAAATATAAGATTTAACGCAAAACAAACCATATTATATATGTTGGGAAGGTTGCGAGATTGCGCTAAACAAATTAACAAAATTGAAACTGAATTATATTAATAACACTAATATTATTAGCTTCTAATTTTAAGTCTTCATATAGAATCAACATTATCGCTTCTATTATCGTGATAAAAGATGGTGTTTAACATATACACAACGTGTCACTATAAAAAGAGGCTGTTTCAAATTAATACTTTTCGAATTCATTTTGTTTGGCATTAAAGATTTTTCTTCGAAACTACAAATCTGTGTTTTCCTCGTTAAAGCTTCTGTTGAAAGCCATCTAGGTTCTATTTTTAGTTTATTTCTCTGGCAGTTCCGATAATTCATCACCATTAAAAATAAAACAAACAGCCTTAATGATGTGTTTTTTTAGAAAGGGATCTTATTTTACAATTTTGTTTTTAGTGCTCAAAAGAAAATTCACTGGGCAGCTTTTATTTATATAGTACTTACTACTCACAATGAAATTCTATTTTTAGTTTCTTCTAGCTTTACAAGAAGAAAGTATGGGATTCATGAAAATTTTCGACTTCCGGTATACGTTTTAGAAGGTCCTGAACACGATTTGACTGTTTTTAGAAATTGTCTGTCTGTGACTCCGTCTGTCTGTTTTTTTGTGACAAAAATTTTGTTGGCGCTCTATCTAAAGAACTAATGCACGAAATTTAACAAAACTTTATACCCAATTAGTCCCTGATATAAATTGGTGCTGATTAGGTTTTGGTGAAAAT
This sequence comes from Maratus michaelseni, assembly GCA_963931845.1. NCBI lineage: Eukaryota > Metazoa > Arthropoda > Arachnida > Araneae > Salticidae > Maratus > Maratus michaelseni. Next base: position 328,594,394 of record OZ007592.1, on the reverse strand, counting down.
CGCCCAATAGCTATGCTGGGCTTATGCTGCATTAAAATGCTATGCTGCATTTTTTGCGATTTCCTCAATAGCTCTATTTCAAGAACTATAATGTAGTTATTTTCATCAAACTTCAGATTCATGTAGACCTTGACATAAATAATGCTGATTACGTCTTAGTGTAGATATCCCAACAGGTGGCGCTGCTATACCACTTGTTTCATGATTTTTATGATAACTATATTTCAAGAACTAATGCACGGAATTTCATCAAACTTCAGATTCTGTCAGACCTTGACATAAATAGATGCTGCTTACGTTTTGGTGTAAATAGTCTAACAGGTGGCGCTGCTATGCTACGTTTTGCATTATTATCACGATAACTAAATCTCAAGATCTGATGCACGGATTTTCATCAAACTTCAGATTCAGTTAGACGTTGCCATAAGTTGTTGTTGATTAGGTTTTGGACTAAATCTCCCAACAGGTGGCGCTGCTATGCTACATTTTGCAGGATTTACACGGTTTTAGCAAAAGTCTTATCTCAAGAACTGATGCATGGACTTTAATTAAACTTTAGATTCAGTTAGACCTTGATATAAAATGGTGCTGATTCTTTTTATTGTATGCGAAACCTGTGTGATATAGAAGAAAGTTTTGGGATTGGCACATCCGACTAGTTTTTAATAAGACATAAAAATCAGAAAGCGCGGAAACATTGTAATTTACATTATAGCTAATTGTTTACTTCAAGGAACAAATGCATAAATTTTAAGTTCGCTTCGTAAACAAAGAATGATAGATTATGCCATTGTATAAAAAATAGCATAAAAAAGTATAAATCGTATAAAAAACACTTCATGTGGACATAAGTTTATAAGTCGTGACAGATTTTTTCTTTACATGAACAATCTCATAAAACAGGTAATGCAGAAAATACATTGATTTTGATCGACTTTATTATATTTTAAACACATTAGGATGGTATGATTGATTTTACAATTTATACCTCTAAATTTAAATCATTATATAGAATCAGCAAAACAGTACATTTATCCTTCTAATAAAAGACAAAAAACATCTTTAGTTATAAAAACAGACTGTTTTAAATTAACACATTTTAAACTAATTTTATTTGGCATTAAAAACATGCCACTGAAACTACAAAACTGCGATTTTCTCGTTAAATACTTTGCTAAAGGTCATCTAGGTTCTATTTTTAGTTTACTTTTCGGAAGTTCTGATCATTTATTACGATTAACTGTAAAAACAAGCGGAGCGTTAATGTTACAATTCTTCTGTGAAGGGATCAGTTTTACAATTTTATTTTTACTGCTCAAAAGAAAATTCACGGAGCGGCTACAACTTTTTAAGTGTTACTTCCAGGAAAACTGTATTTTTTATTTGCAAGACGTAAAAACCTAAAACCAAAAGAACATTGTAATTTTTATTATTGCAAATTGTTTTTCCTTTCTAAAGAAACAACCACGTAAATTTCAAGTTCATTTTGTAAACAAAGAATGGTAGTTTATGACATACATAAAATTTACTTAGATAGTCTATATATATATATATATATATATATATATATATATATATATATATATATATATATATCGTAAGAAAGTCACTTTAATTGCATATAATGTTACAGGTCATGAGTGATTGTTTTTTAGATCAACAATCTCAATTAACATAACGATTTTATAGATTTCCTTTTTTATTTCATAGCTTTATCATAATCTTGGCAGGAATTTATGCCAAACGGCGATTTGTTATTAGTTTCGTTTGTAAAAGGCACCTGAATTAAAACAACTATGAGCAAATTTGCGATAATTTATGAGCGCACGCGCAAATTTTAGCACAAAAGTAATACTTCTTAAACCGTTTTCAAATACGGCACTGAAACTGTCTGAAGATCATTGTTATTCCTCAAATGAATTATTCCCTTTGGATTAGCAAGTAGATATAATCATATATTTCAAGTTTTAAAGATTTATTTCTGCAATAATATAATTGGTATGTTTTACGCTCAGTTTTTTAAAATTTTATATATTCAAACAAAAATTATTTAATAGAATTATCGCTAAAACCAGAAAAAAAGGACGACATTCAATATACTTTTCACGACGATCCAGAAGAATTCATCGAAGAGATACAAAAAAAAGTCATATTTGACAAGATAAAATAAAATAGAGTAAAATAGAATATTAGCATGCCGTCAAAAACAAAAAAAAAGTTGTAGTACATTGCAAAAGTTCTTTCTGGCATAAAAAAAAAATACGAAAACTATAGAAGACAAAAAAAAAAAAAAAAAAAAAAACTAGACAATCTTTTGAAAATAATAGATCTTTTTTTAATAGAATAGATTTTTTTTTTATCTTCTTGGAATAAATCATGCTTGATACACATTTTTAAGAAATAATCATTACTTCATTATTAATAACTTATATAACTTATCTTTTTTGAGTGTATATTTCTGGATATTTTTTTCTGCATGCAAATATTTATTAAAATTTCATTTTTTCCATTTATACGCAACATTGCTTATCTAACTTACCTATTTTATTAACGCTTTCCAACATAGTTGAAAAATGAATTCGGTTTGTCTCTCTGTCTGCCAGTCTGTCTGCCGTCTGTCCGTGCTCTAACTCGCGTAAATATACTTGGATTGTCATGAAATTGATATATGTTATTGAGGTTTACTATGGCATGTTTTGTATTAGAAATGAAGTATGTAGCACTTATACTTCGTGTACAGGAGCACTCAAAAGAATGACATGACATTATGGTGTACGGGGAAAAATCGTTTGCAGTTCATTTTAATCCTGTTACACTATTACAAATTTATTGAAATTGATATCATTTTCTGAGGTGCACTAAAGAAGTTTTTGCTTTCTATGCGGTATGTATAAATGCTATACATAATATACAAGGCAACACAAAAGAGTTCGTAAGCATTGCTGTGCATCAGCGTAAATTGCTTAAAGGGTTTTTTAATCGAGTTATGCATGTTGAACTTGAAATATATTTTGTATATTAAGAGATGTTTGTTAAATATAAATAAAATCATATACAGAGCCACGCAAAGAACTGGATACAGGGTCGTTTCTGTATGATAATTTCTGGTAAGTATGATTTTAATAGTTTTTAGCATGTTTTTGCCTTTAGCTTATGACTTTAGCTTAATATGTGGCGTGTATAAAAATCTTACAGTAATATACAGCGCTGTACAAAATAATTTAATTATGTTTCTGTCTATTGTTAGAAACTGATGAAGGTGAATTTTCAACTGTGTTATGTGTTTTCTTATACTAAACTAAATAACAGCATACTTTATAGACTATATACAAATCTATAGATTATATACAAGGCTACACAAAAGAATGGGAGAACATTTCTGACTATGACCTGTAATTGCTGAAATCTGTTTACAAATGAGTTTTGCGTTTTCTAAAATGTTTGCTTAGGTATTTTATTTATCTTATTAAACAGCGAAGGTTTGTTAAATTATTCTGTTATTGTTGGGAAGTGTTTCATAATCTATGCTTGATGCATGATCTTTCTTTCTTGTTACTATTAGGAACGATCTTGCATTTGTAACAGCATAACAAAACGAAAACCTTGTTTCGTAAAAAGTACGACGCGCACGCTCGTGAGAATATTTTCAGCGCGCCCGCTGAATGGTTAAAGTCAAGGAACATAGATTCCGTACACTTTTTTGTGACCTACCCTTAGTGGCGCAGTCAGAATTCGGTTCTAGGGGGCGGGGTTTAAGTTTCTGATAAAGGTGGTCGTTGATTATCTAAATCAGCGGTTAATGGAATCACTGGTTAATATAATCACCGGTTAATGGAATCACCGGTTAATAGAATCATTGGTTAATGGAATCAGTCTTTTAAATGAATGAAACCATAATGTTTTTCTCCGCAATTACCTTGGTTATGATTCATTTAAACAGCGTTTACAATATTAGAGTTACAAACTATTAAATGCACCAATAAAATAACACAAAACTAGGTTAGATTTATAAAGTGTTTAAAAATGATAATGGGCAAACTTTAAGATGGAAGAACACAGTACAGCAAATAATTTTTAGATAGACAATAACAGAGTTGTAAATCCATTTGTTCAATTAAAAATACACAAGGTTTCATTACAAGAGAATTACGAAATATTATTCCTAACTTTAATAATAATGAAGCAATTTTAACAAAATTTTCAATAGACTTACTTACCTTGCTTTTGCCAAATGTAACAACTCAATTAGGTAATCGATGTTTTGGAATGTAGTTGATATTAAACACCGCAGTAGATTAAATTACTGTGCCCTTATTCCAGTACTTTACATGACATCCAATTTCGCATTAAGTAATTTAAATCTGATGAAAATTTCGTTAAAATATATTTATTAATGTTAAAGTTCTCTAAAAATATCAGAGTTTGAATTGAAGTCGTATCTATACTAATATTATAAAACAGCAACGTTTGTTCTTTTGCAGGGGTTAATTCTGGAACTACAGAACGGATTTTAAAAAAGTAATTGGTCATATGCGAGTTTTATTCGCATACAAAGGGTTCCACACAAAATATCAGAACTGTTCAAAGACAATATACGCACATACCTAAAACAATATCACATGCCATAATTTAATTTTATTGGTATTGGACTGAAAAACAATGAAGATATCTCCCTCTAAAACAAAGACCTTGTACAAAGTTTAAACTTGGCAGAGAACTAATTACGCTTCGGAAGAAGTCGCTGAGTTTCACACGAAAAGTTACTTGTCAATCATATTTGACGTAATAGTAGAAAATTTTAAAGCATTTAAAAAAAGTATGCTGAACAACGCGAAACTTTCAGATTCATTTTCAAAAAGGAAAGCATATGCAGGCATGATAATTCAAGTGATTTGTTATCGAAAAGTTTTTTCATCATAAATGAATTAGATATTCAATTATAAGCGATTGTTGTCTCAAAATTACTGACTTTTAATGTCTTGGAATTATTCTAGGAATTATTTTTTAATATTTGCCTTCAATAATTGAATTCAGTTGGAATGAAAAATGTTGACTATCACTATGATTCGTCTTACCTAAAGCAAAGGATCTTGTACAAAGTTTAATCTTAGCATTGTGCCAAGCGCGCTTCAGAAGGAGGTCACAAAGTAGCACCACTGTTTTGATCTATGGCGTTGTTTTCTAGATGGGTTTTAAATTAATATTTCAGCTAATTACCAACACATCTTTTCAAAAATCATTACTAGTAATCCTTAGATGATTCTACGTCGATAAACCTCAACTGCTTCGCTGAGGGCCAGAAAAATAAGACACACGAGTGCTCTTATAGTAGTTCCGTTTTTACTTTTTAAGTATGGAACCTTGATAATGCTGTCAAAATTCTGGTAACCATCTCCTCTCTAACATAGGTTATATTTTATACAACAATTTTCAAACAATCTTTTTGGTACAACAATTTCCAAACGGGTACAAGAACAAAAATTGCAGTTTCTACGATATTGTTGGTTCTAGGAATTGGAAATTTGGTGTAGCGGTTTAAAAAAAAATGTAAATGCTCACTAAAAATGGCTTCTACAAAATTCGAAATTTAAAATGGGGAAAGGAGCAGGAAACGTTGTAAATTACAATTTATTTATACAGTTAGGGCTAGAAACATGAAATTTGGCATGGTTGTTACTTTAGAGACTTAAATGCTAGCCTTGAACAGTTTGCAGAAGCAAAAAAACGTTCTAAAATTGCGATTTGTGTGATACAGTTGGTATAGAACCTTGGAATTTGGCATGGTGGTAACTTTTGAGATGTAAATGCTCTCTAAGATCGATTTCCAAAGAAATTCTAAATTTAAAAGGATGAAATAAGTGGAAAACGGTCTGAAAATGATATAAAAACAATTAATTAGGAATTTTTTGTGTTAGATATGTGAAATTTGGCGCGGCTGTAACTCTAGAACTGTAAGTGATCATCCAGAACAGTTTTCTAAAAACTCGAAATGTAAAAAGATGCATAAACAAAAAAAGTTCTAAAATTGAGATTTGTATGATGTAATTGGTAAAAATGCTTGGTTTTTCACATAGTGGTTACTTTTAAGATATAAATACTCGTTCAAAACGGCTTTTAAAAAATTCAAAATTTAAAAAAGTGAAATGAGCAAAAATTTTTTAAAAATGTTCTAAATCATAATATGTTTAGAACATTTAGAACTAGAGTCTTGAAATTTTATATGGATGTTACTTAACAGACGTAAATGATCACCCAGAATTTATTTTTTCAATTCAAAATTTAAATGAATGTAAGAGTAAGAAGCATTCTAAAATTGCGATTTATGTGGTAAAATTGGTATGGAAACTTGGGATTTGGCATGATGATTTCTTTTATGTAGTAAATGCTTCCTTAGAACATTTTTTTTTAAATTCAAAATTTAAAAGATTGAAATGAGCGAAAAATTTTCTAAAAGCGTTCTAAATTAGGATTTAGTTGAAACTGTTAGTATTAGAAACTTGAAATTTAGTATAAAGATTACTTTTAAGATGCAAATGCTCAACATAAAGAGTTTATTATAAATGAGAAATTTAAAGGTGGGAAATAGCTGAAAGCATTAATAAATTACCATTTATTTAGAAAAGCACGTCATATCGCGCCTTTCGAGGACGATATTTTTTCTATGCTAAGTAACTAAACGTCTGTATTTCGACACAATCTTTTAAAAGTCTCTTGGAAGATCAAATTTACAGCTCCTACAAACATTTTGAAATGCTCTGATGAATAAAAGTGTTAAAAAATAATCTGAGAATTTTTCGATGAAAATGCTAAAAGAAAGTTATGTGTTTCGGCGTGGGTTCGCTCGGCTTCGGCTCATGTTTTCACTATTAAATGTGACTAAGTCTGTGACTTAGTCTTTTTTGATGCGACTCTGTGTTTCTGTGACTCTGTTTTCTTCGTCTTTAGTCAAAGATTTAGACTTTTTTCATGTAATTTTAAAGAGGGGTTGAATACAGTTATATTTACAATCGAATAAAATTTCAGAGTCGGACAATAGCTTTTTGGGGACAATAGCTTTATTTTAAAGGACCCGTCGCAAAACTTAAAAAAAAAAAAAAAAAAAAAAAAAAAGAAGAAAGAAGAAGAAAACATTTTTTTTTACAGCTAGATATCAATATTTTCCCACGGTCAGTAAAACCATTATATTTATGACTGATGAAAAATTTATAGAATTCAGACAACAGGGGTTATTTTTTTTAAAACTATGAAACGAGAGAACCTTACGAGAAAAAAACCCAAACAAACAAGAAAATGTCTTTTAAAATTGCTTTAAAATGTAATGCGTTAAAATGTAAAACGTGTAAATCAATGTATAACTAATTTATTGCTGATCAATTTAAATTAATGCATGATTAGCGTAAAATTGTGTGTAGATAGTATTTTTCTAAGAAAATGCCTCACATTTCACGCCTCCTTTTTCAAAATTCATACGGCTTAAATTCTAGCAATGAAGAGTACCGGAGCTCTAATTTTCAGCAGTAATAATAACCATCAACCCAAACCCCCTTTCATTAGAAGCAGAGACGCATTATGGTTGTTATACCACCCTCATATTTATATTTCATACATTATTTGTAAAATTTAAAGCATTTTCCTTCTTTGTAAAAAAACAATACATTTTGACTGTATCTAAATCCAATTACACAGAATAAAACTTAATAAATGAATAGAGCAGAATATAAGCAAACAAATAAGCAAAAAGTAAAGCCAAAAAAAAAATAATATCGCAAAAAAACATTGAAATCAGAAATGAGGAATTTTCAGAAAATCCTACTCGCCAAGGATGTTGTGAGAAATTCACTATATCTCACCTAAAACCCTGTTTGCGAATCCTAAAGCCAGCTATAGGCAGTTCCCATGTGTTTGGGATTTTTTTTCAAAATAAAACTAAGTCCAATAAAAAGCCGCGAAACTTCAAAAGTTTCGCTCAATCATCACCAATCTTATTACTTGAAGGTTTGGAGACAGCTCGATGAATTAAGAGAGCAGAATGGAATCCTTTTGGTCAAGCCGCACAACCCAGGTATCGTGGTAACCGAGATAACCTCAGTTATTAGAACACATACGTGGGAAATCCGTTTTCGCCTTATCATAACGGACCTTTATTATTACCTCATCTCAAAGACTTTTTAGTGGCTCGAGAGAATCCTATTATTCGAGAGGTAAAATCGAAGACAGAAGAAGAAAATACAGTTAGTTATATGAGAGTAAAGTTACGAGTAAGAAGTACGTGGGGTAGGTTGCAAATTTCTCTCAACCTTAAAGACAGAGTCATCACTCCGGGGGAAAAACTGCATTCAGGTGATTGTTGAAATACTAGGCTGAGAAAACATTTCTCTAAAATAACTTTGATGTTATTGCGTGACAACTTTGTAAAGCGAACGTGGACATTCGCTAATATTGCTCGAACAACGACTATTTTGAATCCCTTCCCGTATTCCGAAGGAGATTGACAGTTTTTGTAATCCGTTACATTTTGTGAAGGGTCAGACGAGGAGCCCGTCCTTCAACTCACGCTTCTAACCTTGGAGGGGAAACACTGACTCTCTTTTAAAATATAGACTATTGTTAATGCTGGACACTTACTTGACTTTAGTAGAATCATAAGCTGAAAGAACCCTTAATATTTATTTGTTGCGCGATCCTGTTAATCAAAAATCTATAGTTTTTATTTATTTGAAGTGCTGAATTTAATAAAATTCCTTTCGATGATTTTCGGGAGTAGTTCATTTAAAGGTTTCACTCTACCCCTTTAATCCCTAACATCTTGGTTCTGTTACAATGTCTTTATATGAACTAGCAAAACATAAAACTGGAGCTGTGCGCCTGTGAGCTTCATTGCAAATTTACAATGTTTTACAAACATGAGCAAATTACAGTGACTAAACATAACAATACCACGATTGAAAATAGCAGATACCGTGCGATTAATTCTGGTCTAATTTCTCATCGCAGTTTGAAAACCATTGAGACAAAAAACAATTCAGTCTACATCTGCGATCGCTAGATAGATACATGCCCCAACGTGTGTGTCACGCTACGTCACATGTAAGCGCTTTGTTAGGAAATGACGCAAAGCATTGGTGATGGGAGAAAAAGGAAAACATAATTTAAGCTTCGATTTTTTAGAAATGCCTTTCCGCTGAGTACTGGAGCGCAATGTTTATGAGCTCCGGTGAAATCTGACCAATATTTAAACATGAACTAAAACAAAGAAGAATCGGAGCTGAGCTCCGGTAAGCTCTGGCGCAAATTAAGCACTGCTCACAGGCATGTATCTATAAGTCAATGAAATTACAATCAGTGCTTCTTTCGTCCGATGGACAGGATGCAGTGCCTCCCTCAGAGCAAGACGTCGTTGCTACATTACCAACAAATGAAATATAGTCTTTAAATTTGTGTACAGACCCTCTACGAAACAAATGATTCGAAAGAAACACTGATTGAGAAAATCTGTTCAATCACAATCAAAAAATAGCTTTTTATAACTTTAAAGTACTTTTTTAAGATTCTTACTTTTGCAAAGATTTTTTCCCTGGGTATGCTCATAGCTTGGTCTTAGATATAACTGAGAGCAAAAAACGCAAAAAAAAAAAAAAAAAAGCCGTTTGAAACCGAGAAAGACGTACAAAGTGTATGTTTCATTTTTTCCCTGGAATTCGATAGTCTGTTATTGTTTCGAACATGGAACAAAGACAGAAATGCTATTAAGAAACGGCCCACCGTATACTATATAACTCAAAGCGTCTGTGTGGCAGTATATGACCCTTCTTTAACTATAAGACGTCTCGACAAAGTGACGCAGTTCAAATAACCAGTTTTGACTTAACCAATGCATGCAATATGCACTTTCACAGTTTTAAGTAGAATTTTCGCTGTTTAATTGAACCACATTGTTGAATAGAACTTGATTTAACAAAGCGGCGGATTACGCCAAGGCGGAAAGGCCAAAATAATTAATTTTAATTTTAGTTTTGATTCATATAAACGGCAATTATAGTAATTTTTTTCAGCTCTGGGGGGGGGGGTAACCCCAAACTCCCCCCCCCCCTTGGCTGCGCCACTGTCTACCCGGAATACTAATTTCTATTGCTCGATCTCCAAAGGATCTCCAAGGATCTCTCGAATCCTTTTGGTCAAGCCGCACAACCCAGGTATCGTGGTAACCGAGATAACCTCAGTTATTAGAACACATACGTGGGAAATACGTTTTCGCCTTATCATAACGGACCTTTATTATTACCTCATCTCAAAGACTTTTTAGTGGCTCGAGAGAATCCTATTATTCGAGAGGTAAAATCGAAGTCAGAAGAAGAAAATACAGTTAGTTATATGAGAGTAAAGTTACGAGTAAGAAGTACGTGGGGTAGGTTGCAAATTTCTCTCAACCTTAAAGACAGAGTCATCACTCCGGGGGAAAAACTGCATTCAGGTGATTGTTGAAATACTAGGCTGAGAAAACATTTCTCTAAAATAACTTTGATGTTATTGCGTGACAACTTGCACAAGCAAATGCGTGATGTTTTTTTTTTTTTTTTTTTTTTTTTTTTTTTTTAGGACAATAGTTACGTCTTTACAAATGCAAGATATGTTATAAAAGAAATGAAATGCACGTTAGAGGAGCAATTATACTTAGTAACTTCTACACATACTTTTCATATGACTAGCTTATAGAATATACTTAAGGTACATTTAATGAAATTAAGAATTGGGTTTTCAGTAATATAAATAGTTTATTTTTTTTTAAATAAAAATTTTAAGTAAATAGTCATTTTTGCTGTATTGTTACATACGCCATGACATTTTAATAATTTTTTTTTAAATTAATTAACTTTTTCGCAATCTGGCCCTTACAGTTATAGAACACGTTTGTAAGGAGGTATAAGGATTCCATTGCTTTAGGTTTTTTTTTAAAAAATTCATAGCAGTTATCACAGCAGATACTTGAGAATTTTAGAAATATTTAGATTGTTTTTTAAATATTTTAAAAATTTGCTTAAGAACTATCTCGATATCAAAATTAGAGTTCCATATTAAAAACAGAGATTTAAAGCTTGTGTTTGATGTATTATGAATGATATAAAATATATATTTTTTAAATTTTAAGATACGTTCTCGTGCGCATATCCACTGTTCATTAATGACGGGGAGTAAGTTACAATAAGTTACTTTCGTTTCGGATCCAGCTTTTTCTCTTTAATCAGATGTGCTTTTTCGTGACGTGTTCGTAGAGACATTTCTGAGCTTTCCCACCCGTCCGTGAAAGCCATGAATTCAATTTGTTTGGCGTCAAGGGGGGGATCTTTGACTAATACCAAAATACAAACGTTGTGATAATTATTTTTTTTAATTAAGAGATGCCATTTTAATTTACGAATGTGACTCTTATAAAAAGTAATTGGGAAGGAAAACATTTTTCAATTAAATCTTTCAACTCCATTAAAAATAATCGAATGTTTTATTATTTTGTTGAAAATATTAAGCTGTGAGATTTCTTTTCCAGTCATGAGAATTGAGTAGTGAAAATACTGATTGTTTGTTTTCCTTTATTAATATAAAAATTATTATCTGAGTAAGTGTACCTTTAAAAATATCAAAAACCATTGCCTTTCAAATTTGTTTTCTTCTTACTTCAAAATTCTAGTAACTTTTAGGTTGTTCTTTAGATATATTTTTTAATTTGCTTAAGAAGTATTTCCACATTAAAATTGTTCTTCCATATTAAAAACAGATATTTCAAACTTCTATTTGATGTATTATGAATGATATAAAATACTTGTTTCTTTCATTTTAAGATACATTCTCGTGGGCATTACCCACTATTCTTTAATGGCGCGGAGAAAGAGGGGAGTTAACAATAAGTTACTTTCGTCTCGGATTCTGCATTCTCTCATTAGTCAGTGTTGTGCTTTTGCATGACTAGTTCCTGGAGACATTCCTGAGCATTCCCACGAGTCCATGAAAGTCATGAATTCAATTTGTGTGGCGTCAAGGGGGAGATCTTTGACAAGTACCAAAATACAAACTTTCTGATAAATATTTTTCTGAATTATGAATTGACATTTTAATTTACTTTATGTGACTCTTATAAAATGTAATTGGAAAGGAAAACATTTTTGAATTAAATCGTGTAACTCCGTTGAAAATAATAGTAGTTTGAAAATAATAAGGTGAATTGAAAATAATGAGATTTTATTCTGCTGTTGAAAATATTAGGTTGTGAGATTTCTTTTCCTGTCAGGAGAATTGAGTTTCGAAAATACTGAATGTTTATTTTCATCGATTACTATAAATATTATTATCTGAGTGCAAACTGTACGTTTAAAAATATCAAAATACATTTTTCTTTCAATGTGTTCGATTTCAATTGAAAAAAAATTGAATATTTGTCGTTTCGTACGCTTTAAGATTGCTGACAGAAGGAATAGACTTAGATGTGTGTTGTTTATTTATGTGATTTTTTGCTTTTTATATCATAATTTGTCATAAAAACAAATACAGAAAATAGTTTACATTTTATGATAACGTTGTTGATACATGATTTTTATGTATAATTCTAATTATTTTTGTACCAATTGAAATAAACTGGTTAGTTTTCATTTTCTTATTCAATCAATTTGATTTTAATAAGAAATGTTTCTCTACTAACTTTAAACCAGTGTGAGAATTTCTCTAAACCCGATGCCTGTATTTTGTAATGTCCTGAAAAGGTTAAATACAATAAATAAGCCGTCGTTCTAATTTAAATGCTTGAAATTTTCAAGTATTTAAGGAAGAATTGATAATCAAAATAATAAAAAATTTCGTAAATTTTGTAAATAATGAAAAATTTCGACTTATCGGGAAAAAAATATATATATTAAAGAGCAATATTTTCTGGGCATTTTAAAATAAATAGCAGGAAAAAAGTTCTCTTGTTATGGCTAAAAATGTGTCAGGCATTCTCAGTGTTAGCAATGATTAAAAGAAAAAGTGGTGGACTCAATATCTCAATTTTAATTCCGAATCTCCTAAATCCCATAAGTTCGCAGTTATCAATACCTTACTCACTAGATCTTTACACTACTGTAGCACTGAGGAGCTGTTTAATATTGAAAAAAAAAAGAGAATTTTATCGGATCTGAAATTGAATGGCTATCCTACAAGATTTTGTAAACGTGTAATCTCGGAACATATACAAGCACTCATGAATACCCCTCCCCCTTTCCAACGTACTAAGATGAACCAGTTCGCAACAATTCCATATTACAAATGTATTTCAGAAAAGATTTCGCATCTCTTGAAACCACTCGGTATCCATACAGCTTTCATCTCAGAGAAACCTTTAAATAGTTTTTTAAGCAACTTCAAACATAAATATCCCAGTTCTCAGTTTAAAGATGTATTTTATGGTATTCCATGACAACAATGCAATGCGATCTATATAGGGGCGACAGGTCGAACACTAGAGATAAGACTAAAGGAGCACAGATGTGCATTTCAAAATAAAAATTTAAATTCCAAAATAGTGGATCATGCAATAAAAACTGATCATTTTCCAGATTTTGCTAAATCTTTTGTAATCAGATCGAGGTGCAGCGACTACAGAACTCGTACTTTCTTAGAAGCATGGTATACGAAAATTACAGATTTATTTCTTAATGAAGCAGGTGCAATTCCGAATGAATACTCCGTGTTATTATAACTGTAACTTTGGCCTCGACATTTTGATACGTTGCATTTTCTATTTGTTGATATTTTTGAACTGTGACTTACGTTAAGAAAAATGTTTGTTGATGAGGGATTTTCATGTAAATCCGAAACGTCCAATTTTAATATGTTTTTAATGTTTTATGTAAGTGTAATGTAATGTCTGTAATTTTAATGATTTTAATATAAATATAAGCATAAAACTATATATTTATATCCGTTAGCGCTAAATTATCGCCAAACATGGCGACATTTGGCGAAATATCGCCAAATTTGGCGACCAAAATAAGTCTTCATAAATAAAGTCAACTTCGCTATAGCTCAATAATTTGGCGAATTTCTTACTCAAATTCAGTATTAACGAATCTTCTGTAATCGGTTTGTTTGCATTTTAGCTTGCTGTTTTCCAGTAACATTAGCTAAAATTTTAAAACGAAGATATAGGAAAGCTACCTTTTCCTCCCAGTACAGGCCGGAAGGACTTTTTTAAATTTTTTTCTTGCACCACTTTCTTAAAACAAAAATATTTTACATACACTTTAACAGCTTGTGCAAGAGAAATATACTATAACATTTATTTTTAAGAAATTACGGTGCTAATAGAATATAAAACAGTCGCCAGTGGCATCCCTGCTTGTACTAAGGATTATAAAATGTAGCAGAAATGATTATACATATATATTTACTTGAGTAAATAATGTATGTGATTTGCTTTGGATATAGTGATTTGGTTTGTTTTATTAACAATTTATTTAAATTCATTTCTTTTGTTCAATTAACAAAACTCATCCTAAAGTTTATTCCCTTGTCACTTCTTGTCATTTCGTAAATCGGTGTCACTTGTATCTAATATAATAGGAATTTAAGGGAAGAAAAATCTAGAACTATTCAATTTTTTGAGTGACATTGTTGTGCTTGCTACAACAAGAAAGAAGATTAAAAATGGCAAATAGAACCTTTTCTTGTGAATCCAGAAACACTTGATAGTTACAAAAATTTATTATTTCCTACATTCAAATAATTTTAAAGACTCTTTCATCGTTTAAAAAAATAACTACTTCTGTCGGGTGTGGTGTTTTTAATTAAATAATCAGAGAATAACTTTGCGACTAATAAGCACTAATTGTTGGGACACTGATTGTTATGTAAGTTTATAACAAACTAGTCGAATCGAGTTAAAGAAAAAAAACAATTAAAGTTAAAGTACTGATAAAGTTTCATTGATAAGTTAGACGGAATGAAACTAAATAAGTTTATTAACTACGCTACCGACAGAGGATTAAAATGTAAATACCTTAATTTCCCCCTGTTATAATTATTATATGAAATTTAAACGAAAGAAAAAGCTGTTATTTAGCGAATAAAATTAATGTATAAAGCTGGATTGAATCTAACTTAGTTTTTACTCTTAATACTTTACCGTCCGGCGACACCACAGTGGTGTCGTACGTAAAGTAACTTAATTTTCATCCTTAAATGCTACATTGGCAGCAGAATTCAGGAATGAAAAATTCCCTTAAAGAAAATATTTTACTTATTTTCGAATAAATTTGTTTCCAAATTCTGGTGTCAATCAATCATTTCAACATTTTATGGATAGAAGTATTTTTACGAGACATGCGGACGGCAAAGTGTTAATTCTATTTGCCAGTCGAGATACGAAGTTTGCATTTTGAAATTTTGAAGTTAGTTTGGCCATCCTTATGGGTTGAGAATGTCATCTATTGTAGAAGATTCAGCATATTTTAAATATTATTGTCTACATAATTTATGATCCACCTGATAATTACGTCCCGTATCTCACCTTTATATCTGTAATAGTCAATTATTTATTGAATTTTAAAGTTTGAGTTTTCTTTTTATGCCACCTTGTATATATAGGGTATCCATAAACTATTGTTGAGGTTTCCTTGCCTCATAATGTTTGATTTAAGAAGTGACGAAAAATATTATTACATATTCGTAAAGCATAACTCAAAAAGTTAAAAAAAAACACAAACAAAGTTACATACAACTAAAGTTGCAACTCACAACGTTATTAATCAAATAACGATTGTAATCAAATAATAATTAATATTAAAATTTTATCAAATTTATCAAAAAGTTATTACTGAATTATGAGCACAAAGTTAGATAGGTAGATATTGCATAATTCATTAATATATTTTAATAAAATTTTAACATTAATATATTAATTTTAATTAACATATAATTTAAAAATTTAAAAATTTTATCACGATCGTTATTCGATTAATAACGTTTTGAATTGCAAATTTACCCGTATGTAACTTTGTTTGCCTTATTAAAAAATTGAGTTGTACTTTACGAATATGTAATAATATTTTTCATCATGAATCAAAAGCTATGAGGTAAGGACACCTGGACAATAATTTATGGACACCCTGTATTTTATGTTTACAAATTTTTCCCATTTAAAAGTACGAGGTGTTTTCGAATAGTAAAGATACATCTTAGACAGCAGGAAAGAAATGTTTTAATGAGCGCGTTGGCAACACATATTGTAACCTTTCCCTCGCAGTCATTCGTTATTTGTACGGTGAGTCTGTTTTGCGTAACCCGTGTTTATAATGGCTGGTCCATTCCGAATTCTGCCAAATGTTAAATACGTTTTGTCATGCGTTTTCTTCAAACAAAAGGAGAGCGTCCAGCAGATATTCACAAAGAAAGTGTTTCTATCTATGGGAGCATTATGAATTGACAAAATTTAACGAAATGGTGTGTTGTGCTTTCTCTGGAGGCAAGACCACTGTTCATGAATTACCTAGAAAAGGTAGGCCATCTGTGATCTCTGACCTTGCACCCAGTGACGACCACTTATTCCTTTACCTGAAGAAACATCTTGCAGGACAAAACTTCCGCGATGATGATGAGATCAAAATCGAAGTTGTAATGTGGTTTCGACAACAGGCTGTAAATTTCTATGACTGTGGGATACAAAAGCTTGTACCCAGACTTAAAAAAATACTTGGACCATGACGGCAACTATGTCGATAAATAAGGCATATACCAGTAAGTTATATGTAAAGGATATTTTATTAATTAAACGTTTTTTTAATGAGTATGCGGCATTGTATTTGTACTTTTCGAAAACCCCTCTATAGAGTTGGTTTCTTAGTCTCAGCAGTCCCTCTCGGGCAGTAATACCAGTTATATTGCAAATTGGCCTAAATCGATTAAAAGTAAAAAACCTATAAAAAACCATAGCCCCTGAATTGTGAACACTCAATATGTAATATATTGTATGAATTTATTGTCTTTAAGTACCGTACTATAAAACAAATATGTCACGATAAATATCGAGTATTATTAATTTGGGAATGCTGTGTACATGTATTTGAAATTCTGCCGCGCTAGCTATATAAACCTATTTAACCAGCCGCACATTTCTATTACCCATAAGCAATCTATCTCTGTAGGTTTTCACACCCCTCGAGTTGTGGTAAAGCAAGTACGGGTTGGAACATCCCTACTTAAGGCCTAGGGCCTGGTTTTCCTTCTGTGTTTCCAGCTCCGAAGCTGTTGGGGGACGCCGGCCCGTCTCCAAGTGTCTCGCGGTGACTCCCCGTGGTTTCACCGCGTGTCGCAACGACCTACGTCGTCTCACGTGGGTTCAAGGTTAGAGGGTCCGTATTGATCGGCTCTCTGACCGGCCGAAGCGCCGTAGCGATACGAAGCTGCTGGCGCAATAAAAGTCTATCAGGACTTGGGTTCGGTGGTCGTTTGTGCGCGGTGCGCCCCGTCATGGGCGTCTGCGGCGCAGCTTACTTTTACCCATAATCAATTTAATTAGATATGAATCGCGGGTGAACTATGAAGTCTAAAATACAAATTTTAATGCGAGGCAAATATGATTTACGCAACGCATAGAAGAAATGTAGTGTGAATTGCATTTGATTTATGCGGCGGTCAACGTGGTAAATATACAGTTCAAAAATATTGATCACGGCTTTTATGCCTTAAATATTGATGGTCATAGATATATATTATAAATTACAAAGTTACGTAAAAAAAGGTACAGAGTTTTATGAAATCGATTAAAATTTTCGATTAATTATTGGGATTAAATTTGAAGAAATACCAAATTAAAATTTTTATACGGCCACCGTACAAAAAGTTTCCCCAGTAATTAAAATGTGCCCCATACACTAATAAGGTCATGTACAAAATGTCAGCATTTTATCATAAAAAGTCGCAGAGAGAGAAATACATAAATGCTGACTTTTAAACTACTTTTCGATGCCTGGATATGAGTTCGCAAAATGGAAAAATCATGTCAAATGATCGCGTTTCAGGGGTCGTACACAAATTACGAAAGAAAATTTGATTGCATAAATAAATAGTAATTGGGCCTCTTATTGCTTTAAAAGTATCTAAACTGTGTAGAAATAATAAATTTATGCAAATATTGCAAAGCTTGTTCAAAATGTTTACATTATATTTCATTATGTTCAAAGATTTCTAAGCTTGTTCAAAATGTTTACATTATATTTCATTATGTTCAAAGATTTCTAAGCTGTTTTGTTCATTGACTGTGATATTTCCAAGTTTTATTCTTTAATTCATCATGTAAAATTTTAAGGTATTTTTCAAGAAGCACAGTTTTGTAAATTAGTAAATAAAACTAAATATAAAGAGCCATATTTTATTTGCTTATGATGCATTTCTGCGTTGCTTCATCTGCACTCTAACACGGTAAACATTTACATTTTATTTTATGATTAACCCCTCACCAACTTTGTTTAAACATATCTCCGCGACTTTTTAAGATAAAATGCTGAAATTTTGTACATGACTTTATTAGTGTATGGGACACATTTTACTCACTGGAAAATATTTTGTATGGAGGCCGTATATATATATTTTTCAAATTTAATCCCCTGCAAATTTTAATCGATTTCATAAATTCTGTACCCTTTTTTACGTAACTTTGTAATTTATAATATTAACTACGACCAAAGTTTAAGGAATAAAAGCCGAGGTGAATGCTTCTGGAATGCCCTGTATAGAATCTGCCTAAATAGAGAAAATCAAGAAGTTAGTTAATTGATTGAATAATTCAGTTTTGAGCATTTTTTTTTCAAATATAAGTATAATTTTTTTTCTACATTTTGTTCTGAGGTTAATGTGAATAAGCATTGCCGTGAAAAGAATAAGTGCTTTTTTTAAATAAGAATAACGACAAATAAAAGCTTTCTTTGAATACAACGGATGTGTAGCAAATTGAATTTATGTGGTGATAAAGTTCTGGCTATCCCATTACAAGTCGATGTTTTCTCCTTACAAAAATCTTTACATAAAGGTCATCAAAAAAAACATTTTTGGCTTTATATTTTTGGAAATAGTATAATCGAAGAAGCACTTTTTGCTTTATTGCGTTCGAAGGGTCATCATGCATGCATTTTGCATTTCATTTCTTTCATAAATTAACTCATCTTTGGATATCAACATAGGGATTCGAGCCAATTATAAAAAAATAAAATAATTTTATATGATTAAATTTTACTGTTTAAAAAAATTAATATAGTAATTTTCTGTCTTGCTTCTGATATAAAATATAGACTCCAGATAACTTTTTAAAGTGTCATATACGGTTAAAAATTGCAGGAAAATTCCTAATATATCGGAATAATTTACGAATAGTAATTGCAACCTTATAGGTATCCACGATTCAGGAAACACTTCTGTTATTATCTTATAAAATTATTTGGAAAAGGGCAAATAGAATACCTCAGGTTTATGAGGTTTAGAGAAGCGTTTCTGAAATAAAAGAAAACCTGCGACGCGTAAATTTTGGAGAAGAAGTTTTTGTTAATTTTGGAAACCTACTGTTTTTTGAGGTTTCTGTCTGGTTTATCTCATAAAGGTTTTTGAAGATAAGTAAAGGTTTTCATAATCGAAGGTTACATTGAATTTTCGTAAATGTTTCTTCCACATCAAAATATGGTTCATTTTTTTACAGGATACAAAAAAAAAAAAAAAAAAAAAAAAAAAAAAAAAAATCCGCTTAAGGGGACACCGGACATTAAAAAACCAAATACTTCAATTTTCAATGGATTCATTTGAGAAGTGTCTCAAATGTTTATATTCAAAATTTGATGTTATAATAAGGAAAAGTTTTTAAATTATTCAATTTTAAAAATTTTAAAATAACGAATTAATTGTCATATTTTAAATTGTCCTATATGCATTTATTTTGCATAAAATATGACAATATTTATTTATGAGATACTTTTTTTTTATATATTACAATGGAAGTCGGAATGAATTGTAAAATTTCGCTGAATGTATAAGCAGAAAAAAATATCACGCTCTGTTTTTTCTTAAAATGTAACTATACATATTTCCATATTCAATGGTTGAAATATCATAGTTGAGATTTATTCCAAACAGAACGAAAAATGCCGGAGCCAGGACTCGAACCTGGGTACTTTGGCTGGCCGTGCCAATGATTTTCCTACTAAACATATTTCCATATGACCATAAATTTCAACACTAAAATGCCCCTGAAATGCAACGTTTTATGCTACACTTATTTATTATTGTATAGAGGATGTACAGTGCAAAAATAAGGTTAAAATTGCCAGAAAACTTAATATATCGGAATAATTTACGAATAGTGATTACAAACGTATAGTTATCCACAATTCAGGAAACACGTCTGTTATTATCTTAGAAGTGCAAATTGTCCAGCAGTGGCGCAGACGATTAAGCTCGGTTCCCGTCAAGGTCACCGAAAGTGAAACAGCATCGACCGTGTGTGGGACCGTCTACGTTAATGGGAGCTGGTGCACGTAAAATCTGTTCATGGCTCCAATGTCCTCCAAGTTTGAAAACGATGCCTCTGGGGGATGCCAATCCAGGTGCAGGTCTCTCATCTCGAATTGGTTGAAATACAGTCCAACCTCTCTTGAGGCTCTGGCACCACTTCTTTCAGAGAAGTGTCATGGCACTTTCTCTGACACGACAACAACAACAACGAGCGCAAATTTCGAAAGAATTGGATAATTAGGAACGTGTATGGAAAGTTTCAAAAGTTAGAGATGTGCGAAATTTTCAATTTTGAGAAAACAGCATTTTAAGTACAGACAACTCTATAAATATATAGAGTTTTTGCAAATGCAAAAACGCAGTAGCTTATGTTTCTGTGAAGAAGTGTCAGAATTGAAAAATTCTTTTTGTATCAATTTCTATCAATCAATGTTTTCTTATGAGCATCTAGTTTCATAATTATCCAAATAAAAATATCATATTTTTTAATCAAATTTCGTGATTTGGAAAGTTCACTGTTCCCTTAAGGAAGAGGTTTCCAAACTTTAGACTGGTGTACCGCTAAATTGAAATTGACACTTTTATTATACCACCAAATAACAAAGGTAAAGTTAACATATAAAATCGTTGAATTTTATTAATAAAAATGGTACTTTGGTTATCGTATTTTATTGACATTAAAAACCGAATAACATCGTGGTCATATGCTAATAATATGTACAATAACCATAATACAACATTTTTTTGAAAAAAATATATAATTTAATTGTATACACTAATTTAATTTGTATTTCTTGTTTAAACAAACATAACTTCTTTTTCGATTCAATGTTCATTAATTTTAGCCATAAGTATCGTATAACACTTACGCATTCCTGAATTTGGTTTTCGCGGAAAGAGATAAAGAAAATATAGGTAAATTGTGATAATCACAAACTGAAATTTTACAGTTTTTTAAAGAAATCAGGAAATATTCTGTTCACAACGTCAATTCATCCTCTTAAAAATGTCCTCCAAAAGTCCATCACAAGATGGCACAGTGAATAGGAAGGAATTTTTTCCAAAAGTCTTTGGATGGTCATGGATCATGGCCGTGAACTAATAAATACATGATAGGGAATTCCCCAAAATTACTTAACCCTTTGTATCACGACGTTGCATATCTGTAACACATCCATAAGTCAATGTTACTTATACAAAAAGCTTTAAAAGACGATTTTATTTATTGTCGCTATCTTCTAACGTAGCAGTAAATATAAATTGCTCATAGAATTCTCAACAGACGCTGACACTAAATTAATTTTTCATGACAAACTTTTATTTATCATTTGGGCAGTTTCACATCGTTATAGATAAAATGAACTTCGTAAACTTTGTCAAATTAAAAAGGCTGGAGAAGCTCAAAAATAGATTTTTTAGAAAGTTAAGTTCGTATTCTCTACACTTTTGTATTAGAAAATTGAAAGTATTTATTATACGTAAATACGTAATTTTCTGTTTATTGCAGATGTGAAAAAAAGTATATTTCAGTCAATATATATTTTTTTCTACATTCAAAAAGTTGCTAATTATTTTTTACATGCTTAAAAATGATGTATTCTAACATCTGAGTAAATGATTTTCAAATTGGAGTTCTTGAATCACAAAGGATTAATTCAATCATAATGTAAAATCAATCTGCCAAATATGCCATTCGAGTACACCATTATTCATCAAAGTAATAACTCTTTATGCCTGCTATAGTTTTATGGAAAAAAAGACAGGAAAATCACGCGTAGATTACGAAACACTTTCCAGCGCAAGGGAACGGGGATGACGACCCCGGGAATTCAGCTTTCGCTTTAGAGTCTATATTGGGGGGTGGGGGATGTCTAAGTAAACCATTTAGAAAAGGAATAAAACATTTCAAAACCCAATGCAGCAATTACCATCTACAGACAGAAAAATATCCATTTTTTTTTTTTTGTGCAGCATGTATATGATCTATAGATTTTTATATACGTTATGTAGATGTAAAAAATTATCGATATGCACAGCATAGGTGCCAATAAATTGAAATGTACGCTTATTCTTTTGTGCAGCCCTATCATCAATAGAATTTATACGTACCAAGAAATATGCAAAAAATTAGTTAAATTTAAAATCGCATAACACAATTGTAAACTCACTTCCAGCATTTTTTGCTCATAGTGAGTACTGTAACCGAATTATTTTGTGTGTTCCTGTAAAAGAAGTATAAATGCTATGCACACCATATTTTAAAGAAAGCCTCTTGTTGTGCATTTAAGTGATATATATCAATTTCAATATGTTTGAAATAGTGCAACATCATAAAAATACACCGCAAACGATTTTGTTTCATTGACCGTAACGTTAGGGAATCCTGTTGAGGATCCCTGTAAGAAAACTATAAATACTATACACTTCATTTTCAATACCGAACATGCCATGGTATACCTCAATAACATATATTAATTGCATGGAAATCCGAGTATATTTACGCGAGTTAGAGTACGGATAGACGACAGATAGGCAAACAGAATTCATAAACATTTTCAACTATGTTGGAAAGTGTTAATAAAAGAGTGTAAATATTATATAATGATTCCATTTTTTAGACTTTGTTTGTCGCTAATTTATGGCAGATAATACGGCAGATACTTAAGCGTTCTAGAAACTTTTAGATTGTTCTTTAGATATTTTTAAAATTTACTTATAAACTACATCCCGTTAAAATTGGAGTTCCATATTAAAAGTAGATGAAATGTGTCGTTTATCATACCGATCAGCGGAACTCGGGCGGGCCGGGACGTTTAATATGTCGGACGACTCCAGCGGCTTCGAGAAAATTATAGCTCAACCCAGTGGTTAGCTTGCCGGCAACAAAATAAAGTGTTGGGACCGAAGTTCACGAGTTCGATACCAGCGCAGTCTCATCGGGGTGATTATACAAGTTTTGTAGGATATTCTCTGCACGAGAACGATAATTCGGGCCTCTTACTCATAAAAAATTTCTTCTTGAAGCCATCCCTCCATTGGAACAAACTGGACGATGTTTAATAAAAAAGCTCAGAAAATATACTCCTGTAACCAAAACGTTTCAAGAAGAATACAAAGAAAATCATTGAAATTTTATCTGTAACACAGAATTGGGCAGTGGATTACACAAAAACATAGTAAAAATATTTTTTTTTTTGTAATTGAAAAAAAAAAGGTCGTTCAAAAATAGACACTGGAAAAAAGGTATAATAATACTTTAAATAAAAATTTAAAAGTTTGGTATAATATTCCCAACTAAAACCAAAAATGTGCAATCAAGATACCTAACTATGCCTGTGAAGCAAGTTAGAGTGTCCGAAACATCAAAAAGAATGTTCAGTTTGTCTTGTTTGCGACAAGATTAAAGTTAAGAGGATACCTCACTCACGCGAAAGCATCCATTCTCTAATGTTAATCCTATAGGAGAATATTTTTAAAGTATGTCGTTTGCATTTCAATATTTTTAAATGATTTTGTCGGAAAGTGTTAAAAATGCGTCGTTCACGGATTTACAGTATAGGAATTTATCGCTTTTTTCGATATTTACGGCAGATACAATGTAATTACTTGAAATTTCAGTGCCTTTCAGGTTGTTTTTCCGTTATTTTAAGATTTGCTTATGAACCCGTCTTTTATTTAAATCGGAATCCCATATCACGAACTGTAATTTCAATTTGTGTTTGATGTATTATCCATAGTAATAAAACATATTTTTTAATTTACGTTTTAAGATACGTTCACAAGAACCTATATCCTATATTCTTTAAAGGAGCGAAGAAAGTTACAATCAGTTACATTAGTATCGAATCCTACATTTTTTCATTAGTCAGTGTTGTACTTTTTGCGTGACTTGTTCGTGAGGACATTCCTGAGCATTCCCAAGAGTTCGTGAACTTCTTGTGTTTAAATTGTTCGGCATCAAGGGAGCGATCTTTGAGAAATAATAATGAACATACTCTGCGGTAATTAGGCTTTCGAATCACGAAATGCCTTTTTGAGTTACATGTGACTGTTAGAGAAAGTAATTTGAAAGCAAAACATGTTTGAATTCCATACCATGTTTGAATTCAAACTTTTAACTTTTTAATAATCTAGTTATTTATTTGAAATCGTTGTTAAAAATACTCTGATGCTGAGATCGTCTTTTTAACATGTTCCAACATAAATGAAAAGTGTTTATGACTTTGGCTTGTCTGTCCATGCATATCTCGACATCATGCCAACTCTCGTAAATATACTCGAATTGCCCTGTAATTTTTCTATGTTATTAATGCTTACTACAGAACGATCGTTATTGAAAATTAAATGTGTAGCATTTATAGTTCTTTTACAGGGACAGTCAAAAGTATTCCGTTACATTACAGTCAATGGGAAAAAATCGTTTCAAGTGCATTTTAATGATGTTACACCATTTCAAATATAAAGAAACTGATATGTATTTATGAAGTGCACTAAAACATGCATTCTGTAGGATATGGGGTGCAAAGCATTTATTATTCATTTACAGGATCACACATAAGAATTCCGTTACATAATAGTCTACGGGGAAAATCACTTTGTAGAGTATTATGTAATAACACTATTACAAATATAATGAAACTGATATACATTACTGAGGTTTACTACAACACACTTGCTGTAGAATATGATGTGCATAGCATTTATAGCTCTTTTGCAGGGACAAACAAAAGATTTCGGGTACAGTACTGTATCCGAAATACTGTGTTATTAGCGACAATTTTGCAGGGACAAACAAAAGATTTCGGTTACAGTACTGTATCCGAAATACTGTGTTATTAGCGATAATTTTGCAGGGACAAACAAAAGATTTCGGGTACAGTACTGTATCCGAAATACTGTGTTATTAGCGACAATTTTGCAGGGACAAACAAAAGATTTCGGGTACAGTACTGTATCCAAAATACTGTGTTATTAGCGACAATTTTGCAGGGACAAACAAAAGATTTCGGGTACAGTACTGTATCCGAAATACTGTGTTATTAGCGACAATTGCTGGAAGTATGTTTTCAGTTATGGTATGCGTTTGTAAGTGCAACTAAATTCTTGCATACTAAGTGGTGTGTATAAATGCTATAGATCACATACAGGTGAACACAAAAGAATTTTTAAGCATGACGGACTATGACCGTGCATTGCTTAAAAAGCGGTTTTTGAGTTATGCATTTTCAATATGAACTTTATTTGGTATACTAAAAGATGTTTCTAAAATATAAATAAAATCACATACAAGGACACGCAAAGAATTGGGTACATGTCTGCCTATGGATGATAATTTTTGGCAGAGTGATTTCAGTAGTTTTAAGTGTGTTTAGCTTGAATTAAATTTTAGCTTAATATGCGACGTGTATCTGTAGGTAATACAGAAGGCTGCACAAAAGAATTCAAATACTTTTTCGTCTATTGGTGGAAACTGCTGAAGGTGAATTTTCAATATATTATGCATTTTTTTTACTAAACTAAATTTTAGCATACTTTGTAGAATATATACAAATCTATTGATCAAATACTAGACCGCACAAAAGAATTAGTGAGCTATGTCTATGAGCGATAGTTGCTGAAATACGGTTTTTAAATGTGTTCTAAAATGTTTATTTAGGTATTTTATTTACCTTATTAAACAGTTTTGTTAAAGTATTCTGAAAGTGTTGGAAAGTGTTTCATAATCTATGCTTGATGCCTAATTTTTCTTTCTGGTTTTCATTAGAACAGAGTTTTGGATTTTTTTTTAATAAAGCAAAAACATGTATGTGACCAACGCCGACTGCATTTTGACGGCGAGAAGGAATTTATCAAAAAGTTTTGTTTTTACTGCAATTTTTTTAACGTATAGACATCGCACAATTTCAAATTTTACACCATAGAATAGGGGGAAAATGTAATGGAGTGTTGGGTAAAACTGAGTAGGCTGGTAAAACTGGGTACCATGTTTACTAGTTGATGGGTGCTGCTTTGTGGACCCATCTTAGCAACATCCCTTAGCGTTCCCTAGCAGTTTGCCATCGGCTTTTGAAGTGAATTAATCTATGCGTCCGTGCAGTGGTATTGAAATAATTCACCACACAGATTTTATTTTTTCGCCGTCTTTTCTGCTCTTTAAATAAATCCAACCTGACGGATCGATTTAGGTAAGTAAACAACAGTTTTCCATACCTTTCACATGATATTTTGATGCCAAGTAGAAATGTGTACGTCTGGCTATCCAGAAGAACGGCCATGTTGATTTTTGGACGTCTGCTGAGGCAAAACCGGTTACCACGGTTTTGCATTGAATTTTGCAATGATTTGCTTATTCATTCAACATGTGGAAAAGGATGGATACTATGTTCAGTCTGCAAAGAGTGGGCACATGAGGAGTGCAGCGGGCACGAGAAGTAAAATATGAGAAAGCCATTACATGACAACATAAATAATTGCTTGAAAACAAGAAGAAAAAAAATTACTGACCTTAAAAAAATATATATATGTTTTAAAGTTTGATTCAAAATTTAATACAATAAAACTTTTTGTTACTTTGGAAGTGTAAAAACTTAATTTCTGATTAGTCCCGGTTTTATCACCAAAAAATCGTAGCTGTTTCAAATGGTCTTTTCCCAAGTAGAGAATAATTTTCTTGTGGCAACAGGTGGGGTTTTTCAATAGCCCAGATGTCCCCAAACACTTTTGTGCGGTGTTCCGATTTTTCCACCTTTTTAGACTTTTGTCAACAAAGGAAAATCTTTAGGTACCCGGTTTTACCCTACTTTCCTTTACTTTTAAATACAATTTGTTTTAAAACTGTACTTATTAATTAATCTCAATTTTTACTAATTTTTTATGGTTTTCTAAATAACTTTCAAGCATCAATTTTTTTTATCTATCTCTACGCGTGCAACCTGGTTGTGGATAATTAACCCGTTTGCGCTTAAAACAATATAAAAAGATCAGCGTTTGTTTCCGGCTAAAATTACATAACGAAATTAACACTTCGTCAATAAATAAATAAATAAAATAACAGAAATAAAATAGAAATTTCTCAAATGTGTAATCGAACTTAATACTACTGAAAAAAAAAATAACTAGCTTAAACTTTAGTAGCTTAAACTGCTGAAAAAATTACAATTAAAAAAAAGTCCTTCCGGCCTGTACCGGGAGGAAAAGGTAGCTTTCCTATATTTTCGTTTTAAAATTTTAGCTAATGTTACACGAAAACAGCAAGTTAAAATGCAAAGAAACGTTTACAAAAGATTCGTTAATACTGAATTTGAATAAGAAATTCGCCAAATTATTGAGCAATAGCCAAATTGGCTTCATTTATGAAGACTTATTTTGGTCGCCAAATTTGGCGATATTTCGCCAAATGTCGCCAAGTTTGGCGAGAATTTGGCGCTAACGGATATGAATATATAGTTTTATGCATATGATTGGGAAAATTATTACAACAATGAAAATTTTTGTAATGTGCTGTCTTGTTTCAAAATGCCAGCCACCCTAGAATTTCAAACTGCTCTATCTCAGCCATTTTTTAAGATAGAGGTAAACCAAAAAATGCTCTGGAATCCTCGTATCAAGGCCTAACATTTAATTAAAAAATAAATTTGAATTTTTAACTTTTTTGTATATTTATTTTAGTTTTAAATTTTTAAGTGGCCGCCATCTTGAAACAAAATGGCGGACCAAGCTGGCCAACGAACTCGGTCGAGACATTGGTGAGCTTAATGCACACAATTAGTTTCATCAAAATTGATTTATAAATACGAGCGTTATCGTATGACATAGGTCATATATATATATATATATATATATATAATACTCGATTAATGAAAGCGCACAATTACTGGAAATTGACAATATAAAATTAAAGTGACAACGGGGGGGGGGGGGGGGGTTCAGGGGGGCAGAGCCCCCCTGAAGATATGTAATCTTATTCTGAAAAAAATACAGTAATACCCATGTTATTGTAATGACCCAAAATATCAAAAGTATATAAATACAACACATGGTCATATCATTACTGGTGATCTTAATATTGTAGAACAACCTATTTTACAAAACTTAATGCATAATGGCACAAAATTTCGTCTTCCATATAAGTGTAATATCAAATCCATAATATTGCAGTTTATTCAAGATATTGATTTGTTTATATATAAAATTGCTGTTGATTACAATAAACCAATCGAATATTTCAGTGAATGGAGATTTTCTGTAATTGATAAATTAAAAAATGAAATTATAAAAAATTATCATCATATTACACATGCAGCTTTTAAAAACATAAATAAACATATATCAGAATTACAAAACAAATTTATAATTACTTATGTAGATAAATCTCCAAATAATTATGCTATCATTTGTAAAGAATACTATAAAGTGTTAATTCACAATGCAATCAACACTAGTAATATTTTTAATAAAACTAAATTAAATATTGAAATAAATAACAGAAAATTATTAAATTATCACAAATTACTAAAAATCAAATGTAATAATTTTAATTATCCTTATCTTGTTATAATTCCAAAATTTCATAAAAATCCTATTAAATTTCGCACTGTTACCATCGGTTGTAACACATATAATAAAAATGCAAGCAATTTACTACTTAATATTTTAAAGCAGATATATGATATAACGTTAAAACATAATAACCAACATTGCCTAAAAAATAGTTTTCAACTCATTAATAAAATACATAATATCAATCCGGTAAAATTCATAAAAACATTGGATTTTAATGATTTATTTAATAACATTGATATAAAAGACTTACATAAAACAATGTGTATATTATTTAAAGAATTTAAATCTCAATTAAAATTAAAAGAACATATTTCAGTAAATTTTTTTAAAACTTTACTAAATTTTACATTGCATAATAATTACATTATATATGACAATATTATCTATAAACAATGCCAGGGAATTCCGCAGGGCGGAACCGCATCTAGTATTCTCTCTGACCTTTACTTATATTATTATGAAAGAAATATAAGTCCGAACAATGATTATGTATTTTATCGCTATATTGATGACATTATCATATTTTATTTCAATGAAAAAAATTGCACATCACCACTCAATTTTTATCCTCCTCAGCTTAAATTAAGCGAAAATGATTTAATTAATAATAATATAAACTTTCTTGACTTAAAAATTAATATTACTAATAATTATAAATTAATTTTTGATATTTATGATAAGAGATTTGATTTCCCATTTAAAGTAAATATTTTTACAAATTATGCTTCATGTTTACATAAATCTGTTTATAAAAATATAATTATCAATTATCTACATCGTATAAAATACTTATGCTCAGATATAAATAAAAACAAAAATATTAGATATATTCGAGATCAAGCAAAAATATATGGATATCCAATTTTTATGATAAATTCAATCATCAACTCTTTTAAATAACATTTATTATATAATTTAAATATAAACATGGTATGTAATAAATTATTGTTTTAGTGTGCGATAACATATAACAAAAGATATAGAAAATAATAATTATAACATACATTATTACAATTATAACATATTAGGAAATTTAATATTTAATATTTGTTTGAACATTATATACACTTTATGTAGAAAATTACAAATATAACATACATAATTACAATTATAACATATTAGGAAATTTAATATTTGATTGAACATTATTTATACTTTGTATAGTTGTGATTGTGCGTTGCCGATCACCTCTGTTTAAGGTATTATTGATGTGTAGTTTTCATACATTTATAAATTAACTTGTACAATAACAAATTAAATTATACAATGATAACATTGGTGATTATAACTCATATATATATATCTATTTGCAATATATATAAAAATAAATATATATAGTTTTTATTTTTGTCTATGAATAATTAAAATTAACAAGTATTTTAATTACTGCATTGCATTAATTTGTTTGAAAAACAGTAGTAATACTATTAATTATCAACATTATAAATTTTGAGATATTTTGAATTGTTTATGAATTATTTAATTAGATATTTAAATTAATCTATAAATATAAAATATATTTACAATGTAGTATAAATTAAACATTAATTATTTAAAAACAAGTCTAATATATATTTAAGTAGTAGTAAAAATAAAACATTAATTATTTAATAAATGTCTATAATATCAGTGGATTAACACAGCTGGCAGCAAAAATAATTTGAATTAAAATAATATCTCTTTTACATAATATATTCTTGTTAAGAATATCTGAAATGCTGTGCAAGTTGAATTAATTCTGTGTAGATTTATTCATATAGTAGTATTATATTTTATTTGAATTTTAAGTAAAACTACAAGTTAGTATTGTTTTTTAAAGTTTATTTATATAAATAAATCTAATGAAGTGAGTATGTAACTAATAAAGTGGATATTTAACTAAATATTAATTATGAACTATTATAATACCAATAGATGGCGACACTTTACCTTTCAGGTAGTTGTAGTTAATATTGTTAATATTATATTTAATTTAACTATAGAGGGAGCTATTGATTGTATATTAATTTTACTTTCAGGAATTAAAATTGGATGGAGTAATATATATTCACGGATATAAATTTGTTATAAGTGTATTAAAACCAGAATTATTTTGAGTGTTTTTGAATCATTTTGTGATTGGGTGTCATTTATGGGGTTGTGTTTTAAAAAAAGTGTGCTCTCAACTTGTCTTACAAATCATTTCTCTCAACTCGACTTAGTCAACATGTATGATGCATTGCCATGTGGATGTGAATATTGTGCAGACGTTGTGACATTTTAAGGATTCTGTATAATTATTGTGAGTAAAATATTTTATCTACACTTTACGCGTTCATATTTCCAATTTTATTATTTCAAAACTGTTATCTCGTGGTAATTTAGTGAGGTGTTAATTACAGTTTTTTGGATAATCGATGTGAGTGAAATATATTGTATTTTCTTAATGGTTTTTTATTTCCTATTTAAATATTTCCAAATTTTAATATTTCCAATTGTTGTCTGGTAATAATTCAGTGTACCTGGATGATTCTACTGATCTTAGCATTATGCCAGTAGAATTATGAAACACTGAATTATTATTTAAAACACATGTGGGTGCATCCAGGCTGATGAGTACATGTGCATGTGTTTTTTCCATGTCCAATTCATATTTAATTCTCATGTGGTCCAATTTTCCATTGTGTATGGTTCATATTTAATTTGTTAATCCATTTGTGTTTACTTAATTGCAACTCCAATTTATAATTTTTTTTTCCCCCATTCTCTCTATTTCTTTTTTCAATATTCTTTTGGTATGAGTAAAATTTGGCCAATTACCATTGAAGCATCAGCTATGGTAATATTATGTTTGCACATGTTAATTATTAGCTATGTGGTATTCTGTATACACTGTATCATTGATTATCTCTTTGGAGATTTAAGTAGAATAGAACTTGATATGTTTTTTGAAATTCATAGATATTATAATTATTTAACATTCTATAAAATTATGCTGCATTGCGCAAATTGGTATGGAATGGTTTTTACATATTCTTTTCAATATTCTTTTCAACAATTAGCTAGTTAAAATATTGATTTTTATATGATACCATAATTTAGCCTAATTGGCTCACAAATCACTTTGATTAACTTCTGTTTGAAATACACAGTTATTATAGCTGCATTGCGCTTTTAATGGTGTATTTAATAATAATTTAATAATAATAATATTTTAGTATTACTATTATTTCCTGGTATCATTTGTTTATCTATTGAATTTTCAAGGGCATCTTTATAAAATCTTATTCAGGTTCTAATGATTTTTTTTTTTTTTTTTTTTTTTTTTTTTTTACCAACATTAATTTTGTACTGACTTATGACTGCTAGGGGTTTTTATATTGTTGTCTTTTGATGTTAGTTTGCTTAATGGGACTTTATGTATATATGTAAATAGTTTTATTATATAGCTTTATTATATTTAATCAAGTATTAAACAGTCAATCTTAATATTTGTTTTTATTTTATTTTATTTTTTTATGGATATTCAAGTAATATTAAGATTGATTCATAACATTTTTTTTTTTAAATATGTTATAGATATATTTAATATGTATTTCTTGCAATTTTTATTGCTATCAAACAAATATGGCAGTTATTAGTAAAATGTTAGATACTGGCAATTTAGGCCTTGGTGGATCCAGGACTAATGCTCGGTACAGGAAGATTATTAGGGATCTTCCTGGATCGTTATCAGATAACCTATTCTATTGTCCCAAGCCTGTACTATGTTTTCGAGAGTGTGAATCTAAGCGTTGTCTTACATGTCCATTAGCTGATAAGTCACAGATTTCAAATAACAATCTTAATTTGGTAAAATTTTGTAAAGCATACAATGTAATCTATTCATTGAAATGCAATTCGTGTAACATGGAATATATTGGACAGTCTTGTCAAAAATTACATAAGCGGCTAAATTTACATCGTTCTCATATTGATAAATATAAAAATTCTAAATTTCAAACAACTCATAATATTGAATATACTCATTTCAAAAATCATGATTTTAAAAATATTACTATTAAAATACTTAAAATACAAAAAAATTTTACTGAACGACTTTTTCTAGAATCTAAATATATAAGACATTTTAATACTACATATCCTTATGGATTAAATCAATTAGTATACAAAAAATCACATCCTGTATTTTCAGATTTAACTAAATATGAAAATTATAAAAATCTTTATTCCGGATTAAATTTTTCAAACTTAAAAAAAACTTCTAGATCTGGTAGAGGTAAACATAATAACAAAAAATTCACTGATGATATTGTGATTCAACAGGAGCTTGATAATCTTGAGGCACAATTTTGTAATGATTATTGTTGGCTTGCTATAAGAAAACATGTTTTTAGTATAAAAAAGAAATATATAAACCAATATTTCAAGGTATTTAAAAAGAATCAATATTCTCCACATTTTAGTGATATCTTTTATGATATTCTACATTATAGAGCAAACCTATTAAATACAAGTCTTTCTAATAAACCTAAATATAAAACTAATAATACACAATTAATTATAAATTTTTCCAATCATGTATTTAATAATATAAATTTACACAATATAATAAACAACATTAATAATAATTTTCCAATAAAAAATTTTACCATTCACAAGACATATAAATATAATCGCACACTTGGACGTAAAATTTTTAATTACAATTCTTTTGCAAAAAATTTGGTCTCTTCAAAGAATTACCCATGTTATTGTAATGACCCAAAATATCAAAAGTATATAAATACAACACATGGTCATATCATTACTGGTGATCTTAATATTGTAGAACAACCTATTTTACAAAACTTAATGCATAATGGCACAAAATTTCGTCTTCCATATAAGTGTAATATCAAATCCATAATATTGCAGTTTATTCAAGATATTGATTTGTTTATATATAAAATTGCTGTTGATTACAATAAACCAATCGAATATTTCAGTGAATGGAGATTTTCTGTAATTGATAAATTAAAAAATGAAATTATAAAAAATTATCATCATATTACACATGCAGCTTTTAAAAACATAAATAAACATATATCAGAATTACAAAACAAATTTATAATTACTTATGTAGATAAATCTCCAAATAATTATGCTATCATTTGTAAAGAATACTATAAAGTGTTAATTCACAATGCAATCAACACTAGTAATATTTTTAATAAAACTAAATTAAATATTGAAATAAATAACAGAAAATTATTAAATTATCACAAATTACTAAAAATCAAATGTAATAATTTTAATTATCCTTATCTTGTTATAATTCCAAAATTTCATAAAAATCCTATTAAATTTCGCACTGTTACCATCGGTTGTAACACATATAATAAAAATGCAAGCAATTTACTACTTAATATTTTAAAGCAGATATATGATATAACGTTAAAACATAATAACCAACATTGCCTAAAAAATAGTTTTCAACTCATTAATAAAATACATAATATCAATCCGGTAAAATTCATAAAAACATTGGATTTTAATGATTTATTTAATAACATTGATATAAAAGACTTACATAAAACAATGTGTATATTATTTAAAGAATTTAAATCTCAATTAAAATTAAAAGAACATATTTCAGTAAATTTTTTTAAAACTTTACTAAATTTTACATTGCATAATAATTACATTATATATGACAATATTATCTATAAACAATGCCAGGGAATTCCGCAGGGCGGAACCGCATCTAGTATTCTCTCTGACCTTTACTTATATTATTATGAAAGAAATATAAGTCCGAACAATGATTATGTATTTTATCGCTATATTGATGACATTATCATATTTTATTTCAATGAAAAAAATTGCACATCACCACTCAATTTTTATCCTCCTCAGCTTAAATTAAGCGAAAATGATTTAATTAATAATAATATAAACTTTCTTGACTTAAAAATTAATATTACTAATAATTATAAATTAATTTTTGATATTTATGATAAGAGATTTGATTTCCCATTTAAAGTAAATATTTTTACAAATTATGCTTCATGTTTACATAAATCTGTTTATAAAAATATAATTATCAATTATCTACATCGTATAAAATACTTATGCTCAGATATAAATAAAAACAAAAATATTAGATATATTCGAGATCAAGCAAAAATATATGGATATCCAATTTTTATGATAAATTCAATCATCAACTCTTTTAAATAACATTTATTATATAATTTAAATATAAACATGGTAT
This sequence comes from Maratus michaelseni, assembly GCA_963931845.1. Taxonomy (NCBI): domain Eukaryota; kingdom Metazoa; phylum Arthropoda; class Arachnida; order Araneae; family Salticidae; genus Maratus; species Maratus michaelseni. The sequence continues at coordinate 328,559,080 of OZ007592.1, read as the reverse complement.
GTAATAAATTATTGTTTTAGTGTGCGATAACATATAACAAAAGATATAGAAAATAATAATTATAACATACATTATTACAATTATAACATATTAGGAAATTTAATATTTAATATTTGTTTGAACATTATATACACTTTATGTAGAAAATTACAAATATAACATACATAATTACAATTATAACATATTAGGAAATTTAATATTTGATTGAACATTATTTATACTTTGTATAGTTGTGATTGTGCGTTGCCGATCACCTCTGTTTAAGGTATTATTGATGGGTAGTTTTCATACATTTATAAATTAACTTGTACAATAACAAATTAAATTATACAATGATAACATTGGTGATTATAACTCATATATATATATCTATTTGCAATATATATAAAAATAAATATATATAGTTTTTATTTTTGTCTATGAATAATTAAAATTAACAAGTATTTTAATTACTGCATTGCATTAATTTGTTTGAAAAACAGTAGTAATACTATTAATTATCAACATTATAAATTTTGAGATATTTTGAATTGTTTATGAATTATTTAATTAGATATTTAAATTAATCTATAAATATAAAATATATTTACAATGTAGTATAAATTAAACATTAATTATTTAAAAACAAGTCTAATATATATTTAAGTAGTAGTAAAAATAAAACATTAATTATTTAATAAATGTCTATAATATCAGTGGATTAACACAGCTGGCAGCAAAAATAATTTGAATTAAAATAATATCTCTTTTACATAATATATTCTTGTTAAGAATATCTGAAATGCTGTGCAAGTTGAATTAATTCTGTGTAGATTTATTCATATAGTAGTATTATATTTTATTTGAATTTTAAGTAAAACTACAAGTTAGTATTGTTTTTTAAAGTTTATTTATATAAATAAATCTAATGAAGTGAGTATGTAACTAATAAAGTGGATATTTAACTAAATATTAATTATGAACTATTATAATACCAATAGATGGCGACACTTTACCTTTCAGGTAGTTGTAGTTAATATTGTTAATATTATATTTAATTTAACTATAGAGGGAGCTATTGATTGTATATTAATTTTACTTTCAGGAATTAAAATTGGATGGAGTAATATATATTCACGGATATAAATTTGTTATAAGTGTATTAAAACCAGAATTATTTTGAGTGTTTTTGAATCATTTTGTGATTGGGTGTCATTTATGGGGTTGTGTTTTTAAAAAAGTGTGCTCTCAACTTGTCTTACAAATCATTTCTCTCAACTCGACTTAGTCAACATGTATGATGCATTGCCATGTGGATGTGAATATTGTGCAGACGTTGTGACATTTTAAGGATTCTGTATAATTATTGTGAGTAAAATATTTTATCTACACTTTACGCGTACATATTTCCAATTTTATTATTTCAAAACTGTTATCTCGTGGTAATTTAGTGAGGTGTTAATTACAGTTTTTTGGATAATCGATGTGAGTGAAATATATTGTATTTTCTTAATGGTTTTTTATTTCCTATTTAAATATTTCCAAATTTTAATATTTCCAATTGTTGTCTGGTAATAATTCAGTGTACCTGGATGATTCTACTGATCTTAGCATTATGCCAGTAGAATTATGAAACACTGAATTATTATTTAAAACACATGTGGGTGCATCCAGGCTGATGAGTACATGTGCATGTGTTTTTCCATGTCCAATTCATATTTAATTCTCATGTGGTCCAATTTTCCATTGTGTATGGTTCATATTTAATTTGTTAATCCATTTGTGTTTACTTAATTGCAACTCCAATTTATAATTTTTTTTTTCCCCCATTCTCTCTATTTCTTTTTTCAATATTCTTTTGGTATGAGTAAAATTTGGCCAATTACCATTGAAGCATCAGCTATGGTAATATTATGTTTGCACATGTTAATTATTAGCTATGTGGTATTCTGTATACACTGTATCATTGATTATCTCTTTGGAGATTTAAGTAGAATAGAACTTGATATGTTTTTTGAAATTCATAGATATTATAATTATATATATATATATATATATAAATCAACATTTGAACGGAGGGTGGTTTTGGGGTCTGGGGGTCATGATCGGTGAAAATATATCGAAATTTTCCGGAACCGCTTTCCTCCGAACGGCTACAATAGGTAGCTTTATACTTTTTTTGTATTGAAAGCTACCTAAAACTGTTGTAAATAGTGAAATCTTTGGCGATAATAGCTTCGGCTAGTAACCTCTGCCATGCGGCTAATATGAAAGCACCACTTTTAATCAAAACTTTATTTGAGTACATAATTTATATTTTTCATGTAAAAATGCTTTTTGGTTTTTTAATGGGCAATCTAAAATAATATATTAATCTGTTAGAGAGAGAGTGTTTTCTATAAAATAAATTCTATGTTATGTACATATGGCTGTATATTATGTTCCAACCCGAGTTTCTCGGGTTTATATCGTCTGCAATTTTATAAAGAGTACGCTTTCTCTCTCTCTCTCTCTCTCTTTTTTTTAACCAATAATTAAACTGATATTTTGAAACGACTTAAATTTTTGTGATTTGTTTTTAGTGGGAAAAAAATCATCTGATGTACAGTTGGAAGCTTTAATAATTTTCATATAATTAATTATGTCAGTGAATGCTATCCTGAACCAGCTTCCATGTCAACATATATAAACTCAATAACTTTATTACATGTAAATATGAAATTTATTAGATAAAATCTGTTTTGAAACCTACTTGTTTTATGCAGAACTTTCTATAGACTATTTTAAATAAACAAAGTTCAGATAAATAAAAGTCTATAATTTTTTTTTCATTATATTTTTAGCATTATACGAACAGATCTTACTGTGTTGAAAAGTTATTCAGAATTGTGAAAATGTTTGAAAGACATATAAATCAAGAAAACATTTTAGTAAATGAAGAAACCTCTAATTTAGACTGGAACAAGGCAGTATTTTCGACGACGTGATAAAATGACATTTTGTTGGTATTTTTATTTTATTTATTAAAAAGCAGTTATTTAAAACTCTTAACGCAATCAGGAGCTACAAAGAGCTATCTCTTTTAAAAAGATCGATTCTATGCGGTTTCTTTTGTTTCTTAGTAATATAGCATTATTACAATGTTGAACAATCAATTATTTTTAAACAAAATTTTCCATTAAAAAATTGAATATTCTTAAAAGCAAATACATTTTAATTAAAATATGTTTTTTAGATAAGAAATAGCTTATTTAATTTTAAATATATATTTTTTAAAGACGGTTAAAATAATAAATAAAAAAATATGCTACCATTTTTCTGAAAAAAACCCCTTTAAATTTAGAAATCTTTAAAATTTCTTACGTTAAATATTTCCGAAGTCTTTTTATTGATTTGCTTCATTTTTTTCTGCTTTCAGAATAAATAAAAAGGGCAGTTTTCAACGTTAAATAATAAATGGGATAACGCTGTAAAACGAATCACATTTATCTAAGATTTATGACCCACTTCACATTTTCTGAATTAATATCCAAGATTCATGTCATATTTTCCTGAGGGTGAGATAAAAACTTTATTTTAAATGTGTAAGTTATTTTATTTATTTATCATGATTTAAAATATATTTAAGCATTTCTGATACACCAAGCATTATTTTGTATGCTTGGCATTTGTAGGAAATTGAGTTAGATCGCAGGAATTGAAATGAATATTAATTTAAAGGGTAATAAAAACATTTTATGTTGTAGTTATGGATTTGAATATATTTTATTAACATCTTAAATTTGTCTGCAAATATGTTTTACAAAAATTTGCAACACGATAGCTGCTCATTATTTAGCTCATTTGGAAATATCCCTTTTTCCCCCACTCTTCTTCCGACCCTGAAAAAATAGGGAAAAAACTACCTTTAACAAGTTTTCTACATTTTTTAGGTATTTACATGTTGATAACATTAAGTAACTTCATTCTCTATTATTAATTTTATCAAAAATTTTTTAACGATTTAATTGTTTTTTTTATACGAAAACCAACCTTTATAGCCAAAGCAATTTCAGGTTTGGTAATCGTTGAATTTCTTTTCCGTCCGTTTATCTTTAATGTTTAATGAATAATTCTAAGCTCCTGTGTATTATTTGTTGATGTGTATGTGCATATTATTTAATAACATTAAATAGTGAGTGTACATTTCTGTTTACATTTGAAATTTCAATTCTGGAATCCCTCCGAAGAATAGAAGTAATTTTAATCTATATTATTAGTGAATGGTTTTCAAACTGAATGCCTGGTTAATGCTCTAAACTTTGAACAGATATTTGATACATAATCAGAGAATAAGATCACAAATTATAATTAAAATATAGATAAAATGCTTAAGTGATAGAAATAGAAACAACAAAGGCTTATAAAAACCTTTTAATGATCGACATACGTTTCAACGCTCATACGGCGCCATTTTCAAGATAGATAATCATAAACAAAAATATTCTCGCAAATTTTTGAAAATAAACTTGAAAACATACATGTTTTCATATTTTTGTTTATCATTATCTATCTTGAAAATGGCGCCGTATGAGCGTTGAAACGTATGCCGATCATTAAAAGCTTTTATAAGCCTTTTGTTGTTTCTATTTGTATCACTTAAGCATTTTATCTATATTTTAACCAGATATTTGATAGTAAAAAAATCTTTTGATATTGTTAGAACATATATCAAATCAGTACAATAAAATACATTCATTAATGTGTTTAGATGTATTTAAATATTTGTCTATTAGATTACTGAAGTTATTAAATTACAGAAATTTAAAATCAAACATCTGATTTGATAAAGTTCTTTACAAAACTTTTTAACTAGATCAGTTTTTATAGTATATGAATTGAAATCTATAAAAATATATTATAATCTATGAGCATTTCTCCTAAAATTATTATATAATAGTTTAAAAATTAATTTTAATGTATTTTATGTATACATTTATACTATTCCTTATTATTTAGCGTAAAAAAAGTGTGACAAAATAGTAGTGTTAGTGTAAAGAAAAACTACTATTTTATTTTTTAGGTACTTTTATGTTAGCCCAGTGCAAACATCGCCCAGCGATGTTTCTCGCTAATAGCAGCTTTTATTTTTGGTGTGTGTAAATTAGAAATAAAGCTTTGATGTTGAAATAAAATGTTTTGGTTTATGGTACGATTTCTTCTTCTTATTATTTTTAATGGAATGATTGAAAGGCATTTATTTTAAATATATGTAATATATGTATATTTTAAATGAAAGGAGTGAAAGGTTTACATTTTAAATGAAACGAATGAAATATGAATGATGGCGATGGTAACAATATTTGTCAATTTATCATTTGCTCTCGGCTAACATAAAAGTACCAGTTTTTATTTATTAAGTTGATATTAAAATGGTAAATATTTTCATTATCTCTCATGAGTTTTACTTATTTACTTAATTACTTATTTATTCAATTATAATTATTTTTTGCTTAAGAATTATGTATTTTTTTACTTGAGGATCATTAGGCTTATTTGAGTTCAAAAACATGCAACCTTTGAGCTCACTTATCTACGAAATTTAGGTTCTTATGGAAATTTTAGTGAGTATCACGGCTATAACAGGACCCTGAGCGTTTTGCATCCATAAACTGTTAATTTGGTAATGACTATAACAGGTTTCTGGGTGCTTCATACCCCATACATCGTTAAGACTACAGGCACTATAACAAGACCATGTGCACCTCGAGCCCCAGAAAATTTTAAAATGACAATTATTATAATATTGGACCTTTTATTAACAAGGCAATCAGTATTTAATTGCGCCTTATAAATCTTAATAAAGAAAATATAAATAAACAATCTATTCTTAAAATTCCCTCGAAATGTCTACCTCCCTTCTTTGCTCCTCCCAGAACAGTTTGAAATCTTTAAAATTCTTCTTCCTCTTATTATTATTATTATTTTTAAATACTGTTTTATTTGCTTGTTGTTTTACCTTATTTGTTTTATTAAATATTTTGAAGTAACGATAAATAAATCATCTAAATTCTTCGCCTGTCCAAAATTTTTAATCCCACCTTTACACCCAGCACACAATTTAAAAATTTTAAAACTCTTTAATTAAAAAAAAATCTGCCTTATTTATTATTATGAAAAAGAATAAAGGAATGACCAATCATATAAACCTCCCCGAAAGTTTCGCTTTACATTTTTTTTCAAAGCCCCCCCCCCCCAAAAAAAAAAAAAAAAAAAAAAAAATCTTTTTTCTGCTTGTTATTTTGCAAAAATTATAAATAAATAACCAGTTACTGAAAATAAACTCGAAAATTATTATATTAATATAACACTACAGATTTCATTAATACAAAAACCTCTTTTCGAATAATAATTCTTCTAGTGTGGTAGCTTCTAAAGTAATTAAGTATGGTTTGTTTATCTTTTTATATGTTAATTAAGGACTGGTAAAAAATTCTCGAATTAAAAGAAGAACCGAATATAGTACTATGAAATAGTCTGTTTATAAATACGAAAAAAAGTAATATACACCCATTTTATATACAGAGCTGCATAAAAACTTCCAATGAAATACCGTCAATAGGATTCATCAAATATCGTCATTCAACCTTTAAAGTTTTTTTTAATGCAACGTTAGTCGCCCAATTTACTGAAATTCAGCATGATACGCCAAATATGTTTAAACTGGATATTTATTATGCTAAGTTTTTAAAGGAGTTTATTTGTTCGTTCGTTCATAATTTAATTAAGCAAACGCGTACTTTAGCTTACTTTAAAAGGGAAAACTGTCGTACACATATGAAAACACCGTCTATAAGCATTGAAAGTTTTATTCACACTATGTAAACAATATATGCGTAGTAATTTATTTTTTCCCTGCAAAATTCCCGGGTTTCTTAAATGTGTATATTTAAGCTTACTTTACATATGAAAACATTTAGTTATGTCTCACACGTAAACGATGTCTAAAATCCTTGAAAATTTTATCCACATTATGTAAATATATTCTTTTACTGATATTTGTTTCTACTTCATAAGTTTTTGGGATTTTTAAAAGTAACCATCAGAGCTACAGTGTCAAGTACAATGTTGTAACATTCAAATGTAAGATAAGCAGTTTGCCATTCATGATTTTTCGGATTTTGCAGTTTTTATCCGATTGGTTCAAAGAATGTTGAAAATGCATACACTTTTCTGTAACGCTAACCAAAGGGAATGATATTGATGGATAGTAATGCACTGCATTAACTTTTACGCAAAACAGAACTCTTTTGCGTAATTTGAAGCAATCAAAATGATTGAACTTTTACATAAAAATATTCATCCACTGCAAAAATATAATATTTACATATATTCTCACATTTTTTTAGTTTGAACTAAAATTAGTGTTTGTATTTTAAGGATTATTATTATTAACATGAAAATTAATAGCTTGTTTAATAAGATATTACTTTTTTCTTCATCAAACTACTCAACTAGGGATGTAAACCACCATAGTGGAACTATGGAGACCCAATGTCTACAGCGTGTCAGAAGGAACACAATGAGTATAGAGAGGGCAATTTATTGCCCCAATAAAACAAAATGCACTTAAAGTAATAGATTGTCTAGATTGTTTACGAAGATGGCCTGAGGTCCCTCAAGCGACTGGCCACATAATTTTACTGCGTGAATTTTGTAAACCCAATGGCGAGTACTCTCTATACAATATTAGGGTACGTCTGCCAACCAATAATAGGACGTATCATAATTATGCACGCCCATGCAATTTGTGATAGGACGGTATCTTATATCTTTAAATATGTTTTTTTCTAGCATTATATAATACCAGATAGCATTATATAATACCAGAGGGCCCGTGCGAAGATTTCGCACTGAAATCTAATATTTTTTAGGTACTTCTCTATTATCCCGCCGACCACTTTTCATAACAAAAAACTACCGCCAAACTGTAAGATGAAACGCCAAAAATGCAGTCCCATTGACTTGATGTCAGAATCATTATGCGTGCTTGTTACGTCATCTAGTGGTTTTACATTCGACATTTGCGTGTATTTTTCATTATGTTTTACTGATTTAGTAGTTATTTTATTAATTAAAATAACAATTGTGTCCTTAAATTCTTATATTTTATTTATTTATTTATTTTTTGATATTCCAATGGCAACGTTCTCCCGTTTATTTGGCGATAGTTTCTTGTTATGAAAAGTGGTCGACGGGATAATAGAGAAGTATCATTTTTTATCTTATATGTAATAGTTATTAGATGCAGGTTTAAACTTCTAAAGAAAAAGCAAGGATAAAAATATCTGCAAACAACATTTAGTTGTTAGTCAAGCCAGAATATCATCTAATTTATTCCATCAAAGTTAGACTAAAAACTGATCCAAGATTGCTAAAGGCACGCGCGAGAAAAAAAATTAACAATCGTATTTTGACTGCATTAGAGGATAACGTCATCCGCTTCGGGAAAAACATGGGACTTAGAAATATAAATCTAAACATTTCAATTTCAATTTCGCTTTTTAATCATAAGTATAAAATAAACCCGTGCGGTGTTTTTTATAATAATTGCTGAGCATCATATAATGTGGTATTTTATTTTTTTGGCAACAATAATTTCAGGAAAACCTTTCATTTCTTTTTAGTTTTTAATTTTCAGCAAATTTTAATCAAAAACATATTTTAACGAATTATTAAGTGGGCTATGTCAGAAGCCGGTTCAAAAACCTTTCATATGGTATCTCATTCGTTGTTCTGCGTTTCATATTTTCTTAGAAAAAGGGATGTTGACAGGAGAAATAATATATATGATTATCTCTTCCGGAGAAGCATCATCAAAATATATTCCTTGTCCAGATCTCACATGAGCAGCATTTAAATATTGCTTGTTCAGCTCTCAGATAAGTAGCACCAATAAAAATATCTTCTTCAGTTTTTGCTGTGATAGAGCAATGGTTTACCAAGTTTGTTCTCGAAGAAGAACATTTGATTAATATGCGATTGTGCATATTTACATTTTTTTTAAATTTTAATATCAAAAATTTAAATAGTGCAGAAGTTGATCATGATTGATACAAAATAATATAATTTTTCATATGTGTCATCGACGACCTAATGACGTCTACATTAAAGACCAGCGCACCACTTCAACTAATAATGAATGTAACAAGATATGATTTACTTTTTGTAATTGAATTAATTTGTCTCAATTATATTATACTTTATATGCATTAAAAGTTGTGTGATGTATTCTAAAACCCAGCCTAGAAAATAAGTGTAATTATAAATGTTGAACATCAATAAGGGCTAATTTAAATGTCAAGATGATATTTTTAATTAGTAAAATATTAATTCTATTTAACGAATTAAATGTCATCAGCGCAGACGCTGAATTAAACTTACGAAAACGATTGTGCTTTCTCTTTTCATTTTTATGTTTTGTATATAATACTTATATTGTAAATAAATAATTTTAATTTAATTAATTTTAATTAAGTAATTTAAATTAATTAAATTAATTAAATAATTTAAATTAATTAAATTAAATAATTTAAATTAATTAAATTAAATAATTTAAATTAATTAAATTAAATAATTTAAATTAATTAAATAATTTTAATTTAATTTTATCGATTTAATTTAAATCAATATGATTCATTTGTGTGTATTCTTTTAGGTTAATTTTATTTTATTTCTTTAAAAGTATGTTTAAGTTAATTGTTTTCCCGCGAATTATAATTTTGATATTTTAATAGTAATTAATGTTAATGTTAATTTTAATTATAATTTCTTTTGGTGGAAGGCGCATAATTACTTGGGATTTTACTAAAATTACACAGCGCGAGTCAATATTTATTTTAATTAAGTAGTACTAATATTTTTTACAACGTGAATGGTTATATTTATTTTAAGCTCGCGTTTCTCTTTACCAAAGCATTTATTATGTACATCCTATCGCAATGATTTAATTGTAAAGATAACATAAATATACTACCCATTTCTGTGATTGATTTAGGCGAATGATGGGCAGATAGTGTACAAGTAACCATCATTTTAATATGTGCACAAATCTGTCCAGCAACTATCATTATATTCTGGGTGGCAGAGTCACATTTCTGCAACCAATCTTAACGTCGAAGATTTTGGTATACATGACAGATTAAATAAAGTAGATAGCCAAACCGCCAGTTAGTTGGCGCACTAACGAGGAATGTTACCATAGAAACCTCTCGCATCCAATGTTAAATGACAGGCAACTCAGTTACTGATTATGCTTTCGAGTCGCGACATCATCAGTAATCGGGATGATATTCATTTAACATTGCAGCGGAGTCTGTAATGCTTCTATGGCAATCCCCCGCTGGTATGCCAGCTGACTGGCAGTTTCGCTATTTCAACATCTAGTCTATGATATATATCAAAATCATCGAAGATAAAATTGGTTTAATAAATTTTACTCTGCCTCTCGGACAATTTTCAGATCAATCATTTTTGATTAAGCTTATTTGTATGAATCAGCAATCAAAGCACCGTGAAAGTTCGCATGGCGGAACGACTCAAGATTGGAAAAGGGCCCATTTTAACTCAGGGGATACTGGTGCTTGTCAAACACCTCTCTGTTACTTTTTCATGTTCATTGTATTTTATTGGAAGTTTCATCAACTTTATTTGCTTCTTAGTTCTTCTAAACTCCCTCTATTGGTGAATTTTGAAATACAGTTTTGTTTTTACTAAAAAATCCGATCTCTCCCTGACTCTATTTATGCAAATCGAAATTTCTTTTACGATCATTTGTTTTTTTTTTCAGGTATTTTTTTAAAGTTGCAATAAAGTTTTGACACACCCGATATATTAAGATATATCAATTATTTTACTTTTAAAAACTCCTTTATCAACGTGGGAAATGAACCATTACATATAAAAAAGGTATCAATGGAAAGTTTTTATTTATATTCTGTTTTTACGAATTAAATTAATGATATACGTAGTTTTAAATTGCTTTACAGGAGAATACAAAAAATTCAGATGTATTATGCAGTAAAAAATATTATTTGGAGCTATGAAAAGAAGCTATTTCAAATTAACACGTTTCCAATTCATTTTATTTAGCATTAAAGGCTTTCCTCTGAAACGACAAACCTCTGTTTTTTGCTCGTTAAAGGCTCAGCTAAAGGTCATCCAAGTTCTATTTTAAGTTTCTGTCTCTAGAAGTTCCAATCATTTATTACCATTAAAAGTAAAAACAAAGGATGCCTTAATGATGCAGTTCTTTGAAAATATCTCAGTTTTTCAATTTATTTTTAGAGCTCGAAGGAAAATTTTCTAGGCAGCTATTTTTAAATACACAGTAAAATTCTATTTTTTTATTTGCAAGATATAAAAACCTGAAAGCAGAAGAAATGATAATTTTCATCATATCAAATTGCTTTATTTTCTACATAAAAAACTTCTAAATTTTAAGCTCATTTTGTAAACATAGAATGATAGTTTATGACATACATAAAAAAACTTTATAGACAAACTGAAAAAATTCTTTATTTCATACCTAGATTTAAGGTTACAGGGCCGACTATGTAAACATTTTATATAAATGTTAAATGTTAGAAATTATTATAGATTTGGATAAACATTTAACAACATAACCATATAGGGATCATATTGGCATGACCTCTAGCGAAAGAAATTTAAAGGACGCCAAATGGGGATTTTTTTATTAGGTTTATGGCAAAAGAACATCAGAATTATAATGATTATTAGGATGTATATATATGAAAATGAGGTAAGATTAGGGGATATATGCAAAAATTACGTCGAAACTATAAATTTGGATAGGTTAAAATTTAAGTTATACAAAATCTGTTTATACCTTAACAGCATAACACAATTGCAACACAGCTGAAACAAACATAAGGTTTTACACAAGAAAATCGATAGATATAAGTTGCAAAAGTAACGAGATTGCTTCAAAGAAAAGAACAAAATTGGAATTCTATTGTATACATAATACTAATATTAGTACGTCAATAATTACGTCATATGTAGTTTCAAATCTTGATAGAGAATCAGCAAACATTAAACTTATCATCGTCATAAAAGGATAAAAGTTGCGAATTATAAAGAGAGACTGTTTCAAATTAACAGATTTCGAACTAATTTTATTAGGCGCTAAAAGCATTCCACTGAAACTACAAATCTGTGTTTTCTTTGTTAAAACCTCTGATAATGGTAATTTACGTTATATTTTTAGTTTATTTTTCTGGAAGCTCCGATCATTTACTACCATTAACTGTAAAAACAAAGGACCCTTAATGATGCTGTTCTTTTAGAATGGGATCAATTTTACAATTTTGCTTTTAGTGCTCGAAGAAAAATTCTCTAAGCAGCCATTTTTAAGTGCTACTCACGGCGAAGTTGTATTTTTTAGTTGCAAGACATAAAAACTTGAAAGCGGAAGAAACTTGTAATTTTCATCATATCAATTTTTTTTATTTTCTAAAGGAAAAACCTTATAAATATTAGGTTCATTTTGTAAGCATAGAATGATAGTTTATGACACACATATAAAACTTAGATTTTTTGAAAAAGTAACAGATATTTGGTCAGAAGGACTGTTTATTTCGATTTAAGGTTACATACAGGTCATGACTTATTTATTTTATATTAATTAACAAACCTGTTTACTTCTATTTTAGGTTGCAGGTCGTGACTTATTTATTTTATATTAACAATTCGAAGTAGCAGTTAGAAATTATTATTGATTTAGATGAGCATTTTTCAATACATTCGTATTAGGATCACTTGGCATGACTTCTCGCGAAAGAATTTTAAAGGACGCTAAGTGAGGGTATGTCATTAGGTTCATGGCAAATGGACATCTAAATAAAAACAATTCTGAAGATGTATATATGAAATGAATACTTAATAAGACTTAAAATAATTTAACATTCGAAACAGTTACGACGAACTACATCGTGATTGGTTAAAATTTGTGATTGGCGTAATCATGATTGGCTAAAATCCAACAGAAACATAATCTGTTTAAGCCTAATAGCAAAAAGTAATTGCAACACACAGTACCAAACATGAGGTTTAACGCAAGACAAGTCATAGATATACATTATGAAGGTAACGAGATTGCACAAAACAAAAGTAAAACACTTGAAATTCGTTTTTACAATAATCAGCAATCCAACCCGGGCCACCTGTGTTAAAGTTGTCCGATATACTTACCTGGTGTACTGAATGTAGATGAAAATCGATTTCAATTGAAAAAAATTCTAATAGATTTTTTACATTTAGGATATTTTATTAAATTACCCATTAATTACGCCAAAAAGCATCTTTGGTCCTTTTGCATTAGCCGCATTCCAGCGAAACATTTCACTATCTATAGCAACATTTGTGTTTCTAATTATTTCAGTGTTTAAACGAGTGATTTGATTAAATATCTGCTAAATTCGTGTTTTATTTATTTATTTGTAAAATTTAAATTTCGTTAGGAAATTTAGTTATAGAATATTTCAAGTGCAATCTTCCGTAATTGGGATGCACGTAAATAAAAAAAAACATGCTTGAAAATTATTTTTAAAAACAAAAAACAAAAAAATCAGTAAATTGAGATACAGTTTTTAAGCAACTTGCATGTGAAAGTATATGCTTTTTTTCTATTGATGGTGTAAAAATTTAATTGTTTAGAAGTTTAAAAAAAAATGCAGTAAAAACAAAATTTATTGATTAGGTCGTTGCCACCGTCAATATAATGTCAGTGTTACTTCGGACATGTTTTTTCTTTATAATATAGATACGAATATTACTAACTTCTAATTTTTAATTTTTATTCAGAATCGGTTAATATTACACTTTTTATCTTGATAAAAGGACAAAAATTTTGAACTATGAAAAGAGGGTGTTTGAAATTAACGTATTTCAAACTAACTTTTATTTGGCATTAAAGGTTTTCCTCTCGAACTACAAACATGTGTGCTTCTCGTTAAAGCCTCAGCTAAAGTTCATCTAGGTTCTATTTTTAGTTTATTCCTCTGGAAGTTCCGATCATTTATTACCATTAACAGTATAAACAAAGAGAACCTTAATAATGCAGTTCTTTTGAAAGAGGTTTTACAATTTTGTTTGAATGCTCAAATGGAAATTTACCAGGCAGCTATTATTTTTGTCATCATAGAAATTTGTTTTATTTTCCTAAGAAACCTGTTTTATTTTCCTAAGTTTCCCTGTTTTATTTTCCTCCTATATTTCAAGTTCATTTTGAAATCATAGAATGATAGTTTATGGGAAGCATAAAAAACATAAGAAGATAGTCTTAAAAAAACAGTTACATATCTCGTCAGAAGGCCAATTTACTTAGATTTAAAGTTATAGGTTGTGATCGTGACTAATTGAGTTTATATTAATAATTACAACTAGCAGTTAGAAATTATTATTCACTTGGAAAGGCATTTTATAATATAATCATATAATGAATTTGTAAACACACTAAGTGTAAATTTTTAATTAGGTTCTTGGCAAAAAGACATCAAAATTAAAACAAATTTGAGAATGTATGTATGAAATGATGACGTAATGATGCTTTAAGATTAATTGACATATGAAATAATTGAGTCAAAAATAGAAATAGTCATTGGTTAAAACTTAAGAGACATTGAACCTGCTTAGCCCTGTTAACCCTGTTATATTTATTATTTACACAGCAAAAAATAACCTGATTGATAGTCCTGACAGCAAAAAAATAAGCGCAACACCTATAAACTAAATATAAGATTTAACGCAAAACAAACCATATTATATATGTTGGGAAGGTTGCGAGATTGCGCTAAACAAATTAACAAAATTGAAACTGAATTATATTAATAACACTAATATTATTAGCTTCTAATTTTAAGTCTTCATATAGAATCAACATTATCGCTTCTATTATCGTGATAAAAGATGGTGTTTAACATATACTACAACGTGTCACTATAAAAAGAGGCTGTTTCAAATTAATACTTTTCGAATTCATTTTGTTTGGCATTAAAGATTTTTCTTCGAAACTACAAATCTGTGTTTTCCTCGTTAAAGCTTGTGTTGAAAGCCATCTAGGTTCTATTTTTAGTTTATTTCTCTGGCAGTTCCGATAATTCATCACCATTAAAAATAAAACAAACAGCCTTAATGATGTGTTTTTTTAGAAAGGGATCTTATTTTACAATTTTGTTTTTAGTGCTCAAAAGAAAATTCACTGGGCAGCTTTTATTTATATAGTACTTACTACTCACAATGAAATTCTATTTTTAGTTTCTTCTATCTTTACAAGAAGAAAGTATGGGATTCATGAAAATTTTCGACTTCCGGTATACGTTTTAGAAGGTCCTGAACACGATTTGACTGTTTTTAGAAATTGTCTGTCTGTGACTCCGTCTGTCTGTTTTTTTGTGACAAAAATTTTGTTGGCGCTCTATCTAAAGAACTAATGCACGAAATTTAACAAAACTTTATACCCAATTAGTCCCTGATATAAATTGGTGCTGATTAGGTTTTGGTGAAAATCGCCCAATAGCTATGCTGGGCTTATGCTGCATTAAAATGCTATGCTGCATTTTTTGCGATTTCCTCAATAGCTCTATTTCAAGAACTATAATGTAGTTATTTTCATCAAACTTCAGATTCATGTAGACCTTGACATAAATAGGCGCTGATTACGTCTTGGTGTAGATATCCCAACAGGTTGCGCTGTTATACCACTTGTTTCATGATTTTTATGATAACTATATTTCAAGAACTAATGCACGGAATTTCATCAAACTTCAGATTCTGTCAGACCTTGACATAAATAGATGCTGCTTACGTTTTGGTGTAAATAGTCTAACAGGTGGTGCTGCTATGCTACGTTTTGCATTATTATCACGATAACTAAATCTCAAGATCTGATGCACGGATTTTCATCAAACTTCAGATTCAGTTAGACGTTGCCATAAGTTGTTGTTGATTAGGTTTTGGACTAAATCTCCCAACAGGTGGCGCTGCTATGCTACATTTTGCAGGATTTACACGGTTTTAGCAAAAGTCTTATCTCAAGAACTGATGCATGGACTTTAATTAAACTTTAGATTCAGTTAGACCTTGATATAAAATGGTGCTGATTCTTTTTATTGTATGCGAAACCTGTGTGATATAGAAGAAAGTTTTGGGATTGGCACATCCGACTAGTTTTTAATAAGACATAAAAATCAGAAAGCGCGGAAACATTGTAATTTACATTATAGCTAATTGTTTACTTCAAGGAACAAATGCATAAATTTTAAGTTCGCTTCGTAAACAAAGAATGATAGATTATGCCATTGTATAAAAAATAGCATAAAAAAGTATAAATCGTATAAAAAACACTTCATGTGGACATAAGTTTATAAGTCGTGACAGATTTTTTCTTTACATGAACAATCTCATAAAACAGGTAATGCAGAAAATACATTGATTTTGATCGACTTTATTATATTTTAAACACATTAGGATGGTATGATTGATTTTACAATTTATACCTCTAAATTTAAATCATTATATAGAATCAGCAAAACAGTACATTTATCCTTCTAATAAAAGACAAAAAACATCTTTAGTTATAAAAACAGACTGTTTTAAATTAACACATTTTAAACTAATTTTATTTGGCATTAAAAACATGCCACTGAAACTACAAAACTGCGATTTTCTCGTTAAATACTTTGCTAAAGGTCATCTAGGTTCTATTTTTAGTTTACTTTTCGGAAGTTCTGATCATTTATTACGATTAACTGTAAAAACAAGCGGAGCGTTAATGTTACAATTCTTCTGTGAAGGGATCAGTTTTACAATTTTATTTTTACTGCTCAAAAGAAAATTCACGGAGCGGCTACAACTTTTTAAGTGTTACTTCCAGGAAAACTGTATTTTTTATTTGCAAGACGTAAAAACCTAAAACCAAAAGAACATTGTAATTTTTATTATTGCAAATTGTTTTTCCTTTCTAAAGAAACAACCACGTAAATTTCAAGTTCATTTTGTAAACAAAGAATGGTAGTTTATGACATACATAAAATTTACTTAGATAGTCTATATATATATATATATATATATATATATATATATATATATATATATACATATATATATATATATATCGTAAGAAAGTCACTTTAATTGCATATAATGTTACAGGTCATGAGTGATTGTTTTTTAGATCAACAATCTCAATTAACATAACGATTTTATAGATTTCCTTTTTTATTTCATAGCTTTATCATAATCTTGGCAGGAATTTATGCCAAACGGCGATTTGTTATTAGTTTCGTTTGTAAAAGGCACCTGAATTAAAACAACTATGAGCAAATTTGCGATAATTTATGAGCGCACGCGCAAATTTTAGCACAAAAGTAATACTTCTTAAACCGTTTTCAAATACGGCACTGAAACTGTCTGAAGATCATTGTTATTCCTCAAATGAATTATTCCCTTTGGATTAGCAAGTAGATATAATCATATATTTCAAGTTTTAAAGATTTATTTCTGCAATAATATAATTGGTATGTTTTACGCTCAGTTTTTTAAAATTTTATATATTCAAACAAAAATTATTTAATAGAATTATCGCTAAAACCAGAAAAAAAGGACGACATTCAATATACTTTTCACGACGATCCAGAAGAATTCATCGAAGAGATACAAAAAAAAGTCATATTTGACAAGATAAAATAAAATAGAGTAAAATAGAATATTAGCATGCCGTCAAAAACAAAAAAAAAGTTGTAGTACATTGCAAAAGTTCTTTCTGGCATAAAAAAAAATACGAAAACTATAGAAGACAAAAAAAAAAAAAAAAAAAAAAAAAAACTAGACAATCTTTTGAAAATAATAGATCTTTTTTTAATAGAATAGATTTTTTTTTTATCTTCTTGGAATAAATCATGCTTGATACACATTTTTAAGAAATAATCATTACTTCATTATTAATAACTTATATAACTTATCTTTTTTGAGTGTATATTTCTGGATATTTTTTTCTGCATGCAAATATTTATTAAAATTTCATTTTTTCCATTTATACGCAACATTGCTTATCTAACTTACCTATTTTATTAACGCTTTCCAACATAGTTGAAAAATGAATTCGGTTTGTCTCTCTGTCTGCCAGTCTGCCAGTCTGTCTGCCGTCTGTCCGTGCTCTAACTCGCGTAAATATACTTGGATTGTCATGAAATTGATATATGTTATTGAGGTTTACTATGGCATGTTTTGTATTAGAAATGAAGTATGTAGCACTTACACTTCGTGTACAGGAGCACTCAAAAGAATGACATGACATTATGGTGTACGGGGAAAAATCGTTTGCAGTTCATTTTAATCCTGTTACACTATTACAAATTTATTGAAATTGATATCATTTTCTGAGGTGCACTAAAGAAGTTTTTGCTTTCTATGCGGTATGTATAAATGCTATACATCATATACAAGGCAACACAAAAGAGTTCGTAAGCATTGCTGTGCATCAGCGTAAATTGCTTAAAGGGTTTTTTAATCGAGTTATGCATGTTGAACTTGAAATATATTTTGTATATTAAGAGATGTTTGTTGAATATAAATAAAATCATATACAGAGCCACGCAAAGAACTGGATACAGGGTCGTTTCTGTATGATAATTTCTGGTAAGTATGATTTTAATAGTTTTCAGCATGTTTTTGCCTTTAGCTTATGACTTTAGCTTAATATGTGGCGTGTATAAAAATCTTACAGTAATATACAGCGCTGTACAAAATAATTTAATTATGTTTCTGTCTATTGTTAGAAACTGATGAAGGTGAATTTTCAACTGTGTTATGTGTTTTCTTATACTAAACTAAATAACAGCATACTTTATAGACTATATACAAATCTATAGATTATATACAAGGCTACACAAAAGAATGGGAGAACATTTCTGACTATGACCTGTAATTGCTGAAATCTGTTTACAAATGAGTTTTGCGTTTTCTAAAATGTTTGCTTAGGTATTTTATTTATCTTATTAAACAGCGAAGGTTTGTTAAATTATTCTGTTATTGTTGGGAAGTGTTTCATAATCTATGCTTGATGCATGATCTTTCTTTCTTGTTACTATTAGGAACGATCTTGCATTTGTAACAGCATAACAAAACGAAAACCTTGTTTCGTAAAAAGTACGACGCGCACGCTCGTGAGAATATTTTCAGCGCGCCCGCTGAATGGTTAAAGTCAAGGAACATAGATTCCGTACACTTTTTTGTGACCTACCCTTAGTGGCGCAGTCAGAATTCGGTTCTAGGGGGCGGGGTTTAAGTTTCTGATAAAGGTGGTCGTTGATTATCTGAATCAGCGGTTAATGGAATCACTGGTTAATATAATCACCGGTTAATGGAATCACCGGTTAATAGAATCATTGGTTAATGGAATCAGTCTTTTAAATGAATGAAACCACAATGTTTTTCTCCGCAATTACCTTGGTTATGATTCATTTAAACAGCGTTTACAATATTAGAGTTACAAACTATTAAATGCACCAATAAAATAACACAAAACTAGGTTAGATTTATAAAGTGTTTAAAAATGATAATGGGCAAACTTTAAGATGGAAGAACACAGTACAGCAAATAATTTTTAGATAGACAATAACAGAGTTGTAAATCCATTTGTTCAATTAAAAATACACAAGGTTTCATTACAAGAGAATTACGAAATATTATTCCTAACTTTAATAATAATGAAGCAATTTTAACAAAATTTTCAATAGACTTACTTACCTTGCTTTTGCCAAATGTAACAACTCAATTAGGTAATCGATGTTTTGGAATGTAGTTGATATTAAACACCGCAGTAGATTAAATTACTGTGCCCTTATTCCAGTACTTTACATGACATCCAATTTCGCATTAAGTAATTTAAATCTGATGAAAATTTCGTTAAAATATATTTATTAATGTTAAAGTTCTCTAAAAATATCAGAGTTTGAATTGAAGTCGTATCTATACTAATATTATAAAACAGCAACGTTTGTTCTTTTGCAGGGGTTAATTCTGGAACTACAGAACGGATTTTAAAAAAGTAATTGGTCATATGCGAGTTTTATTCGCATACAAAGGGTTCCACACAAAATATCAGAACTGTTCAAAGACAATATACGCACATACCTAAAACAATATCACATGCCATAATTTAATTTTATTGGTATTGGACTGAAAAACAATGAAGATATCTCCCTCTAAAACAAAGACCTTGTACAAAGTTTAAACTTGGCAGAGAACTAATTACGCTTCGGAAGAAGTCGCTGAGTTTCACACGAAAAGTTACTTGTCAATCATATTTGACGTAATAGTAGAAAATTTTAAAGCATTTAAAAAAAGTATGCTGAACAACGCGAAACTTTCAGATTCATTTTCAAAAAGGAAAGCATATGCAGGCATGATAATTCAAGTGATTTGTTATCGAAAAGTTTTTTCATCATAAATGAATTAGATATTCAATTATAAGCGACTGTTGTCTCAAAATTACTGACTTTTAATGTCTTGGAATTATTCTAGGAATTATTTTTTAATATTTGCCTTCAATAATTGAATTCAGTTGGAATGAAAAATGTTGACTATCACTATGATTCGTCTTACCTAAAGCAAAGGATCTTGTACAAAGTTTAATCTTAGCATTGTGCCAAGCGCGCTTCAGAAGGAGGTCACAAAGTAGCACCACTGTTTTGATCTATGGCGTTGTTTTCTAGATGGGTTTTAAATTAATATTTCAGCTAATTACCAACACATCTTTTCAAAAATCATTACTAGTAATCCTTAGATGATTCTACGTCGATAAACCTCAACTGCTTCGCTGAGGGCCAGAAAAATAAGACACACGAGTGCTCTTATAGTAGTTCCGTTTTTACTTTTTAAGTATGGAACCTTGATAATGCTGTCAAAATTCTGGTAACCATCTCCTCTCTAACATAGGTTATATTTTATACAACAATTTTCAAACAATCTTTTTGGTACAACAATTTCCAAACGGGTACAAGAACAAAAATTGCAGTTTCTACGATATTGTTGGTTCTAGGAATTGGAAATTTGGTGTAGCGGTTTAAAAAAAAATGTAAATGCTCACTAAAAATGGCTTCTACAAAATTCGAAATTTAAAATGGGGAAAGGAGCAGGAAACGTTGTAAATTACAATTTATTTATACAGTTAGGGCTAGAAACATGAAATTTGGCATGGTTGTTACTTTAGAGACTTAAATGCTAGCCTTGAACAGTTTGCAGAAGCAAAAAAACGTTCTAAAATTGCGATTTGTGTGATACAGTTGGTATAGAACCTTGGAATTTGGCATGGTGGTAACTTTTGAGATGTAAATGCTCTCTAAGATCGATTTCCAAAGAAATTCTAAATTTAAAAGGATGAAATAAGTGGAAAACGGTCTGAAAATGATATAAAAACAATTAATTAGGAATTTTTTGTGTTAGATATGTGAAATTTGGCGCGGCTGTAACTCTAGAACTGTAAGTGATCATCCAGAACAGTTTTCTAAAAACTCGAAATGTAAAAAGATGCATAAACAAAAAAAGTTCTAAAATTGAGATTTGTATGATGTAATTGGTAAAAATGCTTGGTTTTTCACATAGTGGTTACTTTTAAGATATAAATACTCGTTCAAAACGGCTTTTAAAAAATTCAAAATTTAAAAAAGTGAAATGAGCAAAAAATTTTTAAAAATGTTCTAAATCATAATATGTTTAGAACATTTAGAACTAGAGTCTTGAAATTTTATATGGATGTTACTTAACAGACGTAAATGATCACCCAGAATTTATTTTTTCAATTCAAAATTTAAATGAATGTAAGAGTAAGAAGCATTCTAAAATTGCGATTTATGTGGTAAAATTGGTATGGAAACTTGGGATTTGGCATGATGATTTCTTTTATGTAGTAAATGCTTCCTTAGAACATTTTTTTTAAAATTCAAAATTTAAAAGGTTGAAATGAGCGAAAAATTTTCTAAAAGCGTTCTAAATTAGGATTTAGTTGAAACTGTTAGTATTAGAAACTTGAAATTTAGTATAAAGATTACTTTTAAGATGCAAATGCTCAACATAAAGAGTTTATTATAAATGAGAAATTTAAAGGTGGGAAATAGCTGAAAGCATTAATAAATTACCATTTATTTAGAAAAGCACGTCATATCGCGCCTTTCGAGGACGATATTTTTTCTATGCTAAGTAACTAAACGTCTGTATTTCGACACAATCTTTTAAAAGTCTCTTGGAAGATCAAATTTACAGCTCCTACAAACATTTCGAAATGCTCTGATGAATAAAAGTGTTAAAAAATAATCTGAGAATTTTTCGATGAAAATGCTAAAAGAAAGTTATGTGTTTCGGCGTGGGTTCGCTCGGCTTCGGCTCATGTTTTCACTATTAAATGTGACTAAGTCTGTGACTTAGTCTTTTTTGATGCGACTCTGTGTTTCTGTGACTCTGTTTTCTTCGTCTTTAGTCAAAGATTTAGACTTTTTTCATGTAATTTTAAAGAGGGGTTGAATACAGTTATATTTACAATCGAATAAAATTTCAGAGTCGGACAATAGCTTTTTGGGGACAATAGCTTTATTTTAAAGAACCCGTCGCAAAACTTTAAAAAAAAAAAAAAAAAAAAAAAAAAAAAAAAAGAAGAAAGAAGAAGAAAACATTTTTTTTTTACAGCTAGATATCAATATTTTCCCACGGTCAGTAAAACCATTATATTTATGACTGATGAAAAATTTATAGAATTCAGACAACAGGGGTTATTTTTTTTTAAACTATGAAACGAGAGACCCTTACGAGAAAAAAACCCAAACAAATAAGAAAATGTCTTTTAAAATTGCTTTAAAATGTAATGCGTTAAAATGTAAAACGTGTAAATCAATGTATAACTAATTTATTGCTGATCAATTTAAATTAATGCATGATTAGCGTAAAATTGTGTGTAGATAGTATTTTTCTAAGAAAATGCCTCACATTTCACGCCTCCTTTTTCAAAATTCATACGGCTTAAATTCTAGCAATGAAGAGTACCGGAGCTCTAATTTTCAGCAGTAATAATAACCATCAACCCAAACCCCCTTTCATTAGAAGGAGAGACGCATTATGGTTGTTATACCACCCTCATATTTATATTTCATACATTATTTGTAAAATTTAAACCATTTTCCTTCTTTGTAAAAAAACAATACATTTTGACTGTATCTAAATCCAATTACACAGAATAAAACTTAATAAATGAATAGAGCAGAATATAAGCAAACAAATAAGCAAAAAGTAAAGCCAAAAAAAAAAATAATAATATCGCAAAAAAACATTGAAATCAGAAATGAGGAATTTTCAGAAAATCCTACTCGCCAAGCATGTTGTGAGAAATTCACTATATCTCACCTAAAACCCTGTTTGCGAATCCTAAAGCCAGCTATAGGCAGTTCCCATGTGTTTGGGATTTTTTTTCAAAATAAAACTAAGTCCAATAAAAAGCCGCGAAACTTCAAAAGTTTCGCTCAATCATCACCAATCTTATTACTTGAAGGTTTGGAGACAGCTCGATGAATTAAGAGAGCAGAATGGAATCCTTTTGGTCAAGCCGCACAACCCAGGTATCGTGGTAACCGAGATAACCTCAGTTATTAGAACACATACGTGGGAAATCCGTTTTCGCCTTATCATAACGGACCTTTATTATTACCTCATCTCAAAGACTTTTTAGTGGCTCGAGAGAATCCTATTATTCGAGAGGTAAAATCGAAGACAGAAGAAGAAAATACAGTTAGTTATATGAGAGTAAAGTTACGAGTAAGAAGTACGTGGGGTAGGTTGCAAATTTCTCTCAACCTTAAAGACAGAGTCATCACTCCGGGGGAAAAACTGCATTCAGGTGATTGTTGAAATACTAGGCTGAGAAAACATTTCTCTAAAATAACTTTGATGTTATTGCGTGACAACTTTGTAAAGCGAACGTGGACATTCGCTAATATTGCTCGAACAACGACTATTTTGAATCCCTTCCCGTATTCCGAAGGAGATTGACAGTTTTTGTAATCCGTTACATTTTGTGAAGGGTCAGACGAGGAGCCCGTCCTTCAACTCACGCTTCTAACCTTGGAGGGGAAACACTGACTCTCTTTTAAAATATAGACTATTGTTAATGCTGGACACTTACTTGACTTTAGTAGAATCATAAGCTGAAAGAACCCTTAATATTTATTTGTTGCGCGATCCTGTTAATCAAAAATCTATAGTTTTTATTTATTTGAAGTGCTGAATTTAATAAAATTCCTTTCGATGATTTTCGGGAGTAGTTCATTTAAAGGTTTCACTCTACCCCTTTAATCCCTAACATCTTGGTTCTGTTACAATGTCTTTATATGAACTAGCAAAACATAAAACTGGAGCTGTGCGCCTGTGAGCTTCATTGCAAATTTACAATGTTTTACAAACATGAGCAAATTACAGTGACTAAACATAACAATACCACGATTGAAAATAGCAGATACCGTGCGATTAATTCTGGTCTAATTTCTCATCGCAGTTTGAAAACCATTGAGACAAAAAACAATTCAGTCTACATCTGCGATCGCTAGATAGATACATGCCCCAACGTGTGTGTCACGCTACGTCACATGTAAGCGCTTTGTTAGGAAATGACGCAAAGCATTGGTGATGGGAGAAAAAGGAAAACATAATTTAAGCTTCGATTTTTTAGAAATGCCTTTCCGCTGAGTACTGGAGCGCAATGTTTATGAGCTCCGGTGAAATCTGACCAATATTTAAACATGAACTAAAACAAAGAAGAATCGGAGCTGAGCTCCGGTAAGCTCTGGCGCAAATTAAGCACTGCTCACAGGCATGTATCTATAAGTCAATGAAATTACAATCAGTGCTTCTTTCGTCCGATGGACAGGATGCAGTGCCTCCCTCAGAGCAAGACGTCGTTGCTACATTACCAACAAATGAAATATAGTCTTTAAATTTGTGTACAGACCCTCTACGAAACAAATGATTCGAAAGAAACACTGATTGAGAAAATCTGTTCAATCACAATCAAAAAATAGCTTTTTATAACTTTAAAGTACTTTTTTAAGATTCTTACTTTTGCAAAGATTTTTTCCCTGGGTATGCTCATAGCTTGGTCTTAGATATAACTGAGAGCAAAAAACGCAAAAAAAAAAAAAAAAGCCGTTTGAAACCGAGAAAGACTTACAAAGTGTATGTTTCATTTTTTCCCTGGAATTCGATAGTCTGTTATTGTTTCGAACATGGAACAAAGACAGAAATGCTATTAAGAAACGGCCCACCGTATACTATATAACTCAAAGCGTCTGTGTGGCAGTATATGACCCTTCTTTTACTATAAGACGTCTCGACAAAGTGACGCAGTTCAAATAACCAGTTTTGACTTAACCAATGCATGCAATATGCACTTTCACAGTTTTAAGTAGAATTTTCGCCGTTTAATTGAACCACATTGTTGAATAGAACTTGATTTAACAAAGCGGCGGATTACGCCAAGGCGGAAAGGCCAAAATAATTAATTTTAATTTTAGTTTTGATTCATATAAACGGCAATTATAGTAATTTTTTTCAGCTCTGTGGGGGGGTAACCCCAAACTCCCCCCCCCCCCTTGGCTGCGCCACTGTCTACCCGGAATACTAATTTCTATTGCTCGATCTCCAAATGCACACAAAATATAAATTCTAGTGTATTCGGGGACTGTGTCAATATTGAGAAATGCATTTTGAAAATTGCGTGACATGGCGAATAAAGTTATTAAATCAATAATGTAACTATAATTTGTTAACGAGAGTAACAATACTCATTAACAGTGCGCACAAACTGCGTTTAGTTGTTATTTTAGCGTGCATGAAATAGCAGAAAAGATACTTTCAACTTTAGTGTGACCTCTTAAATATGCCGATTCTACATATCTACTGATAACATAACAATTAATGGTCAGAAGTTAAAAAAAATATTTATGTTAGGTGGGGGAGGGGGATTGTATCAATTCTAAAGGTGACGAAAAAAATGTAAGTTTCTATTTATGAAATTTTAATAATAGCATTATTAAATAATAACTAATGTTACAATTTTTTATTTTTAAAATATGCATTCGTGTTATTTTTGGATTCTTACAAAGTATCATATAAAACAAAAAGTGATAAAATACATAAATTTTGAGTTATGTCTGAATAACGGATGTTTAACTTTAACATTGATTGATTTACTTTTCAATAATTTATATCTCACTAACTTATCATTAAAAAATGGTGCCAATTTGTTTTGAATTTTGTTGGCATGTGATATTTCAGTATGCAATAAAATTTTGGCTTTAAACTTTTAAATGTTAGGTTAAATTTTAATCAGGTAATTGAGATATTACTGTATTCGAAAAATTCTATTTAGGGTAACATTTTATGTTGTATAAAATTGAAATATTAAAAATAATATTTATAAAGGAAATTTAGATACTTATAACACTGATATTTTTTAAATAAAATGTAATCAATATTTTGTCTTATGGTTGAGTTTAAATCTTTATATTTTACCAATGTAAATTTAGGTCCAAAAGTAATCAAGAAATAATTAAAACAATAACTTATGTTTCTTGATATTGTTTCTTAATAATGACATTTTACCTAAGTATGCCATTTTGGGACAATTACCCCTAATGTTTTATTGTGAGTTACGTAAGAGTTACGGTGATCACCGTGAAAGGATACCAGAACGACAGCATCTCCGGGGAGTGGATCGGATGAGGATACCCATCTTTATTTCGTCATTACAAAAATCAATTTCTTTTCTTTAATGCGTGAAAAACAAATACAAAAATGAATTTATTTTCTTTAAAGTGTAAAAAACAAAATACAAAAAATGAATTTCTTTTCTTTAAAGCGTGAAAAACAAATACAAAAATTAATTTTTTTTTAAAATTTTTTTTTTGAAAGTGTAAAAAAACAAAATACAGGAAATGAATTTATTTTCTTTAAAATGTAAAAAACAAAATACAAAAACAGTTTTTCAAATATTTTTCTGAAAAATGTTTCCAAAATTACCAAAATTAAATAATTAAAGGTTTTTTTCGACCGCGCAAGTACGTAAAACCCCTTAAGCGTTTAATATTTTCTTTTCATATTTAATTAAATTTTGACATTTTTTTTACACTTTTTCTGGGCGTCCGTGATTCTGTCTGCCTGTTCATCATTAATCTAGGATGTGCAAAAAGTGCATATAAAATTAAAAATATATATATAAAAAATGTATAAATTATCGTATCGGAATGCGGTTTCCATCTTAAGATTTGACCAAGAGTATTTTTCTTGTGATAAACGAAGTAATAGTTTAGATTTCCACCGATAGAAGACGCTATTAATGTCCAATTTATTAAAATACATAAAATATATTGAGATTATATACTTGGTGTTTGTTTGTACTTGATACTACTATATTCTATACAATATTTTCAAGTCTAAATAAATACCTGTTGTATAATCACAATAATTCCTCTGTTTTTTAAAAACGTGTAACTAAATGATATCAGGGGAAATATGAACTTTTTTTCTTTTTGTCAAAAAAAAAAAAGAAAAAATATATACAACTGTCTGACAAGTTTTATGGTGTTCATCATTAAACTAAATATGCAAAAAGTGCATATAAAATATAAAAAATTATAAAAATGAATAAATTATCGTATCGGGGTACGGTTTGCATCATAAGATTTGACCAAAAGTATTTTTCTTGTGATAAACGAAGTAACAGTTCAGATTTCCACCGATAGGAGACGCTATTAATGTCCAATTTATTAAAATGCATAACATATATTGAGATTACATACTTTGTGTTTGTTTGCACTTGATACTACTATATTCTATACAATATTTCCAAGTCTAAATAAATACCTGTTGTATAATCTCAATAATTTCTGTGTTTTTTAATAAAGTGAAACTAAATAATATCAGTGAAAATTCGAACTGTTTTTTTTTTGGTGTACAATAAATAATAACAAATATATTGCTGAAACAGATTGTGTACTTTAATATGCACCAAATTTTAACAGAACCGCATAGAAAAATTGTATGAATTACGAACTGTTAGCATTCAAAAACGGTTTAATGAATTTTCGCTCAAATTGTTTTGTATTCAGTTTTTCCGCCTTCTTTATTTCTCTGTGTCCATCATCTAATTTCGGAACATTTTTGCGTAGTGCTATTGTATCATAAATACTTGCTACTGCATTATAAGTGGTATTAACAATAAACATACCGGGAATTTAACTCAAGTTTTATAAAAATATTTCAGAAAGGAATTTTTATTTTAAACTATTTAAATTCTTATTTAACTTATTTTTCTGTGATTTATATTTTATTTATTTTATAAAAAAAATTCTGGTTCAAATCGAAATATTTTCATTTGGTACCGGTTTGACTGGTTTAGTGTTAAAGAAACTAATAGGTTTAGGTTCTGATTTTCAAGTAGGTTCTTTTTAACAGGAACATTCTTCCTTAAAATTTATTCCAATAAAACTTATTATTTTTAAGCTGCATTTGATTTTAGTCGTATTAAACCTTTTGGCGTTGTAGTTCTACTAATAGTACATGCCTTTAAATGTATTAACATTTTGTCTTTACTTTTGTTATAATCTACTTCATACCGAAATGAGTTTTGTTGTTCGTTGCCAACTCACCTCTCTATGAAACAAAAGTTTTATATGACTTCCAGGTTTCTTTTCGAAAAATTTCTGGAAAGCGATTCTCACATTTGGCATTACATTTGATAGCATTGACACATTTTATCATTGATTCTAGTACCTTGCTAAAAACAGGAGAAATATTTTGGGATAATAAGATTTCTGTATGAGTAACACAATACAGAAAAAGTGTTTCAGGATTCTTATAATCTTTTCGGTAACAATTGTATTTTGCATTTTGGAATAAAACATTTTCAAAAATTGAATAAAAATCATATTTCTCCTTTTATTTTTGAAATATGCATGCATACTTTTAACTAAACTCTACAACATTATTTTTTTTAAACAGACA
This sequence comes from Maratus michaelseni, assembly GCA_963931845.1. Lineage (NCBI taxonomy): Eukaryota > Metazoa > Arthropoda > Arachnida > Araneae > Salticidae > Maratus > Maratus michaelseni. The sequence goes on along the minus strand of OZ007592.1, from coordinate 328,530,001 downwards.
AAAAGGGAACAAGTGGGTTCCCCTTAAAAATTAAATAGCCCCATGTTGGGATCAACTGGTCTAAAGAGTTCTGAATCACCCTGTAGCTATACCTTATCCGAATGAATAAGACTCCGATTCCACTATTTCCGATAATGTATAACTGCAGGGTGATTCAGAAGTCCTTAAATACATTTTAAGTGGTAATAAAAACTCAAGTGTTATTGTTTTATTTATACAAAATGTTTTGCATTTATTTTCTGGTATTAATTTTCTCATTTTGTGCCATGTTTTCGGCAATACCTTTTAACGCCATAAGGAAATTACTAAGTAAACATTAAAAATAATAATAATGATAATTTGTTTATGTTACTTGGAAGATTTAATACTAAAGCATAATTATAAGAGAAACTCTTTAGAGAAATAATTCATTTACGTTCATTAACATTTGGATGCCAAGCACACAATAAGATTAAATATTATGAATAATTAGATAATAATTAGGCATTAATTGTACAATGTCTGTAAAGAAATTATGTTTATTGTCTTTAGTTCTTATAGATATAAATATAATTTTTTTCATATCAATGGTATTACTTGGCGAATACAATATTGAAATGAAATAAAAAAGTTATTATGAAAACGAAAATTATGTTAATGGTTTATAATAATAAAAAAAATATATTTAAATGTGAAGGACAACTTTTAGAAATAGTTTGCTTTGAAAGTTATGTTTGTATGAAAATTATTTTTATTGTCTTTAGTTCTTATAGATATAAATATAATTTTTCTCATATCAATGGTATTACTTAGCGAATACAATATTGAAATGAAATAAAAAAGTTATTATGAAAACGGAAATTATGTTAATGGCTTATAATAATAAAAAAATATATTTAAATGTGAATGACAATTTTCAGAAATAGTTTCCTTTGAAAGAGAAAATTAGAAGTTTATTTTGTGATGCATATAAACAAATTACTGCCAACATACTGAACTTTAATTAAATAAATTAGAAATAACAGAATTTTCTTTACATATTACTTGTAAGAATTGCCATTCTTATCAACCCGTTTGGGTCTGGCGTCCTATTAATGAGGCATGTCTTGTCACTAAGTATTATTTTGTCTAAACAATTACTTTTGTATTGATATGCATGCAGTAATGGTAGTAAATGTCTATATATTTATTATTACGACTCCATTTATGTTTCAGCATTTAGTAATAATAATAATAGTAAAAAAAGTTTAATTCTATTTACACAATTGGGGATTTTTTTATTTCAAACATATGTTTCACTCTTTCAGTTTAAAAATAGGGGCTACTTTTTCGAACAAATAATTTGTGATAAAACATACAAAAATGCTAAAAAGTTCTTATGTCTGTTTAATCCTGTTGTAATACATCATTTTCCAAACGTCTTGAAAAATTCTACCTTAGTCTTGCGAAGTATTGAATTCCCTTTTACTTCTTTTACTCATTTAAAAGAAGGTCATAGAGTTTCCAAGAACGCCTAGATTTTCCCTCTATAAAATAGTCGACTGGTATATAGCATTTTTATTCCAATCTCATAAACGTTCTTGCTCGTACTCCAAAAATCTTTGATATGGCACTATAAAAATCGTAAGTCATAGAGCACTTTGGGATTTTGACGTTGTACCAATAATAATTGTGCAATAACTCCCAAAGTACTCGAAACCCAGATGTTCTACTTTAGAATCTACTCAGGAACCGTTATGCTTAAATAGAATCGTCAAGGAGCGACATCAGGGATTTCCACAAGTTTGGATGAAGAGAACATTTGTTTTTGCTTCGCTGCTGGAAGCGAAGGACAGTCCGGTTGGAAGGACTTTGATCTCAGTGTTATACTCTGGACATTTATGACTTAATCAAGTCAGGTTGAATACAAACCTGTATTCTGGAATCCATCAATTAACCGCGTGACCCACGAACAGCTGTAAACTGTTGACAGGCTAACTTATTTAGTCGTTTGTTAAAGTGTTCTAATATTCCAAAATTTGTATATGTATGTTCTGTAGCTGTGTTCGTAATAAAACAAACATTAAAAGGCTAACGGATCGGTATCCTGACATATTCACCAATACGCTACAGCATAGTTGTCATATGAATAGTACGCAAAACAACTATGTTCGTTTGATTTTAGTAAATGACATTTGTTAAATATCAGTAAACTTTTACTTTTGTGATTTGGACAGCTACTTTTAATATTATTAACGTAAAAGTAATTGTTTCTGAAAAATTGAAAAGAAATTCGGATCCGAAAGAATTAAAATAGCATTTGTCGTGATATTTATATTTATTTTATCCTTAAATGCTTAAAATTCTATCATAAAGTTAATAACTATAGTATTATAACAATTAAAATATTCCTATGTTACTCTTAAACTGAAAATCTTTCATTCATTTGCCACTTCATATACTGGTATTAAATTATTTAATGTTCTGATAATAAATCCTTTGATCTGTCTTTCTGGATTATCCGTCATATTAGAGATGTTCTGACGCTTTCTTTACCAAGTTCTGCTATGTTAATTTTCTCATACTAATTTTTTTTTTTTCATTTTGTCTTGCGAAATAATTTTTGCTTTGGAATTTCCCTTTGACGACATTAAATAATTCAGCAAGTAAATAGACAGAGAGAGAATAATAATAACATGTTTGTATTATTAGCAGTATGAAATAATAAAGCATAATTATATTTGATTCATTTAGATAAATGAATCTGTTTCACTTTTAAGTACTCGATTTAAATCTCGATTTTGATGACAAGCAAACACACAAAAAAGAATTAATATTGTCAACAATTTGATAGTTGATTTATGAATGTTTATTGTTTCACATCTTATAGATATTTACCGGTACTCCAAAAAGGAGGATTGCTTTTTAAAAAGAAATAATTTGAAACCGGTTAACGATAGAAATGCTCCGTTTGTTGCATCTTTATTAGAAAACAATAAATTATTAACCATACGATTTCAAAATTAGTTTAATATTTCGCCAATAGGTGGCGCTGTAACCTGAAAATCTAAATGACAATATTCGCTGGATTTGAATCCTTACGATTTCTTTCTGTGGAGGCATTTAACAGACAAAGTTTAAATACAAAACTCACAAAGTTTAGAGAAATTTAATCATTACATCTTTAAGGACATTCCTGATGAGACATATTGACGGGTGTCGGCTAGTTTTGTTATGAGATTACGTCATGTTATTGCTGCAAATGGCGGATATTTTTGCGAATGTAAAATATTGTTATTTATTTTTTTCAACTTACAGAGCCACATATTGGCAAAATTTTAGACTACTTTTGAAATCGTATGGTTAAAATTGTATCGCTTTTCTAATAAAGGTGCAATAAACAACGGAGCATTTCTGTCGTTTGTTGCATCTTTATTAGAAAACAATAAATTATTAACCATACGATTTCAAAATTAGTTTAATATTTCGCCAATAGGTGGCGTTGTAACCTGAAAAACTAAATGACAATATTCGCTGGATTTGAATCCTTACGATTTCTTTCTATGGAGGCATTTAAAAGACAAAGCTTAAATACAAAACTCACAAAGTTTAGAGAAATTTAATCATTACATCTTTAAGGACATTCCTGATGAGACATATTGACGGATATCGGCTAGTTTTGTTATGAGATTACGTCATGTTATTGCTGCAAATGGCGGATATTTTTGCGAATGTAAAATATTGTTATTTATTTTTTTCAACTTACAGAGCCACATATTGGCAAAATTTTAGACTACTTTTGAAATCGTATGGTTAAAATTGTATCGCTTTTCTAATAAAGGTGCAATAAACAACGGAGCATTTCTGTCGTTTGTTGCATCTTTATTAGAAAACAATAAATTATTAACCATACGATTTCAAAATTAGTTTAATATTTCGCCAATAGGTGGCGTTGTAACCTGAAAAACTAAATGACAATATTCGCTGGATTTGAATCCTTACGATTTCTTTCTGTGGAGGCATTTAAAAGACAAAGCTTAAATACAAAACTCACAAAGTTTAGCGAAATTTAATCATTACATCTGTAAGGACATTCCTGATGAGACATATTGACGGATATCGGCTAGTTTTGTTATGAGATTACGTCATGTTATTGCTGCAAATGGCGGATATTTTTGCGAATGTAAAATATTGTTATTTATTTTTTTCAACTTACAGAGCCACATATTGGCAAAATTTTAGACTACTTTTGAAATCGTATGGTTAAAATTGTATCGCTTTTCTAATAAAGGTGCAATAAACAACGGAGCATTTCTGTCGTTTGTTGCATCTTTATTAGAAAACAATAAATTATTAACCATACGATTTCAAAATTAGTTTAATATTTCGCCAATAGGTGGCGTTGTAACCTGAAAAACTAAATGACAATATTCGCTGGATTTGAATCCTTACGATTTCTTTCTGTGGAGGCATTTAAAAGACAAAGCTTAAATACAAAACTCACAAAGTTTAGCGAAATTTAATCATTACATCTGTAAGGACATTCCTGATGAGACATATTGACGGATATCGGCTAGTTTTGTTATGAGATTACGTCATGTTATTGCTGCAAATGGCGGATATTTTTGCGAATGTAAAATATTGTTATTTATTTTTTTCAACTTACAGAGCCACATATTGGCAAAATTTTAGACTACTTTTGAAATCGTATGGTTAAAATTGTATCGCTTTTCTAATAAAGGTGCAATAAACAACGGGACATTTCTATCGTTAACCGTTTTCAAATTATTTAATTTTAAAAAAGGACCCTCATTCTTGGGATAAACGGTATACAGTGAAACTTCCATTTAACGAAGTCTCATCGTTACACCTAAAAACTTCGTTATGAAGAAAATTCGTTACATAGAAATCAACTTAAGTTCATTAATTTTTTCTTCAAATATGACAAACAGGTATTGGATTCAGAAGCATTTGATTCAGTTTCAATTATGAAACCGTCTTTTTTACAAAACAGTTGTGTACGGTCGATGAAATCACGTCACATTCCAAAGCTTTGGCTCAAGCTTTCATCAGTTCTGATACACAGGTTCTAAAACTAATGTTTTCACTATTTTTTTTTATTATTTTTTTTTATTATTTTTTTTATATAATGTATTTCAAGATATTTTATTATTCTTTAGACTAATGGCTGAAATTTTGAAGTTGTATTAGCAGGAACAAAAATAACTTTGATGTTAGATTTGCATTTTGAAGCACATTCTTGTGGATGCACAAAGCAATTATCTATGAGCAATGGAAGGTCAGAATGGTAACTGTCTGATTCTAATTGATATTTTTTTGCTTCAATGCATCTGACGCCATTACGACAGTGCATCTTCTATATTATTGAATCTAAAAAAGAGATTTTCACTTCTCCCAGCTGTTAGCGCCAGAGTCTTTGCTTGAGAGAGTAATGAAAACAAGTGTTTTTCTTAGTGTGAAAAAGAAAATGTTTTATTTAGCACCAAGCAAATTGAAAATTATGTAAATATGTTCATTTTCGTACAATCCGCTGAAATAAATTATCATATATCCATCGCACAAGCAACCTCTTAGTTTGACTTACACGTACAAAAGTGGAATTAACTTCGTTATATAGAATATATTTTTCGTAATATGGAGATTAATTTACATGCTAATGGTGTTCAAAGTCAAAGTTCTGCTGAAAATTTCGTTAAGTAGAAAACTTCGTTAAATAGGGACTTCGTTAAAGGGAAGTTCTACTGTATTTTTATTTATTTCCTTATAAATAATATCTTTTGTTTAACAACAAAGTTAAAGCAGAATATTATATGAGAAAAACAATAAAACATTCTGCGCCGAACCACTCGCACTAAAATACGCCAAATGGCATGTAGTATAAGTAAATATCAGCGCAATAAGGAAAGAAACAATCCCTTGGTTTTATTTTTAGTATAAAATCACTTGTTGCTTCAAATCTTATATCTGTTAATATTTTTAATTTCTCCCATACAATGGTATTAGTCCTTTAATAGAGTTATTAGAGTAAAAAAAAACAAACAAACCTTAATGTAAAATATAATATAATTGTTTATAATGCTAAGAATAATAACGAAATCTGTTAAAATTCACTGCAAAAATAAGGTATTTATAGTATTAAATGCCAATGATGTTATTGAAAAATTAATAATTGTTGTAACAATTGAAATATTTCAACAAAACACTTTGAAACTAAAGCCTTTTCTGTTTATTTGACGTCTCAGATATTTATATAAAAAATATTTAATGTACTCTTACAAAACAGTTTATTCTGTTTCGCTGGAATGACTGTCATCTTATAGAGGAATGTTTGAATCTTTTATTTATAACATTTTGCTACATTTATTTTTTCATATTGATTTTTTTTCATAATTCCCATAAAATGATCTTATAGTCCAGTCATTAGATGCTAAGAAAGGGTAAATAAAGAAAAAAAATTGGTATTTGGTTCCTTTATGTTTTTTGGGTCGCTGAACACGAATCTGAGGTTTTCCAACAAAATTTTTCAAAGGGAAATAAGTTTTTTTTTTTTTTTTTTTACAAAAAACGTGTAAAAATCAGACTTTTCTCTGCTTTTTCTAAATAACTCCAAAACTATGCATTTTGCGTCAAAGTTGACAGTATATTAATTAAAGAGAATAAATTTTTACATTTTATGTATTAAAAGTTTTTTCTCTGATCAATGGTTTCGCCGTGAGAGTGCTGCAAAAATGGGTGTTAAAAACAAAAAAAAAACTGTTGAAAAACGGAAATTACGGCACTGTACGTGGATGTAACATGTGTAACACTAACCATTTTACGGAAACGTTAACCATTAATGATACTAAAGACTATATGATTGACTATATTTTATGCATTTGAGGTAGAGGAAAAGTGCGGATCCGGTTCAGTGGGGGAAGTAGGAGCAGTGGAGCAACTCCACGTCCTCTCATCAGTCGAGGGCTCCTCTTCCGGAGAGCTGGTACTCTTACAGGAGGTAAAAGTGGGAGGGGGTAAAAGACAAAAAACTGTAAAAAACGGGAATCACGGCCTTGTTCGTCGATGTAGTTGTAATGAATTTACCTGATAATAAATACGACGACTCATTATGAATCATTATTTAATTATAAATAATTATGTACGTTAGTAAAAAACATTAGTAAGTATATTTACATAATGTAAAAAAGCAAAAATCTTATTTTCGCATTCTTTTATTCGAAGGCCCCTGCTGTTCATCAACATATACAACACAGAAAATAGAAGAATGGAATTAGTGGAGTTTTTTACTTACTACCAGTATTATAGAATAAATGTTTTCTTAATGGTAAATGTTTCATACCTTGTGGCATGGCTTGTTCCTCTGCCATTGGGTCCACGGATTAAATGGGTGGGCAATCCATCTACAGATCGGTTTCAAGGTATAATTCGTCTTCCTAGTCTTCATCCACCACTGAGATGTTGTTGCAGTTCCCTTCGCAGTTGAGGTACATGTTGGAACAACAAAGACCTGCCTTCTTGCACCCACAATTTTGTTGGCAGTTCTTTTTGCACTTACAGGATACAAGCTTTAACAAAACAGATTCAACCAAGCAGAGAGGCCTACCATATGGCTTTAGCCTGTGCAACCCCTGCTTGGCAAGTTTATAAAAAAATACATAGTTGACAAAGCAGCCCTCATGCGGGCATGCTGAAATTATTATACCTCTAGGCCTTGTATAAGCCCTAGATTTGACATTTCATTAGTCTTAGATGAAAATACAAATTAAGCATAATTTTTGAGTTCAAGTAAGCAATGAAATTTGAGATAACAATTAAGCTTTTGGATGAAAATATTTGAAAAACAAAAGATTAAACGAGTCATAACAGAATAAACAGTTTTTCCCAGAGGCAACAGATGGAATACCATTAATTTTTTTATGTAAGAATAATATGCTTTATCCATATATAAATTCTCGAAGTACGGACATTTTAAGTATATGTTAAATTATTATTTAACTTATTGTATATAGGTCAGAACCTCATCTATAAATTAAGATACAAGTAGTATAGATATGAAATAGTATGTAGCTCTTTGAGTGCAAAAATGCAAACAAAATTAATTTAAGTATAGATATAATAATTTCTGTTTGAGTGCTAATTTAAATAAATGACTCTTTACAGTTTCAAATGCTAACAGAACAGAATATGATAAATATATAACTCTTTGATTACGACCTATAATAAGTATGAATATGATATAAATTTCTCTTTGAGTACTGGTTGAAAAATGACCACATACATAATATTTGAATGCAAAGAATAAGAATGAAAATAATAAAAAGTATATTACTGTTTCAGTGAAAGCTTAAAATAAATATAGATATATTAATGTTTCTTTGAGTGCCAAATATATTTATAATTTTTGAATGCTAACAAATTTTATATAGCGCTATAAAATTATGAAATACAGCATTCGACTGTAATTAGAAAGGTTATAACAATGTTATGGATGATACAATATTATACAATGTTAAATAAGAAAAATGATATGAACTTTACAGTGCAGTTTTGATTATTTACAATACATAAAAGTTACTATAAAGTGATGAAGTTTTTGAATTATGTATGCTGTTAGATGATGGAGATAGTCTATAATGTTATATACAATGATGGAGAAAATTTTTGGATTATTTACAGTTCGTGGTAGCGAGAAATGTTTTTCGTGAGCACGACGATATGTATCTCTGTTTTTCTCCTAACAGTTGATGGGAGTTTGCTGATAAGAGTTTGTGGTCTGGGACATAAAAAAGTTTTTAAAAAGCGAGAAGATGAATTTTTGGGCTGGAAGCTGAGTTTTTGCACAGATGGTTGGTTGAGGTATGTCGGTGCTGTTCCTAACATGGCTGGTGGATACTATAAGGCAATGTCCCGAACTAGCTTTCAGTTCTCAATTTAACCAACTATTTGTGTTGGAGGCATCTGGAATAGATGCAGGTTCCTTTCTAGAATGTGCATACAACTAAATATTTTAATTAGGAGGTCTTGTCGCTTCAACAGGTAGGCGAAACAGTGTTAAAGATATATTGTTGATGGTTTGCGGATGTGAAGAGTGGAGGTGAGGGTGCATTGTAAGGTGTAATGGAGGGAGTTGCCCCTGTGACCACAGGTACAAAGATGAGATTCAGTTTTGCCGATTTTAGCACGGTAATCTGGGAAGGGACCAAGGTTGGTGGTAAATAAATATAGATTTCTATGGTGTAGGAGCCGTTCTGTTGTGACTTTTGGAATTAGGCGATGGGTGAAGCGGTCATTGTCGGCGTAGTTCCATTCCTTTTGCCATTTTTTAATGGCTTGGTCGTTGAGACGTTTCTTTAGATATGAGGCTGGGAAGGGAATGAACTGTTTGTGCACCCCAGGTAATGTGGTTTACTTCTTTGGCTAGATGGTCCGCCAGTTCATTCCCCTTTAGTTCGGAGTGGCCCTTCACCCATTTGAAGGAAATTCTTTTTGTTGTTGATTGAAGAAGTGTGATAATGTCTATTACTATTAGGTCTGTTGTTGAGAGGTCTTGTAGGGCTTGAAGACTGTGCTGATAAGGTGATTGTTGTAAGCTGAGGACCCGGCCGAGCAAGCCGTTGCCCTAATGGCGAGTAGTTCAGCTTGATATACTGAATTTTCTGTGTGTAGTTGTGTCTGTGATTTATGGATTAGTGTGTGTTCTTGGTATACATTTAAAGCGCAAGCTGTTCCATGTTCCGACTTGAAGCCATATGTAAATATTTTTATGTCATAGGTGTCGTCTTCTTCGTCATCAGCTAACCATCTCATGTAGGGATTGTAGGGTTGTATGTGGAATGAGGTTGTCTTGCTGTGGTATAATGTTGGGTCGTGATTTTTCATGATGGTGTGCAGTCTAAGGACTGTTCCCGCTATTGCTTCTTTTTCTGTTTGTAAGTGGAATGGTAATGCGCCTGATAGAACGTACAGCGCCGCTGTTGTTGTTACTTTCTTCTATCTTTACAAGAATAAAGTATTGGATTCAGGAAAATTTTCGACTTCCGGTTTTCAACGGATTTATACGTTTTAGAAGGTCCTGAACACGATTTGACTGTTTTTAGAAAATGTCTGTCTGTGAGTCTGTGACTCTGTCTGTCTGTCTGTATGTATGTGACAAAAATTTTGTGGGCGCTCAATCTCAAGAACTTAACCACAAATGCCTCTGTAATATCATGACAGCCGAAAGACGCACAAATTCTTCTTTTTAAAATTTAAATACACAGTTTATTAAATATGAGAGCTGGTATTTACAATAATAGTTACACTATATATATTTTTACTAATATTCATAAAAATTCCTCCTAAACCACATTACTTCTTAAAATAACCAAAATATACTCGGATGCATCTCCACATCCTACTTACTCCGAACAAAACACCATTCCTTCTCTCTTCTCTTCACTTCTGTTTACTTAAAAAAAAGGGTTGGAAGGATGTTGGTTGCATGACACCCCCCGATAAGATTGTGCTACGCAAAGCAAAGCAAAATCTGACAAATAGCAACCATACAACTATACAGCATAAAATATACATAAAAACACAATTCAAAACAGATGTATAGAAGCCTTGTTATAATAGTTATAATGAATATATAATAGACATATAAAAAAACACTAACAATTCAAAACAGATGGAAAGACGACTTGATATAATACTGCATACCAAAATTAAACACAAAAGAAAGTATCACTTAAATAATCGTTATACAGTAACTAGTCGTGACAGACTGTCTGCATTTTTTAATTTTGCAGCTGGGCAATGAGAAATATTTATATTATATCTTTGTAAAGATAAGGCCCATCTTTGTAATTTTGCAGACTGAGGTGCAGATTTCTGAAGATATACTAAGGGATCGTGATAAGTTATTAGTTCAATTTCAGCACCAAACACATAAACTTCAAATTTCTTTAATGCCCACACTACCGGATAAGCTTCACGCTCAATAATCGACCAGTTTTGTTGCACCTTAGTGAGCTTTTGGCTAGCAAAACTAATAGGACACAAATTTTCTTTCTCATCTCTTTGCGATAGACAAGCACCAACTGCATAAGAACTGGCATCACTTTGAATAGTGTAAGGCTTTTTAGGATCTGGTGTATACAGCTTAGGGGCTTCACACAGTAAACGTTTTAAAGTTTGGAAACCTTCTTCATCAACCTCAGACCACGGAATGATCTCTGGGATTTTCTTTTTTGTCAAGTCGGTTAAAGGCTCGGAGATTTCAGCATAATTTCTTATGTAGTCACGATAATAATTAAATAAACCCAATGCACTTCTGAGAGCTGTTTAGGTTTTAGGAAATTCTATTGTCTCAATGGCACGTAACTTCTCCAGATCGGACTCATGTCTACCTCCTCCTATGACATGACCTAGATACTTGATCTGTGCCTTTGCAAAAACACATTTTTTAACATTCACCGTGAATTTCAGTTCAGTTAATTTAGATAAAACAGCGTCAAGATGTTTCAGATGATTTTCCCAGTTATTTGAAAAAATAGCAATATCATCCAAATATGCTCGACTCTACTCACGATGTTCATCCAGAGCATTGTTGATCGATTTCTGGAATGTAGCAGCCGCATTGCGCAATCCAAAGGGCATGACTTTCCATCGGTATTGAGCACGATGGGTTTTAAAAAAGTAAGATCTCGACTCTGTTCTTCTAGAGGAATTTTCCAATACCCTTTTAATACATCTAAACATGTAATTATGTCAGCACTTCCTATTTGATTAATTAATTCAGTTGAATTTTCCATAGGGTAATCAAAAGGTTTTGTCACAGTGTTCAATTGACGAAAATCTATACATAAGCGCATGCTACCGTCCTTCTTTGCGACACATACGGCCGGATAAGCTATTTCAGCTTCACTTTGTTCTATAAGTCCTAGATGTTCTAAATCTTCTATTTGTTTATCCACTTCATTTTTTAGCGATTCCGGAATTTTATAAATATATCATTTCTTTCTTTCCGCACCTTGTAATAAACGAATTTTGTGTTCTCCAACATTGGTAACTTGCATTTTGCCTGAGAATAATGGTGCATATTTTCGTAGAAGTTTACTTAACTCGAATTGTTTATCAACCTCCAGATGACTAAGATCTACTTCTATGTTATTTTCATTCGAAGTATTAGCTTTAATTGGTGTTGGGTGAATTTCACCAAATTCTACATAGTCTTCAAAAATGACCCCAACAGTCTGTACTCTTATGTTAAATTTCCTTATTTTATTCGCATGAACATGTCTGACACCCCCATCAGGTAATTTCACTTTATACGAATGTAGTTTTACTCTTTCAAGTATTTCTCCTGGTCCTGTCCACCTAGCATACAATTTATTGGTAGAATCAGGGATAAGTAAATATACTAAATCACCTTTTTCAAATTCTTTCATTCTACTTCGACGATTGAAATAGCGAGTGTAATTTTCTTGTTTTTCTGCAGCAGTTAGAGAAGCAATGTCAGCGACTCTTTCCAAATTTATTTTTAATTCTTGTAAATAGTCTACTGCTGAATTACTAAGATTCAACGGTAGGGGATTTCACCTGACCATGATGACTTTAGTACTGCCAAGGGACCTCTAGCTTCCCAACCATACATGAGCTTAAACGGTGATAGTCCAGTTGTGCAATTTGGCACCTCACGGTAGGCAAAAAGCAGAAAAGGAGTATGTTTATCCCAATTAATAGGATCCGTACGAATTACATGATGTAGCATTTGTTTAAACACACGAATAAATTTTTCAATAAATCCATTCGAAGCGGGGTATGATGGAATTGAAAAGCGAGGGCATGCCCCTAACCGGTTCTCAAATTCTTTAGTAAGTTCAGATTTAAAATTAGTGGCCTGGTCTGAACAGATAACTTCAGGAATTCCGGTGCGGATAAAAATATCTTATAAAGCATCACATGCCGTTTTCGCAGAGAGACTCCGTAATGGTACTACTTCCGGCCATTTAGAATTTTGATCAATTAAGGTAAGACAATATTTATGCTTCCTTCCTGACGGCGGAATAATTTCACCTATACAATCAATATTTACAGTATGAAATGGATATGGTGCGCGGACAGCAGGTGTTATCGGAATTTTATCTGTTTGTTTCTCAGGGCTTTTTAACTGACAGTTCTTACATGTTCAACAATAATTTTCTACATCTCTTGTAATATTCGGCCAATAAAAAGATAATTTAATTCTTTCTTTAGTTTTTCGCATCCCTAAATGATTTCCAAAAATTGAATCATGAGCTATCTCTAACACTTTACTTCTATAATTTTCCGGTAAAACTAGCTGATATATTTTATCACCGCAAATAGTTTCTTTATGATACAACAAATCATCCCGTATCAAAAAATTATTTTTTCCTAATCTAGCGTCCTTGAATGAACTCTTTAAAGTTGCGCAATCTTTTTGTCCTTTGCAAAACTTATTAAACTCTGAAAATTCATCGTTTCGATCATTTTGTTTATTCTCTGAAGAAATAAAACAAACATTTAATTTCTCTTCCGCTTGCGGAGCGTCTGAGCTATTTTTAGCTTCGTGACCTTCGAACTCCTGCAATTGACTATTGCACAACTCTTCATTTTGAAGTTCAATCAAAGTATTATATACGTCCGGAGTTATTAAACACGGAACATTTAAGTTTTCAGTGAAACCAATAAGCGTATTTAAAGTCACATAAATTCCACTGTTAGGTAATTTATAATGGATGGGTATAGTAGCCAAATTTGCTTGTACTTTTTCTTTGAAAGCGGATTGTAACAAAATACTACCTTTAACTTCGATTTTCAAATTGGGAATTAATGACGTATTTTAAATACTAATTTGGGTACCTGAATCCAGAGTAGCTTCTATTTCTTTTCCGTCTTCATAAATAATGATTTTTTTTAAAGGAAAAAGAGTAACTTCGTTTAATTGATCATTCATGTGTAAATGCATGGAATTAACATTAGTAACTACTGCATTATTATTTTTTTTTGGATTCAATTTATTTGTATCTTCTTGCGTTTTAGGTTTTCTCTGGCCCTGATCATCATTTTGAGTATAAGATTTATCATACTTATTTCTTCTGTTTGGGCAAAGTTATGCTAGGTGTAATGGGGAATTACAAATGTAACAATCACGTGATTTTGGGAAGTGTCTATTCTCACACGTAACTTGATTTTTCCTTAGTTGTGGCGGAACATTTTTAGTATTTTCATTATTCACTTCACGATAAACAGGTCGTTTCTCAAATTTTGTTTCCTCGAAAGACCTTCCTTTTGCAGTAAAATAAATGTCACAGTCTTTCGATAACTGATCGGGCAAATGCCAACTTTCTCCTTGCTTAACTGCAATGTGAGTTGCAAGCTCAACATCCAAAGTTTCAAAAATTTTATCTGATATTATTAAATTAATAAGTGAGTCGAAATCTTTAACATTTCGAATTCTACAATAATTTAACCAACAGGATCTTAATCGGGAACCGAACTGTTGATGGGTTTTACCAGGTAATCTTTTAGCGTTTCTAAAATTTTGTAAACAGGTAAATGGGGATGGTTCACATTCTTTCAAAATTAAAGATTTAATTTATCATAATCGGTTAACTCTTCATCATCAATATAAACAAGAACATTTCCTGCTTTCTCACCTACTAATTTTAGTAAAATTTCCGATTTACACTCCTTAGGAACATTTTTGTGCTTAAACGTTCTTTCTAAAGAATCAAAAAAGAGATTCCATGTTTCATTTTTCTTGGGCACTGGAATTACCAAAACTTGAACTGCTTTAATTAATTTATCTAGTGATAATGACGTACTATTTTCCCCTTCGTTATGAGATAAATTATCACTTCTCATTTGTTGTTGTAAACGCAATCTATTAATTTCCTCGCCATTTTTTCTTTCTTAAACTGTAGTCGATAAAAATTCAGTTATGAAATCTCTATCCTTTAGGTATTCTTTAGATTTCAATAACAAATCTTTTAGTTCGGGTACTCCTTTACTCGCATCAGCTTCTTCACCAATTTCTTGCAGAACAATAAGTAAATCCGCCTTAGTTACGTTTTTAAACATATTCGAATAAAGTTAACAGTATCTTACTACACAATCAAATGATAAATAAATAGCTCACCTCTATTTTGTAATCCAAACACTGCGATCCAAAGCACATATTTTATTATTTTAAATCGTTGAAATAGCTCTCGTTCTCGTAAGGGAGAGCGTGCTGTAATATCATGACAGCCGAATAACGCACAAATTCTTCTTTTTAAAATTTCAATACACAGTTTATTATATATGAGAGCTGGTATTTAGAATAATATTTACACTATATATATTTTCACTAATATTCATAAAAATTCCACCTAAACCACATTACTTATTAAAATAACCAAAATATACTGGGATGCATCTCCACATCCTACTTACTCCGAACAAAACACCATTCCTTCTATCTTCTCTTCACTGCTGTTTACTTAAAAAAAGGGTTGGAAGGATGTTGTTTGCATGACTGCCTCTGTCTGTGAAATGAATATCATGTTTAAAAGGTAACATATATTTTAATTCATTAAACTGTCACATTTTAATATCATTGTGTCAAAAGGACGTAATTTTCAATGATTTTTTATTCAGCTGGTGCTGAGATTGAGGCAATAATATTAAAACGGTGAAATGCTGTCGACCAATCATATTATGTTTAAAAAAAATTGCATTTTCATACATAGAGACAAAAAAAAAAGATTGAGAGAAAAGGGATATATTTCAGATTTTTTTTACTCCTGCTATTTCCGGAAAAGAAAAAAAGCTTTAAACTACATACATTTTGATTGGAGGCATTCTTAAACTCAGGATGATACCTTAGAAAATTACTATTTTTATTAAGTGAGATGGGCTTATTTTTGTAACAAGGCTAAAAAAGCTACCCTGTGGGCTTATTTTTGTAACAAGGCTAAAAAAGCTACCCTGTATTTTTGCCAAAATAAATGAATGCGCCATGTTCCTAAGTGTTTTTATCTATATGTAGTCATTTTAGGAATCCATTTTTAAAATCTCTTCTCAGTACATTACTAAACCCTTTCATAATTATAATGAAATTCTTAATTTGAATATTAAAATAAATAACAAATTCTTTTGAAAAGTAACTGCTAAGTTTAGCATATTAAAAGTGAAATCCTACTCAAAAATAAACACATTAACATTTTCGAATAAAAAAAATTGCTTTCTATCTGAAATATGCATTTTTTTAATTAAATGTATAAAATATTAAGGTTTAACTATTTTGTTAAAAGAAAAAATTGAATGTTTTCATAAACAAAATTAAAGTATAGTCAATTCCATTAGATTACAAACATTCAAAACTTGTTTTAACTACTTGAAATTTTTGTACATTTTTTCTGAAATTTATTCATCAAAAAGTTGCTTAAAAATGTTAGGAAGCAAACTTTTTAAGCAAAATAATTTCTGTAAAGTAATTATTTTAATTCGAATATATTTGTTTATTTTTAGTGTATCTTATTTTAAATATGACGCACGGAATTTCCCAGTTCTTAAAAATTTCTGAATGATCTAAAAAGCATTAACCATATAAATTCTATTTTGTTCATCTTCGAAGCATTTAAAAGTTTCCAGTGATAATATGCAAGGGTAATTAAGCATTCTAAATAAAGATGAATATGTTGTTTCATATTTCTTTGGTTTTAAAGTTACTTTATCATCTATCCACGAAAGTGAAAATTTAGATGGTATAAAAACACTTTTTTTTACATTAGAAATAGAGAGTTGCCTGAACACTTGTCTTCTTTTATATATAAATACAATCTAATATCTTTATTTAATTTTTAATTTTCATTGTTTTCGTATTGCATCGAAAAAAAAACGAAATGTATGCCAAACTCATATTTAGATAGAAATTTTTAAACCGCAAATAAATAAGACAGCCAATAACTCTTTTCAATTATTTGAGCATAGTAATTATAAGTAGTTTTATATATCACTTTAAGTATCATTTAAAGTAATTATATATGAGGGGATCGGGGCAAGATAGTGCTAAGCCACATTTTTGAACTTATGAGATATTTCAATTTGAAAATTTGATCAAATACTCAAATCTAGATATATAACATAAGGTTTTTTCGCCAATGTTTTAGTAACATTTGAGATATTCTGAGTAACATTATGGTATTACTTTAATGATATTACTATTAATATCTTTGTAAATTAGCTATCTTCATTAGGAGCATAAACATCTGGGGCAAAAATAAAACCTGGGACATATGCTGCCACCAAGTGACATTAGAAACAAACTATATGTAGGAATAATATAAATGCTGGACGATTACACCATAAAACATTACTACATTAAAGACGTGAGTATAAAACATTACAAATTTACTGAATGGTGTATACAAATGTCAAATTTAAAATTTTATACATACATTAAAATTAAAAATATCGACGTTTCGACCAACTTCTATGGTCATTTAATGTACTATATGTAGGATATTATGATTTACAATATTAAGCAACAGATTACAGTGTTAGATTTATTTCATCAAAAATGTGGCTTGGCACTTACTTGCCCCGACCCCCTCATATGTTAAATGTATATTAGAGTAAATCATAAGTAAATTTCTCTAATGTAATACGTGACAACGGAAAATTACAGTTCAAAACAATTGCAGTATCTTGTGTTTTTATAACAATAGATTGTGCAAAAGACTAGACACGTGAGAGATAGTGTTTTAATGTAGCTGTTGTTTTGAAATGGCAAACATATTGAATAAGTGATTAGGGTGAAAGGTGAGGGAAGATGTTTATTTTCTTTAACGCTGCTCTCAAATCCGAACTGGCTACTTTCTGACACATTTTTTAGTTAATTTCAGTTTGCAAAAGTGTTAATTTGGCAGGTACACTTATTAAGAAACTATATTACCGAGCTATTTTTACCGTTTTTCGGTAAATACAGAAGAGTTTTCTGTAAATACTGTAAAAGTTAGCGTTTTGAACCGAATTTCGCGCCAGAACAGGAAAAGAAAAAGACTGTCTTCCTGAGACAACAATGGCTTATAATAGCTCAAGATGTAATTCATTTGTCGGAAAATGAAAATCTGTTTGATTACAAATCACTTCAATAATCGTGCCTGCAAATGCCGTGCTTTTATGTTGGAATATGAGTTGGAAAGAGTCAGTGAGTTGTCAGAAAGTTTCGCGTTATTGAGCGGAGAAAAATATTTTTTTGAGAACCGTCTTAACAAAAGAAGAGAAACTTGTTGCCATTCATAGAAAAATTGTTATGTATACGGAGTGATTCTCATATGCATAATTTTTCTTAATTATTTTTTGCGAATTTGTAATAGAAATATAAAGTTTACAATAACAATTTTCAAGAAGCTGGCTTCCACAACAACATTGTACCAAGCTGAGCATATCTATGAAAGTAAGTTAGAAAAATAGACACATAAACTTAAAACTCGTAGACAAATGTGCTGAAGCCAAAGCACTTTAAAAAAAAATTAAGTAAAAAAGATTATTAGATTTAACGAAAAAGTTAAAAATATGATCTGTGACATTATACAATTAGAATGAAGAAATTTATGTTGAAATACAAAATGTGGGATATTTAAAAGTCATTTGAAAAGTTTTTGAAAAGTAAGAAAGAAAAAAGCTTTTATAAAATAAAAAAATAAAAATTATGACCTGTGTATATTACAGACTTAGAAAGTTAAAATTTAGTTTAAGTACACCAAATCCTCATTTAAACGCTTTTTACGATTTTAAGAATTAAAAACAGTTTTGAAATCTTCTAAGTGTATCAGACGAAAATGGTTCGCAAAAGGCAATTACTAATAACTTATTAGTTTACAAATTCTTCATTTCCTTTTTCTACAAAGAAAAAAATAATTAAAAAATGCCCCATGGTGAGACGTGCAAATTTAAGCACTACATTCAACGTATACTTACAATAATGAACATTTTATAAAAGGAAAGTATGGAAAGAATACATCTCATTAAAAGTTTTTTCGACAGTGAACCTTTTGATGAACTCGAATGAAAGTTTTTCAGATTAATGAAACTATCTATTTCATTTGCAGTGCCTTGAAGCAATACAGCCCGTAAATATATTTTGGTTTCTTTTGTTAAAAAAAAAAAAAAAAAAAAAAAAAAAAAAAAAAAAAAAAAACGCTTGGGTAGCGAAACGAAGTTTGAAATAGCTTTAGGTAAATTATAAGTTAAACATGAATGTCTCAGCCGTTGTAACTGTTAAACCGAATTACAGTTACTACGTAAAGTCATTATTGTGTTTTCTATCATTTATACAAAAACTTCTAACAAAAAATATGTATCTGGAAAAAAATATATATATAGTAAAATAAATATATATAGGTTTGGGAATACGAATTCATTATTTCCCTCATATATAATAAGTAAATATGAATATTCTTAGATCTTTCATTAGCTTAAATTTAATTCATATATCTGAATACCTATGCTTTTCAATAAAAATAAAATTCAATAAAAGTTTCAATGTAAATTTTTCATTAAAATTTAATAAAGATTTGGTTTATGAAAGTTCAAAATATGCGTTTTGTTATGCAAAGTCTATACTGGCGTGCAAAAATTAAAGACTAAATGAAGAAATTAGCATAACAGCGGAACAAAAAGGCAGACCGGACCAAAATATCAAACACGTGATCGAATAGGCTGAGAGGAGAGGATATATGTATATATGCAGTATGACGTAGTTTGGGATTTTTACAAGGGTATAAAGCATGCTTGCTGTGAAATATCAGCATTTTCTTGAAATCTATTACACGGTGTAAATCGGTTTGAACGACTTCGAGTTGCTTCTTCAGTATGATATGTTCGACAGGCAATCTTGTAAACGACATTCGAATGATTTTATCCGTGGTAAAACCATTGGGAAGTTTGAAAACGTCCGAAGCGTGACTAATGTGGCCGCGGAGTTTGGAAAAGCTCACAGCATTATGTCACGAGCTTGGAATGCATTCTAATTAGCAGGAACAGCTGTCCGAGGGTCGTCCATGGTGGTCCATAGTGGTCGTCCATGGCAGAGTATGACCGGTATCTTGTCCTACAAGCGACAGACGGCAGACAAGGGACAGACGGCAGACAGCTAGGGAAATCGCAAAACTCATGCATCGGACTACTGGACGTCTAATATGTCAATTTTCCAAGATATGGAGGTAGCACAAAAGTGTTTTTATGCACGGCGACCAGTAAGATGTTTACCAATAACGCCTAATCATTCGAGACGTCGTTTTCTGTGGTGCCAAAAATACAAGAACTGTAAAAATTTAAAAAAAAATAATTTTAAAGAAATAAATATTATTAATCTACTTTTTGATTGTAACCCATGAATTTTACAACAGGAAACGATTTCTTGAAGCTTCAAATATGCGAATACGAAATTACAGCGTATTCCGCCCATTAGTTCTTCAGTTATGCTTATAAAAATTACCCGCATCCCAATCTGTTTTGACAGGGTCACAAATGAATTTAACATTAGGGGTTATAACTTTAAACCTTCATAATTTCTTAATTACTTGACTGAATGGCTTCCCGTTTGGTATCTCATGGTAAAATGTACCGAAAAAGACAAATATGACGTAAAAATTGGTTGTTCGTATTGAAAAGTTCAGAGTTTAGGGAAATTTCAGAATGAAAACGACTTAGCCTATGTTACGAAACATAAATTGAAAGAAGACATAATTTTCAGTCGAATGGCTATTTCCCTTTTTTTTTTAAATTTATTCTGTGACAATTTGGAGATTAAAATATATGGGATGTTCTCTCTTTTATTTTTAATTTTTGGCTGACTGTACAAAAAACGAGCCAAATGAACACCCAGTTAATGTTGACTATTTAAAAACAAGTTGGAAATTGTACGTCAAACGTTACAAACGAGGTGCGTTCGTACGCACGTTTTAGAATTAAATTCATGATATCCCATGCGTAGAACGGGCTAAACAGCTAGTTAAGTATATATTTTATGACACTGTTCATACAAATATCTTAACTAGTTATATAAATATTCAGATATATATGTATCAGCTAGTTATATAAATATTCAGATCTTGATGATTTTTAATTCTGTGAAATGAATTATATCGTCTGCAGATTAATTTCTGTAATAAAATAAGTATCTCGGTCGCTTGACGATTTAACATCCATCGGAAGCTCCTCTAACAAAAAAGCACCGATTTAAAAAAAAAAATCAAATTTCTTAATAAATATTTTTATTAATATCTCCTAAAGTTTTGATTCGATTTTAATAAAATTTGAAATGTCTCGACAAAATTCTGCAAAGATAATATATTTTAAATTGCAAACCATTTGGTTGGGTAGTTTTTGCGTTGTTATATGCGGACGGACAGACAGACGGACGGACAGACAGACAGACGGACGGACAGACGGACGGACCAAACGACGACTATAGGTGCTACGTATTTATATAATTACGAACGCACCTAACAAGTGGGTAAGAGTGATCGAAAATCGCACAAAGGTTTCGTTTAATATTCCTTTCAAAACACTTTATCCTTTCTTTAATAAATCCAAATAAATTTCATTTAGCAACAAAAAAAAAGAAAAAAAAAAAAAAAAAAAAAAGAAATGTAATTTTTTTATAAAGTAAAAATTTACCGGTCTATTATTCTCGTTTTTTTGAAAATCTGAACCGGGCCGATAACGGGCGAAACCCGCTATTATACTCTGTCATAATAATATCTGTCATATGGACTAAATGCGATATTTAAAAAAAAAATCAATTTCAAAATTAAACATGCTGTATAGAGACCTTCAAAATGTTAAACTATGCCAATATTTCCATAATTGGGTTTTTATCATGATTCAATACATTCCTCAAACTCATATGACGTTATAATCACTTGCTGACGTCATATCTACTTGCTTTCTCTATTACTCATATCGATACTCTCTTTGTATTATTCTCAAACATTTGAAAAAGTCCGTTAAACTTCCAATCTGACGTTAGATTAATTTTCTTTTTAATTCTCTAATGACATCATATTAACCTGTTTTCTGTACTTACACATACTTATACTCCTTGTATTATAGATAAATGTTTGATAAATTCCTTTTTAATACCAATATGACGTCATATTAATCTTTTTTCAATTGGTGAAACTTTTTATTTCATTTTCATTTTTCCCGTGAAAATCTTTCAATAGAAAATTAATTATTATAGAAAGAATTTTATTGTGGATTTTTAATTATTTGCAACTGCTGTAACGAAAAAATTTTAAATTTAATAGGAAAAGGGTGTTAGATTTTTTGGTTTTTTATCTCTCTATTTTGAAATAATACGAGTTTTTTTAATTTTATGATTTTCAACTTCATAGTAGATATTCAGCTATAAGTACACAGAATTTCCAGTCTGTAAGTTATATAGTTTCTGAGAACCAGCTCTGTGACGGACATACAACGTAGCGGGACGAATAGGGTTTCGTGGGATGAACGAAACCTTAAAAAAACTATTTTCGTTAAGATATAACTGTCAAGATGGACTGTTTCTGTTGTATTCTGAAAGAAATAACGTCAATTTAATTTTGTTGACCGGCCTTCGTTGAAACAAATTTCTTTATACAGACTGAAGGAAGTGGTCATGTTTTAAAGAAATGAAATATTTTTAAATGCGTAATAACGCGTATGTCATGAACGCATTATCTTTCTTCTTCTTTATTTAATTTGAAATATTCTGAGATATTATGTGCATTTCTTACGGAAAAATAAATGAAAGAAATTTTGAAACCACGCTAGGTATAAACCCGAGATATGTAATCAATAAATCCTTTGAGGCAACATCTATAAAATATCAATTCTTTTGCAGTAAAAGTTATAAATCAAATTATGATCTTAAAGAGTAGGTTCAAAAGTAATAAAATCTCAATTTAAGCTCTCTTTTATGAAAATTAGAATCATATTTCAAAAGATATAGAGGAAAATTTTATTTTTTAGCTTTGGATTTTTCTTTAATGTGCTAGATTTAACGCCTACATTTTTTTATTCGAAAATGTTGTTTGTTTTAATATTTTATTTTGCTACACTTTGCATCTGTGACTTTTTTAGATACAGCTAACTGAAACATCCTAAAACTTAAAAAATGAAAAAAGGTCTTAGAAATAGCAGAGGAAAAAGAAGAAAATTGTAACTTCTTTTATCGCAGCTGTTGGAATAGTTTTAGTTGAATTAAAAATTTCGAACTAATTTGTCCTTGCTTACGAAGAAATACTATGAATTTTGGATGTTTAGGTATATTTGTTTTATTTATAATATAATGATCAAGAAAAAAAAATTATGCTACAAGCATAGATTATGAAACACTTTCCAACACTTCCAGAATACTGCAATGAAACTTTACGGATTAATAAGGTGAAAGATGATGTCTAAGTAAACAATATCAAGTTCAAACTGGACAAGGAGCCTACCTTTTGGCTTAAGCTCAACTAGCTCCGCCCAGCGGGTTTTTTTACTATGCGGCAACTTGGAAAACGAATAGCATATTTCAAAAACCCAATTTCAGCAACTACCATATATAATCGAAAAATATCAGGCTTCTTTTGTAAAGACCTGTAATTGATCTATAGATTTGTATATATACCACATAGTATGTCAAAATTTAGTTCAGTTTGGAAACGTATAACAGAGTTGAAAATTGCACTTCATCAATTTCCGTCAATAACCGAGAATGCACTCGTATTCTTTCGTTCAGCCCTGTGTAGGATCTTTATAACTTATATTAACCAATTAATATGCATAAAATTAGTTAAATTTAAAATCGCATACCTCAATTGAAAACGCATTTCCACCAATTATTGCTCATCGACAGTATTGTAACCGAAATTTTTTCTGTCCCTGTAAAGGAAAGATAAATTACACATCATATTCTATAGTAAGCATTTTATAGTGCACCTCATTGATGTACATCAGTTTGATTACGTTTGAAATAGTGTAACATCATTAACACGTTGAGTGCCACGTCGATCATCGGTGACTGAGACTGAACTTTCCGTTTAGGCCACGTCAGTCATCGGTGACTCACAGTGTAAAATAGGATGAACTGCCACCGGTAAAAAAAGAATAAAAAATTTTGCCTTATCCTTAAGAGAAATTTTATATGAATATGGAGTTTAAATAAGCTGAAACATTATATTTAAATTTACTGGTGGAAATTTGCACCGCCGGTAATCAGGCCCTGAGCAGCGCGCGTGGCTCGACTGGGATTTCCTTAAACATAAGCGTGGCGCACAACGTGTTAAAATACACCGCAAAAGATTTATCACCATAGAACATAATCTAACGACCTTCTTTTGAGTGGCCCTATAAATATGAACTATAAATGCTACATGCTCCCATTTCAATATATTGAACGTGCGGTACACCTCAAAAACATATATCAATTACATGGCAATCTGATTATATTTACGCGAGTTAGAGTACGGACAGACAGCAGAGAGACAAACCGAATTAAAAAACACTTTTCAACTATGTTAGAACGTGTTAAAAAGAAAAATATCTCAGAAATGGAATAAAAAAAAAAAAGAATTGTAACTTCGTTTGTCGCAGCAGTCGGAATTGTTTTAGTTGGATTAAAAGTTTTGAATAAATTTGTCATTTCTTACTAAGAAATATTTTGAATTTTGGGTGTTTAGAAATTTTTCTTTTCCTTAAAAAATAAAGAAAAAACTATGCGATGATCAAAATAAATGAATTATCAAAACTCGACGTTCATAAATAAAAGAATTAGAAACTCTAGATTTTCTTTTTTACATTCTAATTTTAATATCATTATCGACTTTAAAACAGTAATTGCTTGAAAAATTCATATTTATTTTAGAATTAACTGCTAAACATGCTACAATAAACTAAATAATTTCTATGTTAATCAGTATACTCATCAAAATTGAAACGAAAAAGTTTTACGTTTATTTCATATCTCATATATTTGTATCAAAATGTTCAATGCTACTTATAATAATAAATCCTTTGATATGTTTCCTCTGGAATTAATGTCCTCTTAAAGAAGAATGTTTGGATGGTTTTATTTACCAAGTTGGGCTACATTTATTTTCTCGTATTGATTTTTTGATTTTGGGCTGTGAAATAATTTAGTTTTTGGCATTTCTCTTTGATGACGTTCACGGATTTAACAGCTAAGTACTATGCAAAGGAAGAAAAATGATAATTTGTTTATGGTATTAAGGCCATCAAATATTAAAATATAACTGTTTGAGAAATCCTTTAGATAAATTAGCCCTTTTTCATACGAAAGCTCTTAAGTATTTTGATGGCAAGTACACAAAGAAGATATATTATGAATAATTAGATAATTATGCTTAAAAGAAAGCAATGTTTAAGGAAATTAAATGTATTACTAGTGGACCCGTGCAAGGATTTTGCATTGCAGTCTAATAATTTTTAGCAACATCTAATATTTTTTAGATGCAGGGTTAAACTTCTAAAGAAGATAAAAATAAAGCTCTTAAGTATTTTGATGGCAAGTACACAAAGAAGATATATTACGAATAATTAGATAATTATGCTTAAAAGAAAGCAATGTTTAAGGAAATTAAATGTATTACTAGAGGATGTCGCACTGCAGTCTAATAATTTTCAGCAACATCTAATATTTTTTAGATGCAGGGTTAAACTTCTAAAGGAGATAAAAATAAAGCTCTTAAGTATTTTGATGGCAATTACACAAAGAAGATATATTAGAATAATTAGATAATTATGCTTAAAAGAAAGCAATGTTTAAGGAAATTAAATGTATTACTAGAGGATGTCGCACTGCAGTCTAATAATTTTTAGCAACATCTAATATTTTTTAGATGCAGGGTTAAACTTCTAAATGAGATAGAAATATCTGCAAACAACATTAGTGAAGCTAGCATATCGTCTCATTTAACACATCAAAGTTTTTGGTAAAAACTGATTAAATATAGCAAAAGGCACGCGCGAGAAAAAAAAAATAGCAATCGTATTTTAACTGCATTAGAAGATGACGTCATTCGCTTCTTGAAAAGCATGAAACAAAAAAAAAAAAAAAAAAAAAAAAAAAAAAGAATTTGAATGCATTTAAAATAAAATTTAATCTAATATAACAAAGCATACCTTTTATTCTACACGTGAAATACCACTGCTTCGATCGACTAATTGTGACTTTTTCTTCTAAACATTTCAACTTCAATTTTGATTTTTAACCATAAATATAAAATAAACGCGTGCGACGAAATCATACTTTATTTTTTTTTTTACCTATTTATTTTTTTATAATCATTGTTTAGCATCTATAATGCAATATTCTATTTTTGTAGCAACACTAATTTGAGGAAAACCTTTCATTTCATTTTTTGAAACAAAGTCGATTTAATTTTTAATTAATGGCAATTTTAAATCAAAAAACATGTTTTAACGAAATGTGAGTGCACTATGTCGGAAGCCGCTTCAAAAACCTTTCGAATGATACCTCATTCGTTGTTTTGAATATCGTAAATTCAAAGAAATAGGGTTGTTGACCACAAAAATAATAAATATGATAAATATTAATATCTATAATTACCCCATACCAATAATAATTTTTTTTAATACAGTTATTAGAAAAGCGAATTATGAATGCGAAAAATAATAAATGGTTATTAGCAAGGTTTTTTTTTTTGGAATGCAATGTAAATAATTATAAAAACATTAAAAATCAATATAACGTTTTAAAATTTCAAAGTTGTCCACCATTCTGGTAATATTTCCCGTTTGTTTAGAATCCGTAGCTGAATGACCAATCAGAAACATCAGAACATCAGTTTCTGAGTTTCAATCGAAATGTGTCTGGAATACAAAGACTATCTTTGTACGTAAATGTCGGTGCATAATGATTTTTAAAATATTAATTTTAATATGGTATTTAACTGAAAATTGTTATTTGTAATTAATTATTTTTTTTTGGCAGTGAAATTACTCACGAAATTATTGGATATTAAATACCTGAATTTTCATATTGCTAACAAAGCCTATAGCCAACAGAGTAAAAAATGTCCAGGCCGAGAATTGAACCCGCGGATTCTTTGGTATAACGCACGAATGCTCTACCACTGAGATACCAGGATGATATACAGTCTGGTATCTCGCTCTCTCATACGTCAGTAAATTGCAACGCAGCACAAAATTGAAAATTCTTCAAGAGCACACAAACTTGTGACATACATGAGACAAAACAAATCCCAGCATAGATGAGCACATATATAATTAATTAATTTTTTTTCAGTGAAATTACGGCCAAAATTATTGAATATTAAGTACGTGAATTTTCATATTGCTAACAAACTTATAACCAACAGAGTGAAAAATGACTGCGTACGGACCTATCTTCAATTATGCTTTTCAAAGGACTATACATTGATTTTTGACTCAGTCGAAAGTTACCAAACAACAGCACGCCTCCCCAGCTATCAAATTGCACTGTCATCTCAAATGAAACAAGTTGGGGAATTGTACGTTAAACGTGAGAAATGAGGTGCTTTCGTTTCGTGCTATAACTAGTTTTACAATGTAAAAAATCATCGTTATTATTTCAGTGAAATTAATTATATCGTCTGTTATAAACGAAATGAGGATGCCCTTTTTTTCCCCCTTATTACATATGCCATGTTTACAGATGCGAATTTTTTTTTGACACCAGACAGAGCTGTAAATTCACCATGGAGATCTTGCTTTGCGAATGATTACCTCCAGGGTTAATATTTCTATGACTCACGATGAATGAATATTTTGTTATTTACTTTAATGGATTGAGATATTCGGCTGTTAACCTAATTTTCACTGAAGTTATCTCAGAATCTGTACATTTTCAAATGTAACTCATCTCTCAAGCAAACAATTTTTTTGAACGATCTTTCTACAAATGTAACTTTTAAGCAATTTGATTCGAAAAACTAATTTTGAATAAAAATGGCCGCTTGGCGTATGGAAAAAGATGTGGTTAGCCCGTATTTGTTTTCCTCAGTCACATGACTTGCACTTTTATCATATAGATTACGTATGATAAGATTTAATAGAATAAAGAAAACTTTTATTAATATCTTTTTAAGTTTTGATTCGATTTTCATAAAATTTGAAATGAATTGCCAAAATTCTGCAACGATTATATATATTAAATTTCAAACCATACGGTTGGGTGGTTTTTGCGCTGTTATATGCGGACAGACAGACAGACAGACGGACGAACTAGACGACGACTATAGGTGCTACGTATTTATATAATTACGAACGCACCTAAAAAAAAGCTCTAAATAAAAAAGCTCTTTTATTGACAGATTACATTTACACGCCTTGAAATTTGGCACAAAGGAGGGTCTTGTAGCACATATAAAGGTAAAAAATCCAAAAATCATTAATTTATATTTCTATGTCGATTTATTACGCGATTTTCTATAATTGGGATTTCCAAAGCGAAACATATAATGTAAGGGTTTATTTAAAATTGGAGGATTGAACTTTGTGTCGTTATATTAAAAAATAAATGAACAATGTAAAAAATGCACAAATGAAATACATGTGAAAATAGCATACAGCTGTTTCGGAGCTCCTAAATCTCCATCATCAGTGCCAAGGTTAAAAACAGACGAAAGTGTTTAGACCATGTCAGTATGCTAGCGTCTCCGCTCGTAACTAAGGTGGAATGGCAATGAGTGTTGAAAAAAGAGCGGAGACGCTAGCATATTAACATGATTTAAATCAAAACACTTACATCTTTTTTTAATCTTGGCACTTTTGATGGAGCTTTAGATGCTCCGAAACAGCTGTATGATATTTTGAGATGTATTTCATTTGTGCGATTTTTACGTTGTTCATTTATTTTTAACATATAAGGTTCCGTTTTAGGTAGATTTCGTAAGAAATACTACCAATTACATTCTCCCATAAGTTGGAATTTCTGAAAATTTTTTGCAGATCTACGCCGATCATGACTCCCAGAACCCAAAACCACCCCCAGTTTTAAAACTTTATATCTATCTATCTATGTCACTTTTTTATGGACACGATAACTGCAATAATTCTGCAAAAATATTTTCCAAACTGATACATAAAATCAAGGGGCATAAATTTCGGTCAAGTTGGTTAATGGGCAAAATCGAACCAGGGGGGGGGGATTGTGAAAACAGAAAAAAATCCCATAATTTCTTAATTATAATACGTATTGAATCCGTTTAAAGTTATTATTACTTCTAGGAAAAGGGCCGAAAATTTATGTATGACAGCTTTTTGATATCATTAAAATTGGCCCCTATGGGGGGAGGAAAGGGGGGTTTTAGAAGAAAAAAAGTTCATAACTTCGTCCATTCACAAGTTATCAAATCCGCTTAAATTTATTATAAATCCTCTTAATATTATCTAAAACTTTTATATTGACAAGTTTTTTACAGGACCAACCCTTATAGCAAAAAAAAAAAAAAAAAAAAAAAAAAAAAAAAAAATCCCTGCCGGCTCCGCCTGCAAACAAGTTAGGTTTCAAAGTGGGCGGTTCCAACTGCGGCATAATGGCAGAAAGGTAATTTCTTCCGCAATTCCCAACAAACAGGCGCCCCATGGTCGGCGTCTTCGAAATCTACCTGTGCCTGTGGGCTGAGCCGTCAGGGATTTTTTTCCTTTTCAGGTACACTGTTAAAAATTTGCAGGAAATTGTCCAGTCATTTGACCGTTTTTAGAGAAAACGGTTACATAACCGTAATTTAACTCTATTCTGACCACATTATTGCCCATATTATGGTCAGAATAGAGTTAAATTACGGTTATATAACCGTTTGCTCTAAAAATGGTCAAATGACTGGACAATTTGCTGCAAATGTTTAACAGTGTACGGAATCCTAAAAATGGATTATCATCGTTTTACTTTTCCACTTTCCTATCAATGTCTTATATCAATAAGCTTTTATCCGTTTATTTGGTATCTCAGATATTCGTATAAAAATATTTAATATATTGATAATAAATCCTCTGATATGTCTTTATGGAATGAATGACATTTTTGGAGAAGAATGTCCGGATGCTTTATTTACTAAGTTTCGCTACATTTATGATTTCTCTTATTGATTTTCTTTCTCATTTTGTGCTACGAAATGTTTCCATTTTTTTTTTAATTTTTTTTTTTGATGACGTTAAAGAATTAAGCAACTAAGTATTCAAAGGAATAATAATGATAATTTGTTTCTGGTATTAGGAGCATCAAATACTAAAGTATAACTATCAAGGAGATTCTTTAGATAAGTAAAATGTTTTTCATTCAAAAGCTCTAAAGTATTTCAATGACAAGTATACAGAGAAGATATATTATGAGTAATTAGATAATTATGCATAATAGGAAATAATGCTTAAAAAAATTACGTCTAACGACTCTAGTATTATAGATATTACTATATTTTATTACTGTCACATCGATAATGCTCTTTAATACAGCTGTTAGAAAAAGTTCTAAAAACAATATCATAATATTATGAATGCAAAGAAAAAAAATGAATATTTATAAGGTTTCGGACAGTCAAGGATTTTCTTGGAATGAAATGTAAAAACATTTAGACACATTAATGAAAAATCAATATAACCTACACTAAGAACTTATTTTCTTTAACCTACACTGTTAAAAATCTGCAGCAAATTGTCCAGTTATTCGACAGTTTTTAAAGATAACGGTTACTTGACCATATTATTAAGCGTATCTGACCATATTATCGACCATATTATGGTGAGAATAAACTTAAATTACGGTTATGCAATCGTTTTCTATAAAAACGGTCAAACGACTGGCCAGTTTGCTGCAAATTTTTAACAGTGTAGTAAAAGTTCGAAAAATTTTCAGATATGATATAAAAACATACTCACAGAACCCTAATTCACCTTATAATATATAAACAAATAACTAGAAACTACATAAATGTTCTATAAAACATATACATCTTTTTATAAAAACTTTACTGAAGGTGTTTAACTTTTTAAACAAAACTGTATTTTCATACAAAACCGAGCGCTTTCGAGCAAACACTTGCTCATCATCAAAGTTACAAACGAATACAAATACACAATATTTTTGTTCACAATATATTTGTGTTCGTTTGTAACCCTGATGATGAGCGAGTGTTTGCTCGAAAGCGCTCGGTTTTATAAGAAAATACAGTTTTGTATATAAAGTTAAACTCTTTCAGCAATTTTTTTTAATAAAATTATGCATATATTTTTAGAACATTTATGTATAGTTATTAGGGTAGTAAAACTTTAGATTTGCTCCACGATTTAGGTAACCCTTTCTTTGTCTTCAGAAAACATGTCAGAAAATACATTCAGACACATTATAGAAATCACTACGTTTCCGAGATTTACTTAAATGTTTCGACCCTTTCCTCCGTTGTTGCAAATTAGTTTAAAAAATCATCTATGATTTTAAAATGTTATTTCCTGAAAACTGATATTTATTTTACTAATAAATTCTAATGAAAATTAATCTCAGAAAGCAATTACGGTGGGCAGAAAATCCATATAAACCTTAAATTTTCTTTAAATAATGATACGGAGGTGCGATTTGTAATAAAATCATTGTCAGTTTGCGGAATCCTTTTAACAGCAAAAAAAGTTTGAGCTTCATACTTGCATCATTGAGCTTTACTTGCATAGTTGAAAAGATACCGATAGGGGGCGCTAAGAGGATTACATTTTCCAGAAGTATGCAAATGAGCATGATTATAAAACTAGTTGTTGGGGGCCACCGTAATACTTATCCATCATGGATAAGCATAATGTAAAATAATATTAAAATAAAAAATGTGTAAACTACTTATAAAATGCATTGCAATTCGAATAAAATTCTGGCTTGATGACGTCATAAACTTTGAAGGCTCGATTACTGAATGGCTTAAAAGAAACACCCTTATAACTACAAAAGAAATAATCCTATTAACTAGCGGTTTATTACATCTGATTAAGCGTCTCATTTCCAATTAAAATATATCTTTGAATTGAAATTTGGATAAAATACAGGGTCATGAAAAATCGAAGAGTGGGAAAAATAGGATTACAAATATCTCGGTAACTAATTATCCGATCGACTTCATGTTTTATGCAAAATTAATGTTTTTTTTTATTGTCTTTTATATTCACTCCTTAAAATAAACAATTTCGAAAATTTTTATATACCTTTTATCAGAACGAATATTTCGAGAGTCCGAAAAAATAGTTCCGGATAATCGAGGTTACTGAAATTCAATAGGCTTCTTCCCATTATTACATACTAAGTACATACCAAATTTCAAGTCTCTATCTCAATTTGTTCGGGAGATAGAGCGTTTACAGACACACAGACGGACGGCAATTTTTTTTTTCTAAAATTTTTTTTTCGGAATCTCCAGTGTCTGAAACGTGTAAATCCGTGAATTTTTTTTTCGATTTTCAAAACGATTACAAGACTTGCCCTATACTACGTATGATGGGTAAGTAATAACTGACTACTCGGTGAATCCTTTATTTAACTGCTTAGAGCAGTTCGACTGAATCATGAAATTGGAGTTAAGAAGTTACTGCGTACAGGAGAACATTTTCTTCTCCACATGTTTTTGTGGTCGGAATTTTCAAAATGCATTATTTACCACTTGTTCATTTATGAAATTCATACGTAGCATTTAATCAATAAGTTGTCCTACATACCAAATTGATGAATAAGAGATAAGTTGTTTTAAAATCATGTTAATTTGCACAATTCTGAAATATACTTTCGCGTTAATGCTCTTTATCGACGACTTTTTGAACTGCAACATGTTTCAGATTAAAAAAAAAAAAAAAAAAAAAAAAAAAAAATACAGCGTTTTCATTATGCTCTTAGTTCAAACCGAAATTTTGTAACGTTATTTGTTCTTTTAAAAAAAAAAAATAATAATAATAAAACAAGTGGGTAAGTGTGATCGAAGATCGCACAAAGGGTTTCGTTTAATATTCCTTTCAAAACACTTTATGCTTTTTTTAAAAATAAATCCAAATAAAATTCATTTTCCAAAAAAAAAAAAAAAAAAAGGTCATGTTTTTTATAAAGTAAAAATTTACCGGTCTATTTTTCTCGTTTTTTAAAAAATGTGAACGGGTCCGATAGCGTCGTAATAATATCTCTCATATGGACTAAATGCGATATTAAAAAAAAACAATTTCAAAATTAAACATGTTGTATAGAGACCATCAAAATGTTAGACATCACATTAATTTTCTTTTTAATTCTCTAATGACGTCATATTAAGCTGTTTTCTGTACATACTCATACTCCTTGTATTATTAAGAAATGTTTGAAAATTTCCGTTTTACTACCAATATGACGTCCTATTAATCTTTTTTTCAACTGGTAAAATTTTTATTTATTTTTCATTTTTCACGTGGAAATCTTTCAATAAAAAATTAATTATTGTAAAAAGAATTTTACTGGGGATTTTTAATTGTTGGCAACTGCTATAACGAAAAATTTAATAGGAAAAGGCTGTTAGAGTTTTGGTTATTTATCTCTCTATATTAAAATAATACGATTTTTTCAAATTTTATGATTTTGAGCTTCATAGTAGGTATTCAGATATAAGTACACAAAGTTTCATGACTGTAAGTTATATAGTTTCTGAGAACCGGCTCTGTGACAGACAGATAACGAAGCGGGACTAATAGGGTTTTGTGAGATGAACGGAACCCTAAAAAATATGGATTTTGTGTCCACTCTGTATATCAATAATACGTTAAAACTAAGGCTTTTCCTGCTTATTTGACACCTCATATTATTCGCATAAAAATATTTAATAAAATAGTAATAAACCCTTTGATATGTCTTTCTGTAGTGAATATCACTTTAAAGAAGAATGTTTGGACATTTTATTTACCAAGTTTTGATCCATGTATTTTCTCGTATTGATTTTATCATTTTGTGCCCTGAAATAATTTCTCTCTTTGCCATTTCTCTTTGATGACGTTAAAGAATTTAGCAACTAATTATTCAAAGGAAGAATAATGATATTTTGTTTACGGTATTAGGAACGTTAGATACTAATTATATGAGAAAATCTTTAGATAAATGGAAAGTTTTTTGTTCTTAATCTGTTAAGTATTTCTAGGACAAGTACACAAAGAATATTTAATATTATGAATATCTCGATAATTAAGTACCAATAGTAGAATGTATTTATGGGAATTATATTAATTACCTCTAGTCTCATAGAAATTAATGACTTTAATTCTCCATACTTAATGACTTTAATTGTCTATATACCAATAGTATTATTTCTTCAATACTTTTATTAGAACCAAAAAAAGAAAAGAATTATGTAAACGAAAAATAATGTTTACTGCTAATTTATTAGACTTTATTAGACTTAGAATAATCACGGAATCTCTAAATGCAATTTAAAAAGCTTCAAACAGGTTTTCAAACGTAATGTAACTTCGTAAAACTGCGGAGTTGTCCAGAATATTCCGGTAAGTTCTTTCATATTTCGAACAACCATACATCAGAAACAAGTTTTCAAGATTAACAAAAATGATTGTAAAAAAAACCCCTTTCTTTATATCGTAATTTTTGAAAAGTTTGTGAAATATATTTTACAGTGTGAGAGAAGCAATTTCAGAATTTTAAATCCTAATTAAAAAGTGTATATGTATTTCGTGTACTGTACATGTCTACCTGTTTTGTTTGTTTTTCATGTGTCCACACACAAGTCGTAAAAATACTCATATCGCTACAAACTTCTAATATGTTATTCTTGTAGCAGGACATCCGCTCCCCTCTCCACCCTGCTAAAAATAACCAATCTAACAAACCCACTTAATTTTTGCATCCTTTCAAAAGATTCCTTAAACTCTATTGAATATTATCATAGATGCCGACTTTTATTCCTTTTTACTACCACTAAGACATAGGAAAATTTTTTGCCCTATTTAATCGCAGAATACGGCGATTAAAAAAAGCAAAATTTATTATTAAATTTTACTGGTAAGAATAAAGCGTAAAAGTTGGCAGTTATGTATTAGAAAAAGTATATCTTTTAAGGACATAATATAATGTCAAACTCAGCGAAATTTTAGTATACTAATTGGGAACAGGTTGTAATATTGAATGGGCTGCCACTTTGTCTATCTATCTGGCTTTTTTTTTTTTTTTTTTTTTTACATCCGTTTCCCGAAATGTTTAAAAATATTCAATTGGAAAAGCAATATTAATTTGCCATTGAAGTAAAGTGGTTTCTTCCCTAACAAAAATGGTAAGTACAAAATAGTTAAATACGCCATCGTCTGGAAATGTAACTGAAATTTATGAGGAGGAACAGTATTTATTTACAATATACAATCCTTACAGAAATGTGAATATTTTTCTGAATATCAACCGCATTTAAGAACCTGATTATAACATTATATATGGGGCGGAACTTCTGTGATTATATTTTAATGGTGTTTTATTTTGCCAATAAATGGAATTTTAGATAGTACTTATATATATACTACTTAGTATATATACTAGATATATACTATATATACTAGATAGTACTTAGTAAATATATATGACTTCTTTTGCTATTTTAATTCATTTATAAATCTTTAAACTAATTTTGGAAATAATATTTGATTTCATACAAAGATTAAATCATTGGAGACATGGATTGTACATACGTATTGAAAATATGATTGTATCAGAAAGATATCTTTCTAAAACTGAGCACTATATAAAAGATATGTGACACCGTGCACAAGAATTTTATGATGCAATTATATTTCAATAACATTACTAAATAAAATTATATTATTAATATACTGAAAATATTATTAATATACTGAGATGATGGCTTTGCTAATATGAATACTAATTAGAAATGATCACTGTAACTTTAAGAATTTTGTCAAACTGCTACTAAAGAGAATACATTATAGTCTATATGCACTTAAAATAAGAGCAATATTTTATCAAATAAAGACCATTTATATGGACCTTTTCTCACAGTTCAACGACTTATAACTTCCAAGAAAATTGAAATATACGCAGGGTTTCTGCATACATTTCTAAAGGACTGTTTATTTTACACGTGCAAGAGTTTTTATATCAATTGTTTAATATCATTAGTGTTTTATAAATTTGTTTGTATTCCTATGGAGATTTCCATGCATGAGAAAAACAATCTTCTATCAGATGACGACGAATTGCCGGGAAGATGATTTTATAAAACAAAGTATTTGGCATTTGTACACCTCCCAGTTTTACAATCAGGGAGAAAGACATGTAGGAGGATGATGCAGTGGGTCCACCAGTCAGATGCAGGGAGTGGGATTTTTAAGCGCCAGTAAGTGGGTACACTTTACAGGGGCCATCAGAGAAAGGGGTATTGAATCCAGAACTCCAAATTATAAGTTTAAATATGAAAGTATCGCTATCACGATGACGCATTTGCGCTTTTTATTACGAGGGATTTTTTAACATTCCTTCTTCAGATCAATTGAGATGATTTTCGTGATTGCTGAACATCACTTAGCACTGTTGATTTTTGAGCATGAGGTGAATTTTATACTTATGACTCCAAACGCCTAGATTCCGCTGAGGTTGGGCTTACTAAGATGCTTGAGTCGCTGTGCTTGTATGTCGTGTAATGAGTGTGTAACGATGGGAGATATATTCTCCAGAATCAAATGATGAGGCAGACGAAACGCCTTTCGCCGAGGTACCAGGTACCTTTTCCAATCTTCTTGTTCAAGCGATTGTTATAAATTTATTTTAATTATTAGCACCTGTGTCAATAGGGGTTCGGTCTCTATTGGTTGGTAAATGTTAATTATTAAGAATCCATATATTTAAAACACTAAGCATTTTCTCTTGACAGTCCATGAGAACAAACTACTGCATCAAATTACATCATTATTTTTCTTTTAAATGAAAGATATTTGGATACAGATTTGTTATCGTACATTCGTTTATTAAAAAGTTTTATTAATTAGCCGTAATTTTAAAATTAAACTTTTACTACTGCGCATGAAGTCATTAAGTCAATCGCCAGAGGATGCTGCAACTCTGCCCAAAACAGAAATCTGACTCTGACCGTAACTTCAAGCTATCTGTCGAGGTAGAATTATAAAAAAAGATCGATTACGTTCTAAAAAATTCAACGTCAATAATTTATTTACTTTTAACATTTTCTGAAGCAATAAAACTAATATAGAAATATTAAAATATATTAAATTACTTATAAATTTGTTTTTAAACATTAATTTTTTTTAATTAAATAAAAATATATCTTAGATTATTTACTGGAACAGATGTCGCAGACGCACCGGGATTAGCGAGATTTTTTTGCACCATTTTGGCGAGAAAACCCAATTTTCACACAGTTGTATTAAACAGATGCATATACTGCATTTAATTGTATTTATTAATTATTTTTATATTATTTTATTTATTTACGCACATAATCAATTCTATTATATAACACCAGGTTGCCATACAAAACAAAAATCGCAATTTTTGTGCCAAAAAGAAACCTCAGTGAGTCTGAGACATCTGTACCGATTTACTCAAAATTGTTTGGGTTGCCCCGCATATTTCAAAATTAATTAAATCCACGATTGTTTTTTTTTTCTCAGATTAAAAATAAGAAAATTTAATGCTTAACGAAATATAATTATTTGATAAACCGGAAATTTTTTCTTAGTTCGGACTATACCAAAAACAAACTTTTTACAGGTAATAGAAAAATCGCCAAAAATTACTGCAGTTATTATAAAACTCTTTGTATGATATTTCATAGGTCCATGAAATTTTCCTTATTCAGTTGTCAATATGGCGGTAATGTCTAACTGATTTGCCTTACACAGGTGTTTACG
Organism: Maratus michaelseni; assembly: GCA_963931845.1. Lineage (NCBI taxonomy): Eukaryota > Metazoa > Arthropoda > Arachnida > Araneae > Salticidae > Maratus > Maratus michaelseni. The sequence continues at coordinate 328,492,114 of OZ007592.1, read as the reverse complement.
GATTATTTGTATGGAGTTTGCATCGAAAATAGTACTGTATTTCATTGGGAGAAAAACATTTTTGAAACATTGTTTCATACTCTCCCCCTCTTAAATAATAAAGAAGCTTATGAAGATTATTTTGCTGATATTATTATTGTATTTTGTTCCGTCAAGTTTTGACGGGTTCCATCTAGTTATATATGATTATATTAAAATACTCAAGCAGAGTAAGTTAATTTTAAGAATTTTAAAAGCTTATAATATTCTATTTGTTATAATAAAATAATAAATATATATGAATATATGTATTCATATAACTGAATCAATATATATAACGAAAAATGATTTGTTCAATTCTGAAAGTATTTAAGTACATAACTAATTGGATTAATGTGATCCTAAAGAATGGATCTAAGGATTTTAGTTATTTTGATCTGCAGTTTTCTTTAGTGTATATTTAATCTCATCAAAAACGTCACCTGTAAAAAATGCAGCCAAGTCTCGTGACTCTTTTTCCGTAAAAAGTTCTGAGATCGTGTAAAGCCAAGTTTAGCTACCTTATTAACTCGGAAATTTTCATTCACAAATCACTCCTAGTTTCTACATCTTTAGTTAAATATTATTTTGTGACTTGGCAATTACGTAGCACGAGAATGTGATGTATATAATTACTCTTAATCAAATAATACCATGCCATCCCATAACATATTAAGGTGTAATAAATTCCCAGTGCGTATATTATCTCATCCCATCCCATAACATAGTAAGGTGTAATAACTTCCCTGTGCTGCGTAATTGCCAAGTCACAAAATAATAATTAACTAAAGATGTAGAGACTAGGAGTGATTTGTGAATAAAAATTTCAGAGTTAATAAGATAGCTAAAACTTGGCTTTACACGATCTTAGAACTTTTTACGGAAAAAGAGTCACGAGACTTGGCTGCATTTTTTACAGGTGACGTTTTTGATGAGATTTCACTTCTTTTTGTAAGTAATCTCCATTTCTTGATTTTGAGTTCTTTTTGGAGATCATCCACGGATTTTCCCTAAGCCCACACTCTGTCCATATTATTTACAGGTATAAAAAATGTGAAGCTTTAGTTTCGTTTGCAAAGTACTGTAGATAAAAATAAATTTCAGGTCCCTAGGCAAGCACTAAGTTATGGGAGGGGGGAAGTCAAAAGTACTCTCAATTGCTTCCAGGAAAGGTGCTATCCATCTGAGATATTACTCGCAGCCCTAGATACTTGATATTTAGCATAAAAGTACTTTTTAGTATAAGAAGAAAGCCAAAATTAAAATTTCCGGAAATTTCCAATAAATCAAACTATATTCACTTTTTCGATGTTTTTTTTTTCGTTTTTTTAGTCTTTTTTTTTCATTTACGGATTTTTTAATTTTTCCTTACTTTGTATACTAAACCCTACCTTTCTGCCAAATGTCAAGCTTATAGGACTACAAAATAGAATTATTTTCAAACTTTCGACTTGTTATAAATATATTGATTTTTCGATTTTAATTCCAAGTTACCCGATTGTAATGCCAATATAGTAATTCTTTGATCCGTCTTCTTAGGATCATTTAGGTTCAATTTAGAGATAAATCAAGTGAATCTTAGAGTCACCATAGTTTTATTTAGAAAGGACTATCAAGCCATAACCAGCCAGTAATGTCGGGAGGGGAGGGTAAGCTGTGAAAATTTTTGTGGGGCTAAAATTTTAAGAATCCATATTTCATATGCAAATTAAATAGAGTATAATCTGTGAAATAAAACAAACCTGTCTATAAAGAAATCGCCTATAACGTAGCCAGTCTAAAGCGGAACTTTTCTATAACGAAATTCGTAAACGAAAGAAAAGAAAACCATAATCCGTGGAAAATAACATAAAACAATAACGGGCGGTGTACTAGCTAATAGGACAATAATCTTAAAACTAATGTTTCTAGAACTACAAAATCTGTTTTCGAATTTTCGAATTTTCGATTTTTTGATTTTATTTTCAAATTTAACGAATTTTTTAATTGTTCCTTTTATTGAATAGTAAATACCACCTTTACACCAAATTTTAAGTTTCTAAGACTACAAGATCAAATTATTTTCAATTTTTGATTTTTTCGATTTTTTTTTTTTAATTTTCTGGATTGTTTAATTTTTTCTTATTTTCTATCTTTTATTACAAATTTCAAGTTTCTAGCGCTACAAAATCGAATTATTTTGAAATTTCCGATCTTTTTCAAGTTTTTTTTATTCTATTTTCGAATTTATTGTGTTTTAATGTTTTCTTTTTCTGTATCCTAAACAATAAGTTTACGCCGAATTTTAAGTTCTAAAGCTACAAAAAAAAATTTTTTTTTCAATTTTTCGAATTTTCGAATTCTTTTTTCGAATTTTACAGATTTTTTAATTTTTTCTTTTTTTGTATCCTAAATAATTTTGTATCCTAATCTCCTTTATTCCAAATTTCAAGTTTCTAGCTCTACAAAATCGAATTATTTTAAAATTTTCGCTTTTTTTACTTTATTTTCGATTTTTGTTGTGTTTTTAATTTTTTCTTTTTCTGAATTCAAAACACTACCTTTACATCAAATTTATACACTACCTTTACACAAAAAATCTAAGACTACGAGATCATATTATTTTCAATTTCTCACTTTTTTTTTAATTTTTGAAATTTTCGAATTTTTTTCGAATTATCCATATTTTTCAATTTTTCCTTATTTAGTATCTTAAATATTATCTTTATTCCAAATTACAAGTTTCTAGCGCTATGAAATCGAATTATTTTCAAATTTTCCTTATTTTTCGATTTTTCCGATTTTTTTCGATTTTTTTATTTTATTTTCGAATTTTATAGTGTTTTTTATCTTAACTTATTCTGAATCTTAAACACTATCTTTGCCGCGAATTTTATGTTTCTAAGGCTAAAAGATCAAATTATTTTACTTTTTGAAATTGTTTTTCAAATTTTTGAATTTTTTTTTTCGATTATCTGTTTTTTTTTTTTTTTTTACTTATTTTGCATCCTAAATACTACCTTTATTCCGAATTCCAATTTTCTAGTGCAACAAAATCGGATTATTTGAACTTTTTCGATTTTTTTTCGATTTTACGATTTTATTTTCAATTTTTTTTTTTTTGTGTTTCTGATGTTTTCTTTTTCTGAATTCTAAACACTGGCTTCACACCTAATTTTAAGTTTTTAAGATAACAAGATCGTGTTATTTTCAATTTTCAGTTTTATTCGAATTTGTTGAATTTTCGAATGTTTTTTTTTTTTTTTTTTTTTTGGAATTTTCCGGATTTTATAATTTTTCCTTTCTTGTATCCGAAACACTAGCTTTATCCCAAATTTTAAGTTTCTATGGCTGCGGGATCTACCCAATCTTTTTGATGACGCGAGAGTGAGTGAGTGAGTGACAAAAAATCCAAACTTTGAGTTCATATATCGTCTGCACTAGAAAAGACAGAATCGAGAAATTTCAAATTTTGGTCCTATTTGCCACATACCCTACGTAAACGAAGTTTCATATTTTTGGGATATTCCAGCGCAGCGATATGGGGGGGGGGGGGGGGGTCAAAAGTGCCCTGAGTTGCTTCCAGAAAAGGATGCTTACGGTTGTGCTTTCTCGACTTGGCGGAGGCAAGTCGAGAAAGCAAATTGCCAGATTGTAAATAAATGTAAATATTGAATTTTAAGTTTGTGGTCTTACTTTATGCTGCATTATGTGTTTTATTTTCTTTAATTTCGAGGCTTACATTTTACTGCGTCTTTTTATGCTAACGTTAATTCAGGTAAGAATTGATGTCACTAACAATTATCTCATACATTGAGATTTCTCCTAAACAACACAACGCGATAATTCTTTAATTTAATTGCTTTAACTTAATTAGTTCAGGTTAACCTATTAAAGCCGGAATTATTTTTTTCTTTAAAATTTAAAAAGTGCATTTCATACCAATTTTTCAAAATAGCAACTTTAGTCTCCTTTTATTACGGAGTTTTAGTCATCAGATAATGAGAATATTTCTCTTAAAATATACTGGTATACAAACAACAAAATGGAGGGCAGCTATCTCGGTACCATATGGTACCGATAGGCTTTAATGGGTTAAATAAATTTCGACTAGAGATCGTTACGATCACGATTTATTTATCGCAGTACATTTAGCAGATAAAATTAATAATTAATGGTAACCAGATGTCTGGGAGGATAATTTTAATTACGTAACCAGTTTTATTTTATTATTTGTCTAGATCTTCTCAGAAGTTTCCGTTCTGAAAATCAACAGTAAAATTTAGGCAATAGGAATTGAGCTTAGATTGATAACATCCAAATAAAGTTCAAATAATGCAAGTAATGATATTTATATTTTTGCAGTGTCTAAAATTGTCTACTAGAAAGAGAGTTTTTAGGTAATCCAGTTTTTAATATAATCAATTCTAAAATGAATTTATATGTATATCTCGTTAGATAATGTTTCACATTTATATATAAAACATAATTTTTCGTTCTTCTTAATTGTTAGACTAATTAGCCTTTCACACACTCACACACACACACACACACACACGTTATACTAATAAAAGAAAGTTTCGCTCTGTGTATCTGTCTGTCTGTCTGCAATGGCTAACGAAATCTAGCGCACCTAGAACTCGGAAAATTTAAATGAGGATAGTTTAAGGCCTCTCTTGATGCACCTGAGTCTTAAAATTGTAATATTTTAATAATTAACCAAAATATTAATTAAAAAGTGATCAATAACTCATCTCTTTCTTTGCGAGTCGGCTTTCAGCACTTGCGCATACCCAGAACCCGTTTTACGGCAGCGTACGAGAATGAAGAAGCATTTGAATGAAGACTGCGTTTATTTCGCAATTCTGTTTTAACTTCTATCGACTAAACCATTTGATTTATATAAAAACGATAAATATATTTTGGGAGATCTCATTTTTACGTCTCAAATGTCGCAATCAATTCGAACAAAATTTGATGTTAATCCTTTGAAAAACATTTTTGAAAAAGGGTCCTTTTCTCGGGTGGATGTTTTCTCCCTTACGGCAACGCCCCTCAAGAGCGCAATTTTAGAGATACAGCAAACCAAACATGTGCTAAATATAACAAATCATAACACTTTATAATTATATACTTCTTTTTAATTGCTAAAAGATGTAAAATAAAAAGATTATAAACAGTAAAATAGGTTTTATTAGACTGTTGACATATGTTTCAGCTCAATTTGAGCCATTATCACAAAACAAACAAAAATATTCTATAAATGCACGGTCTATGAAGTTATTTGAAACTAAATCATTTAATTTTTCAAGTACTTCTTAAAAATTACGCACGTAATTGGAATTTTTATCTGGATGTTTATTTCCACGTTTGTAAAGATGGAGTAACTCGAGCTACAATTTTGGTAAATTAAATGATGTTACATAGTTACATATGGTATTTTTACGTGTTACAATCTTTTTGGTTTCTCGTATAATGAATTGATAGTATATATTACAGGGAAATATTATTTTACTTTCATTGAAATTTATTTGGATGGTTTCTTCTTGATATAATCTTGCCAAGGCTGTGGTTTTTCTATTATATTTAATATCAGCTATAAGCTCTTTTTTTGTGTAACTAAACTTTCTTCTCGTCATGCCAATATAGTAATTCTTTGATCCGTCTTCTTTAATGAATGGTATTTCATATACCCCTGAATAATTCTCAAAATTAACTCGGTCAATTTTACTGTAAATGATATTCCTTAATTTCTGAGGGGGTTTCTCTATTAAAAAGATATTGAAACGTTTAAAGCTGTATTTTAATTTTTCAAAAAAGCTTGGATAGTATGGAAGAGTTATAAAGTTTATATTTTTGCGAATCAGATTTGTTTTCAGGTTTCTTATTATTGGCAATTTCCACGATTAATTTATTAATATGGTGCACCTTTAAACTGTTATTACAAGCAATTCTACAAATATTATCTAATTTATTATTCAATTTATTTTTAGTATATTCTAAAAAGGCCCGTCTTATGAAAAAACTGCTGGTTTAAATTTTATACGTAAATGGGGAACATGCATTATTTGGTATAGTAGATCGCTAAGCAGACTGTAAAAATCAATAAATATTGTTTGTTATTGTTGTTTATTTCAGCAAATCTGTTTGCCGAAAAAGTATGGCTAGCCAATCTACCACTCGAATATTAAGAAAATTATGGGAGATACCGATTCGAAACTCACAGTATATACATAGTTTATTTTTCTGATTCCAAAAGCGCAAATTTTGTGAAAATCCTTGGTGGCCATCCTTGGGAAGCCACCTTGAGGTAGCCACGGAGCGCGATCTAATTGGGAGAATAGAGCCAGATTTTATCGGGTGATTAAATAAGACAGGTGATGAAGGGCTCCACGAAAACTATAGAGCAAGATATCCTGCTACACTGCGAAAAATAGTGTTGATTTTACAGTATAATACTAGCATCCCAGCTGCCAGTATTATACCGTAAAATTAACAGTAATAAACAGCAAAATAAGCAGTAATACACTACCGCGCATTACTGTAAAATCAACATTTTCCTTTTTTTATTTTATTTATTTATTTATTTATTTTTTTTTGCAGCGTAGTGGTGACTTTTGGAACAAATTTTTTTTCGCGGATTCCTCGTCTTGTTTAATCACCCTACAAAATTTGTCTCTGTTCTAGCAATTAAATCGCGCTACAGAATACGCTAAGTATTGTAAGTTTATTTATAGCCGCCTTGTACATTTAAATGTATATATTTATTTACTTTACTCTGGAGTACGATAATCCTATTTCAATTAACCCTTTATATACTGACGGTACTTATAAGTACCAGTAAAATAACTTGTTATAAAATTCATTTAATACATCGATTAGTAGTAATACAGTTTAGAATGAGTTATAGATACATTAATTTATCTTGTTCCAAAAGCGTTATTGGTTACACAAAACAAAAATATTTTTAAAAGGATGATTTCTGTTGCCTTTGCATCTTTTCAGCTTTCTTGACGTTGGGAGAGGGGGGGGGGATTTTCAATTCGGAAATATTTCTATATTTATATTGTAAGAACATTATATTTGTACATTTCCTAATTCTACAAAATACTATGAAAAATATTTAAAATAAAATATTTGAGTGGGGTTATAAATATTGCACAAAATCCCCATAAATTCAAATTTAATTAATCCGTCTAAATCCTTCAATCCTTCTAAAATCCCTCTAAAATTTATTAAATGATTATGGAAATCTTCTAATATAGTTTCAAAAATTCACGAAAAATGCTTTAGAAGATAAAATTTTCATGAATTCATAATACAGTATATAAAGGGTTAAAGTAAAAATTCAATCAGATAATCAATAGAATTACATCATGGAAAAAGTTCGCTTGTTAAATTGCAAAATGGCTGTCAAAACTTTTCTTAACTAGTTATAGATTTTTTTCTTTTAAATTTTACTCAGAAACTTATATCCAAACGTTATTACGAACTAAATATGCTAGCAATTAAAATTTGAAGAAAAGTAATTACCCTAAGATGAATATTTGTTTATTCTTGGGGTTATCTAGGATAATTTTAAATATTATGTGCAGAAATGTTAAAGAAAAATTACTGAATGTCAACGAGACATTAATAATGAATTTTCCTTTGTTTATCTTGAAGTCACTTTCAGAGTTTCTTGTAATTAACCCCTATGATAAAAGTACGGCTGAAATGCGGTGAAATTTGATAAATATGCTTATACGCATCTTTTTTAAAAGATAACATGTATTTATATAACATGTATTTATATTTTACCCCCTTTCTATATGAACGAGAAGAAAATATTGTATTCATAAAAATTTTTGACTACCGTTTGACTTCATAAATTACAGCTGACAACTTTTACGACTTTTTGGTATGATTTCTTTCAAATAGTAATTTTTGCTGTATTTAATCGAAAACATTTATGAAACAAGTTGGAAATTGTACGTCAAACGTGACAAATGAGGTGCGTTCGTACTATAGCTAGTTATATAAATATTCAGATCTTGATGATATTTAATTCTGTGAAATGAATTATATCGTCTGCAGATTAATTTCTGTAATAAAATAAGTATCTCGGTCGCTTGACGATTAAACTTCGGAAGCTTCTATAACATAAAAGCACCAATTTTAAAAAAAATTCAAATTTCTTAATAAATATTTTTATTAATATCTCCTAAAGTTTTGATTCGATTTTCATAAAATTTGAAATGACTCGACAAAATTCTGCAAAGATAATATATTTTAAATTGCAAACCATTCGGTTGGGTAGTTTTTGCGTTGTTATATGCGGACGGACGGACAGACAGACAGACGGACGGACAGACGGACGGACCAAGCAACGACAATAGGTGCTACGTATTTATATAATTATGAACGCACCTAAAAAGAAAAAGCAATTTGTGAAAATTGCTTCTAGGTTAATATAGAAAGTAATTTAAATGTAGTACACTACATCGCCGATGTCTTCCTGAATTTTCACGATATTTGACTGGCCTTATTTATTTATTATTATTATTTTTTTAAAGTTAACCTATATAGTGGATATGAAAGAAAAATGTTCTATCATTCACGCATGCTCAGTTAAAAATTATTTTGTACAAATACTGATATATTATCAAATATTCAATGTATTCATTTTCTAATTACAATATAATGTTTGTACTTTAGCTTTTCGAGTTTTTTGAAACTGACGTTTAATTTCGTAGAAAATTTCTTGTTATAAACAAAAAACATGCAGATTTTTTGTTTGTTTGTTTGTTTTGAATTTTTAAAATAAACATATTTTTCCAGAAATATGTGTTCTGTTCTTAGACAAACGCATGCAAACATTGTACTGTGCCTACGTAATCATAGTTACAGAAACAGATCATTTCGAAATTTTATAATATATAGGGTTACTTTATTTTTTAAAATTCAATTTGTTGTTGGCCCCTAAATTGACCTAGCGACTAAATATTCATTGAAATACAGGTGTTTAAACACGTTCGGTGCATCCCCGATGTTAAAGAACAGTTCTTCAAATATTTATCTAGTAATTCAAAAAATTTCTAAAATAGAAAGTGTCTTTTTTTTAATTTTTAATTTTTAATTTTTTTGGGGGGAGAGGTGGCATATAGTGTATTTTACAAAATCAATTCCATTTATACTAGAAAAAAAATATTTTATAGGAAAACTTATACATAATAGCTATATGAAAATATGTATTATTTTTCATTAATGTCTTTAAATATTTCGCAATAAAAAGTTTGCAAAACGCGATCTGAATATTAAAATATATACTAATAAGAGAAATATGTTTATTCTTATGTGTGTGCATGCCTACCATGACTAGAAAAAGCTACTGCACGTAGAGGTTCGAACATTTGGATGAGGATAATCCGAGGTAGGTCCGAATGCACCTGAAGCTCAGATATTTCATTTTTTAATAATAGCCTAGATATTAATTAAACCCGTTAATTAACCCGGCCCCGTAGAGTAAACGTCAGGGTGGTCCGGCAGAAAAGACCGTTCCGAAGATATCAAAGCAGAGAAGATACCAGAAGGGAAAAGGTTTTTTTTTTTTTTTTTTTTTTTTTTTTTTTTGCATTTTTACGAGCCCTCAATCGTTTTTTTAACGAATTACGAAAAGACAAAAAATAACCACTTGAGCGTCGTACTTCCTATTTTATAATAGTGTAATCCGTTTAAAAAATTATTAATATTTACCCTTTCAAAAATTATTTTCTGAACGGATATTGCACGATTTTTTTTTTCTGGAATTTTTTTAAATTCTGCATCTGCTCTAGAAATTGAAATACGAAAAACCTCTAAACAAGCCCACCTTTATAATATTTTTATTTACCTTTCTAAAGACATCTTCGTTAAAAAAATATATATATTAATAATAACCTTTAAAAAAAATATTTTCTGAAATTAATTTCGCGATTTTGACAGACTTTTTTTGTCGGTGAAAATAAAATGTTTCACAGAATGCATTTCGAGTGTTGATACATACTTTCGATTTGAGCTGTTTTAGAGCGTTAACGGCATAAATAAGTTTTACTAGGCGGTTTAACACTAGTTCTTAAATGGAGTTGTTTATTTTTCTTTGGAATTTAATAAGTTAGAGCACAGTGGTGGGGCGACTTGATTTCTCATTTTTTTTCATGTAGTTTTTTTGTTCAGGTGTGTCATAATGCTAAATACTTATTTTCGATTTCACAATTCTGGTATCTGCTCAAAAAGTTTTGAAGCTAAAAGTGCCTTTTGATGTCTGAAGGTTACAAATGTGTATTTATTTAATTGTTTAAATATTTACATTTTGATGATTATTAACATATAGTACAATTCCAGCCCCTCCTTCTTTTTTTCATTTATGAATATCTGTATAAACTAGGCGCTTAATCGAGCGATTTTAAAGTGCTTTATATATTTAGATACATAATTCAATTCTCTAGCATTTAGCATAGTTCTAGACACTACCACTAGAGGCAGTGTCTAGAACTGGTTTTTCTATTATTTAGGTTTTCTTCAGATCTCTGCTCCTAACTGGACCATTTGAAAGTGTTGTATATAGTTCGATACAGAATTCTATTCTCTGGTATTTAAAATCGTTCTACACAGTGCCATTAAAGGCACAGTTTTTTCAACTATTTATGTTTCTGTAGAAACTATCTTAGATTTGAAAGTGTAATGTGTCTAAGGATAAGAAATTAAATGGTCTATTAGTATAACGAAGCTTCTTTTAGACCGAAGGTCGACACGCACTCTACGCTGCCGAAGACAGCCATGCCTCCACCTCTAGCTTCGTTTGGAAGTATTCTCGTTTAAATATATAAAATCAGACAAAATTGATTTTCGTATGAAAAACAAACTGGAGCGTGCATAGCATGTCTGGTATACGCTGCAAAAGACAGTAGGATCTCCAACCCAAGGTTCGTTTGGATAGATTTTTATTTAAACAAAAAAAATCATACAAATTCGAGAGTGTACTCTGTCGTAGGCAATGGTGCCTCTAAGATAAATTTTCATTTAAAAATATAAATTATAGAAATTCGAGGGTTTACGTTGTTGAAGGCAGTGAAGCCCCCAACATTATGTTCGCTATGGGATAGATTTTAGTTTAAAAATAAAAGCTCATTCAAAACTGATTTTAGGTATATTTAAGGTTATTATCACGGGCCCCAGCAACACTAGGTCCGTCATAATATCCTTAAATAGCTGGTATATAATACATTTTAAGAATAACAAAACAGGGAATTAAATCTATTTTAAACATTTTATTTTTTCCTTTCATTAATCCCTCGAGTCCCCGAATCTATTTCGGCCAACTGTAAGACTCCTTTTTTGGAATACCCGAACAGACCTCAGGCAGGAAAATAATCAGTGGTCCTTTTCCTTGAGTTCGTTTTACTTTTGTAAATGTCTGACGTATTTTAATTTGCAAATTATACAATAGATGGTAATGGTTGAGTAAGACGGTTGAGTAAAATATAACTATAATTCATAAATTTTTCCCATAGATGTGAAAATATTGAATAAAGTAGTTGTTTCGTTTAATATTTATTTATTTTTTATTAAGAAATAACCCTTTTTTGACCTATTCATTGTTATAATGCACAGAATTAAATAAGAAATATTTTCCATTAACTTTTTTATAAAAATATATTATACAGATAAGGGATTAAGAAAGATTTTATGATTTTCCAAGTAAAGCATTTATGTAATTTGGAAGTATATAAGACAAAAGTCGTACACAGCAGATTTTTCCTGTAATTTAGAAACATTTTGCATATTTCTAAATTCTTTATTGATATTTTTTATTATAAAACTCTGTAGTTAAAATGTTAAACAACACAACTATTTTATATCTCCAATAAATAAAATTTTCACAAAAAAATTCGAAGAAAAAATATGTTTCATTAAAAATATTTCTTCATAGTAAAAACTTTTAGATGAACTTTATCTTTGAAACTTCTTCAGATAATCAAACTGTCTTTTTCACTTTTAATGCCTTGGAGCAATAAATCATGTAAATATATTTCTTTTTTTATTTTTTGTAAGAAAAAAAAATGACTGGTGAAATCAAGTCTGAAATGCCTTTAGGTGAAGCGTAAGTTAAATAACAATATCTCTGCAACATGATTGTAAGTTGAATTATACCACTGTATATAACTGTATCAAATATTTTATTTTTTTTATTATTCAAAAAACTGAAAACAAATGAATAACATTTATAGTAAACGAAGTGTACCTAAGCTTGATTTCACTATGTTTCACATGTATTCAAAATTAATACATTAAGGGTAGAACAATAATTGCGGAATAATATGGAAAGCAACTGATATTGATGCACCTTTGTCTCGGGAACTATTGTAGTGATTTCAATATATTTTTAAATATAGTTGGTAAGATAGTACTTACAAGGGAACCAATTTTGGTGCAGCTCACACTTAGCATTGAGACCTAGTGCATTTTGTAGAGAAGCGATGAAATTTTCCTGTTAAAATCATATTTTTCGATTTTACAGCAGCATAACTTTCTGAAAATGTAATTTTACAGAACACTTATCGGAATATTAACATAGATTTTTTTTAATACAAATTAGTGAATAACAAGTATAAAATATTGAAAAAAAAAAGTTTAAAAATTTCTTCCAGAACCTACGAATTTAGTTTTGAAAAAATACAACATTATAATTGCATTTTTAGCGGCTCGAAACTGGCTTTATTCGTTACCGTGGAATTTTTCTCGCCAACCCTGGACAAATGTCATAATCGTCTCTGTGTGTCCATAGGAGAGGATTTTATATCAAATGTCTATGTGTATGTCAGCAGTACTTTGGATTCGTAGCACCATATTTGGTTACTTAATTAACTTTTTGCGTAAAATTAACAATTAAAAATACAATAATAAAAAATTAAAAGTATAAAAAAAAAATATAAAAAAAAAATGATTTTAACAGAGAAATTTTATCGGTTCTCTAAATTTTATGTATGGGCTACAAAATGCACCAGGCCTTGATGCTAGGTGCAAGCTAAACCAAAAGTGGTTCCCGTGTTAGATATGATTCGATCGTTTTGTTTTCTGGAAAATAAAGTCCGTTTAGTAACATTACTTACAGGATAACTAGTATGTCGTAGCCATCGCAAAACTTTCTTCTATATAAATCAAATAAATTAAATGATTTAAATAGTACAAGACATTTTATCGATTGAGCAAATAGGTTGTATTTCCATATTCAGGATGCTAAGCGTGAAGTTTAGTTGATTTCTGCGCATTTAAACTGGTAATATAGTAAGAATCGCATATTTCGAACAAATCATCTAATTTCGACACCCTCCTCTTAGATGGCCTCAACAAAAATTGAATGACAATCTATTCCTATCATGAGGAATCCAAACTTCATGTTTCGTTGAATTTGCGCACATAAACTGCAGATATAAGCATAACATAAATCGAACAAATCATCGATTTGCGGCAACCTCTCTTTGAGATTTTTGCCCAAAAAATAATTAGCAACAGTTTACATAAGTATAGAACTTCATATGGAATTTCATCCCATTCTACGCTGCAGTTCGTGAGTTAGAGCGACCACAAAATTTGCCACAAACAGACAAACACACACACTCAGAGACAGACATTTTCTAAAAATAGTCATATCATATTCAAAACCTTCTAAAGCGTTTAAATCCGTCAAAATCTGGAAGTCTAAAATTTTCAGGAATCCAATACTTTTTTCTTGTATATATAGCAGAAAATAAAAAAAGACGTAGAATTATAGATGCCTAACTTCCATTTTTTTTATTTTATTTTTTGCCGAACAATCAGTAGTTAACTACTGTCAAAACTATTTAAAAAATTGTTCCAAAATTCGACCGACAAATTAAGAGGGATGGTAGAAGGCATCAAGAGGATGAAAACTTACTATAGAACATGGGGTTGCAAACCACGTTTGTGAAAGAAAATAGTTACGAAGCGTCTGACGTCGAGTGGAACAAAAAGGGCCAATTATAAGTAGAAAAATCATATGTATGACGTCAAGCATGATTACAATACATTGCAGTTCAACGTCAGAAAGGAGACGATGACACATTTTTATAGAAATTGTTCGCAGTTACGGCCACGAAAGTAATTACACAGCCGACACCGATGGACGAAGGATTGCCGGACGCTTTAAAACATGTTCCTATAAAAATGTCTCGTCGACTCCTTGCTGACGTTAAACTGTAATGCATTGCAATCATGCTTTACGTCAAATAAATGTTTTCCCTTTTTGTTCCATTCGACGTCACACCCTTCATAACTATTTTTGAGATTTTCTCCCACTAAACGTGATTTGCGACCACAAGTTCTAAGGTAAGTTTTTATCCTCTTGATGCCTTCTATCACCCCTCTTAATTTTTCGGTCGAATTCCGGAGCACCCTGTATATTGAAATCGCTTTCGCAGTTCCGGAGAAAAAAGTACTTCAATAGTAGTTGTTTTCCATAAGCTATCGCTGGTTGGCCCCTCTTAAGTTGCTGCAGTCACTGGGTGCTGGTTTTGTGCTGGTTTTATCACGGACCCGGGCAACGCCGGGCAGGTCAACTAGTTTACAACTATGGCAGAAAGACACGAGTTCTATTCTTCAGTAATTCTGGAAAAATTGACTTCAAACAGTAAGCAGGATAAATAAGGAAGATTCCACGGCTATTTTATAACATTTATCGTGCAAAAGAAGAATAGAATATTTCTCTTTATATTCCAGCATCTGGATAGTTTGTTTTTTCTGTTATCAAATTTTTAATAAATAAAATTTTCAATTTGAGCCCGAGCCTGAAGACGCGTATAAAAAATTTAGCTCGAGCAAGTTTCTGGAACGGGCTGAGCCCATTTCATCTCTAGTACCGATACATAAGATATTTATTTTCGTTTATAGCTAATGTTTTTCTGATTAAGCCTTTATGGTTAAAGATTTTTAGTGTACTAAGGCTTAAGTACTCAGTTTTCAGAATTATCATGCATTCGTGTACGTATGTTAGACACTAATTTGTTGATTTAATATTTATCTATACTCTAAATAGTTGAATGCACATACTTCAATTTCAGACATTTCAGTTTATAGTGTTTTTTGATGAAATTAATTTGCATCTGTTAAAAAATTTAATAATGCATATAGTATGTTCTTCGCACAAATTTATAGACAAGAATATGTATGAAGCGTTTAAGATAATGTATGCAATGTTGTAAAATCTTTATAATCTATATATTATGTACGCTTTTTATTTTACTTCTTTATTCAATTTAATACATTCAGAGAAATTTTGCGCATTTATCAGGTTAAAGAAATTCAAAACCATACAGTACATTTAAATCCATAGAAATATTTGATCAATAATTCTTTTTGGAAATATCTATACATGAAAAACCCGTAAATCAAATTCCAATCCTAAAGAATAGTTTCAAAAGCAATAAAATCTCAATTTAATGCACTCTTTTAATAAAATTAGATCATATTTCAAAAGATATAGGGTTAAATCTTTATTTCTTAACTTGGATTTTTTTTTCTTTTTTACGTGTACTAGAGTTATCACTTACGTTTCCAATTTGAAAATTTCATCTGTTGTAGTGTTTTCATTTTACCGCACTTCTTACACTAGTGTTTTAATATATATATTTTTTTCATTTCAGATTTAGCGGACTGAAAATTTTAGAAAGAATGAAAATGTGATGGAAGTCGTAAAAAGAAAAAAAAACCCTATAACTCCTTTCATCGAAATCTGTAAAAGTAGTTGAATTAAAAGTTTTGAATGGGTTTGTTATTTATCTTTTAAACTCAATATTAGATTTTGTACAATAAGCGTGGAAAAAAAAAAGGTTAGCACCCATTTTACATATATTAAACGTTTCATTGTGCATATATTATTCACGAGTAATATAAAGTAGTAATATAGAATCATTTAGTTATTCAATAAGAGTCCATTTCTTATAAATATTCTACAAAAAACAATACAGGAAATAATTTCCTTAATCCAAAACAAATTTTTATAGATTTTTTAAAGGTAAATTAATTTTTATGCTTCAACAGAAAAAAAAAAACCCAAAACAATTCTACCTTTCAAATTTTTCCCAATTCTAATAATATCACCATTTTTTTATATAGAATTTTAAAATAAGTTAATTTTAATCAAATAATCTTTTATTCAACTTCGTTCTTGTGTTATTATATTTTTATTTTTCGAGAAAATATTAAGAGAGTTCGCCTTGAGGAAGAAACTGAAAAATAGCACCAAATTTAAATGAAACATGAGAGAAAACTCATTCGTCAAGCACAGATTAGGAAACATTTTCCAACACATTTAGATAATTCTAACAAAACTTCACCGTTTAATAAGGTGAAAGATGTCTAAGTAAACAAGGTCAAGGTCAAACAAGGTGGGGAGGCCTACGTTTCGGCTGAAGCTCAACTATCACCGCCCAGCAGAGGTGTTTACTATTACAAAATTGCACAGGAGGCTGCCCACATTCGGGCAAGCATATTACGTAATTCAATAAAATTCTGCGTTTCACAATATAACAATAATGCTCGACCACAGATCAATTCTTTCACGTTACAAATTACGGTTCAATACTCGGTACAATTGAAATGCAATACTTAATACAATATGTGATACTTAAAGCTTTGTGATATTTAACCTTAAATAAAGATGCTAATTTGAATATGAATTGCAATATATACGTTATAAAAACCGTTGTACTGAGACTTAAGACTGAATTTCTTATGGATAAAGCACCTATCAGATATTGCATAATCACAAATCAATGAAAACATAATTAACAAAATGTTGATTTTCTTAAATGAGTGAATTACTAAATTAAATAGAATACATAGTTATACTAAAATAATTAAACACAAATACAGATTCAATAATAACTCAGTGTACACATTATAATAAAAACATCCGAATAAACAAATAAACCAATTAGGTAGTATAAAATAAAATAAAATAATATGAGATAACAAAATATAAAAATGTTGTGAAATGCCACACTTGAACTCTTAAAATTTTTATATTTGAAATTGTTTATATTTAACACTTGGAAATATGCTGTATCTTGGACAGGCCCAAAGAAGTAGAGACAAAATAGTAGTGAAATTGCTAATTAAATAAAAAGCCCTAATGCAATAGGAAAAGTGCATGAAGTTCCAGTTAAGCATGAATAGAACTGCCGAAAATGGGTTAACCATACTAAGACAAAATAATTCAAGATAAAACTGAAAATTTAAGCATGCTGAAGTGGAACAAAAGAAAATCAATGATGTTCAAAATATAGTAGTGAGGACAAATACAAAAATACTAATATACTTTATGTATCGCCCCGGTGTAGATAGAGAGACGAAATAAAAGTAAGTGAGTGAGAAATGTAAATGTTTTAAAGTAAATACAGAATTTAAATTTAGAATGAAATAAAAGTTGCTCTGGGACGATAAACATGAAAATAGGATAAAATGCATTTTAACACTACCAGGCTACCAGGGAATAATCTTCTAATAAAGTCTTTCTTTTTTTTTTGTCAAATTACTGTCTTTTATAATACAAATTCACAAACGGTATTTTATAACCATATCATCACCGAAGCACCTAATATATTAATTGATGCCTTGTTGAGGAGAATATCCCCTCAATTTGAAGATTTCATTGCGGAAGACTTCATATTTAGAGCTGGAGGCCTGGTTGTCGATTGGTAATGGTTGAAAGTATGTTACTCCTGAATGAAATTATTGTATCTTATACAGTTAATACATTGATAATAGTCAGAGTTATGTTGAAGTTTACATTGACTGGTTTCATGCGTTTCTGCACAATGTGCACATCAGGATTAATTATCTGAGGGGCATCTACAGGGTGTTTCACAAAGAACCCCTAACTTAAACAATTAATAACCCGGAAACGGTGATAGATAAAAATATGAAACCAGTGGTATGTTTATTAAAAAAATCGTAAGAATCTTAGACATAAATCTCAAAAATTAGTTAAAAATTGCGTCGATAGATGGCGCTGCGATAAATAGGCGCATCACATTAAAATTGATTCATAATGTGCACCTTTTACACAACAGACATATCGCAAACGAAGAATGAAATTGTCAGTGACTTTCTGCTGTTTGTCTGATGAATTTTTTTGAAAAGCTCACGAATTGTTTTCCCATCTGGGTTTTTTGCGTCTTGAAATTGCTTTTGAATACTTCTCCTTGTGGCGGTAGGACTCAATTAGGACCTCAAGTAGGATTTAATTGGTGGTACTCCAACACAATAAACACACGTTCCTCCACGGCATACATCAATTTCGGAATTATTTTCACTATACGCTAGTAACGGTCAGATTAAAATGGCGAAATCTTGGAAGGCTAGTCTTTCTATGCTTCTGAACTCACTTTAGAAGGATTCTTAACGCTCTCAGCGCCATCTATCGGTGCAATTTTTACCTAAATTTTGAGATTTATGTATAAGATCTTACGATTTTTTTTAATAAACATACCACTGGTTTCATATTTTTATCTATCACCGTTTACGGGTTATTGATTTTTAAAGTTAGGGGTCCTTTGTGAAACACCCTGTAGATGTCATGTGGCCAAAGCGCTAACACCTGAAGCATCTTTGTAGATAAAGGTATTTTTTTACTAAGCTATAGCGGAAGTTGCAATGAATTTTTCCTTGTTTTAACAAGGAGTTTGCTGACGATGTATCAATTTCTATGATTTGATTCTAGAAGTTACCTTTAGGGAGCTTTTTAATTAAATTTAGTTCTGTTAAATTTGGATCTTTCTTTTGTAATATAGTGGTTAGAACTTCATCTGTTATACTGATAGGTAATTTAAATATTATTAATTTTCTTTTTTTAATATTCAGTTCTATTTGATTTTTCATTTCAGAGTTGTTTACTGTGTTCTTTAGGTTTTTGCATTCTTCTGTACTGTTGAACTATAAATGTAAATTGCCATTTGGCAATCTTCTGATGTGTTTATTTGCCAATTCTTCTAATTCATGTAAACTGACTTGTAATAAATCTTCTATTGGTTGACTTTTATCTTTATACAACAGATATTTTACCTAATATTTTGTTGAATTTATTGTTGTTTGGCTGTTTTGAATCTTTTATTTCCTTTAATTTAAGCATTAACATATTTATAGTCTTAATTGTGTCTTGATGTAATTTTTTTAATTTATTCCAAATTCCATCTTCTGCTGACTGTTGAGTTAAAAGACTATTAATTACTACTTGTTTCCATGAAATTTCCTTTTCCAACTCTTATTTTCTGCTCTGTATAATCAATTACTTTTACTTTTTCCTTCAAATTTTCTGTCAGTTCTTGTATTGCAATTATTTTGTCATCCCTTAATTCACCCAATTCATCATATTTATCATTTAATAATCTTTCCCCCCCACAATTGTGAATATTATCAAAATATCCTAAAAAATACGCTTCTTGCTCCTTTAGACGAGGACAATATTTCAATAATTGTTCGTGACTGATTTCTTCTAAATCTATGGAGTCATTTTCTTTCAGTTGTTTCGTTTTTTCACAGCTCCAATTTTTCATTTTTACATTTTAATTGTGTTACTTGAAGTTGGAGATCATCTATTAGATCGTCTTTTTTCTTTAAGTCGTTCTTTATATCAAAAGATATTACTAGATCATGTTTTAGTTCCTTTATAGTCTGATCTTTATAAATTATTAATTACTTCAACTTGTAAACAGCCACTGTCTTTTCTTCTTATTATTGGGAAATGCATTTATCTCTATTATTTTGCATTAACTCTGCCATCGATTCATTGTATTTGATTTATCAAATTCTCTGTTATGTTCCTGTAATTGTCCACAATAATTTAGTAAATCAGCCATACCGATGTTATCTTCATCGAGGTCTAATGAGGCTGTTTAAACTTCTTCTATTTCTTCCGGAGAATTATCATTTTCTCCATTATGTAATGACTCTATCTTCAATACTTATTAAATCTTAAGATTCTTTATTTTGTGAAGTTTTTTCGAGTAGTACTAGATCACCATGAGCTTCTTTAGGTTTATTTTGAGATTGTAAGTTTTCCAAGTTTGGATTCCGTCTCGATTGTAATTTTTGTGTTGAAAATCTTTCTTCATTAGTGACCGACGTTAAAAGAGAATTCATAACAGAATTTTCTTCCCAGTGGCGTAGCCAAAGGGAGGGGGGTCCAGGGGGTCCGGACACCCCCCCGAACCCCGAATGAAGAGCTGGTTTACTGAGACATAGATACAACAATATTAAAAACAAGTAAGACGGAATCGCAAAGAAGCAATGAAAAATTCCGCTTTAGACAGGTGTTTGACTTAGAAAGTATTATTTAAAGGTATGTCTTTCGCAGGGGTTATGAAATTTTTTCGTTTAAGACAGGTTTTAGTAATAGACACGTCCATTTTGTGAGGTATCCTCTAAAACTGTTAAACGAATTCATTCTATAGTATACTTCTGAAAAGCATAGATGTATTACAATAAAATCTGTGAAGATGAGAGCTATCTTACACAGCAAAAGTTCAAAGTTCAACGAAAACAACGCTACATATTTATACCTGTTAAGATTTGAAACATATCTAAAATGAAACTTTTTCTGGTTGTGAATCCTTCTTGGCAGGTTTTCTGAGAAAACGGAATTCTCTCGTAAACGAAAACATTTCATGGTCTCGATGACAGAAGGATAACTGTACAAGTATACCTGATATGACAGAAATCTCTTTACAACAGAATTTTTTAACGATCCCTGCCGATTCCGTTTTCATAGATTTTAATGTAACTAGATTAAACGCAAAACTTCTTCAACAGAGATTTCGATCGGGCCAACTGTTGCCAATACTTATGTGTAAAGACGAGTTTACATGAATGCAATAACAGCACATTAATCAGAGTTTGGCGACCCTTATCTTTGTTCATTTTATAATTTTATATCGAGCAATATTATCATTTACTTTAAATCTTCTGGCTAGAATGAAAAAAAGGTCACTTTATTCTTCGACTAGATATTTGTGAATTATTATTCAATGCTGTTATACATTGCCACTTTCAAAATACCTGCATCTGAATGTGATTTGTCTTCTGCTGTAAAACATGCTGATGATGTCATTTTTCAGCTTTATGAAACTTTACAATAATCAATAAGTAAGGAAGAAGAGACTGGTGTTCAAAAGTTTTCTGACCTGTTCAAGAGAGCACAGTCCTTTGCTAAAGAAAACTCAGAAACAATTTTCTTTAGTCACACATATTCCTTGTCAAGTTGACCATCAGATACATCTGATTCAATGTCAAACTTGAAGAATATTTCGGAAGATCAATTTTCTTCCTCCTTTTGTTACTTTTATTTCTAATCTCGTTATTCGTTAATCGATAAAGAAAAGAACAGAGGGATATTGAAAGATTTTGATGTTCATCTGGGTTTGTACAAAATAATGGTGATTCTTGTTATGAAACTTTTCAACCTGAGCTATTTTTAATAAACTGTTAATGGAATATTACGTTGTTGTATATTATTTTGAAGGACAGGTTTTTACCTACTTATTTAGTATTTTAATTTTGTTTTCCGCTATTGTACAGGGATATTTAAGGAAGTTATAGAACTTTGGTAAATTTCGTACGATTTTTTTACTAATTCAAAATGGTACGAAAATCGGTGGAAACGGCTTGTATATCAACCACGCTACAGCATTGAATTCAGGAGAGCGGAGGTGGGGCATCCACCCCGGAGCATTGAAATGACCCCTCGGAAGATTTGAGATTTATGCTTAGGAGTACAATCTCTCCCCTCAACGCTCCCTATCTCTAGAGGGGCGTTGCTCCCCTTCCCTGAACTCCACAGTGTACCTATTCCGGAGAAAAATGGTATCCTCCGAAGAAATCCCTCCTGGAGAAAAATGTCTGAATTCAACGTTACATTTGACCGAAGTACGACTTGTGAACTCACAGTTTAACATTTTTTCAGAAATTTCATGATAGCAATGAGCGTTTTGAGTATGAAGGTCGTAGGTGGCATTCGGTTATTAACAATAAGAAATTGAAAGCAAAGGTTGAAGCTAATCCACGTACCAAAGTCTGACAGATTGTTGCTGAACTTGGAGTACGTTGTAAAACTGTTTCCAACCGCTTAAAAGAAATTGGTTGAAAAATAGCAGAAACCACCATTATTTTTTACGCAATCTAATACTTCCCAAGATGTGCTAATCCACCATAATTAATTTTTTTACAGAAATTTAACAGCTTTTATGTCGACCAATTATCGGAAACAACTATTGAGGCCGAATATTTACTTTAATATCAAAAGCGGTGAAACTTGAAAAAGAATTATGGCTGTTTTAGACAATTGTAACAAAATTATTTTTCCCAACATCAACTATATTTGTTGCGTGTGTTTGTTACATTACTAGTTTCTGTAGCCGAAATTACAAGATTTTTTTTTCTTAAAAATTAAAACCTTATTTCAGAAACTCCCTTGGTGAATCATCAGCTGACGGCAGTGGCAATTATGTCAACTCATTATTCAGTATACCTATTAAAGCACAAGTTCTTATTTCAATGACAAGAAATTAAACATAAAAATTGAAAAAACAGTTTCAACCAAATACTGTTATAAACTTAACCATTTGATCACAACTTTAAAATAATCAAATGTTTATGTTATATGAAACTTGATTTAAATGCATTCTCTTCAGTGTGTGCTCAGTTTTTATATCATAGTGTTTGTAAAATCTTTTTCTTTGGTAAATACTAATGTAACTTCATTGTATTATTAGCTACAATTATAGAAATTGATCTTACTTCATTTTACACATGCTATTTTTTTAAATTAAGAAATTGATAAGGAAATATCTAAATTCTTAAAGTTACTCGAAATACTTCTATTGCATATCACACACACAGTCAATCCTGTCACACTATACTTCAATAAGGCACATTGTTCGTTTCGTCGGGATTCCTAAAATTTTCCGTTTGAGATAGGATTCCGTTATAGGAAGTATCCGCTTTCACAGGCTTTACTGTATTTATAAGTAGGGTAAAACCTGACAAGACGAAATCGGAATCACAGAAGAACTGTGAAAAAGCCCGTTTCAGGCATGTTTTCAGCAAATTTAATTGTATGGTTATCCATATCAGGACCATGTAATGCGTTTTTTAAGACAGGAATCTGCTATAGACAGGTTTTACTATACATATTACATACATAAGTTATATTTTTATATATACAGCAAATCCTGTGGAAACGAAATCTGCCTATAACGGAATGCTGACTTAAACGGAAATATTCATTCGTCAAATAGAAAAGAATGCCATACAACTGATAAGACGAAAAACTGTCTAACACGGAATTTTTTACCACTCTTTGCGATATTATCTTGGCAGATCTTACTATATATATAAGCTGAAAAAAAAATCTGCACTCCTCCCGAAAGGAAATCCTGGCTACGCCACTGTTTCTTCCAAACCTAATTTATGTTTTAAAATTGGTTCTTCATCAATACTCGTTTCAACCATAGTTATTTGGCTTGTTACACTAATCAATTGAGTATTTTCCTTATCCATTTGTTCACCTGACTGTTTAATTCCTAGATTTTTAAGTTGAACTTCTAAGTTATCCTTCAGATTATCTTCCAGGATTTTAGTTATGTGAGATTGGTATTTCTCTGCTACCTTATTGTTTCCCTTTGTGTGTTTCCCTTCCCCTTCTGGTGTTGTGTCACCTGTTGATGCAAATGTATAATATTATTATTTTCTTTTGTGTTTTTGAAATCTTGTAGTGTCAATGAACTGTTTCTTTCATTGGTCGGTTTTTGAATGGCTTCTGCTCTATTGCAATCTTTAAGTTGATTTTTACTGAGGAATTTCAGTTTATTTTTATTATTTAATAGGATTTTTAACAACAGCCCAAAATGCCCTTGAACTTTGAGGATGTAAAGAACATGTTTGACTTCATGTTTTTCAGTGAAGATTTTTTCGCGAGGACAATTTTTTTTGGGAGGGATGCAATAATAATTTTAATAATAAAATATTTTCGATCACCCAAGTACCAGAAAATGCTAAAAATAGTCTGTCACTGTAGCAATATATATATAGGACTACGTAGGTCCTGTTAAACATTTGTGTAATCATAGCACGTATATTCGTGAAGATGTTAACGTTTCTGTGAAAAATTAAAAAAAGTTTTTTTTATAGCATGCAGAGTTTTCAACCGAATTTAACACCGCTTTCCAAAAACTTGACAAAAAATTATAGAAATAGTATACTGCAATTAAAATATTAATATGTTGAATATTTGATGAGATATGGGTATTTGTACGAAATAAATTTTAACTGCGCATGCGAGAACAACAGCAAAAAATTTTTTGTCATGATTTGATAGTCAATACTATAGGACAAGTCATATAAAAGACCAGTGAGATATCGTGAAAACTCAAAAAATTACAGCAATATTTGATAAATTGAGGAGGAAATTCCATATAATCCTATGGGATTTCCTCCTCAATTTATCAATTATTGCTGTAACGTTTTGAGTTTTCACGATATTTCACTGGTTCTATAGTATTGACTATCAAATCACGACAAAAAAATTGGCTAAAATCTCTGCATGTTATTAAAAAAAAAAAAAAAAAAAAAAAAAAGAAAACTTTTGAATTTTTCACAGAAACGTTAACATCTTCACGAATATACGTACTATGCTTACACAAATGCACACAAATATTGAACAGGACCTACATAGTCATTTGCTACGGTGACAGACTATTTTTTGCATTTTCAGTTCCTGGGGTGATTGAAAATATTATTTTATTATTAAAATTATTATTGACTCCTCTAATTGTCCTCGCGGCAAAATCTTCACTGAAAAACATGAAGTCAAACATGTTCTTTACATTCTCAAAGTTCAAGGGCATTTCCTCACGAGTTTCAGTAGATATTCGACGAAACGCCTGAAATTGGTCACTTTCCCTTAATTTCTGGCCACCAGTGTACTATGCGATACTGAGTAATAATACTACCATATAATAATACTGTAAGATGCTGAAGTAGATAATAATAATGCATAGAAGTAAGTACTAAATGAAAAATAATGAATGAAAAATAATTACAGAGTAAACAATAATAAATTATGCTAACAATACTAAATAACACTGTATGATGTCATTAAGAACAACTAAATTGTTAAGGTTAGAGTTTATGTAGTGTGTAAAGGTCCTTATTAAAATTAGAAGTCCACGTCATCCTCAACCTCCACTAAATCCAATGGAGGCAGCATGAAGAAGTATTGATTGCGTTCTAGCAGAAACATGCAATCTGTTATTTTTTGAAGCAGTTTTGGTTGTTTCAGAACGTAGGCAAACCAGGCCGACAGATTCATTTGTGATGGCTTTCTAATGTGATGGTGGGCAGTCAGCGTACAATCTAGGATATAATGTAAAGAGATACCTCTTTTCCCCCAGGTGCATCTAGGTGACGATGCCTTGCCGAGTTTATTGAGTAAACGGGTCATGGTTTGTAGCAAATATGTAGTGGTGCCTATTTTGAAGTTGAAGATCTGTTGATACTGTTAGGATTAAGGCGTGAGTAAAACGACTCGTTGTTCCCAGATTCCAATTCATTTGCCATGATCGTATTAATTCTGATGTTGTTACTTCTTTAAATGTTATAGTGGAAATGGGTAGAATTTTTGAAAGATGTCCTGTGACGGTTTCGTTGCATCGCGGGCCAGTTTATCAACATGTTCGTTTCCAGCTATGCCAGAATGACCACGCACCCATTTAAAGAAAATGGATTTCGATGTTTGTTGCAAAGCTGTTGTTCCGTCGCGGAATATGGTTTTGGCTCCATCTAGTGAGCGTTGATATTACAGCTCCACCTAGGAGCATTTTGTAAAAACAGTTCATTAAGCTGTGAGTCGATGAAGCATTCACACGCATTTAAACACCGCCCAGTTCACGCGGCGGAAATTCTTTATAAAAAATGCAGTTAAACTTAATAATTTTTGTTTGTGAATGTCAACTGTCGTGTGTTAATAAAAACGTTAAAAAAGAATATAAACTCTGCAGTCCATTTTATATCGAACCTTTTGTGGTCAGCAGAGCCGCAGTACTTTTATGGATAAATTAAATCGTTCAGAAGGCGCCATAAAGGCCGCTATAACAAGACTTGAACTGTTTATTACGGATAATAAAGATCCCAAACCACTAATGTGAGCCAGCTCCAAGTAAAATTGAAAAAAATAGAAAGCCTGCAGAATAAATTGGAGGATATTCGAGAACAATATTTTGTATTACAAGAGATTACACAACCTCAATTGAAAGAAATAAAACAGGTTATTGATGTCGCAAGTGACCAATTAGAACAATTGGAGGAGAGTGTAATACTTTTATTAACCTCCTTTGATAATAAATCTAATAATATTCATATAAATGAAATATCTAATGAAATCAAAACAAAAGTACGGTTACCAGAAATTCCATTGCCTTTATTTGGAAGTGCATATTTGGAGGTGCCTTTATTTGGAGGACTGTGATTTCGCAAATTTCAAAACTCAATTCGCAAATCTGATTATTAATAATGATCATATAGATGATAATAAGAGGCTATTTTATTTAAAGGCCTCTTTAAAAAATGATGCTAAACAATTAGAATCTCCCGATGATGATTTTAATTCATTATTTCAAGTACTCGTTCAAAGATATGAAAATAAACGACCTTTAGCCGACTCATGTTTCTTCAATTTTAAATTATGAAAAAATCCAGTATGAATCTCCCAAAGAATTACGAAATTTTATAGATTGTATTAATAAGAACATCAGGGCCTTGAAAGTAATGGAATATACTCAAAACAGCTTATCAGAAAGTGTGTTCATAATTTTACAAAAAATAGATAAAGAAACTCAAAAACAATTTGAACTTTCTCTGGAAAATACAAATGTTCCACCTTTCGATTATTTGATGTAATTTCTGGAAAAAAAGATGTATTATGTTAGAGAATGTTTCTAAGTCAAATGGCGCAAGTCAAGTGAACTCTAAGCATATCAAAAGTAATTACGCAGTAAATAAATCAAGGTCATTTTTTATCAGTGAGAATAAAAATGAAGTAAAACCATGTATTCTATGTAAAAATAACCACGCATTATTTAAATGCATCGCATTTCAAAATATGAGTGTTCATAATAGAAAAAGCTTTGTACGCAAAATTAAATTATGTATAAATTGTTTGCGGCTACACCAAGGCCAATGCAATTCTAAATTCACATATAAAAAGTGTTCCTCTCGACATAATAGCCTACTTTGAAAATGTCAATGATCTTTCAGAAATGCAGATGAATAAAACTTTAGAATCGATAAAAGATAAACAATTAATTATTTAAGGTTCCGAAAGTAAAGATAAGGTCTCTTCTTTATTAGGCAGCAATCTTTTAACTAATGACACAAAGAATTGTACGTTATTAAATACTGCAATCATTTTACTAAAAGATTCGCGTGGAAATAAAATTAAATTACGAAGTGTTTTTGACAGCGGATCGACGATTAACGTCTTATCGGATAATGTTTGCAGGAAATTAAATTTTTAAAAACCAAAACCTTTTAAAAGCAGCGTTTCGGGAATTAACGGTTCATATCAACAAGTGAAACAAGTCATAAATACGAATATATCTAATCAAAATGAAACATTTTCAAGAAATATAGACCTGGTTGTGTTGCAAAAAATAAAAAAATCATATTCCGATCACGGAATTAGACATTTCAAATTTATGCATCCCTAAGTACATAGAATTAGCTGACAGTAACTTTAATGTGCCAGATCAAGTTGATATTCTAATTGGTAGCGAATTATTTTTTGATATTTTAAAAGGGGAAAAAATTCGACTTTCAGATGGAAAGTGTATTTTACAAAATACAGAATTCGGATATTTAGTGACAGGCACACTTCCACCCGTTACTAAACAATCCTTTTGTTGTCTCTTAACTGAAGATAGTTTGGACAATACACTTAAGAAATTTTTTGAAACTGAATCCTTACCTGGCGCCAATGATGAATTTATGAAGGGTGAAGAAGAAAATTTTGTGAGGAGCATTTTAGAAGCACGTATAAACGCGATCATACCGGTAGATTCATAGTGCAGCTACCAATGAAAGAAAAGACTGAATCGGTTTTAGGGTCATCTAAAGAAATTGCAGTTAGAATATTAAATAATTTATGGGCTAAATTACATAAGAATAAAACAATGGCTAATTTATATAGAGATTTCATGGAAGAATATGAATTTTTGGGGTATATGACTGAAATTAAAATGGAAAACACCAATGGGGTATCGTATTTCATTCCACACCATGCTGTCTATAAACCAGAAAAAACATCCACTCCTCTACGGGTGGTTTTTAATGCTAGTTCAAATACATCTAGCGGGTATTCACTTAATTCTATTTTATTAAATGGTGGAACAGTCCAGCAAGATTTATTTTCCATTATAACTAGATTCCGCACACACAAATATGCATTTTGTGCAGACATTAAGAAAATGTACAGACAAATACTGATCGACCCATTGCAGAGAAATTTGCAAAAAATTGTTTGGAAGTCTATTAAGGATGCACCGATAAAAATATTTCAATTAAATACGGTAACATACGGCACAGTTAGTGTCCCGTTACGCGTACCTTAAAGGCGCTTGCTGACGAAGAAAGAAAGTGTTTTCCCAAAGCTGCAAATGTGATATACAATAATATGTATGTTGACGACTGCTTGTCAGGTACGGGTTCCTTGCAAGATGCACAAAAATTACAATCTCAATTGATTCTGATTTTAGAAAAAGGCGGTATGGAACTACACAAATGGGTATCTAATCACCCTGAGTTATTACAAGACACCTCTATTTCAGAATACGCATTTGAAGATCACTCGCAGCAAATTTCTGTAAAAACATTAGGAATGTTATGGAAGCCCCAATAGGATAATTTTACCTTTAAAATTACTATTATCCCTAAAGAAAATTACTCCAAGAGAGAAGTATTAGCCGAAATCGCCAAAATATATGATCCGTTAGGCCTAATTGGCGCGATTGTCACCAAAGACAAGATTTTTATGCAACAGCTATGGGAACAAAAGCTTGATTGGAATCAACATCTGCCTCCCAACTCTCTTCGAGAATGGAACTATTTTTTGATTAAATTACAAGACATAAATAATTTTGTCATTTCTCGATATGTTCTGTCGGACAATATCGCAACATTAGGGCTTCTGTGACGCATCAGTTAAAGCCTATGGAGCTGATATTTATTTACGATGCATCTCTACGACTGGACAATTCAATTCGAATCTTCTATGCAGCAAGTCTTCGGTGGCTCCCGTAAAGCCAATAACCATCCCAAGATTGGAGGTCTCAGCAGCTCTACTATTGACGAAACTAGTTAAAAATTAGTTCCTACTTTACAGTTGTGCTTTGAAAAAGTGTGGCTTCCATTGTACTTTTTTGGCTCAATACTCCACCACATAAATTAAAAACTTTCATATCCAACAGAGTAACTATGAATCAGACTCTTTCTGAAATATATCTGTGGAGTCACGTATCTTTCAAGTCTAATCCGGCTGACGTCATATCCAGAGGTGCATATGCCAAGGATCTAATAAATAATGACTTATGGTGGTTTGGTTCAGAATTTCTTGAAAGAGAAATCACATTCCCTAGCCAGTGTCCCAAGTCCACAGACATTGACTGTGTAACAGAACTGAAATCCGATGTCAGCTTAATCACAATTTCTAATGAAAATGACACTTTTTGTGATCGTCTGTATAAATGTTATCATAACTTTCTAAAACTAATTAGAATATGTTGTTTCATTTTCAGGTTTCTCGGCAATGCTCTGAAAATAGAAAATAATTGCAATCACCTGACGGCGAACGAGCTACAACGAAGCACTCAGTTTTTGGTGAAAAAGGCCCAGAAGGGTAAGTTCGCAGCGGAAATAGCTGCGTTGAGGAAAAAAACACACTGCTCCTTCGTCCAGTAGCTTAAAATAATTAAATCCATTTTTGGACGAAAGTGGCTTACTTCGCGGTAAATGGCAGTTCACAAAAAATAACGTTAAATTAGGATCTCTAGTGTTATTAAAGGAAGAAAATCTGCCACCATGCAAATGGGCACTTGCCCGGATTGTGGAAATAGTCCCCGGAAAAGACAATAAGGTGCGTGCAGTTAAAGTGAAAACTGCAACGAGTGAATTTTTACGGGGCATTTCAAAAATTTGTCTATTGCCAATTGGCGAAAGTTAATGCAAATAGCATTTATGCAGTATTGTATTTGAATATTATTCTTAATTAATTATATAACCAATTTACTGTATATTGTTCATTTTGTATTGTAATATCATTTGTAATGTATATTAATTATATATTAAGTTCAAATTAATTGCTGAAATATTTCATATTTCATTCCCGAGCGGCATATTCCGTCGCGGAAGTATGGTTTTGGCTCCATCTAGTGAGCGTTGATATTACAGCTCCACCTAGGGGCATTTTGTAAAAACAATTTATTAAGCTGTGAGTCGATGAAGCATTCACACGCATTTAAACACCGCCCAGTTCACGCGGCGGAAATTCTTTATAAAAAATCCAGTTAAACTTAATATTTTTGTTTGTGAATGTCAACTGTCGTGTAAGTGTTAATAAAAACGTTAAAAAGGAACATCAACTCTACAGTCCATTTTATATCTAACAACTGTAATTATGTCACATACGAGTAAGTTGGAGGTGAATATATCTGTTAATGCCTGCAGGCTAGATAGACTATCAGAATTGATTGTATAGCTTTGAAAATTATTAGAATTAGCCCAGTCTATTGCATCGTGTATTGCTAATAGCTCTGTTGGTAGACACTATTTTTTTGGTGTAAACGAATCTGTCTCGTTCCCTGTAAAACTGAACCTTTATATTCACAGAAAGCGTATGCAGTGCCATCCATGATTTGATCCATAGGTGAACATATTAATTTCGATTGTTCTCTCATTTTCTGTTTGCCAATTAAAATATTCAATGTATGTAGGTATTATACTTTTAGTTGATTTCGGTTGGTATTCCATCGGATTTGGAAAACGCATAACATATTTGAAAACCCAATTTCAGAAATTACCATCAATAATCGAACAATATCCGAATTCTTTTGTGGAGCCCTGTATAGGATCTATAGATTTGTAAATATACTACATAAAATGCTAAAATTTAGTTCAGTTAGGAAACGCATAGGACCTTCTCCTTCATCAATTTACGCCAATAAACGGAAATGTACTCGAGATCTTTTGTGATGCCCTGTATACCTATAGAATTTATACACACTAAATAATAGGCAAAAATTTGTTTAATTTAATAACGTACCACAACTTAAAACTCACTTCCAGCAATTAGACAATATTTTTATCGAATTCTTTTGTGTGTCCCTGTAAATGAACGATGAATGCTATGCACATCCTATTTCATAATAAGTCTCTTATAGCGCACTTCAGTGCTATATATCAATTTAAATATGTTAGAAATAGTGTATAATGATTAAAAATCACCGCAAACGATTCTTCCCCATAGACCGTAATGTAACGGAATTGTTTTGAGTGTCCCTGTAAATGAATATATAAACACTACAGACTTCATTTTGAATACCAAACATGCCATAGTAAACCTCATTAATATATATCATTTGCATGACTATCTGAGAACATTTGCGAGAGTTAGAGCATATTGTAATAGAATTCTTTTGTGTGTCTCTTTAAACGCTACACATTTCCTTTTCAATACCAAAAATTTCATAATAATCCTCAATAACACATAAAAATTACATATCAATCCGATTATATTTACGCGAATCAGAGCACGGACAGATAAACAAAACGAATTCATAAATACTTTTCAATTATGTTGAAAGTGTTAGAAAGAAAGCCGTTATGCAAAATAGGCGAGAGAACCATAATATTAAAAAGATAATAATTGAAAAATAGGCTAAATAACACATGGGGTGATAAGTTCCCGGTCTAATAAAGAAAACACAACTTTTTAACAAAGCTTTATAACTTTATAACTTTAATAAATAACATAACTTTAATAATAAATAATAATAATTTAATAATAATAATAATAATTTAAAAATAATAATTTTATAATAATAATTTAATAATAATAATTTTAAAAATAATTTTATAATAATAATTTTATAATAATAATTTAATAAAGGATTATTAATAATATATTAATAATAAATAACAATTTTATAACGAAAAAGCTCCAAACAGTGCTCAGAACTCGTTGTTGTTTTTGGTCAAAAGTCAACACGCGCGGCAGCAACTTTGACAACAGCTTTTTCATAGACAAATGTTCATTCAAAATAAAACCTACACGTTCCTTGGATATCTTCAGAGTCTGAGCTATCTCCTGCAACTTCACTTTACGGTTCCACAAAACGATTTTGTGGACTTTTTTTATGTTTTCTGGAGTAACCACCTCTTTTGCGTGGTGCATCACTGGTGTCCGTACGACCACGTTTAAATTCAGCAAACCAGTCAATAATGGTTGATTTACCTGGTGCAGTGTCCGAATAACGCTTATCAAGCCAAGCTTTTCTTTGAACGGTGTTTTTTCCCCATCAAATAACAATTCTTGAAATTCTTGTTCATCCATTTTTTTTGTTTATCAACAAAGTCGTTCAACTAAAACTACTCTAACGTTTTATCCACACGGTGAATCGTCATGGCATTTTCTGCTACCTTTTAAAGGTTAGTATTTACTAAAAAAACATCGGTTCGGCGATTGCAACGCCATCTGTGTGCCAGACCGAGAACTTATCAGCCCATGTGTTATAAGCAGATTAAAGATTTTACGCGGACAGAAAGACATATTAGTTGACTAATAAGGAAGTGAGAATTGTGGTAAGATACTTTAAAGTAAATCCTGTTATAAGTGTTGTCAAAACTTCTCAAACTATCAGGAAAGACACAAACATAACTTATCTGGTATACAAAAAAACTGAGCTGCGCCGCCAGACGTCAAAGTGGCGTCCGTCAAGCACTTCAACCGTAGCACCCAAGTCGTAAGGGACTTATAACGCGCATGACCAGGAGAGGCCCCCCGTATGCACTACGACCGGTAGCAGCACCGCCACCTGCGCATCACTCTTATTGAACCCATGAGGTGACGACAAAGGTCGTTGCGATACGCGGTGTATCCCAATATTAGAGGAAATCACCACGAAAACACCTGGTGAATCATTAGAGTCCCCCGAAGGCTCCGTAGCCGGAACCCATGAAGGGAAACCGGGTCCTCGGTCATATGTCGAGTTTCCCCAACGACCCTTGCTTTGCCGCGGCTTCTGATCGTCGAGTCCTAGGGAGGAAAAACTAGTTCATTGGCCGCGATGAGCAGGAGGAGCCTCTCGCCAAACCCGGGACTCCCTGATGCATAGACACGCCTTGGCTAAGGTTGTCCCCCCCCCCCCTCAATGGTTTTGCATTCGGTGAGTGCTACAGTCAGAATGCAGGTGGTCTCCGATCGACTCCATTGAGAGTATCATGCACATATAAAAACAACACAAAGCAAACACAAAACAAAAACACAACAAATGTTAGAATCAACGGGAAGTTACTTTTGAACCACTACCAGACCCTGAAGGACATGGAAAACTCCTTCAAGAACGCTAAAGAAGCGGTCCCGGTCGAATTTAGTAAACAGAAAGTTATGTGAAGACTCCCGCTAATCCAACCATCGGGCACGGCAAACTCCGATTACGCATAGACGCGCTGGATTGGTTTTCGACCCGGGTATTGAGTTTTGGCTTGATCGCGCCGCGTTAGTCGGCGAGTCACCGATCCGGTTCCTCGTAGTCAAACAACTCAGAAAGTGGGTGATCCCCCCACCAAGATTGTCTTCTTCCACAACGACCTGAAGGGTCGCCTTCGGACTGAAACCCCACTTGGTTTTGGGAACCTTCTGCACTGCTCAACCATTAAGCTCGACAGACAACTGCTCCAGCTGCAGAGAATGACGTGGTGGTAGCGGACCATGCGGCCCATACGCCCGCATGCCGGTAACTACACTCTACCGCTGGCTCGGTACCGATGGTTGCTACACGCCGTTCACGCACTGACCAGCGTCAGAATAGAGTCACCGCGCATCGTGCTCTACAGAGCTCGAGCTCGTCGCTGTCAAATCCTCGGATAATGTCTTGGAGACGATCCGGCCACCGTTTGCTTGCCTTTGCCCAACGTCACCTACCTCGACGGAAGGCGAGTGACTTGCTCGAATAATTGGGATGGGCCTACGGGACGGCCTTCCATCACCTACGAAGGAGGCTCCGAGGATTGGCCGAATCCTCGCGCCGCGGAGAACCCGAGCTTGCGAGGGGAGGACCCAGACCCACAGACCCGTTACAACGGGTCTTTGAGGTGTCCCCGGCTTTTTCGGACGTCCCTCTTCCACTGGCGTAGCACGCTGAGGTGGTGATCCGTCCGCCTCCTGTCCCCGTCGTGTCGAAGTACATCGCACGAAGTTGGGAGTGCGGTCATCTTCCCCACTTAAGGGGCCAAGTCAGGACCACCAAAGGGACCCGCCAGTAACTTATTTAGTATGGGATATACATCGGTAAAAACTATAAATATCTAAAGCGAATAACAAAAGAATCTGAAATCGCCTGAAAAGCTTAAAATGACAAATTTTTGGAAAAAAGTTTCTTCAGTCATAGAAGCAAATTTCAAATTTTTTATACAAAGAAGCTGCGAAAAATATGGTGATCAAAAAATTAAGAATTCAGAGACGAGTGTGTAATTCAGAGCACAATGTCTCGATTTTGATTTGGAACGTAGCAAGATATTCCAGAAATCTAGTTTTCATAGCGTCAACAATGTATGAAATGGATTACTTGTGATAAAATTTTGACCTAAGCACTGATAAGTTAGTCTTGTTTGGAAACTGGGTCTTCCAACACGCGAATGATCGTAAGAATGTTTTGAAAATAATGAAAAAAATGCTGTTAAATCAAACGCCCAAGCCTTTGAACCACCCACGACTATCCCGAGATCTTAACGCCATTGGTAATTTGTAGCATACGTCGAAGAAACAGTATGTCAGAGAACTACTTCAAATGAAAAAGAGTTTAAAAAAGTTTAACGGAAGGATGGCCTAAAATCTCGTCTGATACGGCAAAAAATCTGGTAGAATATATGTGAAGACAAACGAAGGTGTTATAATGTACAAGAAAGCACACCAAATATTAAATGATAAGAATAATTGACTTTTTACTGTTATTTTTTTGGACGACACTTTCTGTTTATTTTCTTTTGACGCGTAAAAATGGCTATTACTATTATTTTATTTGTTTCACATTCTATTTTCTTTTGGTTTCATGTTTATAAAGAGTTAAAATCATACTAAAAACCATATTTAATTCTGCATTATTATTTTATTTTATGAGCCATTAAATATGATTGATATTTAGCCTCTTCGCTACTGAGTATTAATGTAATAATGAATATTACTGAAGTATTTATTCTCAAATTTGATTTCAGAGTTTTAATCTATTGGCATTATTCAGAATCTTAGACATTGAAGTATAGCATTCCGAGATCGGAATTGATATTATGTTGAACTATCACTTTTCAAATGGGAAAAAATGGAGGTCCACATACTTGGACCTACGGATAGACCGGTAGGTGGCAGAACAGACAACCACCTCATCGAGTTCACGGCTGAAATTTCAGAATTAGTTAAAACTTGATTCGCGTATTAAAACGCAATCGGTCTGCCAAGTCATATCTTGGTGGAAAACACCTTAAAACCCGATTTTAGCGGTTGACTCGTAGGTTTACCATTGTGTTTTCCTGCACCCAGTTCTCCATGTTTCCATACTTTTGGGTGCAGGAAAACACAATGGTAAACCTACGAGTAAACCGCTAAAATCGGGTTTTCGGGTGTTTTCTACCAGGATATGACTTGGCAGACCGATTGCGTTTTAATATGCGAATCAAGTTTTAACTAATACGGGAATTTCAGCCGTGAACTCAATGAGGTGATTGTCTGTGCTGCCGCCTCCCGGTCTAGGAGTGAAGAGGTGAATATGTGAAAATATAGATGTTCACTTTTTTTTACTTCGGATCCACGCACTAAAATTGCGAGAGGAAGGCATTATAATTTTTTTATTGAAGTATGAACATATTTTTCTTAATGTCTCTTATGCGGCATAAATTTTCCCGATACATACTAGAGGTGAGTTCGGACTCTTTCTAAGAGGCCAAAGACCGACGTTTCGAAATCCGAGGTTTAAAATTCAAACCCCTGTCGTGCTCGTCGACCTAACCGTTCGGAGTTTTCCGTGGTTTTCTTCGAAACTTGCCGTAAATACGGGTTAGGATCCCTTAGAAAGACCCTCACGGAGGGCACTCCCCCTACGGCCTATATCCCTCGTGTAGATAATAAGCCGTCATAAAATCAGCCAACCAACCAACCGAGGCTTAAAAAATGTGTATCATCAGAACTCGAGACGGATACTGGAAGTGTACAGTAGAAATTTTTTATAACATTTTATAATTGTTTCAAGATTAATTTTTTCATTTAAAAACCTCTTCTTACACAGAAATAACCATTAATCTTAAATACTCTCCCATGACGACGTATCATGATTTTCACGTCCCTGAAAAAAATCTGTTTAAAATTGCAAATTGGTACCCAAGTACTAGCAAAAATCTACAGAAGTTACAATTCTTATTATTTTTTTTAATATAATTATGCATTTATGACAGAAATATATGAGTTCGTATGATTCTGAAAAGAGACTTCAAACAGAAAGAGAAGATAGAAAAGGGATATCACACGACTTCTTTATATGTTACTAACAATGACCATGTCAAGAATCAAACAGAATATTTCTCCTTATATACCGTAAATAACAATTTAATTCCCTTTGAAACAGATTTATAAAGGATTACAAAGCACTTTAAGAGACTTGGATTACATTCTTGTTTCTCAAATTCCAACTGGCAAGTATTTTTTTTAAAATTTATCTCTATCTCTATAAAACAGTAGATGTCTGTCTGCCTGCTCGCGTTTTTCACCGTAATTATAACACCTGGGACTCTAAAATTTTTGTCATGTGTAGATGTTGTCACCGGAAAGTGTACCTCGGTGCCGGATTTTTTCATTTTAATTTAGATTTTTTTTAAAAATTAAAACGTGTTTATGGAAATTTGGGTTCGAGGCTATTTCAAGCTCTCCGCATGAAATAGCCTCGGCAACACCATCCGTGGCAACGAAGCAGCCAGCCAATGAGAGCAGGTGTGATTATGGCATGATCCAGGATCTAGGGACAGCAGTTTACGTTCGTAATCTTACGGTCTGGTTAGCTACAAATTCCATTGTTTTGTTTATTTTTTAGATTTATTTTAAAGAAACGGGATATAGTTTTGGCTAATTTAGGTTAAAGTAAGTTAGTTTTGATTGTATTGATTCTTCGTATGTTTAGTTGCCCCCATATATTATGTGTTTGGTAAGAATATAACTTGCATTTTACTGAATATATTCATGGCGTTCACATATCTGCTCATGTTCTGAAATGAAACAAACTGTTTTCAATAACAAATCTTAATGAATTAAATTAATCTTACACTTTACTATAAAATGTACAGTTCTACAATTTAACGCATGTTACAACGTTCTAGGGAATTAAAAATGTAGTCAATACTGTAACAGAAAGATTTTAAATTAACAAACTCATATATATAAGATATAACTTAAAACTGATATGCATCATCAACTGTTGTCGAAATCAATGTAATGTATATATTTTTTAAATATTACGTTGAGTAAAAAGTTTTCCGCCAAGGGGAGATACCTTCGCGCAAACAGCTGTCATTCGTGCGGTTGTTAACTTTTCAGCCAACCAATTTTTGCATTCGAAAGCAGAGCACAGGGCCTATATGACTGTGCACTTTGTTTGTTTAAAATTTATTATCTTGTGCTTCAAAAAAGTGTTTAAAATGGAGCTATCAAGTCAGCAGATCAGAACGATTATTTACTATGAGTTCCGTAAAAAACTCAGTGCGACTGAATGCCACAGAAAGCTGTGTGAAAGTTTAGGAATCAATACTGTTTCTTATGATACAGTCAAAGTTTGGTTTCGGTAGTTTAAAACTGGACATTTCGGCAGTGAAGATGAACCAAGTTCCGGCAGCCCTATTGAAGTTGATTATGAGCAGTTACAGCAAATCATTGATCAAGACAGAAATGTTTCAGCACAAATTATTGCATTAGAGCTTAACATTTGCCAAAAAACAATAGTTCACGCTCTAAAACGCATAAACCTAACGTTTAAGTTCAACCGCTGGGTGCCTCACGAACTGACTGCTGAAGACCAAGCGCAGGAGAAAAACTGTTGTTTGGTTCTGCTCAGAGATCAAACGAAAGAGAACATTCTGGACAGAATTGTCACCTTTGATGAAAAATGGGTGTACTACAACAATACAAGCCATAAAGGAAGGTGGTTAGAACCTGGGGAATCAGCTGGCTCGGTTGCAAGACGTGCCTTAACTAACAAGAAGGTGCTACTCTGCATCTAGTGGGATTGTCGTAGAATTCTGTACAAAGAGTACCTGAAAAGTGGGCAAACTATCAACAGTGCAATATACCGCAACATGCTAATCAAAGTTTGCGATACCATTCGCGAAAAACGAAGAAACGAGTTCAGAGGGAAGGTGGTTCTCTTTCATCAAGATAATGCCCGGCCACACGTTAGTACGATAACCGGCTGGACGCTCTATAAGCTGGAGTGGGATTTGATGCAACATCCACCATACAGCCTCCACATGGCCCCTTCAGAGTTCTATCTCTTTTCACATCTTCAGCTGCATCTTGATGGCACAATGTTCCATTCAAATGAGGAGGTCATCAATGAGGTCTGGACTCGCGCACGCCACAATTTTTCGCAGAAGGGACTGAAATGTTGCCAAAACGTCGGTAAACGATTGTAGATTTAAACGGAGATTACTATCCTCATTAGCTTTGATGATTTCGTATGTATTTATCATTTTACAATAAAACATTTTTTGGCGGAAAACTTTTTACTCAACCTGATATTATGATTTTGTTTAAGAATTGGAAACATTCAGTGAAGTGTAGGATGTATTTTTTCATCAAAACAATTCGATTTGTAAGTATGAGGTAAAAAAAAATCACCGTTTTCTCACATAATGAGTTTTATCAGAAAGTAAAGCAATAAATAAATATGAATAATTTGCGGAGCTGTTTCAAAATAATTATAAAGAATAAATCTTCAAATATGTAGAATCAATGTTATTTCCGGCCGAGTTTTTTTTTTAAATAATTATAAACCATTTTAATTTGTAAGCATGTTGTAAAAAAAATCACCATTTTGTGACAAATTTTGAGTTTTATAAGAATCGCCCAAGAACGGACATGCAATGTGGTATAAAATTTATGTTGTCATCGCACTCTTTATAATTATTTTTGTTGAGGGTTTTTGGGCGATGAATTTTGAATTTTTGATAGAAACAGTTCTGCAAATCATTCATATTTACTTAATGTTTAACTTGCTGATAAAACTCATAATATGTGAGAAAACGGTGATTTTTTTTTAAACTTTATATTAACAAATTAAATCGTTTTGAGGATTGTAAGTATGAGGTAAAAAAAAAAAACATCGTTTTCTCACATAATGAGTTTCATCAGAAAGTAAAACAATAAATAAATATGAATTATTTGCGGAGCTGTTTCAAAATAATTATAATGATCTATATATTTAAAACGCTAAGCGATTTCTTTCGACAATCCGTGAGAACAAACTACTGCATCAAATTACATCATTCTTTTTTTAAATGAAAGATATTTGGACACAGATTTGTTATCGTGCATTCGTTTGTTCGAAAATTTAATTAATTAGCCGTAATTTTCAATTAAACTTTTTCTTCTGCTTATGACGTCATAAAGTCGGCAATCGGATTAACGCCCACTGTTGCGAAGCACATAGTTTATTCTCTGAACTCTGTGGTACCGAGATAATAGAGAAATAATATTAAAAGCACGTGGCTTTTAGACCGAATTTTTTAATTTGCAAGTTAAATTTCGGTAAAAATATTTATCCGCGTGTTTTATAAGCGAATAAAAATTCATGTCACGGGAATATTGTTCATTGGGTTTATTTTATTATTATGCATTATAATTTTGTCGATGCCATTTTTCATTACAATTAAATACAAATATATTTTGATTTGTATACATGGTATTTACGCATAAAAATAACATATACAACGTAAGTGTGAAAAGTTTGTGCCGGTGAAAATGGCGTTATGTTTAACTTGAAATGCATTTTAACATTAATAAAACTAAAGAGAAAAATTTATATGATTTTGTCAACATGACGTAATTTTAACTGATTTTTTCCATTCTTAATTATAAAGATTAGAATTGGAGCCTTTATTGATTGCTTCATCTTGATTGCATGTTACCAATTACTTTTTTTTAAATTATGGGTTAGAAGATTTCATTTTTTAATATAAAAAATCCCCAAAAGTAAAGGATTTCAGGAAAATTAAAATTATTAAAAATAGTGTTATGGTAGAAAAAAAAACTTGAAATAATGATTGCATTTTTAGCTAGAATAAACAATGTAAGGCTAATATTTTATAGGAATTATTTTGATAGGTTTATTATGAGTTCATTTAACAGTTCCATATTAGCGGCAAAGTCATATCTCTTTCACTGTGAATTTCTCTTTCGATGTCAAAAAATGGTAGTCTACTTTTGGACGCTAGCGCAGTGTGCACACAGACAGTGTGCACAGTGACAGTTTTTAGTAATAAACCCTGATAAATCATAAGATCAGATTATCCATAAGATAGAGCATTTTGGCGCTAAACTAAAATCTGTAAAAAAAGAAAAAAACTATTTTGAGTTTATGTTTAACATAAAATTGAAATGTTGAATCCGCTGATGTATATGTTGCATCAGAATATGCTAAGAATTGTATTTTTTTAAAAGATCCATTGGGTATTTAACTGTGCAAGAGATAAAAGATCCCCGATTCTGATGGAAAAGGGATAATCATCCTGATTATGTAAAGGGACGGAAGAAACTATACAAATAAATTACACTTGAAAACATTAAAAATCTCCCTCATCTGAAGATTCATTTATTATTGTAAAAATAATTTTTCATCTGATTACCTTAAAACAATGGATGCATTTTAGAAGATATGGATTTGAAATGAACAATGATTAAAGAGGACATTTTAAAATTTTTAATTTAAACATTTTAAAACTTTTTTTTAACGTCGAATCTCGACGGTGCTTTTGGGCAGATGCAATGCACATGCTCATAGGAGCTCATTCGGTTGCATTATCACAGGGGGGAGGGGGGAGAGATGTGTGCTTTATTTACTATGTTCTTTTATTTACTGAATATGAGATGAACGTAGGCATATACTTTTTGTATGATACTTCATAAGTCCATGAAATTTTCTTTCTTGATGTGGGGAATATGGCGGTAATGTCAAACTGATTTGTATTACACAGCTGTTTACGGATTGTTTGTTTGGAGTTTGCACTGGAAATAGTATTGTATTTCACTGAGCAAAAAACTTTTAAAATAAAATATTTGAAAGACTGTTTCATTTGCACTCTTCTTAAATAATAAAGAAGTTTATTTTACTGATATTGTTATAGTATTTTTTTCCGTCAAGTTTTGACGGGTTCTATCTAGTAAGTCTTTAAAAATGTAAAATCAATGTTATTTCTGGCCGAGTTTTTTAAAAATAATTATAAACCATTTTAATTTGTAAGCATGTTGTAAAAAAAATCACCATTTTGTGACAAATTTTGTGTTTTATAAGAATCGCCCAAGAACGAACATGCAATATGGTATAAAATTAATGTTGTCATCGCACTCTTTATAATTATTTTTGTTGAGGGTTTTTGGGCGATGTTTTTGAATTTTTGATAGAAACAGTTCCGCAAATTATTCATATTTACTTAATGTTTAACTTGCTGATAAAACTCATAATATGTTAAAAAACATTTTTTTTTCTTTTTTTTTTTTTTCACTTCATATTTACAAATTAAATTGTTTTGAGGAAAAAATACATCCTACACTGCACTGAATGTTTAAATTTCTTAGCAAACTCATA
Source organism: Maratus michaelseni (assembly GCA_963931845.1). NCBI lineage: Eukaryota > Metazoa > Arthropoda > Arachnida > Araneae > Salticidae > Maratus > Maratus michaelseni. The sequence goes on along the minus strand of OZ007592.1, from coordinate 328,449,923 downwards.
ATGTTTAAGAATTATTTACATTATATTGATTTCGACAACAGTTGATGAGGCATATCAGTTTAAAGTTGTATCTTATATATCAGTTTGTTAATTCAATGATGTGAAATTTATGATTATTTATTTATTGTTATTTACAATTTTTCTTTCTGTTACTGTTATTGGACTACATTTTTAGTTCCCAAGAACGTTGTAATATGCGATAAATTGTAGAACTGTACATTTTATAGTAAAGTGTAAGATGTAAGATTAATTTGATTCATTAAGATTTGTTATTGAAAACAATTTGTTTCATTTAAGAACATGAGCTGATATGTCTAGCGCTATGAAAACATTCAGTAAAGTGCAAAATATATTCTTACCAAACACATAATATATGGGGGCAACTACGCATACAAAGAATGAATACAATTGAAACTAACTTATGTGAACCTCAATTAGCCAAAAATATATACCTTTTCTTTGAAATAAAACTCAAACATAAACAAAACAATGAAATCTGTGGCTAGCCGCTTTCAGCTGTGAAGATGAACTGCCGTCGCTGGATCCTGGATCATCCCATATTCACACCTGCTCTCATTGGCTGTCTGCTTTGTTGCTGCGGATTGGCGGAGAGCATGGAATAGTCTCGAATCCAGACTTCCGTATGCACGTTTTAATAAAAAAAAATCTGAATTGAAATTTAAAAATCAGGCCTAGGTGTTATAATTACGGTGCTTTCCTCAGGCAGGAAGGCAGAATATGTTTGTTTGTATTGAGGTTTGTGCGTGTGCTGATTTTAATAAAGACAGTTGCATTTTTTCCGCGACCCTTTCACGAAAGTTTTTTCTGCGAACCTTTCACAAAATCAACATTTCTTCCACAATCCTTTGACGCATTTCGCACTTTTTCTGCGATCCTTTGACTAAATTCAAGTTTTTCCTGCAATCATTTGACGAAATTTGCTTTTTTCGTAATCCTTTAACGAAATTCGTGTTTTTTCCACATACTTTTGTCGAGATTCATGTTTTTTTAGTGATCCTACGACGTACTTCATGTTTTTTCAGCGATCCTTTGACGAAATTCACATTTTTCCTGTGATCCTGTGGCGAAATTTGCATTTTTCCCGCGATCCTTTGATGAAATTTACATTTTTCCGTGATCCTTTGACGAAATTTGCTTTTTAATGATCCTTTGACAATATTCGTGTTTTCTCTGCTGCCTTTTGACGAGATTCATGTTTTTGTAGCGATCCTTTTACAAAATTCGTGTCTTCTCAGCGATTATTTGATGAAATTCGTGTTTTTCTTGCGAACCTTTGACGAAATTCGCGTTTGCCAGCGATTCTTTGATAAATTTGCTTTTTTCTATTATGATAGGGAAAAGCGGATTAGTATAGGTAGATAGGGAAACCCCGTTATCGGATCGGGACATTAGATGTAATTAAGAAACATTTGTATATTTGTAATAATTAGTGAAAAAGGCGAGATAAAGAGGGGGAGACGACTTTTTATTAAATATCGCATTTATTCTACCTCAACTTCCTCCCACCACCAGGGGGCGCTTTGCTATCTCTGTTTCTATGGGCTGGATCACGACGGGGTATGGCTCTTTCCACTCGACATCAATAAAGCTTACCGATTTTAGTTCGGATTTTCACCACAGGGGGCGCTTTCATACCTCTGGTTCTATGGGCTGGATCACGACGGGGAATGCCTCATTCGTCTCGACATCGATAACCTTAATGATTTCAGTTATGTTCGTATAGAACATATTGTGCCCCTGGCGGTGGAAGGTGCAACTAAAGGATTTTGCAAGCTAACTCGGGTTCTGTGGGTCAGATCCCGACACAGTTTGGCTCATTCGACTCGACATCAATAGAGCTTACCGATTTTAGTTCCGAGTTTCACCACCAAGGGGCGCTTTCATATGTCTGGCTCTAGGGGCTGGATCATGACGGGGTATGCCTCATTCGACTCGATTTCGATAACCCTAATGATTTCAGTTATGTTCGTATAGAACATATTGTGCCCCCTGGCGGTGGAAGGTGTAACTAAAGGATTTTGCAGCTAACTCGGGTTCTATGGGTCACATCACGTCACGGTTTGGCTCCTTCGACACAACATCAATAGAGCTTACCTATTTTAGTTCCGAGTTTCACCACCAAGGGGCGCTTTCGTATCTCTGGTTCTATGGGCTGGATCATGACGGGGTATACCTCATTCGACTCGACATCGATAACCTTAATGATTTCAGTTATGTTCGTATAGAACATATTGTGCCCCCTGGCGGTAGAAGGTGTAACTAAAGGATTTTGCAGCTAACTCGGGTTCTATGGGTCCCATCACGTCACGGTTTGGTTCATTCGACACAACATCAATAGAGCTCACCTATTTTAGTTCTGAGTTTCACCACCAAGGGGCGCTTTCCTATCTCTGTTTCTATGGGCTGGATCACAATGGGGTATGGCTCTTTCTACTTGACATCGATAGAGCTGACTGATTTTAGTTCGGATTTTCACCACCAGGGGTGCTTTCCTATATCTGGTTCTATGGGCTGGATCACGACGGGGTATGTCTCATTCGACTCAACATAGATAGAGCTTATCGATTTTCACCACCAGGGGTGTTTTTCTATCTCTAGTACTATTTGCTGGATCATGAAGGAGTATGGCTCTTTCAACTTGACTTTCGTTAATATATGTGAGTGTGTATGGCACGCCCAGTGTTTGCTGTCTAAGGTAGTGGGGCCCCCAACATTAGATTTGTTTAAAAATAAAAAAAATGTTCTACACTGATTTCAGGTACAGTTAAGGTTGTTGGCACGGGCAACGCCGGGCGGGTAAGCTGGTTAATAATATAAATACTTTGATCCTGAACACATTTCGGTCCCGGGCTCGGGCGGAGCCAGTCTCTTCTCTCATGCACACACATATATACAGAACAAAAACATACAAAAAAAATTCAATATCATCTTTGGCGAACAACCTTTATTTTTTAATGTTTTGTTATAGTGCTTTTATTATTCTCGTAAATATCGTATTTTCTGTCGCAAAAATCACACGATGACTGTACTTACATAAATTCATGTAAGCTTCATGGTTTCTGATAAAAATCATTAAGTCCCTTTTTGGTAGCATGTTTATACGTAGGTTTTCTTTATGTGTCGTGTATGCTGTACCAATTCATAGATGAGAGCAGATTGAGGGATTGTGTCTTAAAAATTGTTAAACAGTTAGTTCTTGGTCTTATAGTATTTTACCAATATTCAACAAAGTGATTTTTCAGCTATTTTGTTTAATATTGTAAGGTTTTAAAATAGTATGTAATTTTTAATTACTAAGCCAGAAATTTTATTTTTTTAAACGGAGGTTTTGTGAAAATTCGGAATCGAATTAAAATGCCTGATATCTATGAGATGCCAGGCGAATTCGACTTCGCAGTACTTTGAAAAGATAATTGAGTATTTATACTGATCATTGCTAAATATAAATTTTATCAAATGCTGTTCGCAGTTTTGTTTTGTAGCTTCGGGGTGGCTTCGAAAGCCACATAATTATATCTGCATTTCAAAATAAAGAGCATTTTCCTTTTCAATCTTTTCAATTTGTTCCTTCACCAAGTTGTACTGTGATTTTTTTGAGCTAGCTATAGATTGTCAATAATTACATTTCTCAGTCACTACCGTCGTATAATATGTTTTCATTTAAAAAAAGCAGAAAAAAGCAACTGAAACACAATGTTATGTTTCATATGCTCTACTTAACTAATGCATTAAACATTAATGATGAAAATCTAAATTTTCATAAAGATCATCAACAGGTATACAATAAAACACATTTAAAGTTTATGAATGTATATAAAATTTATAAAGTTTATGAAAGTATATAAAACTTATGAAGGTATATAAAGCTTATGAAAGTATATCAAGTTCATGAATGTACAAATATTACTATTTGAGCTTTTATATTATGGAAATAATGAAAAATGGCTTTTGCTGTTACCCAGTTAAATTAAACTGAATAGTGGCTTTTAAAAATGTAAAATACATTTTTACAATAAATTATTTTATTTTTTAAAGATATTAATAGAAATACGAATCTAATGTTCTGTTGTTGTGTCGAAAACTTAATTAGCATTTCTCAATTACAATAAATTTTAATTATAGGAAAAATTAAGACTTCAGATCAATGAAATTATTTAAAATAAGATTTTATGTGAAACAAAATTGCAAGAAGCGTGTGGCTGTAAAGCAACTGCGACAATAAAATTATAATAGAGTCGAGTCTAGATTATTCGATATTCGAATATTTTATTAATAGTAATACATTTATTCACATAAAAAATTCAGAAAAAGGCGAAAAGTACGGAGAAAAACAATTTTATGTTCCACAATGATGTATTAAAGGAAGTCTGATTTATTAATCATTAATGTTGGAAATTGTTGCATAAGATCTAATTTTTCGGAAAACGTGTCACCATGATTAAACATTTTGTATGTTTAAGCCATGTGTGTGTTAACCATGTTTAAGCATTTAAATATGAAAACTTATAAATATGTAAATTCCATGATCTGAACTAATGTTATGAAAACACGGAAGAAACGTTTCTTATAACTCAATTAAATCAAACTCATTTGTCGTCCTCAAAAATCTTTTTACCATACATGAGGGTTTCATTGTCATTTTTATATATAAAAATTATTCGAATACAACATTATCTTGTTTTATTATTTTTTCAAAAGTTATTATTTACGCACTTTCTTTTTTTACATGGACGAAAGAGAACTTAATTAGCATTTCTTAACTAAAATTTAGATTATATGATAGACTTGTACAATATTTCATACGTAGCAAAATTGCAGTAACCATGTTGAGTGTAAATCAACCATGACAACAAAATTACAGTAGAATCGAGTCTTGATTATTCGATACCCGATTATCTGATCGATAATAATAGATTTATTTATTTTTCTTGTGGAGGCAAGTATTGGAACTGCTTCATGGGTTAAAGTGGGTGGGGAGTCGACGGAAAGAGGGATTATTTTGTGAAAGAGGCGTCAGAAGAATGTTCTAGTGAATGAAATTTATAAGGAAATATATAGTATCTTCAATGAAATAAAGAATTGAATTGAACTTATTTATGCAAACACTGGCGCAATAAGGCGAGAATAAATATTACAAATTGCTTATGAGGTTTAAAAAAGTATTTTTAATTTTTAAATTACCATTATTTTAAATATTCTTCAAGATCCTTCATGTGTGTATTTACACTAAACAAGTAATATAAAAAAAAATAAAGTCAATTCTTACTTAGCCTAGAACCCAGAATGAAAAAAAGAATGAAAAATAAATTTTCTTCCAGCGATGTACACGCTTCGCCACTGACGGTATTTATTCCTAAATTTATATCCAGCTAAATATCTTATATAAGAGAATTTTTTTCTCCCATATAAAACTAAAATATTTTCTTTTCATATTTTTCAATATTTTGTTTTATTATTTGATGCCTTATAACAGATAAATTTTAACTTATTATGTATTATATGCGTAAAACATTGTATTAAAAGTAATGTTCCAACATTTTCTTTTTTCGATCTTTTTAAATAACTAAACCTTGCCATGATGAGAATCGAACCCGCAGTCTTCCGTGTACTAAACTGGAGGTCCCGACCACTACGCTATGATTAGATGTACCATTAGATTAGTTAGATTTTCTCAAGCGTCTCTATTTATTTTAGTCGCTTTTATGATGCAATTAATTAATTAAATTTAATTAATGAATTAATATTTGAAAAAACTGTATTAACATCAAGTGTCATCCACTACAAGTTTAAAAAATGTATTTGAACTTGAGTGGATGAATAAAAAGTATTTTATTAACGATTGAAAATTTGAACAAGATATATAAATATATATAGGGAGAGTGTGAACTATTAGTAGGAATTGGAAAAAAAAGCATCTATTTTCCAAATCCCGTGATTTTAACATCAGCTATTGATGTTTGTTTTAACGTCTTGAACTGACACTAACTTGTTTATATGTCAATTGCATAATTTTTCTATGACTTGTCTCACAGAAAACTTCATAACTCTATACATAAACACATTTATGAAGTTATAATATGTCACAATGTATGTTTAACATATTAAAACCTCTCTCGCAAAATTATCTCGCAAAATCTTTCCACATCCATTCTTTGCAGGTTGATTTAACATTACACGTACAAACTTTAAGGAATAGTAGGGAATGCTACATCAAACAATTTTCGTACAGGAAACCAGGTTCGTAAGTCATATATTCACTCAAAATTACAGCGTGTCTCAGTGCAATCCAAATATGAGTATTATTTATAACAAAAATAACGACATTTTAAAGATATTTTGTATAGGTTTACCTTACATTGGGTGAAATGCACGAATACCATAAAAAGTTACGGAAATGTACCATATTTTGGTGAGGGAAACCACATGTATTGTCAAATACATTCGGAAATATAGAAAATCTATAGTTAAGTGCTATTCAGATGTGGGTGACGGCCACTTTTATCCCTTCGCGTGGTATCATTACATTTCAAACAAAGAAAGGTAAGTCTCTTGTAAATGTCGTTAAAACATCTTCATTACTGTTAATGTTATGAACAAACATCCAAGTTCGAACTGGAATGAGACACCCTGCATTTATGACTGAATAAATGAATTGTGACCCTTGTTTACAAAGCAAAAAAATTTTGTTGTAGTGTGGTCTACCAACTCTTAAAGTTTGTGCACAAAATTTTGAATCATCCTATAGAAGAAGTAAGAAGCTTTGTTTCTTTTCCATGATCAGTATTTGGTACATACAATACATATAACACACTTTCTTTACAACAGATGAATATATTAGTGTCTGGTGAGAAATATTCCATAATATTCCATAATCTACAACACAACAAATGCCATAACAATGAAATCTTCCTATAATCTGGGTGTTTTTATCATGAAAACGCTATAGTTTCCTCGTGGTTGAAAGCAATAACAAACATTGCCGATTAATAATTGTTAAAATAAAAGTGAAATAGAGGCCGATAAACACAAAGAAGTTTTAAACAACAACATTTAAAAAGAAAAAAATTGAATAGCAGAACTTGCATAATCAACAGATAGCATGGCACAAATAAAATATAAAAATACAAAAAATATAGAGTACCATGATTACTTCAATTGCCTCTCTTAATTGTACTTTACAAACCATTTATCTTTTAAAGTATATAATTTTGGCTTGGGTAAACTTTTAGTAAAGAAATCAGCCAGCTGGTTCAGTGGATACATATTTAAGATTTATATTATACAGTTTTAAGGCATTACGAAGATTTTTTAATTTAATATCTAAGTGTTTTAATCTAGCAGAGTGACTTTCAATTAAGATAGCTTTAATGGCTGCTTCGAAAATAATATGAATATTTGAACATCCAAGAATCTCCTTTCTTACATTTTTTTAATGCAATCAAGTCTTTTAGAACTTTTGCCAAAGCCAAAATTTCTGCCTCTGTAGAGAAATTGATGTTTGCGTTTTAACACACTAAGTTATTCGACAGTTATTTGATATAATAATGTATCCATAAACAGACTTTCTATGAAGAGCATTTGCCCTCCCCCTATTAAATAAAATCGTTTAAATTATCAAAATCAGACATTAAGCAGTAATTTGAGTTCCAAATTTCCTTTTAGGTAACACAAATCTGTGATTAAACCAGCTAAAGCAGTACCAGTTGGCTGCTCTTGAATTTGACTAAGACAATTCACAGAAAACAAAATGTCTGGATACGTTGTCATAGATAAATAAAGTAACACGCCAACAAGTTCATGGTGTAGAGACTAATGAAACGTTCACCCGGAAATTTCAATTAATTAATAATCATATATATATATATACACAAACCAATTGTATAACCTTGGTTTGGAAGTCGCTTAATAAGGAAAAATAATCATTATCAAGCTGTTCTACTAAAACAATCCAGCTAAATATACAGAAATAAACTATGTTACTAAAATTTGAGTAATCCGTCAGTTTCTGAATCAATAGAAAGTGTTGGGAATTTTCCAAATTTTGCAGCAAGAAAGGAGGCATTACATTTAACGCCTTTTTCTTTTTACATATTATTCAAATTTTACCATGTGAATATCTGGAACAGATAAACCTTTCCGTTTTGTACACAACAATTTAAAAAAAAAAGTAAAAAATCTTTAAGGATTTTTTCATTATAGTTCAAAAAAATTTTATGGGATAAGTTTTCGGAAATAATTACTTCATGTCACCAAAGAAAATAATTAAAGATCTTGAAATTAAAAATAAATTAATTTTTATCACAACTGAAAAAGCAAAGAAAAAGGAACGGCCAACTAACAAAAAGTGGATTGCAATAATTATATTTAAGAGTTTATAATGTTTTATAACCAACATTCACTTAAGGTTTCTATTTAAAAAACTTTCACAGTCAATTCAAATTTTTGAAAATATTTTGATTTTCTGTTATAAGCAAAAAGGGAAAGATAACAATATCTTTATATTTTGTTTCATTATAATGCAAAAGCTTTATAGAAAAAATTATGTGCGAGTTTTGGGAAAGAAACTTTTTAAGTCACCAAAGATAATAATTTAAAATCTTAAAGTTAAATCTGTTTTCTTTTTTCACAATTGAAAAAGCAATAAAACTTGAATGGGCAATTAAAAAAAAATTATTGTAATAAGTGCAAGATGCAAGAGTTTATAAAGTTTTATGACCGCCATTCACTTACAGGTTTCCATTTAATAAAAACTTTCACAATAAATTAAAATTATTTCCAAAAACTTAAAAAATATTTTGGTTTTTCCTTACAGTCAAAAAGGAAAATCAAGTCTATATTTTTCTTCACAGTACTGAAAAAAAAATATAGAAAATATTATGTTTGTTTTGGAGAAAAATACTGCAACACGTCAAAATTGATAAAAACTACAGACATTTAATAAAATATTAAAATACAATGTAAATTCAATAAAAATCAGACGTTTCGGATTCAATTCTGAATCTCTCATAAGTATACAACATTACAGATACACAAAAAATCACAAATAGAACGGAAATCGATCAGTTAAAGTTATAATTAGAGTAAAAGAGAGTAAATCGCCTACGGACGAAGCAGTTCCGATTCCACCTGAATTCAGGGGGAATATTCAGTTGTAATCGGTACTGCTTCGTCCATAGGCGATTTACTCTAATTATAACTTTAACTGATTGACTTCAGTTTTTTTGTGATTGTTTGTGTATCTAATGTTGTAACCTGATGAGGGATTCAGAATTGAATCCGAAACGTCTACTTTTTTTTATTGTACTTACATTGTATTTTAGTACTTTATTAAATGTCTGAAGTTTTATCAATTTTAACGTGTTAATTATCAAGACGTAACATGTTTGCGTTTTTGAAAAATACTACAAGTTAACAAAGAGAATAATTAGAAATCTTTAAATCTTATTATTTCTTTTATCGCATTTGAAAAAGCAAAAAAACTTGAAACTCCAAACTAAGAAAAAAAAAACGAAAAATCATGCATCAAGCATAGATTATGTAACACTTTCCAACACTTCCAAAATAATTTTGCAAACCTTTACCGTAAGGTGTAAGATTATATCTAACTAAACAATTTTATAAACGCATAATATATTTAAAAATCCAATTTCAGGAATTACCAACAAAATTCGGAAAAATAACCTAGCTCTTTTGTCCAACCCTGTATATGATCTATAGATCTGTATATATACTAAATAGAATGCTAAATTTTAGTTCAGTTAGGAAACGCATAGCACAGTTTAAAATTTCCCTTCTGTAATTTCTGACAATAAGCGGAAATGTACTCGAAAACTTTTGTGCTGCCCTGTATACAATCTATACAATTTATACACACCAAGTAACAGACAAAAATGAGTTAAATTTAAAAACGCGTTCAGCAACTGAAAAAGCATTCCCAGCAGTTATTATTAATAAGCAGTACTTTAACCGAATTATTTTGTGTGTCCCTGTAAATGAACGATGAAAGCTATGCACACAATATTCCATAGTAAGCATCTTGTAATCCACGTTAGTGATATACCAATTTCAATATGTTTGAAATAGTGAAACATTATTAAAATAAACTGCAAACGATTTTTCTTCATAGACCGTAATGTAACGGAATTATTTTGAGTATCCCTGTAAAGAAACTATAAGTGATATGCACACCACATTCTATAATTAGCCTCTTTTAGTGCACCTCAGTGTTATATATTAATTTAAATATGTTTGAAATAGTGTAACATCATTAAAATAAACCACAAATGATTTTCCCCCATAGACCGCAATCTAACGGAATTCATTTGTGTGTCCCTGTAAAAAAACTATAAGTGCTGCACACTTTATTTTCAATACCGATCATGCCACAGTAAGCTTCAATAACATATATCAATTGCATAACGATCCGAGAATATTTACGAGAGTTAGAGCACGGACAGACAGACGACAGAGACAGACAGACAGACAGATAGACAAACCGAATTCATAAACACTTTTCAACTATGTTGGAAAGTGTTAAATAGAAGATTGCAATAATTATATAGGGGAAAAGTATGGTAAAATGGTATAGTCTGGTGAAACCGGATATCTCAAACTGAGTAGCCCTCTACCGTGTAATGGTTAAAACACTTAGCTTTAGGCCAGAAGGTGAAACGGCTATTACAATATTTCCATACTGATATTTATATAGTTTCTGTGATTAAAAGTTTACTTTAGCATTTTTTTGTTTAAATTTTTTCTGGTTTAAAAAAAATGAAACCTTTTATATTCTTAGAAACGCTACATTCAAAGGCCTTTTATCGCTATTCCCCTTTTATATTTATATTGAACTGTATTTTTCAAAGGATTACCACCAGTTTTGCATTTATCAAAAGGTTATTAAGTGATAGTACAACTCTTAAGCTAATAGATAGCACTGACAACTCAATTGTCACAAAAAGTGGGCTTTCATCGTTTTTCCTCATTGATCCTAAATTTTACTTTGCCTAATGTTAATTATAGCAAATATTTCGGTTAAACCATCTCTATATATTATTTCATTTAATAAATTTATAGTTAACTAGATGGAACCCGTCAAAACGTGACGGAAAAAAGGCTATAACAATATCAGTAAAATAAGCTTCTTTGTTATTTAAGTAGGTCTTCGTATGAAACAATCTTTCAAATATTTTATTTTAAAAAATAGGTGAAATGCTATTTCCGATGCAAATTCCAAATGAACACTCCGGAAACAAATGTGTAATGCAAATCAGTTTGACATTACCACCATATTCCCCACGACGGAAAAAAAAAAGGTCATGGACCTATAAAGTATCATACAAATAGTCCTATCATAAAGTATCATACAAATTTCCTACTTTCATCTCATATTCAGTAAATAAAAAAACATAGTATAAGCACCCCCCCTTCCCCCTTTGATAATGCAATCGAATGAGCTCCTATGCGCATATGTATTGCATCTGCCCAAAGGCACCGTTGAAATTCGACGTTAAAAAAGTTTTAAAATGTTTAAATTAAAAGTTTTAAAATGTCCTCTTTAATCATTGTTCGTTTCAAATCCACATCTTCTAAAACGCATCCATTGTTTTAAGCTAATCAATTTTTATGTAAAAATAAAGAATTTTTGTTAAAAATAATAAATTAATATGCAGATGAGGGAAAATTTTAATGTTTTCAATTGTAATTTATTTGTATGGTTTCTTCTATCCCTTTACATAATCAGGATGATTATTCCTTTTCCATCACAGTCGGTCTCTTATACAGTTAAATATCCAATGGATCTTTAAAAAAATAATAAATAACAGTTCCTAGCATATTCTGATTCAACATATACATCAACGAATTCAACATATCAATTTTATGTTAATCATAAACTAAAAATAGTTTTTTTTTCTTTTGACAGATTTTATATTAGCGCCAAAATACTCTATCTTATGGATAATCTGATCTTATGATTTATCAGGTTTTTATTATTATTATTATTATTTTCACTTTTCATGAAGGTTAGGGATACCTATTTTCAATTGTTGCAACTTTCCAAGGGGCTATTTTACATTATTAAAACAAACGGATGGTCATTGTTGAGATAGAATTGAAAAATATTTCATGCTTGAAAATTATTTAAAAGTCGTTAAATTAAGCGGCAGATTTCAAATAAATTTCAATCGAAAGCTAATTTTTTTTTCTAATTGAGGATGTAAGAATTGAAATTGTAAAATGTAGTAAAAAAATTTAATTTTTAGTATTTAGAAGTGATGTAAGCGCGATGAAAGCTAAAGCGATAGTGCCGTTTGTTGTCACAACCGTTATACAACCGCCACTGTGTTTTGGTTGGCGTCCAAAAGTAGACTACCATTTTTGACATCGAAAGAAAAATTCACAGTGAAAGAAATAAGACTTTGCCGCTAATAAGGAACTGTTAAATGAACTTATAACAAACCTACCAAAATAATTCCTATAAAACTTTTAATTAATACTACTATTTTTAACTACATTGTTTATTGTAGTTAAAAATACAATCATTATTTCAAGTTTTTTTTTTTCCTGAAATTCTTTACTTTTGTGAATTTTTTTATTAAAAAAGGAAATCTTAATAATTTAAATCCTATAATTCCTATAATTTAAAAAAAGTAATTGGTAACATGTAATCAAGGTATGCAATCAAGATGAAGCAACCAATAAAGGCTCCAGTTCTAATCTTTAAAATTAAAAATTGAAATATCAGTTAATATTACGCCATGTTGACACAATCATATAAATTTTTCTTTTTAGTTTTATCAATGTTAAAATGCATTTCAAGCTAAGCATAACGTCATTTTCACCGGTACAAACTTTTCACACGTACATTTATGCCTAAGCACCATGCATACAAATAAAAATATATTTTGCATTTAATTGTAATGAAAAAAATGGCATCAACAAAGTTATAATGCTTAATGATAAAATGAACCCAATAACCCAATGGACAATATTTCCGTGACGTCACAGTAAATATGAATTTTTATTTGCTTATAAAACACACGGATAAATATTTTTACCGAAATATAAACATTTTAACTATATTTTAACTTACAAATTAAAAAATTCGGCCTAAAAGTCACGTGCTTTTAATATTTAATATTTATTTTTTATGCTCGCAATCATTGAGTTCAGAAAATAAACTCTGTACGTCGCAACAGTGGGCGTTAATCCGATTGCCGACTTTATGACGTCATAAGCAGAAGTAAAATTTTAATTTAAGATTAAGGCTAATTAATTAAATTTTCGAACAAACGAATGTACGATAACAAATCTGTGACCCAATATCTTTCATTTAAAAAAAGAATGATGTAATTTGATGTAGTAGTTTGTTCTCACGGATTGTCGAAACAAAACGCTTAGCGTTTTAAATATATAGATGTCTTCTTTGTAGATATCATTTTCAAATAGAGCTGAACAAACTAATTTTTTCCTAATTGTTGCTTACATTGTTTTCATATATTAAAATCAACCACATAGTCACATTGTAACTAAATTATCCCAAAATAATTTGTGTATGGAAACATTAAGATATACCTTAGTAATGGGCATTGAGCCAAAAATAACATGCCGAAAAGCTCTATGAGTTCTAATTGAGCATTTCTCCTGCTTAGTATAAAAGACTTATTTCCCAAGACCATAATTAAAACAAGAAAAGTCTATTTCAAACTCGAAGAATAATTATTTTTCAGAGCCCAGTGGGTGTATAATACTTTCATGTACTGTATTAAATATTTTTTTTTAAGTTAAATTATTGAAATAACTTTTTTCCATACATTTTATGCATATTTTTACAAAATGTAAATCATATATAGGAAATAAAGTATATTTGGTAAATAAATAAATAGTAATTATAATAATTATAAAAGTAAATATAATTTTGATAGGCAGGAATATAAATGCTTATTAATGCTACATAAATTTATTGCATTCTAAAAAAAAAAAAAAAGGTTTTTCTAAGAAAATACAAGGTGTTTTCTGCAGAGATCCCTAACTTTAAAATTCAATAATTTATTAACTATAATAAATATAAACTAATTGACATGTTATCAGGTAATTTATCATAAATTTTGTATACTGTAATTTAAAATTAGTTCAAAATTTTATAAATAGATGGCACTGAACTGTGCCATGCTCTAAGATTGCTCAAACTAACGTGTTATTTGAGCAATCTATTAAAGTTTCTCTTAGTATTTTTTAAAAATTTAACTATGCAAAGGCGAAGAATTGGTTTGTATATTGACAGTTAAAACTTAATTTGAGCAAACAACGTAGCCCCATGTGTCGACAAATTTGAACTATTTTTCAAACTATTGTATTGAAAATTTAAGAACTACCCGATAATACGTAACTTAGATTATCTTTATATTTAACATAGTTAATGAATTATTAAATTATAAAGTTAGTGCTTTATGAAATATCCTGTACGAAACATTTATACGTTAGTTGTCAATGATAACTCTTAAAACAGTAAATTCGTTGATTGTGTTCGAGTTACAATATGCTTATATGCTTGGACATTTGCCTAAGTTTATTAAATGCTGTTATTAAAGGAAGCATTAGTTTTGCCTAGAGATGTCTTAGTAGTGGCGTCGACATACGTGAGTAACACTGTCAGCTTTGTTATTGAGGTTCTGATGCACATTACTTCGCGTTGAATATTCATTTATTTCACCCTTTGCACTGCTTATTTCACACTTTGCACTTTTTGTTAGTGGCAATCTTTATCGAGTTTCACCCGACAAGAGAGCAAAATGTTAAATAAAGCCACTTTATAACAATTATTACTACGTCACCTCAGGGGCGGATCTAAAGGAAATATAACAGGGAACGCGGTGATTAATTTTCCGAACTCAGCGGGTGTATAATACTTTCATGTATTGTATTAGATATTCGAAAAGAAAATTAAATTAGGAAAATTATTTTCTTTCAAATATTTCATGCAGATTTTTACAAAATGTAAATCATATACACGAAATAATGTATTGTTTGATTAATAAATAAATGATAATTATAATAATTATAAAAGTAAGTATATTTTTTTCTTCTTCTGAAAGACAAAGGAAGCTCCTATAGAACAGTACATTTTTAAATGTAAACATTAGGTTGGTTCAAAAGCTCTGTCGTATTTTAATACCCTTAATAACCCTAAATACCGGTCAAAGTTTAATACCTGTACATATTACTTCAAAACAAGCAGGTATAATAAAAGTATCAGGTATTAAAATTTTACCAGTATTAAAAAGGTATTAAAATACAATAGAATTTTTTCCCCAATTTAATACATATTAAGGATTTTACAAGTTTTCTTTTTCACACTTAACACCACCAATGTTTCTGATATTCATAAAGTCATTTTTATATGGAAATGCATGGAATTTGCAGGCTGTTTAAGGTCTAAAGTATAAAACATCGTTTCCCCTTTTCCTATAAATGTGGTACATTTCAAATGTAACCAATTGCACCTAAATGACGACCTTTCAGTGCGTACCGAATGTCGATAATGCCAACTTTGACAACATTTTCTGAATGAATCTTTGCTTTTAAAATAAAATAGGATACTCTTTTCGATTTATTGGCATTTAAATAAAACCTCACATTTTGTGGGTTTGCGAATATATCTGCAAGTATTAAGCATTTACAAGTGAAAATGATTTTACGTATGTGTCAGAAAGTAGACAGTTTGGATATCAAAACAACCTTAAAATATATAAATTATTCACGAAGAAATGTGAACCTTCCGCCACAAAAAGAGACCTGAGACCATCCCCTTCTTAAAAATTGAGTTTTGGATCCGTTCTTGTTCTATCTTAATCTTTTCTACCGTCCACTCTTAGCATATAAAAACCTATACAACTACGGAAGGAAATATTTCAAAGAAAATCTGATTTATTATATATTACCTTTGACAGCTTAAATAATGCTATGAGTAAACAAGTCTTCAAATCGGCACGCATCTACATATGGAGTTGTTCTCAGAATGGGTAGAAAGTGATCATTCACTGTTTTGTGCTCATAAATCAAACAGCGAACAGTTAAACTGATTTTATCAAAATCAGAAAATGATTTATTTCATGAGATTATTACATGTTGACTTCACATTTTTTCTTCGGACAATTGATTGGTGTGAATTTCTCTCACTGAATATTCTAACTTTTCTGACAACGAACACAGGAAAAAAAACTGACACACAATGATCTTTTACAATTTATAAACAATTTAATTATTTTTTGTAAATACAAACTGCGTTTCTGAGTTGAATTTAAAAAAAAAAAAATTCTCTCCATAATTTTCCAATGTCCATTCCAATTAACATGCCTGAATTCACACATGGATGTCAGAGTCTTTTTTGAACGAATTATAGTGTACTGAGCAAATAAAGCTCATTACAGTGATAGGTTAAACATAAAAATGGAATGCGCTGTTTGAGTTCTAATTCAGTGTTTTCCCATCTATTATATAAACAAAATGGAAAATGCATAGATTATTAAACATTTTTTTCAATTTTGGAATATTAAGAAGTTTCATTTTTTTTTCATGCAATGGAATGAGACATCTAAATTAGCAAATCAAAAAATACATAAGCAGTAAAAATGCATTTCCAACAATTGCAGTTCATAGCAGGTAATGTGTGTGAATTGTTTCTTGTAGCCCTGTATATTATCTAGACAATTCGTACTACACTAAAAATTAGTTAACTTTAGAATGCATACCGTGGTTGTAAACGCACTCCCAGCAGTTATCGATCATAGTCAATCCAGTAAACAGATTCTTTGAGTATCTCTGTAAATAAATGATAAATTTTACGCACTCAATAATCAATGAAAACATAAACCTCAGTAATGTATATAAATTTCATTATGTTTAAAATAGAGCAAAATTTTCAAAATACGTGACAAATGATTTCCCCCCCCACCATAATCTAACGGACGTTTTTGTTCTTAGCTGTAAATAAAATATAAATGCTACTTAATGCGTATTCCGTAGAAAGCTTGGTAGTTAACTCTACCTCAGTAATAAATATGTTTGAAGTATCGTAACATCACTAAAATGTGCCACAAAAGATTTTTCTCTTTCGTCCATAATGTACTGGAATACTTTTGTGTGTCCCCGTAAACGAATTATAAATGCTGTACACTCCATTTTACATTGCGATCATGCACCTAA
Source organism: Maratus michaelseni (assembly GCA_963931845.1). Classification (NCBI taxonomy): domain Eukaryota; kingdom Metazoa; phylum Arthropoda; class Arachnida; order Araneae; family Salticidae; genus Maratus; species Maratus michaelseni. The sequence goes on along the minus strand of OZ007592.1, from coordinate 328,432,700 downwards.
AGTAAATAAGTAAACCTATAAACCATATCAATCAAATAGCAATTCAAATTTGTTTGCGAGAGATAAAGCTCGGCCAGACGGCCATACAGAAGCCAGCGGAAAACTTCGCCTAACATTCATTTATCGGTAAGTGTAGTTACAACACTTTTTTGTTGAAAGACTCAGTGTAGTTTTATTCAGTGTAGAAAGTCAGTTTCATTCAGTGTAGTTTTCGACACTTTTCAACGATGTTCAAAAGTGTTTAAAAGATTATTTATCAAGGCCTAAATATTAATTATTAAAACAAATATTAAAAAAAGAATGGAATATTTCCTTATAAGTCGGTTAATGAAGTACAGAGCGGCCCTAAAATAATAATTCATTTGAGAACGATCTATCATATGTTTCAGTTAAATTATCGCCTTGAAACTACACTTACCGACAAAAGAATGTTCGGCGAAATTCTCCGCTAAAGGAAGGCTCCAGTAAATTCGACAAGTAAGAAAGTTCAGAAATACAAATAAGACCAAAATCACGAGATATATTCGAAATTTCATACGAAAACATAAGAAAAAATACTCGAACAATTAGCAAAACAAAGTTTTTATGAATTTGAAAACGTCAAAAAGAATGTTTAAAACTGAATAAACGATCATTAGTGGTATAATTAACATTAATTAATATTTAGTTAAGCATCTCTTTGAAGTAATAACATCGATAAGTAGTTTGGGAATCGATTTGTACAGGCTTTCGATAAATTCGATGAGATTCGTGTTGATCTCGATTATGACGTCATCCACTGCTCGCCAGAGCTTTTCCAAGTTATTATATTGCAGCTGTGTCTCATAAATGATGTCGGACATCCTTTTCTACACATTTTCAATGATATTTAGATCAGGACTTTTCGAGGGCCAATCGAAAGTATCCAATTGGATGTCACGGAAAAATTGCAGCGTTGATTGCGAGACGTGACACGGGCAATTATCTGTTGAAACCTTTTGATACCAAACCAGTGATCAAGTATTGATTTGATGTCTTGATAGATCAATTTCTGGTAAACACTGGAATTTTTCCGACCTTCAATAGATTGAATGTGAAGGTAGCCACTCGATAGATTTATACCCCACACCATAATTTCCCCACTCTTATTATGGCAATTATTTTTGATCAGTTTTCGCTCCGGGTCCATCCAACTGGACCAATCATCTGGTACGTCAAGAATAAAAACCTTTTTTTCATCCGTGAAAATTGTTGCAAACCAGTCGTGAGTGTCCGTTATCCATCGTTGTGACAACTCAGGTCATGTTTTTGATAATTAATGTTTTTGGTTGGCCGACAGTGTCGAAATTTCAGCTCTCTCATGATTCACCGCATTGTCTTTGTAAAAACCTGGTTGAGCTCAGTTTTTAGCTCACAGGCTATCAAAGTTTGCGAGCAAATGTGTCCGCAGGTTCTGTATGTACCTACGTATGTACGTACGTATCGCGATAACTCTTGATAGAAATATCCAAATTTTGTATATATGTTCATTCTGATAAGGCACTTCCCTGATTAGTTTTGGGGGTTCATTAGTTAAGCACAAAGGGGATAACGGGGGGATAATACCTCCTTAATTTAGATAAAGGGTTTTTCATGCAGAATAATCCGATTTGCTTCAAATTTTGTATATAGGATCATTGTGACAAGGCGCTTCCCTGGTTAGTTTTGGGGGTTCATTGGTTAAGTATTAAAGGAGGGAACGGGGAGATAATCACCCCTTAATGTATTGTCGATTTCTTTGTTTTTTGAGGGCATTATTCTTTGAAATAAGAGTATAATATACAATAAGTGGGAATAGCCTGTGAGCTCAATGCCATCAGTTTAACCGGGTACTTTTCTTTTTATCTGAACTTTACTATCGTAACGCGCTCTCTCTTATCGTTCAACTTTCTAATTTCACTTTTCACTCTCGTCCCCTCTTTCCTCAAACGTATGTTCTTGCATCCACAACTGTTGAGAGACTCACGAGCAAAGTCCACCTGTCCTTTGACCCATCACCGCACGGTCATTTCTGATGTACCGAAAGTTTGAGAAGATTCGAAAAACTTTTGGAAGTTTGATGGAATATCAAAACTTTCTCGTACAGAATTTTTGGATACAGAAGACAAAAATAACTTTTCAACATTTTTATACAAAGAAAAAAAAACTACATTACTGTTCGTGCCTCCTCACGTTCTCTTAACATTCTTTTTGCCGTCTTATCTATGTGGTTCAGTCGGCTAAACCCCTCCCATAGCTCAATAATTAATTCGATTGGCTGGTAAACCAGATATTTTCTTGTTCAGCTCTCTTGATTTACATAATTTCAAATTTAGTTCACAGTTGCCGGAAAGATGACATTTTAGAACACTTTCCATGCTCTAACATTCTTTTTGGCAAAGAGTGAAGGTATTTCTATGAAAAATGCTATGCATATGCGATTAAAAGATGAAAATATAGCTCCTAACTCGATCACCGAGTTAAATTGTATCATTATTAGTCGAAACTAAATGTCTTTCATTAAATTTAAGTTATATTAAAATTACGCACGAATTGCGCTCTAAATAGAACTTGTTAGAGTTATACGGTAAATAAAAGTATATTAACGTAAATTAGCATCTCCGAGCTTTTCTTTTACTAGCAGCACCAAAATTTACCTTGCAGTCGAAGTAACGATCTTGTATTTTTCAGAATCTGGTGAATGTGAAATATATATATCCGGTTATTCGCCACTCAATTATGTGACAGAGTCAGTTAAACGAAACCGTTCAATATCTCATCTCTGATCCTGTGAGTGCCGGATTACTGTCATTCCGATTATCCAGAAAGAAATGAGATATTCGATATATCCCCTGATCCCGTGAGTGTTATATAATTGGAAGTTTATTGTAATTTAATTTATTGCATTAGGCATTTGAAAAACAGCTACTTTAAAATTTTTGAAAAAGGTTTAAATTAGGAAAATTTAAAAAATATAGCTACATAACATAGCCATTACATTCAGTCAATTTATAATTAGAAGTTGCTCTATAGTAAGTGCTACATCACATTTCTAAATTCCAGAAATAAATAAAATATATAAAATTGTTTTATCCCTTAGTTACTCTTGCATTATTTTCGTGTACTTTAATCATATTTGAACTAAGATATCGCAAAAGTTTGTATTTGCGTGCTGTACTAATGAAGTGCACCGTAAAAATAGTCGTTTCACCAGAAACTACTCTAAACTGCTCTTTGAATTGTAACTGAGCCTTCTACCTTCTTATTTGAAAAATTTGTTTCCAAAGACAATAATTAAAAGAATGAAAATTTTCATTTGAAGCTGGAGGATCAAGTACTTTTCACAAACTGATGAATATGTAATAATTTCATTTACTGCGTTAAACATGTGAAAACATTTGAAAGATAGCAGCATTAAAGTTATGAATAAATGAAGATTACAGGTCTATCATTGACGACAATATATATTTTATATTTTGTCTCTGTCTACCCCTATTTCAAACCAAAAATCTTCGAAGTAGATTATTATTTAGAAATAGTGGTAGGAAAAAAAAATAAAAAACAGTCACCATTGGCACCATTGCCAGTTTTTAAAAATATATATTTACTAGGGGGCCTGCCCCCTGCGAGCTACGCTCGCCAACCCCCGCTCAGACTTCCAGGCCTCTAAAAACATGACAGCGTGCTTTGTTTTAAAAATATTGGTAAATCATCTGTAATTGAGTTGCCATGCTTTTAACGTTTTAATATGTCATTTTTTGATTATCATGGCCTGATACACAGCTGTTGCGATAACTGACGACTGTTTTCGGGACTGACGACTGTTTTTTCAATTACACCTTGAAAACCAGCTTGTATAAAATGGTTAGGTTTAAATTGTGGCTACCTCTCGGACTTTTATAACAACGATCTGTATTCTATTCTTCCTTTGCATTTAAGGATAAGAATAATTCCATCTGCTTGTGAAAAGCTTAAGAACCACGGTATTGAAAAGTACTATGTTATAGACATTTTCAGTAACAGGTTTTAATTTTTTCTCTATTTTAGTGCACCATCATGCATATTTTCATGTTATTTTAAATATGTAAATTATTTATTTAAATTAATATGTATATAAGAATTTTCTAATAATTATTTATCATACAAAATTAATTAAATATTTCGTGCATGCATGCCTGCATTTATTCAGCATCAATTGATGAAATATTTAAACATATTTGCTATCCGCAATACTTTTACACCATGTTATGTCACTTGAATATTGTCCATAAGAAAATCGGGTACTTTTCCAGTATAGGATCCTTTGCTTTTAGATTTGGCGTAATTCGAACTTCAGATTTGTTGCCCAAAGTTATGAAAACAAATCCAATGAACCTTTGGTGCTTTTCTATTATAGGGGTCTTGACGCTTTTTTAAAAAGATTGGCGCAATTCGGGCATCAGAAAGTGAGATTTGGTGCCAAATGACATAAACAGCCATGGAAACAAATTCGACGATTTTTTTGTTTACATGCGTATTTTAATTATACGTATATTATTATTATTATTTCTATAAAAATTACTTCTGTTAATATATAAAATAGGAAAAATGCCATTTTACGCTAAACAAATTGTATAAATATTGAAAAAATGCTTCTGTATACGAAATGACAAAGTGAATAGGTTGACAGAAAGTATGTTGCCAAATTTCCTTTTCCACCAAGGCTATTTTCTCTGTTTCGTTAAGGCCCCATATACTGGAAAACCACCGAACTTTTATGCTTGTTTATACATGTATGTATATGTATATAAATAATTTATTTATAATTTTCTTTCAATTTACCTCTTTTTGTATATAAAAATAGATAATTGTCTTCTTTATATTAAATAAATTGTATAAATATCGAAATAATTGCCTGTGTATATCAAAAAGCGAATAGATTGTTAGAAAACATATTGCCGAATTTCAATTCATCGCCAAGGTCACTTTCTTTATCTCGCGAAGGTCCCTAAATTGGAAAAGTAACGAAAAACATTTTAATATATAACGCAATGTACACCTTAAGGGTGTTTCGAGTATAGTAATTTAATTATTTAAAGTTTTTTCTTCTCTTTGATATTTACGTGTAAACATATAATTCATCATTAAAAAAGTAATGCTACTGAAATATTCATTTGTTTTAAACTTTAATAGTATTTCTCTAATATATAGGAAGCATTTTTTTCCTTGCTGCCAATGAAAGAGAGAAAATAGTAAATGTCATTTTAGCATAATTGATGTCATATTCTCATTAAAATTGAAAGAAAACCAAGCAGGATATTTTATTCTCCTTGCGTTCAGTTGGACAATTATTATTTTATATATTCGTTTCAAATTTCCGAATTAGTGATTTTATAAATTCGTTTAATTAAATTTTACAAAAAAAATAACAAAATGATATCAATAAATAATAATTACTATTAATTCCTCCCCTCCCCTTTCTTTTGCATTTACATAAATGACGTCATTTGAACGAATTTATTCAAAATATTTTCAGTTTATAAATTAAATTAAATGCTGACAGACGATTAAATCCTGACGATAGAAATGTGATTTTTTTTTTCAAATTTTCCTGAAAAACATAATTTAATCACAATATTTTCTTCATTATCGATTGAAATAAAAGATAAATGCAATTTCAATTTGAAAATGACGAATAAAAAGAAATCAATAATCCCTATCGGGATCCTTTTCAATTTTTTCCCTTTTTTGTCACAAAAAACTGAGTAATTAGTTGCCATCATTACAGAAATGTCATTAAAATTAGAAAAAAATTAATATCTCGAAAACTAATTCCAATTTCAAAATTCTATTACCAGTTTTGATATCCGCGGATTTTTATGGACAATTGGTATTAATTTCACCATCAAGCGTTTAATATTTTATTAAAAATAGTCCTGAAACATAATCAGTCGTTTAATCAGTCGTTTCATAAAATCGTTTCATAAATTCGTTTCATAAAATCGTTTCACAAATTCGTTTCATTAGGATTTTATATATATAGGGTAGATAGAGCCATTAAGTTGAATTGATTTATAAGTAATAATTATTTTATAGTAAGTATAATGTATTTGCAGGTACCACAATTAAATGTAATGTATACAACTGTTTTATCTCCTAATTACTGTTGCACTGTTTGAATGTACTTTAATGATCCAAACAATCACACTTGAACTAAGATATCTGAGACGGTCTGTATTTGTGTGTTGAACCAATAAGGCGTACCGTAAGAATGGGCATTTCGCCAAATATCACTTCGAACTGCTCTTTCAGTTGTAATGGAGCGTTCTCCCTCCTTGTTAGAAAAATACTTGTTTCCCAAGATAGTAATCAAAAGAAGAATGCAAAGTTTAATTTCATGCTTGAAGATCATCTACTTTTCAGAATCCACTAAGTGTATAATAATGTTCGAGTGTGTAGTTCCATTTATTGGGTTACACATATGAAAGTATTTGGAAAACTTTAAAATTTGAAAATTACAAACTTAAAAATCCAAAATCAGTTTTATCAAGTATATTTTATAGATAAGAAATCAAACAGTATTTGATTAAAATAGGATTAATATTTATTATAATTATATTAAAAATCTTAATGATACGAGAAAATGATACATGGGGTTTTTATGTTTAGTTCTATAACCTAAATTTTACATGTTAACCCGTCAACTACAAAAACTGTCAAAATTATAAAATATGTAGATTATCAACCTTTTTGCTCAAAGTTGTTTGCCACCAAAAATTGCGAAAGGTAGTCTTCGCTTTATTTAATCGCCAAGTTTCTATGATTAAGTATGGCAATTTGTTTTACTTTAAATTACTGGTACCTTGGTAGTAAAATTTTTATATGCATTTATTTTGACCGTTGCGTGAACGCAACACTAGCGGTTAATGGCTTCAGGTAGAAGGTTGCATAAAAAAAAAATCTGATGCATTTATATGTTAGTTTATTAGATTCCACTGTGCTGGATGGGATATACCAAATATTCATCTCGAGCGTCTTTCCCGCTAACAGCGTAAAAGGATGAAAAATGAACACTCACCATTCTATATCTCATGAATTATTTATCGGAAAAATTATGATCTATAGTTCACATTATAGCTCCTAGTAAGCGCTAGAATATATGCTAATTTCATAATTATAACTTAATAATTAATAAATTTGTTTTATCAATGTCTGCATTGGGATGTATTGTAAAAAATATTTTTATTGCTAGGATTTTTCTGAGTTTGGCTCCAGCCAGACTACAATTCTGGCACTTGCTACTAAGGAATACTTACAACCTCAAGGGCGTTAATTTCTATCCATCCTACGCTTATGATGTAAGCGTGGTTACAACGATGGATAAGAGGTCGAATGGTATTGCTGACATTTCAGGATACAAATAACATCCGTATTTCCCTCATCCACTGAAAATACATATGGGAGAGGTGAACGCCCTCCCAGAAAGTATGTACTGTTTCCTTAGAGAGATTTTGTTAGATTTGATATAGATTTTTATGGAGGTTCTTATAGATTTTAATAAAGAGATTTTGTTTATCTTCTTCTCTCAGAGGAGTGTTATATTGTTATGAATTTTGTATATATCTGTAAATATTCCATTTGTTTAAATTTATTTTATTTTATTATTGTGAAAATTGCAGTAATATTAATGTATTTCCTATTGAGCATCATGTAACTCAATGCTAAAGGCCTCAGATGGTTTGCAAGGAAAACAACCTTACACCCTCATCTTTATAATGGAAGTCTATGGAGAAATCGCCAAGGAATGGGTTTATCGCCAAGTTGGCGATGGTTTTGGCGACTTATTTTTGTCGCCAAATTTGGCGATATATCGCCAAATGTCGCCAAGTTGGCGACGGATTTGGCGACCCCCCCTTATACCTGTACATTGGGATCCTTTCTCGCTTAGGTTCTCTATCGAAAGTTAAAGCACTTTCTGGTAATTTCTAGCATCTGAAGGCTCTGGAAAATTCTACAGTTATCTTTAAAGCCTATATAAGGGACCTCCACCAGTTCAGTTCAGTTAGTTCTCGGTCAAATGCGATTGAATACGTACGAGAGGCTTTGCATTGAGAACTGTGTTGTCTATGAGCGATTTAGTATTGAACAATACGCTATATTGTTCTGTGTGAAATTTTGCTGTGCTGTTATTAGATTTGAAGATTACTGAATATCTTGTAATTTTCAGAAGATATTTGTGATCGTATTGCACTGTTTATAGTGAATAAAGCCTTTTTATTGTTCTTATATATTGGCATCAGTCCTTTCGAACCCCGAGCTCACAACATTTAGTGTCAGAAGTGGGATTGAATGCCGATCACCAGAGCAATGGAGGGTGAACTGAAACAATTATTGGAGAAATTAGCTGCGAATCAGGCTGAGATGTCAACCAACCTTGGCGAGTTGAAAGAAGAAATGAAGAAGGATATGTCAGCGATGGATGAGAAAATGACTGCGAATCAGGCTGAAATGAAGAAGGATATGTCAGCGATGGATGAGAAAATGACTGCCATCCTTGGCGAGTTGAAAGAAGAAATGAAGAAGGAAATGACTGAGATAGACGAGAAAATGAGTGCAAACCAGGCTGAAATGAAGGAGATGTCAACTAACCTTGGCGAGTTGAAAGAATTAATAGATAATAAAATAACATCTTTAAATGAAAGAATTGACAGCGTGGAAAACAAATTTGAAGGAAGATTTCAAGAAATAGAAGAAAATGTTCAATTGACAGCCAAAACCGTAGAAGAAAAAGTTCAAAAGATCTCCAAGACCGTTGAAGAAAGCATAGAGAATGTAAAAAAAGATTTGGAAAAAGTCAAGAAACAGAAGATAACTGCCGGAAACTATTCCAAAGAAATCAAGTATCCAGATATGCTTCCTCGGGCCTTTATTAAGCTCTCGACCTATGACGGAAAATCCTCATGGCCAGTTTTTAAGACACAATTTGGGATCGTAGCGGACGCCAATGGATGGGATTCCCAGACAAAGGCTTGCCAGTTAGCTGCTTCTCTACGAGCTGATGCTGCCGACGTCCTACAGACTTTGCCTGCAAATGAACCGCTGGATTTTGAAACGCTCGTCAGTGCCTTAGAATTGCGCTTTGGCGAGAAATGCATGAAGGAATATAGCAGACTCCAGCTCAAATCTCGACAGCAGAAATCCACTGAATCCCTGCAAGAGCTTGCTACGGATGTCGAGAGACTTTCCCATCTTGCTTATCCGGACTGCCCGACTGAAACTAGAGAAAGTTTAGCTCTGAAACATTTTATTGATGGTGTTCGTGACCCTGAGATCCAGACAGCACTCCGGATTGCAGATCTCAATGATTTAAAAGGGGCTTTGGTTTACGCTCTGAAATTCGAGGCAGTCCAGCAAGCTACTAGGAAAGATCGACACTTTGTGAGCAGCCAACCTGCCTGAGACGTCGGATAGAGCTGTGGAGTGCTTACAGCAGCAGATGAAGGACATAATGAGAAAGATGAACTCCTTAATGGCCAACAAACCTTACAGGAAGATCAAGTGCTGGAAATGCGGTGGAGAAGGCCATATCCAAATCGACTGCCCAAGACGACCCATCACCGAAGGTAATAGCTCACCCGCTAACGGAGGAGCAAGAAAACTGATTATTGACCATCTTGCGGGGCGGAGGTTTCCAGATCTTAAGAAGCCTCATTTTCAAGTATGTGAAATTTCTGCAAGAAGTTGCGGCGAGAACGGAGTTTTTCTAGTCGGAAGTGTGAATGATTTGCCCTGTAATATGATCATCGATACAGGAGCCAATGTGACCATCATTCAGAAAGATCTAGCTCAGCGGCTGAAAGAAAAACTCTCCTGGACCCCGCCACGTGTAATCCTTCAAACTGTGACAGGAGATAAGATCGACATATTTGGAAGAATGAAACTGAAAATAAAGTTTGGGAACGCCGCTTACCATCATACAGTCTATGTGGCCGATATTTCAGACCCTTTCATACTCGGACTGGACTTTTTAAAAGAGCATGGATTTACACTGGATTTTAAGAAGAATGAGTTACGCTCTGCTCAAGAAGATATCACTATTTTCAAACTTGGAAATGAGTCCGGGTCTATCCAACGGATCACAGCCAAGGCAGATGTTATCATCCCTCCTCGGACCGAAATGATGATACCTGGATTAACTGAGAACGAAAGTAGTTTTCAATGTGGCTTGGTTGGATATCCTGAGAAGAGCCCAAAAGGAGTGCTAATAGCAACAGCGCTGGTAGATCTGTCGAGAGATGTGATACCCGTGAGGATGGCGAATGTAAGTGAAAAGTCTAGAATTATCCAGAAGGGTGAAGTGCTTGCTACCTGTGCTCCAGTCACCTGTGCTTGCAAAGACCGAGCTTGACGTTATTGGAGCCGCCTACAAGTTTAACACCTGTAATTGGACGAAATGAAAATTTATCTCCTGAACAGAGACATGCCGCAGAAAGACTGTTCCAGGAATTTAAGGATGTGTTTTCACAAAACGAGAATGATATAGGTCGCACTTCTCTGACACGTCATAGAATTGATACTGCCGACCATCCACCGATTAAACAGCATCCAAGACGCTTGCCGTTTGCAAAACAAGAAAAGTTTTCTAAGCTCTTACGAGAGATGCAGGATAGTGACATCATCGAACCGTCATCAAGTCCGTGGGCCTCTCCCATCGTGTTGGTCCGAAAGAAAGATGGCTCCACAAGATTTTGTGTGGATTATCGTAAACTTAACGATATCACGAAGAAGGACAGCTATCCTCTACCAAGGATAGACGACACGCTAGATACTCTTTCAGGGCATAAATGGTTTTCCACACTGGATTTGAAGAGTGGATATTGGCAAGTAGAGATCCATCCTGATGACAAAGAGAAGACCGCATTTACTACTGGACAAGGACTTTGGCAATTCAAAGTTATGCCGTTCGGGCTCTGCAATGCTCCAGCAACGTTCGAGCGCCTCATGGAGAGAGTGTTAAAAGGTCTGACTTTTGAAGCTTGTCTCATCTACCTAGATGACGTCATCATTGGTGGCCGCACGTTTGAAGAACATCTTGGAAATATTCGAAAAGTGTTAACGAAGCTAAGAGCGGCGAATTTAAAGCTGAACCCTCTGAAATGCAAGTTCTTCCAACGCGAAGTAAATTGTTTAGGACACATCATCTCAGCTGAAGGTGTTCGAACAGATCCTGAAAAAGTGTGTGCAGTAAAGAACTGGAAGCGTCCGGAAAACGTCCATCAGTTGCGAAGCTTTCTGGGACTATGCACTTATTACAGAAAGTTTGTACAGGGGTTCTCCAACATCGCAAGACCCTTGCATAGGCTCACTGAAAGCAAGCAGAAGTTTCTATGGACACAAGAATGCAAGAATTCCTTTCAGCAGCTGAAAGAAGCTCTCACATCCTCTCCAGTCCTAACCTATCCACACCCCGACAAACAATTCATTGTGGACACGGATGCTAGTCATGAAAGTGTCGGTGCTGTACTTTCCCAAGAAATAGATGGCCAAGAACGAGTCGTAGCATACTGGAGCAAATGTTTATCGAAACAAGATCGGAATTATTGCGTCACTCGTAAGGAGTTATTAGCTATAGTAATTGCCATAGAACACTTCCATCACTATCTCTATGGCAGGAAATTTCTCCTTCGTATTGATCACGCATCCCTAACATGGCTGATGAATTTTAAGAACCCAGAGGGCCAAGTAGCCAGATGGATACAACGACTCCAGGAATACGACTTTGACATCAGGCATCGCAAAGGCTCATCGCATGGAAACGCCGATGACCTATCAAGAAGACCGTGTCCCGAAAGCTGTCGCTATTGTTCCAGAGCGGAGAACAAGTATAATCCCGAACATGTCATTCGCCAGACGAAGACTTCACTATCAACGCCACCAGATCCCTGGAGTGATGAGAAGATTCGAGAAGATCAAATGGCAGACTCTGAGATCAAACCAATCTTGGATTTATTAGAATCTTCTAGCACGAAGCCCAGTTGGAAAGACATCTCGACTTACAGTCCTACGACGAAGCAATATTGGGCTCTTTGGAACTCTCTCCATGTCAGGAATGGTGTCCTGTTCCGAAAATTCGAATCGGAAGATGGGAAGACATCTCGGTGGCAGATGGTACTTCCTCGATCCCGAATACCAGAGGTCCTCAAGGAATTACATGGCAGTCCCACTGGTGGCCATTTTGGAGTCATGAAAACATTACATAGAGTCCGAGAGCGCTTCTTCTGGGGAAAAGCGAGAGCTGACGTCGAACGATGGTGCAAATCTTGCGATGCATGTGCAGCTCGAAAAGGACTAAAGAAACGTAGCCGAGGAAGACTACATCTCTACAATGTAGGAGCACCTTTCGAACGCATCGCCCTTGACATCCTAGGCCCTCTGCCAAGAAGTGCTGATGGCAACAAATACCTCCTTGTTGTCATGGACTACTTCACGAAATGGCCTGAAGTTTATGTCATCCCTGATCAAGAAGCTTCTACGTTTGCGGATGCCTTGGTACACCAGTGGATATCAAGGTATGGAGTCCCCCTTCAAATGTATTCTGACCAGGGGAGAAATTTCATCTCTGCTGTGATTGAGGGTCTCTGTCAACTTCTCGGAATGGACAAAACTAGGACGACGCCTTTACATCCACAATCAGATGGCATGGTTGAGAGATTTAATCGAACCATCCTCAACAATCTCTCACTGCTAGTCTCAAGAAACCAACAAGACTGGGACCAAAAACTTCCCTTGTTTCTTCTTGCCTATCGCAGCGCCGTCCATGAAACAACCGGCTATTCCCCGTCTCAGATGCTTTTCGGTCGTGATCTTCGTCTACCTTGTGATCTGATTTTTGGTCCCCCTCCAGATGCGCCTTCATCGCCTGAGGGATACGTGCAGAATCTCCAGGTACGATTTGAAGACGTCCACAACTTGGCTCGAGAGCGGATCAATATACAGACGGAGAAGATGAAGACCAGGTACGACACGAGAGCCACGGGACATCAATTCAAAGAAGGTGACAAGGTTTGGTTTTATAATCCGACTCGACGTAAAGGACTTTCTCCCAAACTGCAATCGCACTGGGACGGTCCTTATACAGTCCTAAACAGACTGAACGATGTCGTAATTCGGATCCGAAAGTCACCAAGTTCGAAGCCTAGAGTCGTTCATTACGACAGGCTGGCTCCACACTATGGCCATAGTACTTAGTTCATTGATTGTAAATAGTGTAATGTAAATAATGTAAATTAGTATGACCATGGTCTTGTATATAAGTTAATGTAAAAATTTCTTTTGCTTAGCATTATCATTATTAATGTTATTATTATTTAAATACCTGTATGTAATGATGTCTATGCTTTAATTTAATTTAATTTTTTTTTAAAGTGTATATTTTGTATAATTCAGCATTATGAATGTGTTTAATGGTTATTTTGCATGTTTGCTTTAAGTGTTTTGAATAGTATAGCATTTATTGGCAACGGGTTTGCTTTCCGATCAAAGGTTGCACTGCCCGGGACGTGCAGTCCTTGAGAGGGGGGCAATGTTATGAATTTTGTATATATCTGTATATATTCCATTTGTTTAAATTTATTTTATTTTATTATTGTGAAAATTGCAGTAATATTAATGTATTTCCTATTGAGCATCATGTAACTCAATGCTAAAGGCCTCAGATGGTTTGCAAGGAAAACAACCTTACACCCTCATCTTTATAATGGAAGTCTATGAAGAAATCGCCAAGGAATGGGTTTATCGCCAAGTTGGCGATGGTTTTGGCGACTTATTTTTGTCGCCAAATTTGGCGATATATCGCCAAATGTCGCCAAGTTGGCGACGGATGTGGCGACTTTTTGTGAAACCACCCCCCCTTATACCTGTACATTGGGATCCTTTCTCGCTTAGGTTCTCTATCGAAAGTTAAAGCACTTTCTGGTAATTTCTAGCATCTGAAGGCTCTGGAAAATTCTACAGTTATCTTTAAAACCTATATAAGGGACCTCCACCAGTTCAGTTCAGTTAGTTCTCGGTCAAATGCGATTGAATACGCACGAGAGGCTTTGCATTGAGAACTGTGTTGTCTATGAGCGATTTAGTATTGAACAATACGCTATATTGTTCTGTGTGAAATTTTGCTGTGCTGTTATTAGATTTGAAGATTACTGAATATTTGTGTCTTTGAAAAGATAACTGTAGCTTTATTTACAGTCAATAAAGCTTGCTGATTGTTTTTATATATTGGCATCAATCCTTACGAACCCCGAGCTCACAACAATATGTTTAAGAATGCGAGATTGTTAATCTCGTAAACTCACTATGACTAAAAGTGTCGTAGCCTATTAACCTTCCTATAAAAGAAAAGTTATATATTTTCAGGAAGTTTGACCCAAAGGGTCCGTATAATAGAAGTAATTTATGCCGTTGTGCCACTCCCAGATGAGTCTTTAATGACGATTGAGTAAATCTACTTAATTATTAAGCCCTGCTGTGTAATGAAGGTATTGTGTCTTTTCTTATTGGTATTTGTTAATTAACTTTGTTTTTCTTTTATCTGCATTATGTGTAAGGTTATTTTTAGGTATATGTATACTGTGATATTTTTAGTTACTGTTTAAATTAGCGAGTATGCCTGTTTACATTGGCTCTAGTAGTTTACAATTGGAGGCTCTTAAAAAACACAACACAGGCTATTTGTACTATTTTCTTAATTTATATGAGAATTTTAAATATTCGTTTGGTCTTTCCCTTCAAACCCCGCCAGAACTTGCGATCACGTAATACTTATTACACTATATATTTCATTTGCTGGAACCCTATACTAAAAGTGTAAGAGGTTGGTCTGGATGCTTTTGGGAGGTTTTCTATTATCGTACCCACTTAATCTCAACTTTCACAGAACCTTCCAACACACTGTTTGAAAACCATTTTTAATGTTTGATTTAAATACTATTCGACCACGATTTGTTAAAATGTAAGTGATGTTACTTTAGATGGATCCATTGATTGAATAAGGTAAGAAGTAAAATCAATGAGATGATCTTTTCACAAATGCGCGCGACAAATTGATAATTGTCTGAGTGCAACGAAGACTCATACACAGCGCAGTATTACTTTGCCCCATATATAGCTACGATGGATATTAAAACCTTTCGTCAAGCATAACTAAAAAAATATTTAATGGATTTCGTTCAAATTTTTACAGCAGGTACCTATAAAGGTTACAACGACGTCTATTTATTACCAAGAATAAATGTCAAACCGTTTGGAAATTATATTAAAAAAATAGATAAAAAAGCACAATTAAAGTACATACGTCACTAAATTTTGTGCGTACGTCATTTTCACCGGCGGGAGATTTTCGTAGACAATCGGAATTGAAAAGTTCATGGACTACATGGAGCAAAAAAGTATGCAAGCACTAATATTCAGCACAATAAAATATATTTCAATTTAGTAGAAATCGAAAATTAATCTGGATTTTTTTTCTGTTTGAAAGAAAACCCCCGCAATAACTTGGTAGACCTGGTATTAGAGATTTGGCGCAAATCTCAGCAATAGCAGCTTTTTTTATTTCGCGTGTGTAAATTAAAAAAAAAAAAATCTTTGGTGTTTAAATAAAAGGTTTCGATTTATAGCATTATTTCTTCTTTTTTTCTCTTTTTAGCATTTTAAATGGGATTAATGAAAGGCATGTATTTTAAATTAAATGAGTGAAAGGTTTATATTTAAATGAAATGAATTCAATATGAAAATGTTATAGGAACAATATTTGGCGATTTATCAACTGCGCCAGGATAACATAAAAGTACCAATATATCAAACGGTAAGTAATGTGAAATGAAACAATTATATTGTAATCACCCATCGTACAAGAAAAAAAACTAATATTCTGCATTCAGAGGGAAAAATCCATCTCCTGTGCCGTAAGATTTGGCGAGTTCTTTTTTTGGTGATAAGTTTTTCGATGTGATTGTTGGGATATCTGCAGGATTTGGCTTACTTTTTCTAAATCTTATTTTTTTGCAGATGTAGTATTATATAAATATATTTTCTTGCAGATATTTTTATATTTTGTATATTTGGCATTCTATTTTGTATATTTTCTATTTGGCATTTGGAAAAGAGATTTTTACATTTTTATCTGTGCCTTCGAAAATATATATATATATATAAAAAAAGATTTACATATATCAAGTGTATAATGTTATGTTTTACATTTTCATACGGACCACTTCTCCATTTTTAGATTTTAAATGCTATTTATTATTTACTAGCCGTTTATTAATTGTTTACAATTTACCCCCCTGACAATAACAATTATTTATCACAAAAATGCCTTTTAGGTTTGTTAAATAAGTTTGTTTATGTATTTTCATTACTTATTAAAATATCGAATATGGGGATAAAATTTTATTTTAGCATCGTGCTTAATTTTTCAAGATGGTGCAAAAACATGCTTTAATAAACGTATGTTTGTAAATATTTGAAAAACATGTTTTACCGCTCTCTTGAAAAATTTTGTAACATGGTAAAACTACCTTTTGGCACCATTTAAAATTTTTTTCGCCAATCGACATAGGATACGAAACTTTTCCCCATTCAGATACCCAGGCAAAGCTGGTCTCAAACAAGAGTAAAGCTAGAAGCAATATTGTTTTAACTCTATAACAGTTACAATAATGATATTAAATGCTCCGATTGGCTTTCGGCCCAATTACGAAAGTTTCTCCTAAAAAAACTGTAGAAGAAGTCTTTTACATTTGTTTCAAATGAAGCTCGTTCTACAAGGTATTAGTTAATAATACAAACAACACTAATGACATGGAGGCAAAAGTTTTAATTTAAATGTATATATTTGAAACCCTTCCCCCCTACCCCTACCCCTACCTCCACCCCCCCCCCCAAAAAAAAAAGAAAAAAAGATTTACAGTAGTGAATTTAAAATGGCGTTAAGCCACGCTTTCTGACATAAGCAATTGGCTGCAAACGCGATAACGAAACTTTCACTTAACTTAATAACATGTAGCTAATATAGCCCTCACGGTACTTTGCAGTTATACAGACCTTGTGGTTTTTTTAAAAAGCTTGAGACAATTCAGGTTTAAGAAGTTTAGATTTACTGTCAAATGATATAAACAACTATGAACACAAAACTGATGAATTATTATTCAGGTTTATGTATGTATTTAAAAAAAAATAATTGCATCTGATTACACTTATTAGATAAATTACTTCTGTTTGCATTTAATAACTGATAAACGGCTTCTGTATATTAAATGAATTGTTTAAATATTGGGAAGAGGTGGCGAGAGGTAGAAAGACGAGTAAACAAACGGGTAGACAGACGGGTAAAGAGATGAGTAGCGACATAGGTAGGCTGACGGGTAGCGAAACGAATAGACAGACGGCTAGAGAGAAAGGTAAAAAGAGGGTTGACAGAGGGGTAGCGAGATGAGTCACGAGACGGGTAACGACACCGGTAGCAGGAATGTAGTGAGAAAGGTTGCGAGACGCGTAGCGTGGTAGATAAAGAGACGAGTAGAGAGATGAGTACAGAGACGAGTTGACTGAGATTGGTAGCGAGTCGGGTACAAAAACAGACGGATAGTGAGACGGGTATACAGACGAGTAGAGAGACAGTAGATGGGTACGGAGATGGGTAAGAAGATGGGTAGAGAGGCTTCTAGCCCGACGGGTAGAGAGACAGATAGACAAGTTGTGAGACAGATAGACAAATGGATAGCGAAATGGATAGAGACACGGCTAGATATACAAGTAGTTAGACGGATAGAGAAATAGATTGGCGGGTAGAGAGACCGATAGAGAAATATAGAGACAGGTAGCGAGACGTGTAGAGAGATAGACAATCGGTTAGAGAGACGGGCAGAAGAACGGATAGGTAAACATACAGATTGTGGAGAGACAGACAGACAGGCAAAAGAAAAGTCTGCGGATTGGCGCAGTAAAAGCGCAGTAAAGGCGCAGGGGGCAGAGCCTCCTAGAGAATAATCAAGAAGTATCTGTTAAGCTTAACTTTGAAATATATATAATTTTTCAATTTTGCCGATATGGAGATTTAATGTAAAAGTTATTTTACAGATCATCGAAAGATTTTTTGTATACTTTAATAGTAATTTAGACTATAGTTTTGCAATCTGGTTTGTAGCAAAGCATGCTATCAATGTGGTTTGAAGTGTAAGAGTTTGTATAAACAGTTATGCAAATAATAGATATATAATCAAGGAAGAAAAATTTTAAATTCACACACAAAAAAGGTGCAACAATGAAATAAAATTTGCGTTAAGCCACGCTTGATAGAATAATCTGGTTGGTTCCTATTTGAGACCACCATTTGGCGAAATCTTGCCAAATCGTCGATAGTTAGCCAGATGTAGCTCTTTTATTATTGGAAAGGCTGAGCTATGATATTTTTTGTGATGACGCGTTTGTTACGTATGACGTATTTGTTACGTTATCAAGTGATTCTTTATTCGATGTTTATTTGTATTTTAATGATGTTTAATGATTTATTAGTTATTTAAAACATTTTTTTAATATAATTAAATAACACTTACGTCATTAAATGGATATGTCATGATATTAAAAGAAAAAAAGCATTGATAAAAATTAATCATCTGCTTGTTTATTTAAAACTTGATTTTTTCTTCTTTTTTTAGCTCACAGGCTATCAAAGCCTGAGAGCTTATGTGCCCGCCGGTTCTGTATGTACGTACGTATGTATGTATGTACGTAACGCGATAACTCTTGATAGAACTAACCGTTTTACTTTAAATTTTGTTTATAGGTTCCTTGTGATAAGGCGCTTCCCTGATTAGTTTTGGAGGTTCATTGGTTAAGCATAAAGGGGGAAACGGGGGGCTAACCCCCCATAATTTAGATAAATAGGTTTTTCATGCAGAATTATCCCATTTTCTTCAAATTTTGTATATAGGTTCATTTTGATAATGCGCTTCTGTCAATAGTTTTGGAGGTTCATTGGTTAAGCATAAAGGGGGAAAGGGGGGATAACACCCCCCCTAATTTAGACAAATTGAGTTTTTCATGCAGAATTATCCCATTTTCTTCAAATTTTGTATATAGGTTCATTTTGATAATGCGCTTCTGTCAATAGTTTTGGGGGTTCATTGGTTAAGTATAAAGGGGGAAAGGGGGGATAACCCCCTAATTTAGATAAATGAGTTTTTCATGCAGAATTATCCGATTTTTCTTCAAATTTTGTATATAGGTTCATTGTGATAATGCGCTTCTTTGAAGAGTTTTGGGGGTTCATTGGTTATTTATAAAGGAGGAAAGGGGGGGGGGCTAAACCCCCCTTAATTTAGATAAATGTGTTTTTCATGCAGAATTATCCGATTTTCTTCAAATTTTGTATATATATTCATTGTAATTAGAGACATCCCTGATTAGTTTAAGGGGTTCATTAGTTAACTATGAGGGGGGTAACGGGGGGATGACCCCCCTTAATATATTGTTGATTTCTTTATTTTTCGAGGGGCTTATTTCAAATTCTTTGAAATAAGAGTATAATATACAATTAGTATGAATAGCCTGTGAGCTCAATGCCCTCAGTTTAACTGGGCAGTTTTCTTTTTATTATGTTTGTGAGTGGTTACTCTTGTTACTTTAGAACAGTATAAAAAATAATTGACTGCAGTTTTTATGGGAGTCTCATGTTCACGAAGCGATCATACATGCGGTATAGTGATCACCGCATTTACAAATTTTGTGTATTTTTGTGATTGCTATACAACGAGGTTGCTGCATCTAGAGATGTCTTTTTTCGGTTTTATGTTCGCGAAGTGATCATACGTGCGGTACAGTGATCTCGGCATTAACGAATTTCGTATATTTTTTGGGATTCCGATACGACGAGGTTTTTGTATCCAGTGATGTTTTTGTTTTCGGTTTCATGTTCGCGAAGTGATCATACGTGCGGTACAGTGATCGCGGCATTAACGAATTTCGTGTATTTTTTGGGATTCCGATACGACGAGATTGCTGTATCCAGTGATGTTTTTTTTCGGTTTCATGTTCGCGAAGCGATCATACGTGCGGCACAGTGATCGCGGCATTAACGAATTTTGTGTAATTTTTGGGATTCCGATACGACGAGGTGGCTGTATCCAGTGATGTTTTTTTTTCGGTTTCATGTTCGCGAAGCGATCATACGTGTGGTACACTGATTGCGGCATTAACGAATTTCGTGTATTTTTGGGGATTCCGATGCGACGATGTTGCTGTATCCAGTGATGTTTTTTTTCGGTTTCATGTTCGCGAAGCGATCATACGTGCGGTGCAGTGATCGCGGAATTAACAATTTTTGTGTTTTTTGGAGATTCCGATACGACGAGGTTGCTGTATGCAGTGATGTTTTTTTTCGGTATCATGTTCGCGAAGCGATCATTCGTGCGGTACAGTGATCGCGGCATTAACGAATTTCGTGTATTTCTTGGGATTCCGATACGACGAGGATGCTGTATCCAGTGATGTTTTTTTTTCAGTTTCATGTTTGCGAAGCGATCATACGTGAGGTACCGTGATCGCGGCATTAACGAATTTCGTGTATTTTTTGGGATTCCGATATGACGAGTTTGCTGTATCCAGTGATGCCTTTTTTTCTGTTTCTTGTTCGCGAAGCGATCATGCGTGTGGTACAGTGATCGCGGCATTAACGAATTTCGGGTATTTTTGTTTTTTCAACTTCACATTAATCGTTAACTTTTATGTAATATCGATGAAATGTGTATAAATTTTTTTTTTTACTGCTCATATTATCTTTTTTATATCTATTTTATTAAATTTGTCAAATAAAATATTTTATTTCTCTCATAAATGCAGTATCTAAAAAAATCAACTGTGTATGGTTTAATTTAATAATTCTGTATTTAAATTATCATTCTTTTGTCCAAATTGTTCTGAACGAATAAAATTTTACATTCGTTACATTGTTACTCTCGTATAAATGCAATCTATTTTTCAGTGACTTTTTATCAGTAAATCCATTACTTTTCCTATGTGTAACTATTTAAAAATTAAGAATGGCAACATTTTACCACTTGCTTATTGTGGATTACAATATGATAAATGTAAGTAAACAATTTAGAAATCGCCAATGTGGCATCATTTTTAAAAAGCGCCAAATGGTGGCCTGAAATAGGATCATGCCGAATAATCTATTGGCTGCAAATCCAATTACGTACCTTTAAAAAGCTTTGCGTTTTAAAAGATTCGGCGTTTTTTTTTTTCAAGTTTTGCGCAATACGCGCTTAAGAAAATGAGATTCTTTGCCACATGTTAAAAAAAATTATGACAACACATCTGATGAACGGTACTTCTTTTCTATTTTTTTAACAGTGTATATGAATTTATATATGATATTTTGTAATTCTATCATTTAATTTGCTCTTTTTCTTTATATTGTAATTGTTAACCCTAAGTTCTCAGCAATATCACTCAGACTAATCCCTTTGAGGGAAGTCTTAGTAACGTTGCACTTTCTTATTTCATATGTTTCTTATTAATTTTTAAAACTATGTATCTAAGGTTAAAATTGAATTTATTTTCAAATAACACAGTTACATGTGATAGCAATAATCATATCGAAGGAATAGGAAGCTAGAAAATCCGTTATTTCTGAACTCCGTGCAGCGCGAAGTACTAAGTTGCTACCAGATTAAATAATGTTTTGTGTAATTTTTGAGCCAACGCTTGATTTGAGCTGATTTTCTGTGAGAAATCCTCAGTGAGATAGCGATCAAGAATATCCCAAACCTTTTATCCACAGTTAAAAAAATCGCACCAAACGGTAATTTCTCCCACGATAACAAAATTAGCTGGGTGTTTTGGAAAGTCAAAGAAAGAATGATAAATAGTTACAACCGGTAATAGTAATAACCGGTTATTCATCCAACTTTTGCACCAACAAATGCAACCGTTCTTTCACTTTGTACTCTTAAAAAAAAGAATTTTAACCCATTCGCTGCCAACCACGGGTATAGTCGTGGTTTTTCAATCTAAAATTACGAATTCGTACCGGAAATTTCAAAAGAATTTTTATTTTATGTAATCACGAAATGTCTGGAATTAAATAAAGTAAATATTGCTATTAGTATTTTCTGGTTTTATTTCGAACTTTCTAAATAAAATAAAATCCGGTAATTTTAACCCGGCAGTGAACGTGTTAAAATTGGCTCAAAAGTTGGTTCATTGAAAAATTGTTGAATTTGATAGCAACCTAAGAAAATTGAAGACCAATAACATGAATTTGTCTACAGATTGCAATGAGGCAAAGGTGATCCGCATGTCGCCACCACTGATAAAACTCGACCTACAATCTTACACCATATTTATGAACAGAAATTGCATTATTACTTATATACGGACGACAGTAAGTTCATAGATGCAAAACAATCACATTTATGATTACCACTATTTCCAAATAAGAATCTTTGCCTTAATCAGAAATTTTTGTCAATAAATAAAGCAAACATTTCTATTCGAAAATAGTCAGGTATTCAAGAATCGGAAGGTTTGATAACTATGTAAGTTATACTGCTCAAATCAGTCTGATAGACCTGCCGGTGCTTCAAGTGTTGTTTTATTTACCACTGTAATTAAAACCTAGTTTTTCATTGAGTAATGCTTCTTATTCGCCACCTACGTCATGCGAGTCAACTTCTTTCCTTGTAGTGTAATGAATTCTTTCAAAGTGAGATGCCAACTTGTCAGTGGCAGAAAAAGTTTTGAAGTTTTAGTTATAAAATTATGTTCTTCAGAAATCTATCTAGGGAAAAAAACAACTAGACAGGAAAAACAGTTTTGCACGCTGAAGCCAAACAGTGGACAACTAAACTGACTTCATAAAATTAGAACATTTCTATATCCAGAAAAAAAGGATAATATCCAAAATCACAATGTTTGGTCTATGTAGGCCAATCATTTCACAATAGTCATAGATATAATAGAAAAAATGCCAATGCCATCAGTTTAATAAATTCCTTTAAAAATAACCATTATTTTTTCTGTAGCCACCAACCCCTTCACAATAATCATAGGAATATATAACGGTAATAAATGTAGAAGTCTTCCGCTTAATTTATTTCGAAAGGAAATAATTATTTTAATAATAATTCAAATAAATGAAAAAAAAATGGTGTCAGTGTTTCCTCAAATTGTATTTTTCCTATCAAGGTACAAATATTTTATTCGTTTATTCAATATATTTCTACATAGAGAGTAATCTATTATTTCTTGTAATAGTTTAATAGTTAATTTCGAATTATTCATTTCTAAAAAATCAAACTCTTTTGGTAGCTTATTACGTTTTCCGTTGGGTAAACACAAACAAAAACTCTTTTAAATACATTTTTACTTAAATAGCAAATAACTTCATTAATGACCAAAACTTTTTATGCTTAGCAACGGCAAAGCATTTTAATTTTTATATAAAAAATCGAATTTCGAAAAAAAAAATTAAATGGTTGAACATTTTTTTTTTGAAAATTCCTCTTCTCAATGTTACTATTCAGTTATACCCTTTAATCGATTTGTAATCAATAATTATTCTTTAAAAATAAATTTTGTTTTTAAATACCACATTAAAAGAATCTTCTTTTTTCCTTATCCTTGTACTGATTGAAAATAATCACTTTTGACAAAAAAAAGAAAAAACACTCAGTAGATGAAAATCAATAATAATAAATCATATCAGTTATAAATCAAATAAAATAAATAGTCAATCGTTCTTGAAGTATCACAGTGAGTTTGAATTTGTATATAGATGAAATATTCTAAAATTAGCCGTTACGCCAAATTTGATAAGGCTCTTTGAGCTATAATGGATCGTTTTTTCTTCTTATTATGAAGAGCTTTGTTTCTCAAGACAGTAATTAAAATAACAAAGGTAAGTTTCATTTCGTGCTCGAAGATAATTTTTCAGAACCTAGCGAGGGTGTAATATTTTCATTTACTACATTTAACATTTCGAAACAGTTGAAAAATAAGAATGAAAAGTTTTAGTTTTAAATGGAGAAATAGAAATCATGTTTCATGCATAGATTATGACATTTTTAAACGCTACCAGAATAATGTCGAGGAATTTCCTATTTTGGTTTGGTGAAAAGATACCTCTAAACAAACTAGATGCTTTAGAGAGATGATAGGAATAATATATATATATAATAGGAATATATATATATATACATAAAACCATTAATGAAACATTACCAATACACCAACAAAAACTATGAAATTTTGAATTAGAATATAATAATTAATTGAATGACAACAATAGTGTTCCCCCAACACACAGAATATAGATTCCATATACATAGTAAAAAAAGAAGAAATTAAATTACAAAATTGGAAAAATGAAATTTGTGGAATTTAGACAGAATCTTCAGGTCCCAAATGCCTAAATTACCACAAATAAAATGTGTGGTTTCATCATCATATTAGCCATAACATTGCTAAAGAATATGATTTTGAGACAACCACACCATAAAAGAGAAAGAAACTGTGAAATAATCATAAAGTTCAAAATAAAAACAATATTAAAAAGGATAGGAACCTTACCCATAAAATAAAGAAATAAACTGTGAAATATAAGCATTAAGTTCAAAATACAACAAGATTAAAAAGGATAGAGGGAAAAGAAAACAACAATTACCAGATAGAATTCATGATCCAAACATGAGTCAACACAAAAATCAGGCAATGCATTGGAGAAAATCAGTACATGTTGCCAAAATAAGTTTAAAAAGATGATTGACCAAAGATCATTATTGTACAGTTAAGCCAAGCAGAAACCAATTTATAGAACCAGCTCCCTCTATAGAAAATTTAAAATAGAACTCTAAACATGTATTCAAGTGATTCAATATGGTGCTGCCATCTATTATAATACGGATATATATGTACAAGGTGGCCATAATTAAACTGGCGGTACTCAGAGTGTTCTGTAGCGCGATCTAATTGCGATAATAGCGCCAAATTTTGTAGGAAGATTAAACAAGACGGGGGACGAAGGATTCCGCGAAAAAAAAATTAGTTTCAAAAGTCACCGCCAGGGGAATATGTGGTGCCGTGTAATCGAAAAAGAGAGTTTCAAAAAATGAATCAATACTGAAATAAAATTACCATTTATTTAATGAATTTAGCAATTTAATACAAGCTCAAAATGGTAACAGTTTATAAAAAGCTAAAAATTTACGTAAACACTGCTAAAGTTTCTTTATCTGCAATTTTACTTACAGAGCCCCAAAGAAAGGAACAGCAGAAGAAGAAGTTCTTTATTCAAATTTCACGTTACATCTTTTGTCCCAGTGCCAGCTTGTTCGGCTTTAAAAGGTAATGTGCTACTGTTAGAAACAATTTGATTGAAAGTTATCTTTCATAATGTCTCCTTCTTTAGTCGAGCGAGCTCTACTAGTCAAATTCTTTTACCTCAACCAGTGCAATGCGCCAGTCGCTCTTCGTGCTTTTAGAAACCACAAAAAAATGCGTAAAGGTAACGGTCCTTTGTCAGTTAATGGTTTAAAAGCAATGGTTGAGAAGTTTGAGAAAACAGGTTCTCTAAATGTTCAGTCAGGCAGAGGACGAAAACCCGTATCACAGGATACAATCGAGGAAGTGGAAACTGCGATTGTCGACAGAACAACAGATAATATTGCTACCACTTCCAGCGCTCGTGGGATAGCTCGGAATCTGGATATGCCTTATTGTACGGTATGGAAAATCCTATGGAAGATTATCCACTTATATCCGTACAAGATCAGCCGTGTACAAGAGTTACGTCATACCGACCATGATAAGCGATTGACTTTTGCTCCCACGTTTCTTGCCAGAATGTAGCTGGATGATGCTTGGCCCTGGAAAATCTTATGGGGAGACGAGGCCCACTTTTACCTGAATGGAACTGTAAATACCCAGAACTGCCGAATTTGGGATAACAAGTAACTAAGAGCATTCAAGGAAATACCTTTGCATTCACCAAAGATAACTAACTGTTTGGTGTGGATTCACAGCAGATATGATCATAGGTCCATTCTTCTATGAGAACATTACTCCGACATGACCTGTAACTTGTTCTGTTACCGGAGACAAATATCGCCAAATGCTAAACAACTTTGTTATTACGGCACTTCAGCAAAGACAGTGCCTGGAGAAATCCATTTTCATGCAAGATGGAGCCCCTCCACATATTGCTTTGCGGGTACAGCAGCTGCTACGGATTATTATATCGCGCTACAGAACACTCTGAGTACCGTCAGTTTAATTATGGCCACCTTATATATATATATATATATATATATATATATATAAATAATAAGAAAACTGGATTACATTAGATTAACATCTATTTCTGAACTTATGTATAAAAATATCGAAAAGAATTTCAAAGAGTAACTGGCTAGTCACAGGTTAACTACTGAAATTTAACTTTGGGGCATTTATTTAAACTTGGAATCTTACTGACTGAAAAAGATATATTTTCGTTTTCACCATATTTTTATAGGATTACAAAGGGTAAAAAATATTCTAAAGCAATTTCAATTTTGAGAAAGTTTGTTTCTTGGATATAAAAATATTTTTTTGAATAAAATTCGTAACTAGGTTTTTCATTAAATTTTTTTATTTTGAAATTTTATTTAATTGTTATTTAAATGTCCTAACCTTATTATGAAAGTTTTTGGGATTTATTAAAAATTATTTTGCTAAGCAAAGCCGAAAAAAAAATATTATAAAGGTATTTAATGAAGGAAAACAAATATGGGTAAATTTAACTAAAACTTCAGACATTTTGGGCATTTTTTGAAATTTATTTTGTCGTAGGAATTATTGCATTTTTTCTGAAAGAAAACACATTTTGTCAATTTAAAATTTTTATTTTCTCGAAAATACCAAACATATTAAAAGAAAGTAAGGTGACGACTTTAAGGCAATACGTTAGAAAAAGAACCTTGTCATTTAGTACGAAAATTCAAATACCTTTTCATGTCTTAAATGTCCTTTTAAGTAATGCTCTTGAAAAATTAAACCGCGCATAAACTAAGGAATTTAAACTATGCAACGCTTAATTAAATAAGCAATAATACAGATAAAAATGATTTTTTATCACATTTTTTAAAAAAACAAGCATTCTAAAACACTTTTTTGAGAAATCTTTGTTTTTCTAATAGATAAAAGTAATTTTGAATACATTTTTTGAATGTAATTAAATTTTATGATCTTATTATAAAACTTTTTAGGAATCTGCTGTGACTGTCCTGAAAAATAAACTGATGAAAAATTCAGGAATAACAAAAAAATAAAAAATAAAATAAAAATAAAAATGAATAAATTTAACAAAAAATCCCATATCCTTTTTAATTGTTTTTATTTATTTTAGGGATTGAATTAATTAGTTTTAAACTAAACAGAATGCATAATTCCACATTTTAAAGATTTTATTTTCTAAATAATAACAAACATATTAACACTTTTCAGGCAGGAGACTGAACACAATCCTGAATTCTGGTGAATTTTTTATTCAAAATATTCCAAATTCATACAAGAAAACTTTGTTTTAAATTATTCACAAACAGAATCACGCAATCATTTCCTCGCTTTTCTGTACTATTTTCTTAATTTGATGTCTTTTATATTTATATTATACTTATATATTTATTTCGCTCGGATGAAAAATGTGTCGACCTCCTTGGGAAAAATGTCATGCAAAATATTTAATAAAAAATAATCAAAAATCAGCAATAGTTGTCTTATTCGTCTAATCTTCCGTAATCAGCTTCATTACCGATGTTGGCGACGAAATCGCTAAAATAGCTGAAATACGTGTTTAACTATTCTTTTAGCAGACTAGGGGGCTCTGCCCCCTGCTCGCTACGCTCACCAACCCCCGTTCTGATTTCACAGCCTCTTAAAACCTGGTAATGTATCCTGTTTTAAAAAGATGATGGTGATATCACGAACGGCGACTTTCTTCTGTAATCAGGTTATAATTATTTTTCATTTAACTGGTTATAATGCTTTTTCATTTAATTCATCTTTTTTATTTTTAATATTCATGTGTAAACCCGATTTTTATGACGTAATTTTCTTATTTTTCCTGCTCACTCACCAAATTATACAAATTGACATAATTTTTATTTTAAATAACGAAAAAACAAATAAATTAGTATAACATTAATAAAAATATAAATAAAACGTCAAAATAAAAATAACTTGATGACGTAAACACGTGTTGTCAAGTGAATGTGACATTTTCGATCAAACATTATTGGCATTTAATCTTACAAGTACCTAGTAGACCAATCCTCGCTCGGTAATTTTTTTCAACAGGTATTTATTTATTTTATTTTATTGCTAGCTTATTTTAATTACTTTTTTTTTTTATTCATGGAATTTTCCAATCGATTTTTAACACAATTCCTGATAGGAAAGAATTATATATATTATGTTGAAAAGTGTTTTGCCGATGACAATACAACATTTTAATATTTTTACAACTTAATTATAAATTAACCAGAGGGCCCGTGCGAGGATTTCGCATTGAATATAATATTTTTTAGGTACTTCTCTATTATGCTGTCAACCACTTTACATAACAAAAAACTATCGCCAAATTGTAAGATTAAACGCCAAAAATGCAGTCCCATTTAATTCTTATATTTTATTTATTTATTTTGATATTCCTATGGCAACGTTCTCCCGTTTATTTGGCGATAGTTTTTTGTTATGAAAAGTGGTCGACGGGATAAAAGAGAAGTATCATTTTTTATCAATATGTAATAGTTATTAGATGCAGGTTTAAACTTCTAAAGAAAAAGCAAGGATAAAAATATCTTCAAACAACATTTAGTTGTTAGTCAAGCCAGAATATCATCTAATTTATTCCATCAAAGTTAGAGTAAAAACTGATCCAAGATTGCTAAAGGCACGTGCGAGAAAAAAAAAAAAAAATAACAATCGTATTTTAACTGCATTAGAGGATGACGTCATCCGCTTCGGGGAAAACATGGGACATAGAAATATAAATCTAAACATTTCAATTTAAATTTCGCTTTTTAATCATAAGTATAAAATAAACCCGTGCGGTGTTTTTTATAATAATTGCTGAGCATCATATAATGTGGTATTTTATTTTTTTGGCAACAATGTTTTGAGGAAAACCTTTCATTTCATTTAGGAAAACAATGCCGATTTAATTTTTAATTATCAGCAATTTTTAATCGAAAACATGTTTTAACGAAATGTTAAGTGAGCTATGTCAGAAGCGTTTTCAAAATCCTTTCATATGCTATCTCGTTCGTCGTTGTGCTTTTCGTATTTTCAGAAAAAAGGGATGTTGACAGGAGAAATAATATATATGATACATTCACTTGAAATTGGTTGTTCTTTTTCAATTAGGCGGTCACAGGTGATAAATCGCCAAATATCTCTGTAACTCGTACAATTGTATGGGAGTTGAAAAACAACGGATTTAATTATGTGACAGTAAAATGCTCGCCAAAATAGGCCAAAGCGCTGTGAAATGGCAAAACTCAATATTTTAAAGAGTTAAAAGTAAAATATAAATTGTTAAAAAAAATGTAACATACAGAATACGCTTTCATCAATTAATAATTAAATATCAATAAATTTACGATTACACGATGACAAATAAATTTAAAAGAGTAAAAAGATAATTTAAATAATGTTTCATTTTTCTTTCTGATTCTCTTTTGTTGATAAATAAACAGAGAAAAAAGTATATATTTCAAATAAATTCATTATTTTGAGCTTCCTGGCAAACGTATAAAAAAGAAGTGAATTTTTATAATAGAGGTCTTTGCCCAGGCCAAATTAATGCATTGTAATAGATATTTTACGTAAAAAATATGAATTGCGGTTAAAAAAATTCCGCGGTATTTTCAAGATGACCATTGGTTGCTTATAAAAGAGTGTTTTTAAAAAACTACTTTTGGTATTTCCGCATTATCCCGTCAACCATTTTCCATAAAATAAACTATCGCCAAAGTAATCGCCAGACCCAGACTCTAACGCCAAATAAACAAATGGGTGAATGTTGGCATTGAAATTTAAAAAAAAAAAAATCGTAAAAGCTACATTCACTCAAGTGTCAACTATCAATATTTTATTAAAATAAATTTTGAAATGTATAAAGGAAAACAGAAAAAAATAATAATATTGGATATTTATTTATTTACAATATTTTTCATAATTATCCCTCTCGACAGGTGAATGTTTGTGACGTCAGTAGAAACTGATCTTATCTATGTAACTATGCATCACTAAATTTTTTCAATTCTTTTACCGCTTTTAAAATTTTGTCGAGGCCGTTTAAAAACACAATCGTTAGTTAAAGAGGATACTACACTCACACAAAAATACTCGCTGGCTTACTTTAGTCCTGTGGGATACATTTGTTTTAATATCTCGTTTGCATTTCAATATTTATGAATGTTTTTTTCCTTTATTTCTTTTTTTGGTACATTTTGGTTCGAAAAGCACCCACTTTTTTTGGCACTGGATAGCTAAAGTCGATCTGGACAAAGAACTTCCTGTACTTTTTCGATTATGTTTCAAGACTTGTTTTTTATACCACGTCGAGTTTTAAACACAGAAAACAAGTTTTCTCGAATTAGTGACCTAGCTAGATCGATTTCTTGTGCTCGAATTAGTGTAGTCATTAATTTTTGTGAAAATCGTTAGTGCCGTTTTCGATATATAGCAGCATTCTTAGTGCTGAGTTCCTTTTAATAGATCAAAATGACCTTTCCCGAATTCGAAACCTAGCTAGATTGATTTCTCGTGTTCGAATTAGTATAGGCAACACGTTTCGTGTAAATTGTTTGAGTATTTTCCCATTTATAACAAAAAACATTTTCAAGGCTGAGTTTGTTTTACCCTGTAAAAACGAATTTTCTTGTATTTGGAACCTAGCTAGATCTTTTTTTCGTGCTCGATTTAGTACAGGGGACAATTTTCGTGAAAATCTTCCACGTCGTTTACGATATCATTCATAATCAGGAAAATCTCTTGCTCGTTTAATATATATGAATAATCGGGAAAATCTCTTGCTCGTTTAATATACGAATAATCGGGAAAATCTCTTGCTCGTTTAATATATATGAATAATCGGAAAAATCTCTTGTTCGTTTAATATATATGAATTTGGCGACAGTAATTTGGTCGACAGGATAACTAACAAGAACCAATTGTATATATAGTGTTACGAATATTGTAAATAGCTAGTGTTTGTGCTTAAAAATAATGTAAATAGTTCAATTAAGCTCTATTCATAAGCTAATATTAATTTTTGTTGCATTGCAATATCTTAATTTGGGGATTTTTTGTAAGCGAGTAAACGCTATTGGATTTCAATAGGAGTCTATGGAAATTTGGCGAAATATTGGAAATAGCGTCAAGTTGGCGTCACTTTTGGCAGCTACTTTTGGCCGCCAAATTTGGCGATATATCGCCAAGTTGGTGCTAAAATTGGCGACAGACTCGGGTCTCTTCCTCTTGGTAACCCCTCTAATAGCGTCCTTCCTATCCAAGTTCTCTACTTTCATGTTAATTCCCCCTAAGAAAAGTCAGAAAGCTCTGACCAATCAGATACGTTTCGAGGTATTTGAAGGATTCATGTGTAAACACAATTTTTATGACGTAATTTTCTTTATTTCCTGCTTTCAACATGTGATCATTTAATTATTATTTTAAACTTTCATTATTGTTTTTAATAGTCTCGCGCAAATAAATTTTTTATTTGAGATAAAATATAATCATTTGCGCTTTTTTGGCAACAATATAAAAAATGACTTTTTCAATAAAAGATTTTTTACTCGATTTTTAAGGATTTTTTGAGTTTTTATTGTCCGACCGTGATAATTTTTTGAATTTCTGAAAGCTTGTTATATTTCGCGTCTGGTGGTATGATTTTCGAATCCGTAGGATGGCTAGAAAAAAAGTAATCGCTCCTCAAAAAAGTCCGTAATAAAAAAGCGATGAGACTAACCGGTAATATCTACGCAGAATTTGATTGGTCCATTTCGTTTTTGGCTCAGTGCCAGATTACTTTTTAGGTGCGTTCGTAATTATATAAATACGTAGCACCTATAGTCGTCGCTTGGTCCGTCCGTCTGTCCGTCCGTCTGTCTGTCTGTCTGTCTGTCCGCATATAACAACGCAAAAACTACCCAACCAAATGGTTTGCAATTTGAAATATATTATCTTGGTAGAATTTTGTCGAGACATTTCAAGTTTTATTAAAATCGAATCAAAACTTTAGGAGATATTAATAAAAATATTTATTAAGAAATTTGAATTTTTTTTTTAAATCGGTGCTTTTTTGTTATAGGAGCTTCCGAAGTTTAATCGTCAAGCGACCGAGATACTTATTTTATGACAGAAATTAATCTGCAGACGATATAATTCATTTCACAGAATTAAAAATCATCAAGATCTGAATATTTATATAACTAGATGATACATATATATCTGAATATTTATATAACTAGTTAAGATATTTGTATGAACAGTGTCATAAAATATATACTTAACTAGCTGTTTAACCCGTTCTACGCACGGGATATCATGAATTTAATTCTAAAACGTGCGTACGAACGCACCTCGTTTGTAACGTTTGACGTACAATTTCCAACTTGTTTTTAATATAGAAGGATAGGTTTAGCTGTATTTTATGTATTTCATTGTTGCAATTTTATTATTGTTATAATTTCATTGTTGTAACTATTGTTGTGACTATTTTTGTAACTGTATTGTTGCAAGAGCCATTCTGTTTTTACCTAACCCGCACCCCATTTAAACACCTTACTGGGTCAATTTCTAAAATCGCAGAAATACGTGTTTAACCATTTTTTAGTAGATTTGTTTTCCTATCTGTAACTGCTGCTGAGATATGGAAAATGATCTAAAACTTTCGACATCCCCTTTAACTCTCTTCGGAGGGGGGGGGGGAGATTTTCAAAAGTCCTTATTGCTTGCCTAGGTCATAACAGCAATCTACTGTCCAAATTTCGCGATTCTGACATTAGTGGTTTCAGATGGGCGTTGATGAGTCGGTCAGTCAGGCGTTCTCTCTTTATATAATAGTATAAATATATATATTTTAGAAAAAAAATCTATAAAAATATCTATTTGCTGTAACGCTGTCTGCAAACTTTCTATTTTAATACTTTTCTTTTTCCATGAGCTCATTTTTCCATTTTAGTACCCCCCTAAACTGTTGCTACTAGTTCGAAACCTACTATTCCTTGTTATTAATTGAACCTGCTAGGCTCTGGGGATGTGTGGCAGTAGGCCACAGGCACCTCGGTCAAATATCTTCGAATCATCATCTATTATCATCTAGCAAAATTTCAAGCCAACTATACGCTGATGTCCAAAAAATAAGGGGCAGTAACTGGACATTTTCAATGTCAGACGTTTTGTCGAATATCTAATGAAATTCGTGACGAAATGCCCTTGAACTTTGAGGATGTAAGGAACATGTCTGACTTCATGTTTTTCAGTGAAGATTTAGTCCCGTGGACTATTGAAGGGTGAGAATGACAGTGGAGTAAGTCAAAAATTTGAAAAATCTAGATAACCATACTTTCACTGAACGTATATTAATTTCTGTTCAATGCGACAGTCAAATAAGTCATAGTTCACTTACGGAGTCTCTAGAGGTTTAAACAATTTGGACCACTTAATGCAACGGACGTACGACAAGTTTCACAAAAGTCTTCATATCTCAAATTACTAAATATTGACTTACTCCACTGGCATTCTAACCCCCTTAGTTATGTGCTAATAATCAATTTAAAAATCCTTATATATTATTTCTCCTGTCAACATCCCTTTTACTCAGAAAATATGAAACGCAGAACAACGAATGAGATACCATATGAAAGGTTTTAGAACTGGCTTCTGACATAGCCCACTTAACAATTCGTTAAAACATGTTTTTGATTAAAATTTGCTGAAATTAAAAAAATTAAATCGGCATTGTTTTCATGAAAGAAATTAAAGGTTTTCCTGAAATTATTGTTGCCAAAAAAAAAAAATGAAATACCACATTATATGATGCTCATAGCAATTATTATAAAAAACACCGCATGGGTTTATTTTATACTTATGATTAGAAAGCGAAATTGAAATTGAAATGTTTAGATTTATATTTCTATGTTTCATGGTTTTCCCGAAGCGGATGACGTCATCCTCCAATGGAGTCAAAATACGATTGTTAAATTTTTTTTTTCTCGCGCGTGCCTTTAGCAATATTGGATCAGTTTTTAGTCTAACTTTGATGGAATAAATTAGATGATATTCTGGCTTGACTAACAACTAAATGTTGTTTGCAGATATTTTTATCCTTGCTTTTTTTTTAGAAGTTTAAACCTGCATCTAATAAATACTACATATTGATAAAAATGGTATTTCTCTATTATCCCGTCGACCACTTTTCATAACAAAAAACTACCGCCAAATAAACGGGAGAACGTTGCCATTGGAATATCGAAAGATAAATAAAATATAAGCATTTAAGGACACAATTGTTATTTTAATGAATAAAATAACTACTAAATCAGTAAAACATAATGAAAAATACACGCAAATGTCGAATGTAATACCACTAGATGACGTAACAAACACGCATAATGATTCTGACATCAAGTAAATGGGACTGCATTTTTGGCGTTTAATCTTACAGTTTGGCGGTAGTTTTTTGTTATGAAAAGCGGTCGACGGGTTAATAGAGAAGTACCTACAAAATATTAGATTTTAGTGCGAAATCCTTGCACGGGCCCTCTGGTAAAATAATATTTGCGTTCCCCCAAGAAACAGAAAATTCTCAAAATGGTCCATCACTGTAGCAAATAACTATGTAGGTCCTGTTCAACGTTTTTGTGCGTTTGTGTAAGAATAGCACGCATATTTTTACAGATGTTAATGTTTCTGTGATAAAATCAAAGGTTTTTTGTTTATAGCATACAGAGTTTTCAACCGATTTTAACACCGTCTTCCTAAAACTTGACAAAGTACAGTAGAAACAGTAGAATGCAATTAAAAGACGAATATATTAAATATTTGAGCAGATATGGATCTTTGTATGAAATAAATTTTAACTGAGCATGCGTTAACAATTAAAAAAAAATCGCTATTTGGTAGTCAATTCTATACAGCAACTTATATAAAAAGTCCATCCAAATATCAAGAAAATTCAAAAATATAGAATCGATTTAGTAAGCTGCTTTTTAAAAGCAGCTGGATTATAAGGGATTTTCCCCCAATTTTTCAATCAGCTCACTGTATCGCCGGTATCTTTCTGTGTTTTTACGATATTTGACTGGTCTTTTTATGAGTTAGAATTGACTACCAAATCATGACAAAAAAAATCTTTGCTGTAGTTTGCGCATGCGCAGTTAAAATTTATTTTATTCAAATACAAATATCTCATCGAATATTCAATGTATTAATCTTTCAATTGCAGTATACTATGTCTACTGTTCTTTGTCAAGTTCTCGGAAAGTGGTGTTAAATTCGGTTGAAAACTTTGTATGCTATAAACAAAAAACATTTCAATTTTTCACAGATCTTCACGAATATACGTGCTAAGCTTACACAAATGCACACAAATGTTGAACAGGACCTACATAGTCATTTGCTACTGTGACAAACCATTTTGAGCATTTTTTGTTACTTGGGGGTTCCGTTACTTCTGTTACTTGGGTAAATATTATTTTATTATTGAAATTATTATTTCTCCCCCCCCCCGCTTAATTGTCCTCGCGACTAAATCTTTACTGGAAATTATGAAGTCAAAACACGTTCTTTACATTCTTGAAGTTGAAGGACTTCATAAAAAATTTCAGCAGATACTCGACAAAACGTCTAAAATCGAAAGAGTCCGGTCACTGCCCCTTTAATTTTCGGATATCAGTGTAATTAATATAAAGCAAAGACTCAAACTGTTTGCAATTCGGAACGAGGTCTACGGGGTCCGCTACACGTTACAATACACCCGAGGACAAAGTGTGAAAGTAAAATAAGATATCCAATTTGAAGCATTACTTTAAAAAAAAAAAAGAACATCAGAACTAAGCACGAAAATAAAAATTCCTTCTTATGCTATAAACATTCTTTTAGGTAATGCCTTTGAAAAATTAAGCCAAGGTTAAACTAAGAAAATTTAAGTATGAGAGCATTTTAAACGTTCACTACTGGGTTAAAATTAATAGAATTTTATTTTATTCAGAAATTTCGAATTCATACCAGAAAATACTAATAACAATATGTTCTTTATTTAATGACAGACATGTTTTAAAATTTTTCTTTCAAAAATTTCCGATACAAAATCGTAATTTTGGATAAAAAATGAAATCTCAAATGAGTGACCAAGCGACGTCACGTATGAGTCTTCAGTAGTGAACGTGTTAATTAAAATCGTAATATTACAGATAAAAATTATCTTTTCAATCACATTTTAAAGTATAACAATCATTCTAAAGCAGTGTCATTTTTGAGAAATCTTTGTTTTTCTAACATATAAAAACCATTTTGATTAAAATTTACAATTTGATTTTAGTTGTTTTTCCTTTTCTTGAAAAGTTTATATTATATATTATTTAGGCGATAAAAATATAAAAAATTTTTTAGATTTAACAAAAACTGTACTTTTTGTATTTAATTCAGGGCCGTAACGATTTTTTTGTACATATAATATACATTTTCGCATTTAAAAATTGTGTTTTCTTCTAACTTACTAAACATTTAAAAAAAAAAGTAAGGCTTCCACTTTATAATATTTCGTTAAAATATGATCTTAATTAAGTACGAAACTATAAATTGCTTCCGCAGAAAAATGTCATTTCAAATGAAGATTTTGAAGGCTGAAGCAGTATGTAAACTAATGAAATTAAACTACGAGGCGTTTAATTAAACTTGGAATCTAATATATTAAAAGATACAGAGAGTGTTCACACATTTTTTAGACAATTTTGGGGTTGTTTTTTTAATGTTTAAACTCTGAATATTAATTTTTAAATGATCTATCTGATAATCTTGTTTCTTGATACTAAATTTGCATGCTTTCCATGACAGGTTTTTTTTTGTAAAATTTACATTGGTATTGCTTCCCATGCCTCTTTAAAAATTTTCCAGTGTCCATCATTCGTGGGGGTTTTGCTCTTTGAAAGACCTCTTTTCAACAGGCCAAATTCGCTATAAACCATAAGTGAAACATCAAATAACTTCTTAGAAATATGTGGAAAGGTATAAATGCAATATCTGTACGGTGTTTTATTTTTCCACGAATACAGCGGTATGAAGTATGGGCGATGGCTCTGCTTTGGTGCAGTTTCACTCTTTAAAAGTCGTTGAAAAAAAATAGAATTTTTGTAAATATAGGACGTAACGCATTCTCTTAATAGCATGATGGATTGATTGACTGTAACATTTTCGTCCAATCTTTTTTCTTTTCTTTTTCTCTCCCCCCATTGTAAGATAAATCTGCGAAAATCATAAATCATTACCCGAAAGTTCGTTTTCATACTTGAAATGGTGTCTTTTTCTTCATGTCGAATCTAAATTTTAGAGTCTCTTTACCATGTATAAGTACTGATTTTTGTGATAGCCCTTTCTGATTAATAGTGATGTTTATTTTGCACTTAGAAATTCTCATACTATGCGCTTTACAATCATTTTAAACTTCCAAATAAGAATATTTCTCTTCGGAAAACAAAAAAAATCTATACTCCGATTCATAGCTTGTTCGCATGCACCATCTTGAAAGAAGAATAAATTTGAAAGTATCAGATGATAATATGAATTACGAATAATAAGCATCGGATATATCCGATGCTGGGAATTTATTCGTCTCATGCACGCCACTGGATAGTGTGCTCATGTATGACATTCCACCTTGCGTTGCTGCAGCCTTGCCAACGTATAAGTGGAAAATGCCAGACTGGATGTCGTCCAGATGGCTTAAATGGTAAAGCACTTGGCGCGCTGTATCTGGGTTTGATCCCCGGTCTGGACACATTTTCACTCTGTTGCTTATGCGTTGTTTAGCAAAGTGAAAATAAATCCACATCCTTTTGTCAGTGTTATTACATTTACACGCAGTTTCAGTCCTGCTGAAAAATTAATTAGAAATTTAGATTCACACTTTCAAACTTTATTGTTTAGTTCCTGGAAATTAGAAACATAAAAATAAAGTAAGGATCCAACTTTGAGGTATCACATTGGCAAAATAATTTCATATTACGAAAGTATAGTACTTAAGTAGGAAAATATGCATTCCGCCCTATACAATGAACATCATTTTAAGTACTGATTTTGTAACGGTAAGCCACGTACAAACTATGGAATTTAAAGTATGAAGCACTTAATTCAACTTGGAATTTTACAGAATAAAAAAAGCTTATTTTTTCATCACAGTCCAAAAATATGTCAATCATTCTATAACAGTCTCATTTTTAAATTCTTTTGCCGATTTTCTTCTTTTTAAATATTTAATAAAAAATTTGTAATTTTATTTTTTGCGAAATTTTTTTACATTGAAATTGCATTTAAATGTTATAAACATTTCTTGGGATCTACAAAAGTATGATTATGCTAAAATATAAAACGAAAAAAAATATTTTACGTTATTTAAAAATAAATCTAAACCAGAAGGACCCGTGCTAAGCTTCCGCACTGCAATCGTCGAGATTACTTCCTGGTACGTTTTAGTACTAATTTTTAATTAACGGACTTTTTTTAATCAAACAACGCGTTTTAATGAAATGTGGGTGTAATATCTCAGAAAATTGTTCAAAAACTTTTCGAAAGATACTCCATTCATCGTTGTATGTTTTGTATGTGCATAGAAAATAGGATGTTGACAACAGAAATAATATACTATATGATGATTGCTTGTGTTTAAGAAAATGGAAATGGATTGCCAGACATTTTTTTGCAAAATTTTCTTTTTTCGCCAAGGTCATTTCTCTAGGTTGTCAAGACCTCTATACTGAAAAATTAAAAAAAAAATTGAAACACTGAATCAGACGTTTAGGGAATTCATATGAAAGCATTTCCTCAGATTTTACAAAACTGTTTCAGAAATGTCTTAAATACAAATCAATATTTGGTACACCACTTTTTTGCATGCTTATGGAAACTTAAACATGTTACGTTCAAACTTTATGGTGACATTTGAGTGACGTCAGACTTCGCTGGCGTATTAGCAGCTTAATGAAATATTACAAAATGAATACTTACAATTTTTGTGAATCAACTGTATATCTAATTGGAAGATAATCCTTAAATTACGTAATCTACTGGCACTCCTCCGATACAGTACGTTTATACACAACCATGATACGCGCAAAAAATAAATTAACAATCTTATTTTCATTAAATTATAGGATGACGTCATCTGATAATGGAGTATTTTATTTTTGTGGCAACACTCATTTGTGGCAACACACAACTTTTTGAGGAAAACCTTTCATTTAATTTATGAAATCACTGCCGAATTAATTTTTAATTAACAGCAATTTTTAATTGAAAAACATGTTATGAAGAAATGTAAGTGTGCTATGTCAGAAGCCTGTTCAAAATCCTTTCATATGGTATCTCATTCGTCGTTCTGCGTTTCGATTTTCTAAGAAAAAGGGATGTTGACAGGAGAAATAATATATATGACCAGAAGTGACCCGTGCGAAGCTTTCGCACTGCAATCTTTGAGATTATTTCCTGGTACATTTTAGCACTAATTTTTAGTTAACGGTTTTTTTTAAGTCAAACAACGCGTTTTAGTGAAATGTGGTGTACTATCTCAGACACTTTTCGAATGATACAAAACATACAACGATGAATGAGGTATGTGTATAAAAAAAGGATGTTGACAACAGAAATAATATATACACTATATTTCCAATGATGACCGCTCACTTACGATTTTAGACGTTTTGTTAAATATCTGGAAAGATACATGAGGAATTATCCAGAAACTTCAGGAGTGTAAACAACATGATAAACGTCATATATTTCCGCGAAGATTTTTTCCCGAAACCCCATAAGGAGCCTTCAACAAATTGAAGAAAAACGAATATATTTTGGATAACCCTGTAAAACTAATATTCCAAAAGCATTCAAACTGTAGATTATGATTAAGTGGATTATTGTAATAATTTGGGTTCATTTGTATGAAGATAGCATGTATACTCGAAGAGAAATTCAGGTTTTTATAAAAACAGTCCCAAATTTTACCAAGTTTTTTGCTTATAATTTGCAGAGTTTTTAATATAAAAAAACAAGTTTTTTTCAGAAAATATGACAAACAAAATTATATACAATACCCTGCAATCAGAATTAAAAAATAATAAAAATTGTATGAAAAATGAGCAGGTTTACTAAATATTGTTTCATTGCGCATGCGCGAATTCAATCAAAATATACTGTGCATAATAAATTAGCTAAATGTATAGACCAACTTTTATGAAAGTCTCAAAAACATAGCTTGAAAATTCTGATAGTAATCGTCGATAGAATAAGCTCGAAATTCGCTGTTTCCAAAAGGAAGCAAAAAGATGAGGGGTTGTATCAAATATAGAATGAGAGACACTATTTCTTATTATGTCAACTTTGATAAGCTAGTACATATGGCTAGTACATAGTATACATGCTATCTTCATACAAATGAACCCAAATTATTACAATAATCCACTTAATCATAATCTACAGTTTGAATGCTTTTGCAATATTAGTTTTTACAGGGTTATCCAAAATATATTCGTTTTTCTTCAATTTGTTGACGGCCCCTTATGGGGTTTCGGGAAAAAAATCTTCGCGGAAATATATGACGTTTATCATGTTGTTTACACTCCTGAAGTTTCTGGATAATTCCTCATGTATCTTTCCAGATATTTAACAAAATGTCTAAAATCGCAAGTGACCGGTCATCATTGGAAATATAGTGTATATGATGATTGCTTGTGTATTTGAAAATGGGAATAGATTGCCAGAAATTTTTTTGCCAAATTTTCTTCTCTCGCCAAGGTTATTTCTCTAGGTTGCCAAAACCCCTATACTAAAAAAAAAAAAAAAAAACGAATTATAAAATAACTGAAACACTGAATCAGACGTTTAGGGAATTCATATGAAAGCATTTCCTGAGATTTTGCAAAACTGTTCCAGAAATGTCTTAAATACATAAATCAATATATAGTACACCACTTTTTTGCAAGCCTATGGGAACTTAAATATGGGATGTTCAAACTTTGTGGTCCGGCAGCCATTTAAGTGACGTCAGACTTCGCTGTCGTATTAACAGCTTAATAAAATATTAAAAAATAAATACTTCCATTTTTTGTGAATCCTAATGAACGGTATATCTAAATGGAAGATAATGCTTAAATTGCGTAATCTACTGGTGCTCCGATACAGTACGCATATACACAGCCATGATTAGACAAAGTAAACAAATAAACAATAGGTGATGCACGCGTAAAAAATAAATAAAAACCCGATATTTTTTCAAAAAGTACGCGCAAGAAAAAAATTAACAATCGTACTTTAATTGCATTATAGGATGACGTCATCTGATTATGCAGTGTTTTATTTTTGTGGCAAAACTGATTTGCGGAAACCTTTCATTTCATTTATGAAAACAATGTCGAATTAATATTTAATTAACTGCAATTTTTAATCAAAAAACATGTTTTAACGAAACGTTAAGTGTGCTATGTCAGAAGCCTGTTCAAAATCCTTTCATATGCTATCTAATTCGTCGCTCTGCGTTTCGTATTTTCTTAGAAAAAGGGATGTTGACAGGAGAAATAATATATACGATGATAGCTAAATTTAATAAACGATTTCATGCTTTTACAATGTTTTGATTTACTTTAGGGTTGGAATTAATTTGCTTTTGACCGAATAGAATACACATTTTCACATTCTAAAACTTCCATTTTCTCAAAAATAAACCATTATTAAAAGAAAGTAGCATTCCTACTTTGAGGCATTACATTAGATGCATAGATCCACTCCCAGTGACGGCCATGATCAAATAGCTCACGGCAACTTTTTATTGTTTTGTGGATCTGGACACATCCAAATGCCATGCCATATTCAAATTATTATACACTATATACATATACAGTAGAATTGATTAGGTAGTCTTAGTCTACAATTTCGATCTATTTACAGAGCATTTTCGCCATTTGAAATGTTACATACAATGGCGTTAATACAAAGCATGTGGTAAAAAGAAACTAACAACAAAATAAAATATTATAAGCAACAATGTACACAAAACCCACAATTGGTTAAGTACTACCCCGACCCTAGTCGGCTGAAGGGTCACCTGTATCTATAGGATGGTAAACGGGTGCTGGCATTGGAAATAGTGTGATGTGTCTTCAAATTGGTGTTGATTCATCTCTATTAAGTCGACTCATTGTATAGTTGCATTACGTTAGAAAAAGGACCTTTCAATTTAGTACGCAATTATATTTATTTTTAATGAAATAAACGTCATTTTAACTACCGTTTTTTAAAGTTAAGCCGCAAGTTAACCTTTCACGAAAATTAAAAAAAAAATGTTATGGACATGAAAGCAGGTGGCACTTAAACTTGGAATCTTACAGATAAAAAAAGTATTTTTTCAACGCATTTTTAAATTATAAATCTAAAATAGTTTCACTTCAGATTTTTTTCCTAACATATAAAAGTCATTTTAAATAAAATTTGTAATTTGATTTTGTCATTTTTTATTCTTTTTAATACCGATTTTGGGGAAATATATTCCTTGTATCGCTGGGGAAAATTTGTTAACCTTAGA
This sequence comes from Maratus michaelseni, assembly GCA_963931845.1. Lineage (NCBI taxonomy): Eukaryota > Metazoa > Arthropoda > Arachnida > Araneae > Salticidae > Maratus > Maratus michaelseni. Next base: position 328,389,826 of record OZ007592.1, on the reverse strand, counting down.
ATTATCAGACGAATGCTTTTTTTTAAGTTAATAAACTTAAATCGATTCACAGTTTCGTCACTAGAATTACGTTACAGAAAGAACCTCGTAATTAACTATTAAACTATAAATTCCTTCTTAAGTCATTTTAAATAATGCTCTTGAAAAGTTAAGAAGTTAAGCCATGGATAAACTAAAAAAATTAAAGTATGGAGCACTTAATTAACATACTTAGAACGTTACAGATATAAAAAATACTTTTTCGCCACATTCTTAAATAATAACAATAATTCTAAAGCAATTTAATTTTTGTCTGTTTTTCTGACATATGGAGCCCTTTCCGTCAAACAATTAAAGGCGAGAAAATGCTAATTGTAAAGAAGAGAGATTTTAAAATGTTATTCATTATTGATTTCAGTTAGCATCTTCCCTTTTTTTTTGTTTATAATTTCATAATACAAAGCAAAGGCTTTAAAACATGCAAAATCTCTCTAAAGATACAAAACGCCATTTTCAACAAAAAAGTCATGCTGTCAAAAATCGTTGCTTACGATAATTTGTCGGGAAGGGCACGATAAAAAAGCCACTTTGAATAAAATTCGCAATTTGATTTTTTCAAATTACATTTCTTTTGATAATTTGAAAATTGTTATGCTGAAACTGTATTTAAATACTATTTAAATGTTAAGATCTTATTATAAAAAACTTTCGTGTGTTTACTGTGATTGTGCTCTAAACAAACTGAAAAAAGTTTAACCTTTCCACTACTGAGTAATGTAATTATCGCAAATATATACATAGAGATTTTTGAAAACACTAAAACTACCCGTTCTTAATACTTTCGTCATTTTAAAGCAAAGGGAAATAATACTTTAATACGTGAAAAACAGTCCTCTTAAAAAACATAACGAATATCTTTTATTCTCTGACTTCCGTGCTGACAAAAACATTCTACAAAGCTATTTCTGACAACATTTTTTCACACAGCTTAGAAAAATACAATTTCGAAACAAAAACATCTTTCTCACACAGCTTAGAAAGATACATTTATGAAAACAAAAAAACATCTTTCTGTTAGTAGGATGGTTGGTTGATTATTGACGGCCAATTATCTACACATGGGATATAGGCCCGGGGGGAGTGCCCTTCGTGGGGGTCTTTCTAAGGGAACCTAACCCGTATTTACGCATGGATAAATCCACGGCTCGAAGAAAACCACGAAAACTCCGAACGATTAGGCCGACGGGCGCGATTGGGATCGAACCCAGCACCTCCCGTCTACCAGCTTCGAGAGCACAACCTCTCAGCCACTGGTGGGGCTGTTTCTGTCTGTTAGTAGGAATTCAATTGGATTCGTGACAATCTCCCACCTTGAGTTTTCAACAGGAAAACTCAACAATAGGCACAACAAAATTCAAAATAACACAAAATATGTGTAACATTATACTTACATTACATGGCCAAAGCATTAATAATATTCTTAACACTAATTTTCAAAGACAAATTATACATTTTCCTGCAAAAATTCAAACAAAAATTCAACATATTATTACAAATTCAAATTAACACTAGGAAATGAGATATACTAAAAATAAGGAAAAAAGTTTGTAAAGTTCATTGTTCAAAAAATAGTCTTATGACTGATAACGTTTTGGAACAGTCACTGTTCTGCCACTTCTCGTTCGTAATACTGGCTCTAAAGATTGTTCTTTTGGAATCTCTAGATTGTACAGTTTTTGTATTGGTCTTAAAAGTTCACCATTTTCAGTTTTTACCCGAGCAACTCTCGGGTGACCATCTTTCCCAGAAATTAGATCTTGCACACGAGCTAAAGTCCAATACGTACGTTTCTTATCAGACTCCACGAGAACGACATCACCAACGGTCAGTTGCTGGGCATTCTTTTGCAGGGAATTTTGTTGGCGTAACTGCCCTAAATACTCAATACGGAATCGTCTTCTAAGATGTTCTTGTTTAATGCTGAAATGACACTTTTCCGTTTCTCAGCATTAATAACTTCTTCATCTGGTGATTCGACACTTTGAGGCCAAGTAAATTCTGGCTCAGCCAGCCAGGCTGGTCCCTCCCACCATTTTAGCTGCAAGAACTGTTCAATGGAACAACCTCTGGAAGGGAGATCAGCCGGATTAAATTTTCCTGAAATATGTCGCCACTGATTTTTCTGTGATAAAGACCTGATTTCTTCTACACGATTCCAGAAAAATGTTCCCCATCTATCATCTCGCTTTATCCAGCTTAAAGCTGTGTTTGAATCACACCAATAACAGATCTTCAAATTTGCAATTCTTAAATCAGCAATGACACGACTACCCAACCTGGCTCCAATGCAGCATGATAAAAGCTCTAACCGCGGTATAGTTAGGTTCTTAAGAGGAGCTACTCTTGCGCGTGCTTGTATAAAACTCACCAAAATTTCATTTTTCTTCTTTACTCTCAGAAAAATACAAGTAGCATATGCGTGTTTACTTCCGTCACAAAATATGTGAAGACTTACATCATTTTCAAAATTATCTAGATTCATCCAGCACTCAAGTTTGATGTCACAAATTAATTTTATTCCCTGCACTCACTTCAAAAATAGTTTAGCTAAATTCTCTGGAATTAATTCATCCAATTTTAATTTCAACTTCCAGCACTCTTGTAGAATAAGTTTAGGGAGCAATGTCACGGGTGAGGCAAATCCCAAAGGATTAAAAACCTTCTGAGCCAATGAAAGTAGAGCTCGTTTTGTAGGAATAATTTGCTCTTCCTCAATAGGGCCGATTTTGCAAGATAGGGCATCGTTTTCCAGATCCCAGTTTAAGCCTAGTACTGGTGTTATGTTAACTGTTTAAGTTTCAGACATAATTTGAATTGGATAATTCGACAGCCATCCCCTTAAATTGAATTTCGCGGAGGACAGTAACATTCTCGATTCAATTATGAACTTGTTTAACTCTTCAGTTGTGTTGAAACTACAAACACAATTATCTACATACAAAGATTCATTCAAAGTTTCTGCTGTAGAAACAAAATTGTCAGGTGTACTTTCCAGATAGTGTTTCAGAGTGGCCGCTAGTAAAAAAGGGCTGCAAATGATTCCGAAAACCACACGTTTATGTCTGTAAATTATATTATCCTTCCATAAAAACCGCAGATAGTATCTATCACTTTCTGTAATACCTATCTGTAAGAATGCCTTTTCTATATCAGATACTGCAACAACAGGAAATTTCCGAAAATGATGCAATATTGTCGGAATCATTTCAATCATATTTAATCCTTTATCCAGACAATCATTTAATGAAGGAAAACCTTTCACATGAGCCGAAGCATCAAAAACTATTATACTTTAGTATTTTCACTCGATTCTTTAAATACAGGACTGTGTGGCAAATAATGTATTTTGGATTTTTTATTATCGACCACCCTTTCAATTATTCCTGCATTTAACCATGTATCAAATACTTCATTATAAACTTCAGTTTTATTCAAATTTGATAACCTTTTCTTCGTTGCAGCAAGCCGTTTTTCGGCCAATTCTCTATTACTAGGTAAGCGGGCATTATCTAGTACCCAAGGGAATGCTACTTCATACCTCACATCTGAATCTATTCTTATGATTCTTTTAAAATGTTGCATAGTTTCTTCATGAATTTCATTTTTTGTTTTAGATTCAACCGGATCAGTTATACCAAGAATATCTAGCTTCCATAAGTCAGCAACGGAACTTTCATTCCAAAGAGACGAAATAACCATAAGAGAATCATTTGTTTCAGATTTAATACCTGGAATTTTCCCCATGAGAGTCCTCCCCAAATGGGTCTTTACAGCAACCGGACCACTTTTTAAAACTTTAATATTTCCGGTGAGTAATTTTCCCGCCACATCGGAACCAATTAACAATTTAATTTCGTTTTCGGTTTTACATACATTGTTTTCAACATCCGAAATCTTAATACCATATTTATTTAATTCTTTTAACCAAGGTCCATTTGGCACCTTTTTTTATATTAGAACAAATAACAGGAACATCTAAAACATGCATATCACATTTATAACTATTATCAATACTACATAAATGAATTCTATATTTGTTGTGGTTTGTTTCACTTGTTTCAACACCAACAAATAATTTATGAATTAACTTAACTTCATCAATACTTTTATAATTCAAATATTTAATTACATTTTCTGATAAATATGAACGCTCAGAGCCCCCGTACAATTTTTTCTTTACCATCGTGCTTTACACGTACATGCAAAGTTTGTAATAACACAGTTGGGTCGGAATCTTGAGTAGTCAAAACAGTATCACTACTCCCCGACTCATGTTTACGACTTTCTAACGTCGTATTACTCTCTTCATTACAAACATTTTGACACATTACAGCAAAATGCCTTTTACCACAATTTAAACATTTAATCTTCGATTTACAGTGACGTGAAATATGATTTTTCTTAAGACAGACAAAACAAGCCCCCTTTTTCAAAATTATACTTCGTTTATCTTCAAAAGAAATCGAATTAGCTTTAAAACATTTTTCGGATAAGTGACACTTGTCACAAAATATACATGCTTCATCATATTTCTTAATTAAATGTTTATCTTTAGTTTTATCACCTACACATAAATCAGTAGCAGTTGGCATAGAATTATATTCAACATTTTAAAATCTAGTAAAATTCTTAGATTTATCGAAACCAAAACTAGTATGCGCCAATAAAATACGTTCTTCAGACAGCACTTCATTTTTTAAGAAATTAAGTATAGAATTTAATTCACTCATACCTTGGGCAGACTTTTCACGATCCCGTTCCCAAATTCGGAGAACATCATGAGGTAAACACGATTCCACCAACGGGAATAAAATGCTCGCGTATTTATCTTCTGTAACCCCAAGAGATTCCAACGATCTAAGTTTGGTTTCTAGGTTGTCATATAACGATGACAAATTACACTCTCTTCTGGATGTATTATTATTGCATAATACGAGCTGCAGCAGATCGCGAACATAAATTTGAATTAAAGTGTCTTCTCTTCCGAATCTTTCTTTTAAATGTCGAATTACTTTAGGATAATTTTCCGCCGATATAGGATAACTGCTCACTATTTGAGACGCTTTCGATTTCGGAGTAATTGCTTGCATCAGATATACGAACTTCGAGTGATCGTCTAACACAGTGTCTTCGTGAATTTTCTTGAATGTATTCCAAAACGTTAGCCACGATCTTGATTCCCCATCAAACGGCTGCAAACTAATTTCAGGCAATCTGAGTGTGCGGGATCCTATTCTTTCGTTTTCTATCGAATTAGGTAAAAGAGGTTGATGTTCGACGGTAGGCTTAACAAAAAAATGTCTTACACTTTGCTTCACTGTTATTAATTTTTCATGGTATTCCTCGCATGCCTCGAACTCTTTTACATAATCTTTTTCTGGAGACCCATTCGACAACATAAAATTTAATATTTCGTCATCTGTGGAACGTAATCTTGATGCTTTGTCTACTAATTGATCTAAAAGCTCTTCTATTAGATTAACATCTGGGCTTGACTGGTTAATAGCTCCGTTTAAATCATTTAAAGTCTTCGTAAATGCGCTTCTAAGAGGCGTTCTTTTTATTTTTACGCATCCATACTTGAACAGTTTTTCACTTAAAAAATATTACTTACTATGTCCCTGTTCGGGCGCCAATTTATCGCAAATACATACATAGCGATTTTCGAAAACACTAAAACTACCCGTTTTAATACTTTCGTCATTTTAAAGCAAAGGAAAATAATACTTTAATACGTGAAAAACAGTCCTCTTAAAAAACATAACGAATATCTTTTATTCTCTGACTTCCGTGCCGACAAAAACATTCTACAAAGCCATTTCTGAAAACAGCATTTTTTCACACAGCTTAGAAAAATACAATTTCGAAACAAAAACATCTTTCTCACACAGCTTAGAAAGATACAATTTCGAAACAAAAACATCTTTCTCACACAGCTTAGAAAGATACATTTATGAAAACAAAAAATCATCTTTCTGTTAGTAGGAATTCAATTGGATTCGCGACAGTAATATTGACTAGGACTCACCCGGCGTTGCCCGGGAGTTTACCCGGTTGCTAATAACCTTAAATATACCCCAAATCAACATTGAATGATTTTATATATTTAAATGAAACATTTTCCAAATGAACCTAATACTGAGAGCCTTACTGTCTACGACAGCATACATCCTCGAATTTGTACGATTTTCTATTTTTAAATGAAAATCTATCAAAGAAAACTCCAATAATTGGGGACTCCGCTGTCTTCAGCAGTGTACATCGGGTATGCTACATCCGCTCTGGTCTGTTTGGATTTTATATTTTTAAACGAAAGACCGGCGTAGCCCGTACCCGTTATAATAACCTTAAATATACCTAAAATAAGTGTTGAATGAATTTATATATTTAAACGAAAATCTTTCTATACGAACCTAATGGCTTTTAAGAAGTGTTTTAATTTTTTTTTCACATCGGGCCATTTAATAATAATAATAAAAAAATTGTTCTTATCGTCCGAAATCTTTAAAAAATTTTTGAGTTATTATAAATATATATCCGAAGCCTGTGTATAAGTTGTGCTAAAATATTGATGTTTAATTTTAAAAAGCAGTGCTTTTCATCACACTATGTTTTCAGATTGAAATTCTATGGAATTTTTTATTTTTAAACTTATTATTTTATCTATAAATTTTATTATTTCCAAACCAGAATTTTACTCTAAGAATAGATAAACGGTTAGTTTAAGATATTAAAATTTTAGAGCAATAGCGCAATAATAAATTTACGTTAGACGTGTGAATAAGAGTGCGCATTGTTGTATTTTCAAATTGATTATTTTCCCCTTAAATCTCATAATTTCTGAGCGACAGTTATGCTCGATCATTAGCTAAAAGGTTAGTATATTGTATTAAAGTTTCAAAGACATCGTATAAAATTAACTATTCTTTTAATCAAAATGTGCCGAATGTTTATCCTATGGGCAAATGCGCGTTAAAAACGAAATTCGCCAAAATTGACTTTCAGAAATGAATTTTTTTCAAAGGGTTAATATTCGTATTTTTTAACTGAAAGCGTCTTTTTAAAGCAGAATGCATGCTCATTATGCGAGGGCGATTTGTTTTTGCGCATTTTGATTAAACATTCTGGGGGAAGAACGTTAAACATTGAAAACAAAAAGAAAGAAAACGGTATTCGCGGAAATGATTTACGGAAACGACCGTTTTGAAATAGTTAACCCTTACAGGACCATAAGATGTCCAAGACTAAATATGCCAATACAACACAATATTTTAGCTATTGTGGGTGTAAAGTAAGAGAATATCACCAGAAAAACATAGCAGGGTGTATAGGTTTCCTATAATTTCATGGGAAATATTTTTCTCTATGGACCATAAAAGTAAATAAACGAAGAGTTAGGTTTATTATATCGGTATTTTATTTATTGCTTTGTAATACAAAAACATAATAAAAATTATCAGAAAAGTAAAATAAATAGTTAGTTATGGTATTCTAATTTTCTCAAGTCCAAAACACTTTCAAGATATTATTAGTTCAGCCCGCGAATGTTTTGGTTTTGGCGCAATAAAGTTTGACAGTTCTTTTTTTTATTCGTTCAGAAACACATTTGCCGCCTTGGACATACGTTTTATTTTGACATTCAGTAAAAAAAAAAATATCGATTCAATAATAATTGAAACACTATCGATAACGATTTTTGTAGAAGGGGAAAATATTACCCTTAAGCGTGAAAGGGTTAATATTGATATTTCTTAAAATCAAAAACGGCGTTTTAAAGAAAATTGAACGAAAATATTTTTTGGTATTCTTAGCTTTTTCGCGCGGATGCAGATTTTTAAAGATTGCAGAAATCGCAAAACCTCGAAATTAAATTTTGTCAAAGGATTAATATTAACATGTTCTTTATAACGCCGTCTTTAGTTAAAAAAAAGTACGATATTTAATTTGGTGTAATCAGTTTTTACGTATTTTGGTAAGTTTTCCGAATGTGAGCTTCGGTAAACAGAGGAAAAAAGAAAACCTAATTTCGAGGTTTCGTACTTAATTTTTTTGTAAGGGTTAATATTTTTTCGAATGAATTGAGACTTTTAAACGTAAAAGTACGATTTTTAAGAATATATTTTTACTGCGTACCTTTAACGGTTCACCCTATGCACCCGTTTAGAAAAACGGTTTAAAAATACGCCAATCTCGCACTTTTCGATCTTCTGCTTGCCAGCTTCGCAAAGCTGCGAACTGATCATGGGCTGGCGCGTTCGCCGATTTGAAATAATAATGCTATTTTAGCGAGTTGTAAATTATTATTTTGGATAATTATCCAAAAATGAAAAATCTGAGCCTCAGGTACAATAGGACCTGTCTTGGAGTATTTGCATCCAAATTGTCATACCTCTACGCACAGTAGATTTTCCTACCCATCTCACAGACGAGCAGTTTTCTTTTATTAGTATATTTTATTACTGAATTGTTTCTTCTAAAATTTTACTTTAGAGTAAAAGTTTTAAATTTATTTGTATGATTTCGAATCTTGGACAACCAAGCATATCATTCAGAAATCGGAACTGCAATTATGTGATAGTATTATTTTTAAAACGGGAAAGAATTGAGGTCAAAACATGTGGACGGACCTATGGAATGAAGAGGGTTAAGGAATTAAAATATAAAAATTATTAAACTAAAAATTTCCATATATTTTTTGCATCTTTTTTATTTTAGAAATGGAATTAATTTGTTTTTAGTAGAATGTAATACACATTTTATTATTTCCTCAAAATTACCAAACATTATTAAAAGAAAGCAAATTTCCCTTTTAAGTGAAATTTCCTTTAAAAAAATTCCTCCCCTTTGTAAGGGATTACGTTTTAAAAAGAACCTCTCAATTAAGTACGAAAATATAAATTATCTTTTTGCAATAAACGTCAAGTAATTCTCTTGAAAAGTTAAACCACGGGTAAACTATGAAAACTAAAGCATGAGGCATTTAATTAAACTCTTAATCATATTTTCATCATATTTTTAAATTATAACGAACATTCTCATAACAGTTTCATTTGAGAATTTTTCTTTTCAAAAAATAAAAATTATTCTCAATAATATTTGTAATTTGATTTTACGTCAGCTTTTTAACACTTTCCAACCAAGTTGAAAAGTGTTTATGACTTCAGTTTGTCTGTCCGTGATCTAACATGCGTAAATAAACTCGGATTGCCCTGCAATTTTGGTATGTTATTGTTGTTTACTGTAGCATGATTCCTATTGAAAATGACGTGTACAGCACTTTTTAGGGTTTCGTTCATCTCACGAAACCCTATTGCTCCCGCTCCGTGTCTGTCTGTCACAGAGCCATTCTGGAAAACTATGTAACTTACAGAGTTGAAACTTTGTGTATAAATCAGAATATCAGCTGTGAAGAGCTGAAAATATTGAAATTTGAAAAATTCGTATTATTTTAATAAATAGAGATAAAAAACCAAAATTCTAACAGCCTTTTCCTATTAAATTTAAACATTTTTCGTTATAGCCGATGCCAAAAATTAAAAATCAACGATGAAAATCTTTCTACAATAATTATTTTTCTATCAGACGATTTCCACGTGAAAAATGAAATAAAAAGTTTCACCATTTGAAAAAAAGATTAATATGAAATAAAATTGATTGACGTCATAGTGATAATAAAACATAAAACGGAAAGATTTCTCAATAATACAAGGAGTATGAGTATGTGTATGTGCACAAAACAGATTAATATCACGTCATTAGAGAATTAAAAAGAAAATCTGACGTCATATCCGAAGTTTAACGGTTTTTTCAAATGTTTCAGAATAATACAAAGCGTGTATCAATATGAGTAATAGAGAATAGTAAATATATGAGTTTGATAAACATATTGAATCATGATAAAAATCCGATTATGGAAATATTCGCATATTTTAACATTTTGAAAGTGTACAGCATATTTAATTTTGAAATTATTTTTTTTTAATATCGCATTTAGTCCGCATGACAGATATTACAGTGAGAGAATATAATAGCGGGCTTAGACCGCTATCGGAATGGTTTAGATATTCGAAAAAAAGAAAAAATAGACCGGTAAATTTTTACTTTATAAAAAACATGACTTTTATTTTTTATTTTTACAGGGACAGTCAAATGCATTCCGTTACATTACAGTCAATGAGAAATAATCGTTTCAAGTGCAGTCAAGTGGTGTGCAAAGCATTTATTATTCATTTACAGGCTCAAACAAAAGAATTCTGTTACACATTGTTCTACGGGAAAAGTCTTTTGCAGTGTAATATGATGTTTCACTATTTCAAACATAATGAAAATTATATGCATTACTGAGGTGCATTAAAAATTGCTCGCTTAAAAGTATGGTGTGCAATCCGTTTATCTTTCATTTACAGGGACACACAAAATATATCGGTTACAGTATACTTGGAATAATTAAGTCTAATTTTGATAAGTGCGTTTTTAACTTTGGTTTGCGTTTTTAAGTATAATTAAAATTTTTCATAGTACGTGGTGTGTATAAATTTGGTTGATCATATACAGGGCTACAGAAGGGAATTCTTAAATATTACAGACTATGGGAGTGAATTGCTTAGGCTAGTTTTTAATTGTGGTATTGATTTTCCCGCTGAACTACAATTAGTAGACTTATAGATGTTTGTGGAAATTAAATTCATATACAGGGCTACTCAAAGAACAAGGTACATTGTCGTTTATGGTTGGTAATTGCTGGAAGTTTGTTTTAAGTTGCCTTATTCATTTTGTACCTGAATTAAATTTCAGCTTAATATGGGGGTGTGTACAAATATCTTCGTATAACATTCAGGGTTGTACAATAGATTTCGAGTGCAGTTCCATCGATTGGCTAAAATTGCTAAAGGTGAATTTTCTAACTGAATTAATTTTTATCATGCTATGTAGTATATATCCAAATCAATAAATCATATACAGGCTTGCACAAAATATATTGACTACATTTTGGACTATGGATGGTAATTGCTAAAACTGGACTTTTAAATGTGTTATGTTTCCTATACTGTATATTTACTTCTTTCATCTTATTTAACGGTGAAGTTTTGTTACAGTTATCTGAATGTGTTGGAAAGTGTTTCATAATTTATGCTTGACGCATGATTTTTCGTTCTTGTTTTAATGCTAATTTTGGGGAAGTATATTTCATGCACACCTGAAGGAAATTCTTAACATTTGAATTATCAGACGCATACATTATTACTTTTTTTAATTCTTAGGTAAACTTAAATCCATCGTGACTATTGTCCGAAACTTTTTTTTATTTTTTATTTTGTAATAAAAAAAGATAACTCTGGGAAGCAAATTGTTTTAGATATAATCATAAGAAAAACACTAATCGATGCTTAGTTTCTTTCTTTTTTTTTTTTTTTAAATTACTTGAAAATGTTTACATTTTACAGTTTTAAACAATATCTGTTTATTTTTATTGTAAAAAAAAATTAGAATATATTTAAAAGTATCTATGAAGTTATAAATTATATATAAATTAACAACAATTAAGTTAATAATTGGTTAATGGAGTAATAATTGGTTAATAACTTCTTTAACGAATCAAATGATTTTAACAGGAACCTCACTTTCAGTGTTATAGATAAAAGTTGTTATATATGATAAATATTCTACATATTTGACGCTTTATATATTTAAAAAGTGTTTATAAATTCGGTTCATCTGTCTGTCCGCACTTTAATTTGCGCATATATCATTTGAGTATTACGAAATTTAAACATGTTTTTATGGCTTTTTTTATCAAGCTCTGTTGTTGCTGCAAAAGTATGCTTTGGAGGGCTTTACAAGCTTTGTGAATAATGCATATGATACATTAGTACGCTATAGAAGTCGACATTAAGAGAGATTTATTGACAGTTTTCTTGTAATGTTGGAAATACACTGGTTTCCAAAAATTAAGGAAAAATCACAAAAATAACGATAATGCAAAATATTACATGTAGATTTTAACGAAACTAGGCCACAATATACAACTTATAGTAAGGTATAAAATAACATGAAAAGAAATTACCAGACAAGCATGGTGTTCCAAAAAATAGCATAATTATAAAATTAGCAAAATCAATTTGTCAGTTTGGCATAGGTAAACTACCTTTAATATGATCACCCCTATTAGCAATACAGCATATACAGCGATGTGTCATACTGTGAATTATGCAGTAGATGAGTTCGCTGGAAAATGCGAACCATTGCTCTTGCAAAGCAGTTGTAAGCATGGCAAGGGTCTGAGGAGGGGGATTGAGAGTAGCAAAACGTCTTCCTAAAGCATCCCAAACATGCTCGATGGAATTCAAGTCCGATGATCGAACTGGCCATTCCATGCGCTGAATTGTCTGGTGCTGAAGATAATCTTCCACGATGCGAGCCCTGTGCGGTCTATCGTTGTCGTCCTATGAGAGGAAATCATTACCTATTGCACCTGCATAAGGGCGTAGATAAGCATCAAGGATGTCATCTCGATAGACGCAAGCATTCACGGTTCCACGTGGAAAGACATGGGGGTCTGTGCGTCCACCCAAAGAGATACCACCCCAAACGAAGACACTGCCTCCTCCGTATCAATCTCTTTCACGAATGTTTGATAACGTGTTCCATGTTCTCTCCGAATCAAACAACGCCTAATCTCGCTTTGGAGGCAAAACGGGACTCATCCGTGAAGAGAACACGCCTCCATTGATCAGCCGTCCAGTGGACATGTTGACGTGCCCACATCAAATGTTCCCTCCGGTGACGTGAGGTGAGCTGCACACAAATTGCTGGTCGCCTTGTGTAAAGTTCACCTTCGTGCAGCCTTCTACGCACAGCAGACATTGACACCAACCTTCTAGTGGCTGCAGCAAGGAAGGATCTAAGATGAAATGGGTTTGTGGTTCTATTCCTTTTTACACATAACCGCAAATATCGGTCATCGGCGCTTGTCGAAACCCGTGGCCGTCCTTGACTGAACCTTCTTGAGCTCAAACCAGTGGTTTCAAATCGTTTCCAAAGCCTATAAACCACAGAAGGACTCACATTTAGCCCTCTAGACACTTCTGTCTAATTTTGTCCTGCCTCCAATCTCCCATTAGCTCGAAATCGCAGTTCTGTGGGCAAATGATGCCCCTAGGTCATTGTAATGAATCGACTATCTCAGATTTATAATATTACTATCACAGCGACAGCTGCAGCCTTACTCTCTAACGTGCATTTTTATGTTTCTTACAGATGTGGCAATGCGATTGCAGCGCCACTAATTTGAATTTGGTATATTTATTCAGCATCTTTTATTTAACAATATATGCAAATTTCATACGGATTGCTTTATTTTTGAACGAGTTATCGCTATTTTTGCGATTTTTCCTTAATTTTTGGAAACCAGTGTAGTATAATATTCTATGCATGACGCATGATTTTTCTTTATTTATACTAGCTTGTCTAATTTTTGTTTATTTTACGATACATCGGTATTTAAGTCTCCCTTAAATAATCTAACGTAAATATATTTTATTTGGAAGTTTATTGTTGTTTTGTTTTTTTAAAGTTCGCACTTAAATAAAAACGAGAAGAAAAACATCGTACTCGTTCTTGAAGAGTAAGTTATCATTCCATCGAACGATTTGCTGTATATAACATCGCAGTTATGTATCTTAAGTGAATAGTATTGTTTGGTTATACAGAACTATAAGTTTATTTAGGCAATATATAATAGGAAGATTTCTCTCACAAGTAGCATTAATTTCACTTTCTTTTATCAATATTAAAAACAAAACAAAAGCAGAACATTGAATTCAAATGTAAAAAATTAACTATACCGATTGCTGCAAAAAGGAATCTTTATTCACCTCCACATTACACACAACCTTTCCCTTCCACACTAGAAGCAAAGAAAAAAACTGTATGTTCAACAAACTTGCTATACAATAAATACCTAAAATTTGACATTGAAACAAACAATTAAAATACACTTATAAGCTTCGTCACACCGGCTCATTTTGCTATATAATTTCTTCAGTACACAAAGAGTCATTTTTTACTAGTTCACTAAATCCTTGATGAGGGTTAGGAGCACAGATAGTAGTGCTCCTCTTTACAAAGCATGTTACATGTAGTATGTGGACTCATCAGTAGATTTTTTAAAGTTCTTGAGAATGAGCTTTAAAGTATTGGTTCTGCCAAATTATGTTACCAGTCCTGGGTGAACAGAGAAACGAAGAAACTATAGCACAGATTGCAAAAATTGTGCTTCATCTTAAAGGCGAAATAACACCAACAGCGGATGCACAACGGTTGACCCAAGTATATTCCTACCGCTGTTTATATACCAGGATGCAAATATAATTTCTATTCCTTACACCCTCTGACAGTTCAATTTTAAACCAAAAACATTTCAAAGATTTTATTTTTTATTGCATATTTCAAATCTATATATATTTTGGAATTAAAAGATGCAATTCTTTTTTGGAAAAGAGATGTTTTTAATAGATCTAGACCCGAGGGAAAAAAATAAAAAAATTCAGAATACTTGCATTGTTAGACATATTCACGGTTATTCCTTCCTTGCTCTCAAACGGAAACGAGGAAGGAGATGAAGGAATAATTTTCATATCAATTTTACACCAATGTCTAACGCTTTGCATGATTAATGAGTTGCCTTCAGATCCATCGCTATCTAGAGAGGGATCTGATAAATTACCATCAGTATAACTATTATCCTGTCTTCAAAATATCTAATATAACTTTCAGAATCCAATAAATCACCAGGAATATATGTTATGTCACTTCCTAAATGCTTTCGGCCCGCCATTTCTGATTTGAAAATAGCGAATAAACATGAATTAGAGTGCTTCAAAAGCTATCTATTGAAATGACTCAAATTAAAAAAAAAAAAGTGGAAGACGCTATTGAAGAGAGGAAAAAAATACCATGTCCTCAATAATCGCGGGATGAGCACATTTTGCTACATTTGCATTGTACTCGAAAATAACAGGATAAGCAGTCAGAGGGTTAA
This sequence comes from Maratus michaelseni, assembly GCA_963931845.1. Taxonomy (NCBI): domain Eukaryota; kingdom Metazoa; phylum Arthropoda; class Arachnida; order Araneae; family Salticidae; genus Maratus; species Maratus michaelseni. Next base: position 328,374,747 of record OZ007592.1, on the reverse strand, counting down.
TTTGGGAAAGAGTAAAGCGCATTATTTTTCAAGGATCACGTATAACCTCAAATAATCTACAACTTCGTATAATCCGCGTGTAACATCTTAAGTTTATTAATCTGTTTCTAGGCAAATAAAAGTGTTTTAATCACCTACTCTCACGCTCATATACTTGTGTTTTAAAACATTTTTGCGAGTTACGAAGCATGTCTTTTTTGAGGAATGAGCTTATGCTTCAGTAAAAAGAAACGCAAAAGACTGAATCCTTAGAAGTCACTTTCTCCATTTTTTTTAATTTTCGGAAACATTTTGTAGATTATTCTTAGAGGACAACATCCCACTTGACTTTTTAAATAGATTATCCGCATAATATACAAGAGGGTCATTTAGAAACTTTACTGTTATATGATCCCCTAGCGACCATACCGTTTAAGGAAACAAGAGGATATTTTTGCATGGACTCCAGTATGAGATGAACAAAAATCCAGCTCTCACAGGTATGGTTATAGTTACGAAACTTCGAAAGTTTTAAAATGACAACACTCTTTACTTCAGTCACAAAATTATCATCATAAAGAAAACTATAACTAGCCATTGAAACAGTACTTGCAGCACTAAATACAGCGGCTTAACACAAACTCAAAGAAGCCCATTTACTGAACGAACGCTTTGATGAGATTGTCGTCTACCACCATTCTGAATTTTCCTTGTGACCATGCTCACTTGAATACACTTCAATGAATTTCTATTTCTGGGGCTAATAAACATTCAAGGTATACACGTCGAATCTCCTAAGTGCGTATGACATGAAAACCCCTCTGAATGCTAGATTCTGCATTGCCTGCTTATTGGTATGATTTATTGCTACTCAGAATCTTCCGCATACGATGTGTCACCGTCTGTGAAAAACATTTGAAAATTTTATAATACGACTAAAATGGTTTGTTTTTGTCGCCGGTATGGGCTCATTGGTTATTCAAACTGCTTTCATTTGAGTTTGCTTTAAGCTGCCATTTATAGTGCTATATGTACCGTTCCAATGCCTTTTATGGTTTTTCACCGTAAATATCATTTTACGATGAAAAAATTGGCTGCTGTCATTTGAAATCTCTTAATTTGTTTTCGCTGTAACCGCAACTATGGGAACTCTATTCTTAACCTCATTTCTTACATCGCAAATGATATACCGTTTCCGAGAACGATACAGATGTTAGGAGCTCACACGTCTGAAAATATTTTATGACCATCTGTAGATAAAGAACTACGATAAAAAACTTCTTCCTAAATAAGAAAGTCCAGCCTTTAGACATAGTTCAGAACTTTTTAATATTCATATTGGTCTTGGTCGAATCTCCAAAATAGCACTGTGACATGGATGTGAGTAAAATGTGAAAGCATCCAGATCCAGATGTAAATCTCTCTGTCCAAATTTCTTTCACGTAATGTGGAAAATGATATAATGTGACATCTACATGACCCTTTTATGTCGAAGTACAAATGACTCAAAAAAAAACGGTTACGTTGGCTTCGCACTGGAGTCATGAAGTTACGGTCACCTGAGAGCATAGCGAGACGAATTAAAGATGTCACATTTTAGTTACCACTCTGACTGATTTTTGAGTGTGTGACATCCCAGTAACGCTGCATCGACTGGTTTGTGTTATTAGGATCGATTTATAGCTTTGCTTTTTATATTTCTCCATAATATTTAGTGGAGTTAATATCTTGCATCAGAGTTTATTAATTTTGCATCTATTGCCATTAAAACAGCTACATACAATCTTCCTAATAGAGGAAAGTATTATAATAACAATGGTGAAATTCGACATTAACATTTCTAAATTATACAGATTTTTAATATTTCATTGTTAAAAAAATCTGTTTTACCCGTCACAGTGTTTACTATAGCCATTAAGAGAAAACTTGCATTCATTTTGGTAAAAAATATTCGAATGAAGAAACTAACATAGAATTAAACAAGTTGGAAATTGTAAGTAAAAAATGACAAAAGAGATGCGTTAGTACTATAACTAGTTTCAGTGAAACGAATAATATCTATTATCATATGATTTGATTAATTTCCGTAATAAAATAGGTATATTTTAAGTTGTCAACATTTTATGTTTTGTTGACATTTACTGAAAATTCCAATGGGAAACTTAAGCCTAGTTTTGGAAATTTCAGAACTTGAAATCGATATTTAGACCTTTCCATTTAATATCCATTTCTTCTCTCCGGAAATATCTATCCAAAAAACTATCGGTAGATTATACGATTGCTATAATTAAATAATTTTAGTATACAAATTCTCGTTTTTTAATTCAGTAATACGGAAATAATGACTCCATCTTAAATAGGACATAATCACCATGGGAACCGAGAATCATTATCTATCATGGGATATCATTGAATTAATTACGTATGATAAGATTTAATAGAATGAAGAATGTGACTATAACTTTGTCATAGAGGTTAAATAATGTCATTTACATCATGTATGACTAACGTCATACATCTCAGATAACTTGGCGATACATCTCGGTCGCTTGACGATTAATCCTCGGAAGCTGCTATAACAAGGATGTACCGTTTTTTTTTTAAATCAAATAGCTTAAAAGATATTAATAAAAATATTAAGTTTTGATTCGATTTTTATAAAATTTGAAATGACTACAAAATTCTGCAAGAATTATATGTATTAAATTTCAAACCATTTGGTTGGTTTATTTTTGCACTGTTATATGCGGACAGACGGACAGACTAGACAACGGCAATAGGTACTACGTATTTATATAATTACGAACGCACCTAAAAATATTCAATTTAATTTGAAAAACTATGTGCTAATTACAAATTTTGTAAATAAAAGAAGGGGCGTGTTAAGGATGAGAATTAAAAATAATGTCAAATCAAGAGTTATGTTATTAACTACAAACAATTAAGGTAAAAAGACGACTCTTTAAATAATTTGATATAAAACACAAACAGCTAAATATTACGAAAACATATGAAAATCAACATTCTACCTTTCCACTCTCATTCTAATCCACAAAAATCTAATTCGAATTAATAATTTTAACATTTATGAAAAACTAAATACTTAGAATTTTTAATAATCCTCGACTTCATTAACACAGAAAAATTTCAAAATGTTTCAATCTGAAGAGAAGAAATATAAAACTTTTTCAATTTGCAATGCATTAATGAAACAACACATAAATGCACTTTCAAAAGATTTTCAGACGTTTCATGTTACCATGGTGTCGTTTAATATTTGAAAGAGTGAAGTACTTTCAATTTTATCAGATATTGCATTTTAATGAAATTCCCGCCTGTGTTTTTCTTCTTTTCTTGTGATCTCTCAAAACATTTTGTGAAATAAGATTAAAGTTTCCAAAGAATATAAAAAGGTTAAAAACTATGAGATTATTAGAATTTTTTAAATATCGTGGTAATTATTGTAAGACTTGAGATCTTATAGAAATTACATGTTTTATTATCATTGCCCCTCATCAACGCAAATCCTAAAAACAAACATTTTTACAAAGTGTGTTTAAAAAATACTTGGGTAAAATTTAAAGAATGGTAGAGGTTTTCGAAACTAATATTTTTAGTCCAGGAATACGTGTTCTAGAACGCCATGATGAAGTAACAGAAGACGCTCTTTATACCATACTTTTATAGTGCACTGCATCGTTTTTTGTTCTACTTTTCTGCCCCATCTGTTGTTTATTGTAAAAGTGCTAAGAATCTTTTAAAAATGAAATTTTGAATTGCTCATTTATCATCTTCTCCAAAATTCTTGTAATGCTTATATTTTCTTGAAGATAATTTTGTAAAGCATTTAATTTTACAAACAAAGGGATAAAACCACTTTTTCTTTTAACGAACGGCACACGATGTCAGAACTTAATGGGAGCAGTGTTGCCAACAGATCAACGGGAAAAAGGGCTGATAGTGGCTCAAAAGGGCTGACAGTGGCTCAAATGGGCTAATAGGGGCTTAAAAGAGCTAATTTAGTTCCTTTTTAGCCCTTTCTAGTCCATATTTAGCATTATTTTGAAAATATGCAACATTAAATGGGTTAGATTTGGAACTAGAGGCTGAAACAACTATTTTAGAGGCAAGCCTAAGCAAAATGGGGTTATATTTAGACCCGAAAGAACTAAATGGCAACACTGGTTGCAAGATTGTATTTTCATTAACAAAGCACCAACCCTTATATAAACAAACTAATAACACTCATTTTTGCATGGACGTATATACAGTATTTTAACATATCCGAGTTGCGATACAGGCAATGAAATTTGAGCAATCGATAGGATTTTAAATGAAATCAAACTTTGTATATGCCATTATGGTCAACCTAGTTTTTATTCACTCTAAGCAAACTTGTTCAAGCATATTTCGCAAACTTCTGTAATGAGGATTACCATTTAGTTTGAGAAAAAACGTTCAATCTTAACACGCTTATTGTATTTATGTTGCTACTCTGTTATAAGGGTACTATAGTGTATAGCAATTCAAAATTTATTACTCCTGTTTATAGTCCTGAAGGTAGTGACATTTTATTTAACTATGTTATACAAGATGATTTTTATATATGCAATTGCTCTAATGAAAGTGATCGTGGAAAATAAGCAAAAACTGTACTATGTATTCTGAAATGTGTACATTATGGTCATAATTTACAATTTTAAAAAAGTAATTTTCTCGTGTAAACATACGAAACATTAAATTTATTTGCACTATCTTTAAAGCCAAAATTTTAGTATGTTTTTTTTCACACAATTTCATGTACAACAATGACAGTCAGCTTGGATGGATAGCGCTGGAAAGACCTAATTGACGAAATTAAACATGCAGCGTTGGCATCACTTTTCAAGTGCTACATCCCATTTTAACTACTGTCAGGTTTTACCACCAATATTCTGTCAGTTTTGAATGGCTTTTTTGTAATTGAAATAAATTATATTCATAATATAATTTTTTAAAAAGAAATTGACATCAATGAGATGGTTCGAGATTAAAGTTTCACCGACTTTAGGAAAAATGTACCATTTTGTATAGTCATTTATTTAAAAAAATTAACGTTTAATGAAATTTTTTCTCTTATTTAAATGTAATCGAAATTAAAACCAACATAGTTTTGTATTTGCATCCATTATTTACAAATAAGTTTTTGCATTTTACCCTTTATATAATTTTTATTAGATGCCAGATAAGATAAAATGTTTTGATTTGTTAACTCAATTTCGAGTAGAAAAACGATGGGAGCAGGATAAACTGACAAAAGGTAAAATGCATTGCAGCACTTGCAAAGTGGTGCATACGCCGCATTTTTGATTGCGTCAGTTAGGTAGTTCCATCGATACTCATTCAACAGATTCATTTTTGTACTAAAATTTCGGCCTATATAAAATGGTTTAAATAAGTGAAAATTTTCGCATGTTTACACGAGCAGCTGATGCTTAATCCATCGTTGAAATAGTGGTTAACTTCACTCTATTAAGTTTGTATATTATGAATATAATACATAAGCTGAAAAATAGTTGTTGTAGAACCTAACTAATGGCAGTTAAATTGCAGTGTGGAGCTTCAAAAGTGATGCGTACACTGCATTTTTGATAGAGTAAGTTAGGTCACTCCACCGATATCAGTCCAGCAGATAATTTTTGTGCATGAATGTGTCAACATTAAATTTTTACCCTTTATAAAACGACAAACATTTTTATGCATGTTCACACACTGAATTCACTGTGCAAGTTGCAGCTAACAGCAATTTAAAATTGTATATTACGGATGTAATTTACGCAAAATTCAGCTTTGATTTTTCATCCACAGTTGATCACCTTCATGGCTTCATCCAGCGCTAATTACATGATTACCTACTTTAGAACAATAACTTACCGTATTCCACAAAAGTGATGGTACAAGTAGTTTTCGGAAAATGTGAATTTTTATCCATTATATGTACAAATAAAATTTAATCAACAAATAATGTATTTAATAACAGCCTTTTGTATATTATACAAGGAAAATTCAATAGTAATTTTCTTTAAAAACTTTCAAAATAACAAAAGGTATGAAATTTAAAGTTCAAAAATTCTTCCACAAAAGTCATGGTGCACGTGATTTTTTAAAATTATTAAAAGAAAAACCATTTTCTTATATTTAGTTGCTTTTTTTTCATTTTCAGGGCTGCTTTAGGTCTGTCCGGCATTGATTTTACCAAATTTTCTGTAACATGTTTCTGAATTTTATTCCATTCTGCAAGTAAAACCACTTTTAACTTTTTTTTTTTTAAATTTCTGATATCATAACTGTTCACCGACTGTTGTAACATACTTCTTAAATGCTGAAAGGGGTTTAAGTCTAAATTTTTGAAGGGACAGCAAGTACGTGGGGGATATTGTACAGAAGTCATCATCGGACAATATGAGCAGTGCTTAGGATCATTATCTTGGAAATAGTCTCGCGCGACACCTAACTTGAATACACTGTCCTACAAATTTTTTCTTTAAAATATTTAAATATCAAATCTATCCATGACAGCCTCAGTGAAATCTAAATGTCCTACTCCTGAAGATGACATACAGCCCCAAACCATTACACCTCTTCCAACATGGCTTTACTGTTTTTCGTATATTTGGGATTCAGTGAATCAACATTTATCCTCCAAACTGCAATTCGCCGATTCATGTTGAAAATATTTACATCCATCCTCCGATTCCTTGAAACAGGTAATTGTTTCAGATGAGTCTAAGTTTATTATTTTCAGCATAAATGGGCGAATTAGAGTTTGGAAGATAAAACTGATGCGCTGAATCCCAAATATACGACAAAGACTGTAAAACATTGTGGAGGGCGTCTTAATAGTTTCAGGCTGTATGCTGGCTTCTAGAGTAGGAAATTTAGATTTCACCGAGATTATCATGGATAGATTTGAATATTTTAACGAAAAATTTGTAGAACAGACCATTCGAGTTAGGTACCGCGCGAGACTCGTATTCCCAACAAGATAATGATCCTAAGCACACTGCTCTTATTGTCCCATAATAGCTTCTGGATAATATCCTCCACGTATTTTCTACCCCTCCACAAAGTTCAGATTTAAACCCCATAGAGCATTTAGGGAGTATGTTACAGCAACGAGTGAACAGTTATGTTATCAGAAATAAAAACAGTTAAGAAGTTTTACTTGCAGAATGGAATAAAATTCCGAAAAATGTTACGGAAAATCTGGTAAAATCAATGCCTGACAGACTTAAAGCAACCCTGAAAGTGAAAGAATATGCTACTAAATATCAGAAAATGGTTTTTCTTTAATTAAAAAAAGCATTTCTCGTGTACCATGACTTTTGTGGAAGCATTTGAGCTTTAATTTTCTCTATTTTTTTTAAAAGTTTCTAAAAGGAAATTCTTGAATTTTCCTTGTATAATATAGCAAAGACTTACTTAATCATTCTTATTTGTTAATTTAATTTTATTTGTACTGATAATGGTTAAATTTGCATATTTTTCAAAAACTCCTTCCTGTACCACGACTTGTGGAATATTGTAGATACCAGTGACATTGTTTCGTTGGAGGTCTTAGTACTACCCCTAGAAACGTCTGAATAGGCAAATTTTAATAGTCTTGTACATAAAGTTCAGTACAGAAACCGTATCCTATGAGTTAACCTTCTCAACGCCGTGAACATATCCGTTCACAAGCTGTAGGTTTCACTGCAATAAGAGCATTTAAATTGACCCTTAACTTATGATAAATTGTCTCATAAGTGAGAGGTCAGAATCCACTCACTTAACTCCTAGGATACTTTTCTGAACTAAACTTTTTGAATAGGTGAATTTTATAGTACTGTACATAAAGTCTAGTGATTGTACTAGGGTTCTAAACGAAAAAATTTCGCTAGTATCTATAGTTAAGCCGAAAGTTACAAGTTAAACTAAATTTTAAAAAATGCAGCAGTCAACGAGATCGCTAACAGCAATTATGAGTTAAAATATTCTTAAGATAGAATGCAGTTTAAATCCGCAATGATCAGTTTAAAATCTTAAGGATTTAAAAAGAAAAAAATTGGGGGAATTTGCCCTTCTGTTGAGTGGTTAGAGGAGTAAAGACTTAATCCTATTTCGATCAAGCTGTCTTAAAGACTGCTATGCTCGCAGTAACTATGCAACAATTGCAGCATTTAAGGGTTAATCGATTTCTATAAAGTCTAACTTCATTACAATATTCAGACCAATTTACTTCTTGTAAGAAGTCCAACCACATTAAAATCCAAAAGAACACATTAAGACAGTATCCTATCTGGTTTGAAAAAGTCAGCTTTTCGCCTTTCCATTTGTTTATGGAATTTTACACATTTATCGCATTTCTATTACTTTCTGAAAACTTGCCAGCACGTTGCATTTGAATTTAAGTCTTGTAGCGTATTGTTTAGTGTTCGCAATTGTCAAATTAATGAATAGAGATCCCGATTTTGAGCTTAATACAACTTTTTTTTTTTTTTTTTTTTTTTTTAACGGGTTAAAAGTAGAATTCTTATCAGTAATATTTAAAAAGGTATCGCATATGCAAGAAAACCGATTCCATGTTCGTTCATATGGATGTATATTTTAGGGAAATTGTCGCCAGTACCATACGAGGAGTAAATTTCCTACAGAGAAAAAAAAAATTGACATCAATTTGTGCACAACGGAAAACTTTCAGCCATTCAAATGTTATATTTCGAATAAAGTGGAGAGCCAAAATACGTCCATTAGAATTAACTTTTAAATATATACACTAAAACATTTATTTTGCTTAAAAAGACGTCAACATAAACATTAAATATGTTAAAATTTAAATGTTTCTATTTGTTCAAATCGTCATCAGAATATACACAAACCACAAATACAATGTACATAAAAACGAGATTAAATTAAAAACCAGAGAGTGAACAGTCACTATGTGAAAGGAACAACGCTGTCGATATTTTTAATTGTTATTCCATTTATTAGGGAGGGGGGTGTTGGGAATTATGTTGGTATGACATAGGAAATTCAATGTTAGATGTAAGGAGCATATTGCAGATATTAAGTATGGGAGAGGGAATACTGTCTTGTCAAGATTAGAAAGATTAGAGAGCATCAACATCCTATTTAATAATGCTAAATTGATTTATAGTTCCAGTTTTTATTTTCAACTTTTTGTGAGGGAATCTATTGAAATTTAAGAGGCTCGAAAGCATGTAATGATACGTTGTCATTTAATATTCCGAAGATTTGGGTTGAGTGGTTGAATAATAGCGGGATGGATCCAAGAGCGGTGTTAAAATTAAAAGTATAGAGGGCGTTGTTCCTTTCACATAGCGACTGTTCAGACTGGTTTAATTTTCTCGTTTTTTATGTACATTGTATTTGTGGATGTTCTGATGACGATTTCATGAACAAATCTAAACACGTAAATTTTAAAATATCTTTAATGTTTACGTTGACGTCTTTTAAGCAAAATAAAAGTGTTTCAGTGTTGTTTAAAAGTTCAGCCATTCAACTAAGAAAGTCTTATCTGCGATAGAATATTTTTATGTCAACCAATACCCCTTTTGTAAATGGAAATTAATTCTTTTACAGAGAAACACTTGCGTATTCTTTCTGAAAACAATCAGAAAATGCACCCAATTCTAGGTGAAGTTAGATTACATTAGCAACATTTTATTGGCATTTGCCCGTAAATATTTAAAATGCCGAACTGAAGCTTTAAAAATTAAAGGTTTATTAAAAAGTTATGTAGCGAGATTAAACATTCTCCACAAATTTATTCTAGAAATCTACTAGCGTTTAATTTAGAACAAAAATGTGTAAAAAATATTTCAATTCTTACCAAATTAACTCTAGTTTAATTTTTTTTGGGGTGGGGGAGGGGGGGGACAGCTTTAAGAGACTAAGCTTTGGAATTTCCATTCGTAACTTAGACATTTTTAATCACTCGCTCGTACACACTAGACAGTTTGCTTAGTTATTCAAAAGAATTTTATACCACTATTTTAATCGCTTTATTCAATGACAAATTTGGATTAAATAAAGCTAATAATTTTAGTTCGGTAAACAGTTTTGCGCATATTTAGTTTGCTTCAAGATAAGCTACCAATAATTTTAACGATTAAAATTTTAAAAATTGGTAAATAGGTGTACCAACCAGAGTTCTAAAACCAATTATAAACCATTGCAAATGTTTCCAAGATTCGCAGATAGAAAAGTTAAATCTTAAGGTTTGCCATTCTAGTGTAGTAAAATTTTATAGTCAAGAATAATTTAAAGTTTAGTTCCGTTTTCTTGCATAGTTTAGAAATATCCAGGTTCGTGAATTAGTTAACAAGCAATACAAGCTTCTATCAAGCATAAGTAGTTATATATGTTGAGTAAATTCACGTTTAAAAAAATTATAGCATCGAACTCGGCCACAAGTGAACAGGGGAAAGATTAGCATTGAGCAAGATCCAGACCATGAAAACATGCCAAATGAAAGTTTAGCGAAATAGAATTTGGACGGAGCAAGGATTATCAGCAACTGTTAGATATAGTATTCCTTTGAGCGCTTGAATTAAAAATAGAAAGAATAGAAAAGTTGAAACTATATTAGCCAAGAGGCATTACTACGAGAATATGAAAAGTAAACAAACTTAAGAGCCGAGATTTATTACAAAGTGACAATGAATGGTCAAAACCTATTCTGGCAAGATAACCGCCCATTATGAGATTTATTTTTGCAAATACTTGGTAACATAGGAAGACCGAGAACGCACATATTAAATTGCAGAAATAAAATTAAAGTTTGCGGTAAAGAATTTTGGGCACTTTTCGGCTAGCCGGGCGCTAGTGATTTTATATAAAATACCACTGGCGTCCGGCTAACCGAAAAGTACCGAATTTTGTCTAATAAAAAAAAGGAACATTAAACTTTATAAATCTAAAATTAATGACTAAAAATTTAGTATTTTAATTAAATAAACTGATAAAAGAAAGAACTATTTTAACAATGCGAGAGAAACTTCTCATTTAGATTGAAACAGCGTGTTAAAAATGTTCATTTCCCTGTATTCGTTTGTATGAGACCGACACTTGTTATCAGTTTTTTCTTCAGAGACCATACAGACGCAGACTTTGGCTGGGTTATGGAAATGAGCAGAGTACCCGCGATAAGATGCCACGGGATTTCAGGCGGAGTATATCCCCTCCCCCTAAGCGCATCCTCTGTATATGCCTCTGGAAACAACGTGGAGTACTTTTGGAAGCAGAAAACGCGACCAACCTCATTTGAACTCTATGTTCAAACTTTGAAACTAATGAAACTTTACGTTCCAACTCCCTTCAGATTTTTGAAAATAAGGATTTGTGCAATCATTAAAAAAATGTAATGTTCAGATTTCGCCATTTTAATTCATCTGCATTTACAGGGCTTGTGGAATATTTGCACCACTAACCATGCCATTTCTGTAAAAAGGAGTGGTTTTAATCTAGAATTAGAAAATGTACAATTGAACCAGCTATTTCAAAACTGCACAAGTCCAAGACTTACATGTGTATTCCATTTCTGGAATCCAAGTATTTGATCAGTTAATTTAAAAACAGACTAACTAAAAAAAAAAAAAAAAAAAAAAAAAAAAAAGGAGGTATGTTTTTGCAGTCAACTGAATTCTAGCATTTTGCTAATGATACGAAGAATATTTCAGATATGACAAAATAGACAAATCTTATATCTTAAACTTTAAACATTCGCGTAAAAATTCATTTAGCAAAACTTTTGCGGCATATTTTAAATAACAGAAATTACTAAATATCTAGGAAAATAAACCAGTGTTTTATAAGATTTTAAACATACCATGTAGTACAATAAAAACTCAGTCGATAGACATTTGACAACATTTTCAACAAGTTAACTTTATGCTAAGAATACACCAACGAGAGTAATTCAGGTTAAAAATAAGCATCATCAAGTACCAATTTCACGGATTTTAAGTAGCACTATTTCCTAACAGTGGTATTTGATTATTCGATCACCGAATTCAGAGAATGAAGATTTTTCAAAAACACTAGTATTCAATATCTTAATCACAGACACCTAATCATTTACGAAACAATCATCTACCATAGTGTTAGATTGTACAGTCATTTACAAAGTTATTTCAATAAACGACAATAGAGACAAAGGATAATCTTACGAGATTATTGCCCACACATGTCAGCATAAGCCCACCCCCAACCCGAAAAGGAAATTTAAACAATAGACCTATGCAGATTGCGAACCATCGCAATCGGTTTTAAATATGCCCTTATAAATATCCAACTATTATCCATTAAAGAGGGGAGAGCTTTGCATAGTGAAAGCTTTCGGAACAAAGTAAAGTTAGAGTCTATCCCATGTTTTACTGCAAATAGATTTTATACAAAAGTTTAGTTATACTTTAAAGTACTCTCGGGTGATAAATTTTTATAACTACATCAAATCTACTGCTGCGTAGTTTAGAAGTCTTATTCAAGTCTCCTTTAAAAACAAATTAGAATGTTTTATGTATAGCACCAAGCTCTATTTTATCCCTTTTACACATAGCTAAAATTGATAGACTGAATATTCATTTAAAGGTTACGGTAGTCAGCCTTTAAAATAAGCTGTCTTACCTCGCAAATTCTCAAGGCTTTTATGAACATCAAGTTAAATACACTGCTAAAAAAAATTTATTAAAAACTTTAAACACAGAAATTTAAAACATACAATCCAGTTTCAGAGATTTAACTTTCAGGTTTTCCTTAGTCTTTCAGACTATCGGAATCTTCCGAAATACACGGCTTTTCCGCCACGACTTCATTCTTTGTTTCTTCGTCAGTGGAAGTATCTTTCTCAGATTGGTTCTCATTCGATTTATCATCAGAGACTACATTCTTTGTTTCTGCGTCAGTGGAAGTATCTTTCTCGGATTGGTTTTCATTCGATTTATCAGCCGGGACTACATTCTTTGTTTCTGCGTCCGTGAGCGGGCCATCTTTCGCGGCAGACAGGCTTTCATTTGAATTTTCAACCACTACATTCCCACTTTCTTGATCAGTAGGGACATCTTTAACGATAATTTGATTTTCCTTTGAAGTGCCAGTCTGTACATTCTGCGTTTCATTGTCAATGGAAGGACAATCTTTCTCTTTTCTGATATCGGGAATTTCTTCATCAGGAGAGCTGACTAAACTGCCTGCAACAGCATGCTCGGGTACATTCTCTCCAATCTCCGAAGATTCTTTAGACGAATCTGAAGGAAAAACATCTGCACCAGAGCAAGTAGATGGAATATCGCTCATAGTAGTTCCATCGAACGTTGGATCAGTCAAACTTGACCTATTGTCCGTCCATTGTGGCTTGCACGTACACAGATCTGACCAAATTGGTTCAGGTAGATTGTCTAGCTTTGATGATCTACGCTCTTCAGTTAGACCAGTCTCTTCATTAGAGATCAAGTTTGCGCTCTCTGAAGAAGTTTTGCTTCCAATTTTGAACTTGTCAAATTTTTTCTTTAATTTTTGAAGCATGCCATCACTTTCATTTCCTTTCTTAGAATTCTCTTCGCTTTCTGGTGAGATACTGGCTTCTTCAGAAACAGGCTTAGAATTATCGCTATCAGTAGGTTGATTTTTCTTCGAAGGAGACATCGATTTTGAACGGTCTGGTTTGGACTTTCCGGATTTCGGTGGAGAAAGAACTTTTTTTACTGTGGAGTAAGCTTTTCCAAAAATTGATTTTTTTGTTGGAGTAGATGGTACATTAGCATCTGTCTCAACATTCGTACCCGAAACCCCTTCGGATGGAACTTCCGAAGCCGATGTACATCCAGATCCTTGTTCAACTGTAGGTTCTGATGGCACAGGGCCAGGTTCAGGTTTATCTGTATCCGAAGTTTCTACTACGTCGCATGGGATTTCAGATGCCGATGTTGTAGAACTTGATATCATCTCTATACCTGACGTAGGTTCAGATAGCAAAGGTGAAGGCTGCGGTTTCTTCTCTTCTGCATCCGAAGTTACTCCCTCACACGGTATTTCTGAAGCTGATGTAGACGATACCACTTCTATACCAGAGGTAGGTTCAGACTGAATTGATGAAGGTTCAAGTACCTCATCTGCAGCCAATTTGTCAGTTGAATCCGTATTTTCTGTGGCCGCAGCTGATGCACTTCCACTCATCACGTCGTCTCTTTCCATACGAGATTCCTGGCCAGGATTCTCTTTTATAAGACTATCTGCAGGAGATTTGTCTGTCATAGCTGCAATGAGAAAAGTTTGATTCAATGACAAATTAAAAAAAAAAGTTGTGTTGATATCTGAAATATCTGACAAAATCTGTTATTCAAAATAACCTTTAAATGAATTTCCGAAACACAAGTTGATACTATCTTTACGGTCTGTACAAAAATATTCTGATTTGTTCCAAAAGTTGCGTGAAGTCTTATGCAACTAAATACATATAAATCAATTCTTCCCTTACGAAATTTTATAGAATTTAGAAATGAGTTGTTTTTATAACTTGAGGAAAATTTCGTGGTTTTATTTAAAACAGTTGGTCTAAATAAATCCAAATCATTCGATAAAAGCATGCCAAAATCTCCCTCAAACGCATTTTTGGAAATTAGTTTAACCTCTCTACCCTGAATGGGTCTAATCGACCCTTTTCTATAATTTCATTAGATTCAAACCAGAAGTTTGTTAAATCCCAATATTTTGTTGACAGATATGTCGGCATTTTATTTCGGTAGAATAAAATTTACTGTACAACGCTCATAGTAATAAATTAGGTTTAAAATACTTGTACATATACTATAACTTAATGAAATTTCAAAACAAATTCAACAAACGAGTGTCAGACCCTTTCTGGTGAGATCGTTTTTTTATAACAAGTTGAAGAATAATTTTATTAAATTGTGTTCAATATAACAGTTCATTAAGTTCTAAATCTTAGGGAAATCTTAAGTATCCAATATTTCGCTGTCTATAACATTAAATTGCGGATTTCAGGATGTTGGATACTGCGAAGAGATTAAAATGTCTTCGCAAAATTTACCAGTATACAGTGTCTCACAAAAGTGATGGGACACTTGTGCTTTATAAAAAGAAATTGCAATAAAATAATTAAACAAACATGTGCAAAAATGTTTTGGGTGTGTTTCATACTTAAAGTTAGTAACAATTATTACATAACATACATTTTGTCAAAATATTAAAATATTAATTTAGTAAAAATACAATTGTTCAGAACGGAGCAAAAAATGGCTCACATAAGTGATGGGACACTTACTTTTCCATCAAATATTTATCCAAAAATTTTACTTTTTAAAAGGTTTTAATATTTTGTTGGATTTCCTTTTACTTTTAAAACATGATTTAATCTTTTTGGGATGGATTCGACTAATTTTTTTGTGATTTCTGGAGTGATTTTACCCCATTCTTCTGGAAGCACCGATTTTAGTTGTTTTGAAGAAATGGTGTGTTTGCGAATTCTTGATTCCAATTCTTGCCAAATATTCTCTATGGGATTTAAGTCTGGAGATTGTGGTGGTGTTTTTATTATTTCAGGACAGTTATATAGCAGCCAGAGTAACGTTCAGAGCAGTGTGCTTGGGGTCATTGTCCTGGTAGAATTTAAAATCGTTATGAAGGTTCAATTTTCGTGCTGAAGATTTCAAATTTTGCTTTAAAATATCAATATACTTGTACTGATCTATTCTGCTGTCAATAAAACAAGATTACCAACTCCAGCGGACGACATACACCCCCATACCATAACTCCTCCTCCACCATGTTTTACTGTTGGTACCAAGTTCTGTTTGTGAAATTCTTCCCTGGGTTTTCTCCACACCAAGATTCTACCGTCAGAACCAAATATTAAATTTACTCTCATCAGCAAATATAACTTTATTCCAGTAATCAGAATTCTTATTTATGTTGGATTTTGCGAAAGCTAGTCCGAGTTTTCTATTCTTTTCACTTACGAAGAATTTTTTCCTGGCTACTCTACCGTGATATCCAGCAGATCGAATTACCCTTTTAATAGTCTCAGGATAACAATTATTCCATATAATGCTTGTAAATCAGCAGCAACTTTTGAAGCACTAATTCTTGGATTTTTTTTAATATTTCGAACGATAATTCGCTTTATTGCATTGGATAGCTTTGATGGTCGGCCAGGTCTTTTATCCTGAATCATATGATTCTTTTTATATCGTTTAATGATATTGAAAACTGTTGAACGACTCAAGTTAACTGTTTCAGGAGTTTTGCTAATAGATTTTCCACGTTCAATATGCAAATTAATAACTAATTTTCGAATTTCAGGCGAAGTTTCTTTTCGTTTAGCATTCATGGCTACACAGAGCTAAAAAACACAAAAATTCCAAAACAAACTGGAGAGAAATACTGCAGACGATTTTATAAATTATTGCCAATTGCTTTTAAGTAAAAATAAAACCCCAAAAAATATTTTTAATGCTTATTTCAGACGATTTTTGTTGCATATATAATGGTGTCCCATCACTTATGTGAGCTATTTTTTGCTCCGTTCTAAACATTTGTATTTTTATTAAATTAATATTTTAATATTTTGACAAAATGTATGTTATGTAATAATCTTTACTAAATTTAAGTATGAAACACACCCACAAAAAAATGTGTACATGTTTTTTTAATTTATTTGATTAGTTTCCTTTTGTAAAGCACTAGTGTCCCATCACTTATGTGAGACACTGTAGTTTTGATTAGAAACTTTTCATAGTTAAAGTAATCAAGAATAGACATTTAATTATTTACACAAAAAATCCTATTTGAACGCTAGAATCAAAAAAGAAAGTTACTTATAAAACCGGGGACCAATACAGTTAGGCATTTGTTTTTAAAATCAACAATCTATAGATTTTGAGCAATGTTTAAAGCAAGCACTAGTTTACATTCCGCGATTGTACATGTGCGTGCTACGACAACCTTTAGATAGTTTCTGCAGCTCGAGATTAAAGCCATTTTATTTACTTAAGATAAGACTAATTGCGTTCCTTAAAACTGAATACTCGCAAAAGACAGATTTAAAATGTTTTTCCGCATGCAATTTGTCAAATACTTTCGTTTATCGCACATTAAGTTTACTTTACGCACATTAATTATATTTTATTCAATGGGATAGGTATTAATCCCGTAATAACAACTGTTGTGTATTAGATTTTTTGCAATTTCAGGCTTTATAAATTGTAAACAGTTCACTTAATATTTAAACACTCGGAAAATTTATCTTCATGTGGTATGCCACGATCCGAAATATACTTTATAATACATATATGAACATAATACTTATGCTAAAATGGATTTCTAAAGTATATTTAATGGAAAGAGAAACCCTTTGACAAACTATTTAAAGCCATTCAAATTGCAGCAGAAATATATTCTAAAAATTAGGCATTAAAGGGGCAACTGTCTCAATATTAAAACTCATTCTATAGATAAAACAGCTATAGCCATAGATAAAATTTTAGACTGGTTTTTAGTATTTTTTTTTAAGTCTTACGTATCACTTTGGGAAGAAGCCGGGGGGGGGGGGGCATTTTGGGAAATTCATAATATTGACTGAACTGTATATTAGAAACGTTTATGTATTAAAATAGACTAAAGTATATTAAAAAAACCGGTCCTGCATTCAGATTACACAAAATCGGACAATAACGCGTTTATTTTCAAGATTTACTTCGAAACTAATTCTTTGTTTCATTCAGAACCATGTAAATATTTTACTAAATACTATCAGTAGGACACAAATACCGTTAAAGAAGAATAGGGTTTCTTCAACAGGAAAAAACAGTTACAGTTGACATTAAAAACAAAAATGCATAGATTAATACAAGATTATTTGGAAAACAAGTCTCAAAACAATGTGGCTGGTAGACATGCAGAATAATTATATAGTCAGATTAATTAAACTACATTAAATATTAACTTAACACTGAGGCTGCGACAGAAACTGCCTCGCTTTCTTGTATGTATAACATGTATTCTTGTATGTTCCAACATGTATTCATGCATTAACCTCTTGAAAGAGTCCTTTAAAGAGGTTAATATTTGATTAGTTAAGTACACTATAGTTAAATTACTTCCGAAAAGCAATGGTAGTTCTTTATCGAGTTACATTACTTCTTACTATTAAATTTTACAATACACTTGTTTCTTCCATTCAAATTTGCACTATGTATATGTTATAAAGTTCTACATAAAATACTTTCAATACGGAAATTCAAGGATCCATATTTCTTCTTGTAACAGTTTAATTAACCTAAAGATAATATATTTAAAGAAGCAAACACACTTACCTAAAAGATAGACAGCTCACAATATTCAGACTCAAACAACCTAAAACTTGCGCGATACGACAAGTTGAAGATAACTTATATACTAAGCAAAGATTCAATATTTCAAAATATCACTTTCGCTCCATTTTCTTGAAACAAAAATTCAAATGCTAAATTTTTTAAGCCCAAATCCAGATGAATTTTGCAGTATCACAGTTTCAGATATCTATTGGGATGTGGTCACTATCTCACAAAGTAACAGTAAAATTTACATTATGGCGTTATGGCGTTATCGCGTTAGGCGATAGAGTGCCTGTATATGAGAGTGGGGACGTTCGATGTGCAGACTACGCTTAGACAGATGAGTTTGCCCAAACTATGGAAAATATAGGCTTCTTTTGTTCAAAACTTGGCCATCATACCAGGACTACACTAGATACCGGCCTTGCTCATTCATTATCACAAATAGTGGCTGGCAACGACGAAAGACATACAACGATTGGCACAAAACGATGGCCGCGACACTTTGTACCAATCGCTAATCGCGGTCAGCCGCTATTTATGACGTCATGAGAATGAATGAGCAAGCCCGGTTGCTCATTGGTTTACCATTGTGGTTTAGCATAGGTTTACCATTGTGTTTTCCTGCATCCAGTTCTCCATGTTTTCATACTTTTGCGTGCAGGAAAACACAATGGTAAACCTAAGAATCAACCGATAAAATCGGGTTTTCACGTGTTTTCCACCAAGATATGACTTGGCAGACCGATTGCGTTTTAATATGTGAATCGAGTTTTACCTAATTCTGGAATTTCAGCCATGAACTCGATGAGGTGGTTGTCTGTGCTGCCGCCTCCCGGTCTATAAGTGACTCTCTACATATTTTGGATTTGAATTAGAATTTCTGAAACTCTTATGCTCAAATTATCAAAGTATTTTTGAATGTGTTTGGATTTTTTTTAAAACAAGCATTTTAAAAATAAATATTTCTTGAGCAATTTAGTGAAATGCAAAGTTTCAGAGAATTCCATACTTTTTATCTTTCCTCTATTTGCTGATATAAGAAAGAAAATTGTTTATTTTTTTAATAATGGCATTTCATAAATGTATTTTTGAACAATAACTGAGCTAATAATGTTAAAATAATTGCTTAATTTGAAATGAAGCTTGAACGAAACATTACACATTTAAACAAATTACACAAAGGTAAAAATATCACTAGAATTAAAAACAAATGCACCATTTTAACAGAATAATAAATACATATCTCGATCAACTTAAATAACTAGTATAAAAAATCCTTAACTGTTAAAGTTTAGAATGATTCGCTAATAAACATTAAAATATCTGAATCAACAATTCGCCGAGCGAAAATGAGAAATAGCATAGTCTCGGAGTACTGCTTCTACATTTAATCTGTTTACGAATTAACACTCAAATAAAATTAGTAAATGTAAAGCGATATAGAGGCGAAACAGCGATAAACGCGCCATACTATCCCACTCTTCCGTTATGAATTCTGCGACTAATACTCCACAGGCTCAAACATAGGGGCAATGTTCAAGTAGAAAGCGACTTATGTTACAGTATGGACTTTATTCTTCCAGTTATAGGTTCCTACCTCCATGCTTATACCCAATAAAATTTTGTAGGTAATGTGGGTTACTAGAACTCTGGGTAATTTCCGGCTCTGAAAGCTACGAGTAAAGTGCAAAAAAGTTTCTGAACACTTAGGGCGCGACCAACGAAATACACCGCCATTTCATGAGTTTTGAAACGTCTCATGGAGTGGATCATCTTTACATGGCGATTGGCATAGAACGATGGGCCGATTGTACCAATCGCTGTATAAAGATGATCCACTCCGAGGCTAACGAAAAAGACAGGTTACCGCGGTGCATTTCACTTATCTTTTTTTACAGACCGCTTTAGTGTCGTGATGCTCTTTTCGTACACATTCATTGGTGCATTTGAGCATCACGTGACTCCGGCGGCCTGTAAAAAAAGATACACATAAAGCAGCGCGGTAGCCTTTCTTTTTCGTTAGCCTCAATCCACTCCATGTGACTTTTCATACGTCATGGACTGCCTGTTTATCTCGTTTTGCGCGTTTCTGATTACCCATATGTTAACCTGCGTAACTCACGTTGCGGTCCATGAACCGCGACCTACGTTATGAGGTATAAAACGTCACAAGCAGTGGATCCTCTTTCCCGCGACCTACGTTATACACGGCCGGTGCATGACGTTTAAAACGTCACGTGGAGTGGATCATTTTTACACAGCAATTGGTGCAAAACGGTGGGAGCGCCGCTTTGCACCAATCACCGTGTAAAAATGATCCACTTCATGTGACGTGTTAAACGTCATGCACCGGCCGTGTATAACGGAGGTCGCGTCTTTACAGGGTGAGTAGCTCAAAACGAGAGGCGAGACACTTTGTACTAATCGCCGTTGTAAAAATTATCCATTCCTTACGACGTTTTAAGCGTCATGAACCGGCCGTATATAACGTAGGTGGCATGTGAACTCGCACATAATCTTCCCGAATTTAAATTCCTTCCAAAGCTTGATAAAGTGCCTCTATAAGAGAGTGGAAACATATGCACAGAACGCATGCTCAGACTGAAGATTTTGTCCAAACAATGGCAAAACCTGATTCAGAATGTGGTGATAATAGGATGATTTTATATAAGGGTGGTGTCATATGGATATGGTATATAAAACTGGATTAGTTGTAGCGTTGCAAAGACTAGAATAAACCCGGTTTAAACTTGGGAATAAACCGGGTCTATTGGAAATAAACCTTGGAATAAACGGGTTCATTGCAACTCTAATTGATTGAGACAATTTTTGACAAAACCGAATCACCAAACATTTTGGAGAGTCCGTCATTATCACCAAGCTAATACTTATTAAGTTGTCTTACTCGTATAAATCGAACTCATCTTGGGGAGTATCGCTAAGTGCAGGAATAAAAAATGCATAGGTTTGCTATACTTTAGACAAAGGGGTCTCTCTAAGTTC
Source organism: Maratus michaelseni (assembly GCA_963931845.1). Classification (NCBI taxonomy): domain Eukaryota; kingdom Metazoa; phylum Arthropoda; class Arachnida; order Araneae; family Salticidae; genus Maratus; species Maratus michaelseni. Next base: position 328,353,391 of record OZ007592.1, on the reverse strand, counting down.
AGTCGTATGTAGAGTTCCAAAGACTAGAATAAACCCGGTTTAAACCTGGGAATAAACCGGGTTTTTTGGAAATAAAAAGGGTGATTTGGGAATAAACCAGCACCGTTGGCAATAAACCGGGTCTATTGGAAATAAATCTGGGAATAAACCGGTTCTTTGCAACTCTAGTCGTATGTCACCATGCTCTATAGAAGAACGATAGTCTAATCAAACTCGTCCAGGCGAGTAATGACAAGTTCTGGAATGTAGATTTGACATAGTGGAACAAAAATGTATGTCAAAGCACAGCTTGAGCATACGTTCTGTGCATTTGTTGACAAACTCATATAGAGACACCCTAGGTTATACTAGCTTGGACGATTTAGACCGCGACCTACGTTATACACGGCCAGTGCATGACGTTTAAAACGTCACATGAAGTGGATCATTTTTACACTGTAATTGGCGCAAAGCGCCGCACCCACCGTTTTGCACCAATCCCTGTGTAAAAATGATCCACTCTATGTGACGTTTTAAACGTCATGCATCGCCGTGTATAACGTAAGTCGCGTTAGACCGCGACCTCCGTTATACACGGCCAGTGCATGACGTTTAAAACGTCACATGAAGTGGATCATTTTTACACGGCGATTGGTGCAAAGCGGCGCTCCCACCGTTTTGCACCAATTGCTGTGTAAAAATGATCCACTCCATGTGACGTTTTAAACGTCATGCACCGGCCGTGTATAACGTAGGTCGCGGTTAGATCAAGGCTAACGAAAAAGAAAGGCTACCACGGTGCTTTACGCGTATCTTTTTTTACAGACCGCGGGAGTCACGTGATGCTTGAATGCACCAATGCAGCTGTATGAAAAGAGCACCACATCACTCTAGCAGTCTGTAAAAAAAGATAAGTGGAATACACCGCGGTAGCCTCTCTTTTTCGTTAGCATCGGTTAGACCGCGACCTGCGTTATACACGGCCGGTCAATGAAGTTTAAAACGTCACATGTAGTGGATCCGAGGCTAACGAAAAAGACAGGCTACCGCGGTGCATTCTACTTATCTTTTTTACAGACCGCTAGAGTGACGTGATGCTCTTTTCGTACAACTGCATTGGTGGATTACAGCATCACATGACTCCCGTGGTCTGTAAAAAAGATACGCGTAAAGCACCGCGGTAGCCTCTCTTTTTCGTTTGCCTCGTAGTGGATCAACTTTACACGGTGATTGGTACAAAACGGGCGGCGCGTCAATTTGCACCAATCAACGTGTAAAAAGGATCCACTCCATGGGACGTTTTAGACGTCATGCACCGGCCGTGTATAACGTAGGTCGCGGTCTAACGCGACCTACGTTATACACGTCGGTGCATGACGTTTAAAACGTCACATAGAGGGGATCATTTTTACACAGGGATTGATGCAAAGTGGTGGGTGCGGCGCTTTGCGCCAATCACCGTGTAAAAATGATCCACTTCATGTGACGTTTTAAACGTCATGCACTGGTATATAACGTAGGTCGCGGTTAGACCGCGACCAACGAGATACACGGCCAGTTCATGACGTTTAAAACGTCACACGGAAGTGGATAATCTTTACACGGCGGTTGGTACAAAGCGGCGTGCCCATCATTCTGTGTCAATCGCCATGTAAAGATGATCCACTCCATGTGACGTTTTAAAAGTCATGAACCGGCCGTGTATCTCGTTTGTCGCGGTTCGATTATATGAAAGAAGGCGGCCACATGCGATGCTCAGTCAGACGGGTTTGTCCTATGGCAAACTTACAGATGTTGGCAATACGCATGAGCGTCGACCATCGAACAATGAAAATTAAAAGGAGTCGAAATAAATGACATCAATTGAAGCTGTCCCTACCCCCCTGCGTCCACCATATTTGAGCACGGAGAGCTAGCTGCGCGTAAACCCAAGGCTACACTAGGTACCGGGCTTGCTCATTCATTATCATGACGTCACAAATGGTGGCTGGCCGCGACGAAAGACATACAGCGATTAGCACAAAACGATGAGCGCGTGACTTTGTACCAATCGAGGCTAACGAAAAAGACAGGCTACCGCGGTGCATACCATTTATGTTTTTTTACAGACCGCGAGAGAGACTTGATGCTCTTTTCGTACGCCTGCATTGGTGCATTCGAGCATTACGTGACTCCGGCGGTCTGTAAAAAAAATACGCGTAAAGCACCGCGGTAGCCTTTCTTTTTCGTTAGCCTCGTAGCCACTATTTGTGACGTCATGAGAATAAATGAACCAGCGCGGTATCTAGTGTTGCCCTGGTAAACCCCTCTACCTCTCAATTTCTTATTGCGGTGCACATAAACTACGGTATAAGTGAAATACAGCAGACGCAGGAGAGGGAGAAACAGCTCTGGTTTCGGGTATAAAGCTTCCTATGGTGTTAGATTGTTATGTCGATTCCTTATATCTTCATAACTCCATGATGGCGACTGTTAAAACTATGGCAACCCAATATTTTGTAGTGTAGACAAAAATTGTCGAAATTTGCCTAGAAGAATATACGTTAAAGAACTGTATTCATTTCAAGATAAATATGAGTTAGCTGATGTTGATTTGCGTTGTCATTGTTTTGAACATGTGGTGTTAAGAATAAACAAGTGGGTAAATATGATCGAAGATCGCAAAAAGGGCTTTGTTTAATATACCTCTCAAAACACTTTATCCTTTCTTTAATAAATCTAAATAAATTTCATTTTTCAAAAAAAAAAAAATAAACAAATAAAAGTCATCTTTTTTATAAAGTAAAAATTTACCGATCTATTGTTTCGTTTTTTCGAATATCTAATCCGGCGCGATAGCGGGCGAAGCCCGCTATTATACTATGTCATAATAATATCTGTCATGTGGACTAAATGCGATATTAAAAAAAAATTCTTTATATAAAATATATATTTAAACCTATTGCGTAAATCTCTGTAATCCAGGTCCTACTGCCAAATTGCGTATTTTAGAAAGCGAGACTTTTTGTGACAGTTCTTTAGAACTATCTACATTGATTTTAAACTATGTTGTTGCTAGCAAACGCCCATGTTTGGAGCTAACCTTGCCGACAGATTACGGAAGATTAGTTATTTTATATTTTACTAGTTGTTACCCGTGACGTCGTTCACGTAACATTAAAAGAAAAGTAAATGCATTAATTAAGGAAAACGTTTTACCCCGATAATTAAAAACATATGTAACTCTCTTTATAACAAACTCCGTTTTTTCAAATATCTGAACAGGCCCGATAACGGGCGAAGCCCGCTATTATACTCTATCATAATAACATCTGTCATGTGGACTAAATGCGATATTAAAAAAAATCAATTTCAAAATTAAACATGTTGTATAGACACCTTCAAAATGTTAAAATATGCCAATATTTCCATAATGCTGTTTTAATAATGTTTTAATATGTACCTCAAACTTATATGTTTACTATTATCTATTTCTCCTTTTGATAGTCTCTTTGTATTATTCTCAAACATTTGAAAAATCCGTAATGACGTGAGATTAATTTTCTGTTTAATTCTCTAATGACGTGATATTAATCTGCTTTCTGTACATACACATGCTCCTTGTATTATTGAGAAATCTTTGAAAATTTCTGTTTTATTACCCGAGGCTAACGAAAAAGATAAGTGGTATGCACCGCGGTAGCCTATCTTTTTTTTACAGACCGCTAGAGTGACGTGATGCTCTTTTCGTACACCTGCATTGGTGCATTCGAGCATCACGTGACTCCGGCGGTCTGTAAAAAAAGACACGCGTAAAGCACCGCGGTAGCCTTTCTTTTTCGTTAGCCTCGTTTATTACCTATATGACGTCATATTAATTTTTTTTTTCAATTGGTGAAACTGTTTATTTCATTTTCATTTTCACGTGGAAATCTTTCAATAGAAAATTAATTATTGTAGAAAGAATTTTACTGTGGACTTTTAATTGTTTGCAATTGCTATAACGAAACATGTTTAAATTTAATAGGAAAAGGCTGTTAGAATTTTTTTTTTTTTTTTTATCTCTATTTATAAAAATACGATTTTTTCAAATTTTAATATTTTGAGCTTCATAGTAGGTATTTAGATATAAAAACACAAATTTTAATGTCTAAGTTATATAGTTTGAGAGCGGCTCTGTGACGGACAGACAACGGAGCGGGTGTAATAGGGTTTCGTGAGATGAACGAAACCCTAAAAAAGTATGTTAAACACCTTATAATTTAGCAAGTAGGGTTAAAACTTAGAAATTTCTTGCGTGCTTAATGGGTGGATTTTCAGTATTTGTATTGCGAATGAATAAACTATTTTTTAGGTATTAGAATTTAATAGTCTACAATTATTCGAGATGTATGTATCCATTTTAATTTAAAATTTGCTTTTAAAGATGAATTTACGGGCGAGGCTAACGAAAAAGAAAGGCTACCGCGGTGCTTTACGCAAATCTTTTTTTACAGACCGCGGGAGTCACGTGATGCTCGAATGCACCAATGAATGTGCACGAAAAGAGCATCACGTCACTCTAGCGGTCTGTAAAAAAAGATAAGTGGAATGTACCGCGGTAGCCTTTCTTTTTCGTTAGCCTCGATTTACGGGTATGTGATGAAATAACTATACATCAGAATTTGCTAAACCTCTATCATCTTGTATGACACATGTTAACAATCTTCAAACAAAAATTAGACAACCTGTAAATATAGGTCCCAAATTATATTAATCAAAATACCTTATAAAAAGAAAATTTAATGACTCTTTCGGACTAAAAAGAAATGCCTTTAGTATAATCTCTTTGCATCGTTTACGCCAATACAAGTAAAAGAAATTCAATAAGTCAATTTGTTTAACGGGAAAATATTAAAATGAAATTTCTTGTATTTAAAGCCCATCTAACTGAATGAAGAGTGTAAATGATCAATAATACAGTGAATGGTCGCTTAAAGAACAAGAGCACGATATGCAGTTCAGTAAAAAAGCATGATGTAAAGAAACCACTCGTTTGGAGACGTTGGCATGCTTCTTATAATCAGTATGAGACAAGTCAACAATCATTCACTTGGCGACAATTACGGTCTTGCACAGATGCTTGAGAATTCAATCCTGCCCGAAATCTTATAAAGCAATTTAATTTTATAATCCATATGCCAACCACCTTCATATCTAGGTACACTAGTGAGACAAGTCCACAAAATTAGCTTTGTGATTAAGGCAGGCTCACCAAGATGGTTGGCGATTCGCTTTAGTCCAAAATCATTTCAACCAATCAAATTTTATAGCCCATATGTTGCCACTTTCATATACAGGCACCATAGACTCACTTGGTGATACACAAAATATAACTAATGCAGATTTTTTTAAATGGGTTAAAGAAGAGATATTTTATCCGTATGTATATAAGTGATCACATATGCAGAAAAAAACCTTTAATTCCACATTTGTTTATACGTTTGTTTTAGGTTTTGCCAAATATACAAGGAAGGGGAAAAGGCAGTAAATTTACTACCATAATGAGTTGTGTGTGAAAAAAAAAGGTAGATCTCAGTTTGTACATAGTGAAAATAAACTTTCAAATATTTAACTAAAGCCACCTTTTAAGAAGTTCGTTGCGATAGATTGCGGAATTCTTTCATGTCAACCAATATCCCCTTTGTAAATGCAAATTAACAATTATTTTGAATAAAAACATCCTTCCCAAAACCAGCTCCGACAAAATGCAATCCAAGTGATATTGCATTACCAATAGGTTACATATGTTATTGGGATTTGCTCTTAAAAATCCAAATATGAACCTTTTTGTTTAACATTTAAAAATTTATCCAGCGAGATGCAACATTCTTTTCAAATACATTTCAAAAATCCCAATAGTATTTCATTTAGCATAAATACTTCGTAAAAATTTAGGTTCGATTTTATAAGGAAAATTAACTCTGCAGTTGAAGGGGAAAATATTGGGTCTATGCATAATTCCACAGCGACAATAGAGTAAATTTCAAACGCAAAATATTTAGGAAAAAAAATCTTAAATACATTCCATTCTGTTCAATAACATTCTACCATCTCTCCACGAGCTTAATTATATCTCTTTCATAGAAATCCTGAGATTTTTGGGCAAAGAAGTCATCCAAGTGGTTTTTAAGGACGCCCAGGGAACTGAAGTTCTTGTTATTTGCTTCTCAAACGCCATACAAACGAACCATTTTTGAAGTGGATCACTGGTGATGAAAACTTATTGTTTACAATAATGTCAGTCGAAAAAGAATTACAGTGTGCAAAAAGAAGTATTTGCACGCAGACGATTTTTTGCATAAGTAACCATAGAAAGCAAATTTGATACTATTCTCTTAATTATTCATTTATTTAAATAAGAAAATAGAAATAACTACCCATTTTCCTTAAACAGTAATATTACACATTTTAAAAAATAAATTAATATTTTGTCATACTAAAAAAGTATTTGCACAAGAAGCATTGACTATTAAAAAAGGCATTAAATGTGAACATTATGCAAATGTTTAGCATATCAGTCCCGCAGTACATTAGCCCCACACTTTAAAGTCATGTAATATATTAACTGGAGCAGGGATTCTGGGGAGTTTTTGTTCTAATGGCGCCAAAAACGTGTGAACTGTCTGCAGCTACCCGTGAGATGATTATATTTCTTAACAATTCTGGATTAAGTTACCGAGGAATAGGTAAAAAATCAAATCTAAACTTTTCTAGTGTTCGTTACGTAATTAAGAAGAAAAAAGAAACTGGTTCGACAATAAATAAGCCGCGAACTGGGTGTCCAAGAAAGCTATATACCAGGCAAAGGAGAGCCATCATAAAATAATCTTCAAAAAACCCTTTTCTAAGTGCTCGAGAATTGGCTGTTGATGTCGCTTCAACGTCGGGAACAATAGTTACACCACAATCAATTGGAAATATTCTTCATGATGCAAATATTCGAGGAAGAGCCCCTCGAAAAAAACCATTTATTAGTGAAAAGACTTGAATTTGCAAAAGCTTATGTCAGCAAACCACTAGAGTTTTGGAAAACTTATTTTTTCCGATGAAAGCAAGTTCAATATTTTTGGCTCAGATGGTAAAAAAACTGTATGGCGAAAGCCAAATACTTCTCTTCAAATTAAAAACTTGAAACCAACTGTAAAATATGGCGGTAGTCATGTAATGATTTGGGGATGGATGTCTTTTAACGGAGTTGGCGAAATGACCTTTATTGAAGGCAATATTAATGCTAAACAATATATTAATATATTGAGAGATCATTTATCTAATAGTGCTCTGAAATTAGGAATTCATATTTCCAATAGGATAACGATCCGAAACACTGCATATATTACGAGGTTATAGTTGCTTTATAATGTAAAAATTGAATTGAAAACGTCACCACAATCACCAGACCTCAATCCGATTGAAAATGTATGGTATATTTTGGATGTGAAACTAAGGAAAAAGAATTTCTAACAAATCAGAACTTAAGCAAGCTCTTAGGGAAGAATGGCTACAAATCAGCAGTGAAACATGTCACAAATTAATAGAATCAATGCCCAGACGATTACAAGCTGTAATTGAAGCAAAGGGCATGCATACTAAATATTAGCACTGTTTTTAACTTATAAATAATTCCTCTAGTTCTATTTTTATTGCTAGTGTGCAAATATTTTTTTGGCAGTGCAAATGCTACTTTTTTATGTTTTCATATTTTAAATATAATTATTAAGTCCGATATTAAATATGTTTGTTTTGTAAAAGTGTTGGTATTTTTAATTCTTAGTTGCTTTTTATTTATACATATGCTACAACAAATTTACCTGGTGTGCAAATACTTTTTTTGCTCGTTGTATGCGTAGACACAATTTCGACTTTTGGGAGCTTCGGTGAAGTTTTCAATCGTAACGGCAACATTGAAATAATTATCCGATTATCACTTTCAGGAGGTACACGCTAGAGAAGTTTTCTTCCTCCATTATTCAAAGCTTTTGGATACCACTAAATTGTAAAAATTTTCACTTCAATGAAACTATATTAAATAAAGCGAATATTTTAATACGGTAAATGCGGAGTTTTGCTCATATTTAATTCATTATGTTAAGAAAAATGAGTATGTTTGGCCATCAAAAACTTTTATTCTATGTAAATCAGATTGTTTGCAACCAAAATTAAATAATCCATTTCGTTCTTTAAATATAGCTATCGCGGAAATAGTAAAAAATGCCGCATGGCTGATCCACCGGTTTGGAGTTTTGCACCACAACCTAATCGGCACCAATTTATGTCAAGGTCTAACTGAATCTTAAGTTGATCGAGATGGAGCGCCCAAAAGTTTAATACAGACTGACATTCTAAAACCGGAAATCTAAATTTTTCACGATTCTAACTTTAGAAGAAAGAAGTAAAAATGGGTTAAATTTTCCAAAAATTTTAAAGAGATTAAAAAATCTCAGGTAAAATTGCTTGAACATACTTCATGCAATAACTCTGGTAATTATAAACCAATGCAAATTGTTTTCCAAAATTCGTCGATAGTAAAATCTAAAGCTTCATTTGGCTTTCTATTGATCAGACTTTGTTAAAATGTTCACTTCCCTGTATTCGTTTCTATGAGATAGAACAGTTTCAGATTTACCTTTCGGAAGGAAGATAGAAGTAGGCTTATTGAAATGAGCAGAGTACCCGCGAATAGGTATCCCAGATTTAAGGAGGACTCTTCACTAAATAGACTACAGATTTTTTACATTTAAAACGTCACGCGCAGTGGATAATTTCTACACAGCGATTGGTATAAAGTGGCGATTTGTATAAAATAGTTTTGTGCCAATCGCCGCGTATAGATGATCCCCTCCTTGTGACGTTTTATAAGTCATGATCCGACCGTATATCTCGTTGGTCGCTCGCAAAGAGTCTCTGTATATACTCCTGGAATCAATGTTAAGAGTTTATTTTTATAAACATCAAACGTGACAAATGTTATTTGAACTCTTATGTTCAACTACATTATGAAAACTATCTCCCAACTCTTTTGAATTTTTTAAAATAAGATCTGCATAAATTAAAAAAGTTTTAGAAAAGATTTCGTTAAGTTTAAACTGCATATGTATTTATACAGATTGTGGAATATTCACAACTCCACCCAAATCATTTCTGCAAAATTTTTAATCTTATAGAATTAGAAAATGTACAAGTGAACCAAGAATTTCGAACACTAGACAGTTCAAGCCTTAAGATTATGCTGGAATGTAAAAACTGCTACACAAATGCTAGATTTAAGAAATTCTCTATCAATTATATTTTCGGAGTCTAAAATACGTATATCTTATGTTTATTATAATTGTTAAAATTAATGATTTAACTATTAAAAACCTTCGATATGTTTTTGAAGTTAATTTAATTCCACTGCCTAACAAATGATACAATATTTTAGATGACAAGAGACACATCCACGTCTGCATCTTAAACACTTAACCTTTCGATTGCAGGTTAGGACTTCAGGTTTTATATTCACTCTTACCACAATTTACAAAGTTTCTTTGTGGTATATTTCTTTTAAAGTGTCGTAGTGCAAGTATGACAGACTTTTGGAAAAGTGGTGCGAATAGAATAATGAATAGTCGCTGGGACGGCATGTCCCAACCTCGTAATCAAAGTGTCAAATATTCGCGTAAATTCATGTAGCAAAACCTTCCACGTGGTGCATTTTCTACACCATAAACTTCGAAATATAGGAAAATAAACTAGTGTTTTATAAGATTAATTTCAAAAGAAATGCGACGATACTTTTGCACAATGCAAGTTCACATCATCATAAAAGTTTAACTTAACTGCCATGACAAAAATTGTCGCATAACTGAGCAGTCTCCGAAACCGCTAGATTGCAAGAATAAAAGGCCCTATTAACACGTGGGATACTGTTTCTGTACAGGACTTCAAATACACCTAACTATAGTACTAGGGCTCCAAATGAAACAAAATTTCCCTAGTTTAACTTGCAATTTCCAGTTTAACTATAAACTGAAAATTTAAAAAAAAGCTGTCAGAGATTGCAAACAGCAGTTAAGAACTTACACTAGTCACGGGAACAAACGCTCAAGCTGATGTTAAATCTATGGGAAGGTTATTGTCAAATTTCTTGGTCCAATTTTGAATGATTTTTTTGCATTGGATAGCTGAAGTTGATCTCCAATGTTATTAGTTTACTTTTTAGATTTTGGTTAGTTTTTTTTATATTAGGATAGTTTTAATTTAAGAAACGGTTCCAACCGGCTCCGAAAGTTAAGTTAATTTTTAAATCTAAAACCAAAATCGAAAAATTAAAAACTAGTAACGTTAGAGCTTGTCCTCAGCTATCCTATGAAAAAAAAATATTAAAATCCCAGCGAAAAACTTGAAAATAACCTTGTCATTGACTTAACATTAGATTGAACGTTTCTTTGCATGGCTAGTGCAGACTCTTATTGTTTAACTTCCAATGTTGTACACAGTACACCAACACGAGTAATTAAAATCTAAGGATTGTCATCAAGTGACAATATTAGATTTTTAATACAAATATTTTCGTATACTGGTATTTAGATTATCACTGAACTGTGTATAATGCTAAGGTTATTCGAAAGCAATGGTACTCAATATCTAATTGGTCCCCAATCACTTAAGGTATAATCATATTCAACAGTGTTTAATCATTTTGTTGGCCATTTGAATTACTTCGTAGTCATTGACAAAGTTATTGCAATAAATGGCAATTGAATAGAAACTGAAATAATTATGCGATTTTCCACTTATGTCAGCCAGAGTATTTTAATTGTGAAACTTTCTTGATAAGACTTGGTGTGAAAAGTTCTGAAATTTTCACACCATGTCTTATCAAGAAAGTTTCACAATTGACTCTATCCGTTTAAAAAGTAGCGTTTTGAAGAGAATGTTTTTGGAACATTAAAGTTCTAGAGCCCATACTAAGTTTTACTGTTAACAGATCTATTGATTATATACAAGTGATTTCGATTATTAATTTAAAGTATCGACGGGCCATAAACAGAGGTGCACCAACTCTAATGCTGCGTAGTTTAGAAGTCTTATTCAAGTCTCCCTTTCAATTTTGGAACATTTTATGTATAGTACCAAGCTCTGTTATTGTATCTCATTTATAATCTAAACTAATTGTTTTCAGACTAATCGTTTATCGGACTGCGATAGTTAGCCTGTTACAAAAAAAAAAAAGTCGCCCATCTCGTAAGTTCGCATTGCTTGTATTGACATAGTCAAGTTCTAAAAATTGAATACATTATGCTAAAAATTTATTAAAAACTTTAAAAAACAAATTTAAGACAATCCAATTCAGTTTCAGAAATTTAACTTTAAGATTTTCCTTAGTCTTTCCGAATTTAGGAGTCTTTCGCCGTAGATTCTGCCACGATTTCATTTTTTGTTTCTTCATCAGTGGAAGTATCTTTCCCAATAGAACGATTTTCCTTAGAATTTTCAGCCGCGACAACATTTGATTCTGCGTCAGTGGGAGCGCCATTTTTCGTTGTATACAGGATTTCCTGTGAATTTTCAGCCATGTCTACATTCCCACTTTCTTGAACCGTGGAGGTACCATCTTTCTGGGCAAGCAGATTTTCCTTTGAGTTTTCAGACTCAAACATATTCTTTGTTCCTTCATCAGTGGAAGACTCATATTTAGCCTGGTTTCCCTTCAAGTTTTCAGCCGCAATATTAGTTTCAGCGTCAGTGGAAAAGCTATCTTTCGCCGTAGACTCGTTTTCCTTAGAAGTATCAGCCGCAACTGCGTTCTTTATTTCTGCATCAGTGGAAGGGCTATGTTTCGTAGTAGACTTGTTTTCCTTTGAGCTTTCAGCCTCAACTATTTTTGGAGTTTCTTTATCCGTGGAAGGACAATCTTTCTTCATGCATTCACCATCTTTATCCTCTCCGATATCAGGAATTCCTTCGTCAGGAGAGCTGACTAAACTGCCTGCAATGGCTTCCTCCGATGTATTCTCTCCAATGGACGATTTCTTAGACGAATCTGAAGGAACAAAATCTGCACTAGAACAAGTAGATGGAACATCTGTCGTAGTAGTTGCATCTATAGATGGCCTTTCAGTCAGACTTGTCCTATTCTTTGTCCATTGTGGCTTGCATTTATACAGATCCAATGAGGCTTGCAAGTCTGACCAAATTGGTTCAGGTAATTTGTCCAGCTTTGATGTTCCAGGCTCTTCAGTTTGATCAGTCTCTTCGTCAGAGACTAAGTTTGCGCTCTCTGAAGATTTGCTGATTTTAAGCTTGCTCAGTTTTCGCTTTAATCTTGAGAACATGCCTTTATTTTCACTTCCTTTTTTAGAATGCTCTTCATTTTCTGATGCACCACGAGCTTCCTCAAAAATAGTCTTAGAATTATCGAAATCAGTAGGTTGAGTTTCCTTCGAAGGCGACATTGATTTTGAACGAGTTGATTTGGACTTTCCAGATTTCGGCGGAGAAAGAACTCTTTTTACAGTGGAGTAAGCCTTTCCAAAAATTGATTTTTTCGGTGGAGTCGATGGAACATTAGCATCTGTCTGAACATTCGTACCCGAAACTCCTTCAGACGGTGTCTCCAAAGCCGATGTACATCCAGATCCTAGTTCAACTGTAGGTTCTGATGGCAAAGGGATATGTTCATGTTTCTTCTCTGTATCCGAAGTTTCTACTCCCTCGCATGGGATTTCAGATGCCGATGTTGTAGACCTTGATATTATCTCGATACCTGACGTAGGTTCAGATGGTAAAGGTGAAGGCTCTGGTTTTTTCACTTCTGCATCCAATGTTACTTTGTCACACGGTATTTCTGAAGCTGATGGTGACGATACCATTTCCATACCAGAGGTAGGTTCAGACTGAATTGGTGAAGGTTCAAGTACCTCATCTGCAGCTGCTCTGTCCGTCGAATCCATATTTTCTGTCACCACTGCTGATGCAGCTCCACTCATCACTTCGTCGCTTTCCATATTATCAGATTCCAGGCCAACGTTCTCTCGTACAGGCAGATCAGCAGGCGAATGGTTTTCCATAGCTGTAATGAAAAAAGAATTTAATACGATTTTAAGTGTTATATGCAGATTAAATATTACAGACATAAAATCGGCTTTTATTCAAAGTAACCTTTCAATTATTGACAAAATGCTAGTTGAGGATTACTGTGGAGACCCAAAAAGTTTTTGGTGAGTGTATGTGTCGTGATAACCGCCACAGAGGTATCCAATTAGTCTAGGTAGGTACGTCAGCGAAGTACCCTGAAATAACTAGTTTAAATTAGGTCCATTCGTTCGAAAAATTATTTTTAATGTAAATGCATATCTATGAGAATTGTGGATTTTCAAATATTACCGGTTCTTCAAATTAAATTTGAGCATTGGAATAATTTATTAATGTGAAATTATGGATGTTAATTTCTCAATGAGTGAGAGGGGGGAGATCTAATTACTCCGATTAGTTTAAAACTTTATCGATACATATCACATTCTAAATGGTCTTATTGTTCTGGATGAATTTACTGTGACTATTCTATTTTATTTTTGTTGTAATTATTTCCTCTCAATCTACCAGTTGCCTTGCAACTACGTTATAACTTGTTAGAAAATTAAAATAATGCATTCGTTGAGATTAAAGATTTTGAAAAGGTTAAGAAAAACCAATCTTCTGTAATCTAATCAATTGACAAGGTTGAGTCAAACATTGACGATAAGTATAGTTTAATATGAATGTAGATACTATTAAAGAATTGTCACAAAAGGTGCAAATATACACTTATAGAATACGCTATTTGGCAGCTGACCCGATTACGGAAGATTACGTAATAGATTTAACATATCTACACACGTGAATGTGTTGAGCTTAATTGCAAATTAATATTGTGATGCATCACCAAGTGAATAAGTAATGAAGTTTGTCAAGCTGTACTAGAAAGCTGAAGTAAAAAATTGTATGAAATGCTCCCATGATGAAGAATAAATCTTTCCTGTTGCTATAGATTTGTTCCGGTTTGGGGAAGGACACAGTAACTAATTAATTTGAGAAAATCTCATGTAGATATGCGTAGGGTAATTAAAGGATCACCACAGGAGGATATTTAAACTAAAATTGTAACATTCCCAAAAGAGCACTTTGAGGTTTTTGTCGAAATATTTGATTTAGGGTTCTTTAAATACAAGAACTACGTAAACTTTTCCGAAACATTTTAAAAACGACTGCTTTCTAAATTGCATATAATGTCGTAGAGGAAATTCAGTTTATATGACTTTTTAACATATGCCGATGTTTCTTGGTTGACCGATATGTCAATTTCTTTAGGATGGGATAAAATCTCCTGTTCAACGTCCATAGTAATAAGTTCAAAACGCACTCGTAACTATATACTAGAAACTTTAAATAGCAGAATTATTGGCAATTACAAAAGAAATTCAACGAGACAATGTGTTAGGGGGCATAAAGAAGGGGCCCCCTAAAGAAATAAAACTCTTTGGAGTAAATACATACAACAATAACTAGTTTAAGAGCATAGTTTCATTAAATCATATTTTATATAACTGTTCATTTAGGTTCTGAATCCGAGAAATCTTACATTCTTCTAACTATTACAAATATCAAACATTAAATTGTGGATTTCAGGATGTTATAGATTGTGCGAAAATAAAAAATACTCTAAACTCTACGTTGAGACCCCTTTAGCTGTAGATTTACTAGTACATCGTTCTTTGAATTTTAAAGTTTTCATAGCTACTTTAATGAATCTCATTTACATCCAATTCATTACACTAAACACTCATCTTTGGAACGCCAGAATCAAAAGGAAAGTTAACTGCTATAAAATAGAGGACCAATACGGTTTGTGAGGTTATGCTTTTAAATCAAGAATTTGTTATGTTTAAAACAACCACGCTGGTTTATATTCCACGTTTATACATGCGCGTGATATTTAGACATTAAGGTCACTTATGATGCAAAAATTTAAAGCTTTTTTATTTTAGATACCAACAGAATCTACTTTTTTAAACCACGGAATGTTCTCAAAAACTAAAAATCTTTGCGTAGGAAAATAAAAAAATTTAGACTATCGCACATTAAATAAGCGAAACTTTGTCTTAACTGGGTTGGGTTGATTATTGACGGTCAATTATCTACACTTGGGATATAGGCCCGGGGGGGGGGGGGGAGTGCCCTCCGTGGGGGGGGGGGTCTTTCTAAGGGAACCTAACCCGTATTTACGCATGGATAAATCCACGGCTCGAAGAAAACCACGAAAACTCCGAACGATTAGGCCGACGGGCGCGATTGGGATCGAACCCAGCACCTCCCGTCTACCAGCTTCGAGAGCAGAACCTCTCAGCCACTGGTGGGGCAGTCTTAACTGGGAAATTATATTCGTAACTAAATAGAAAAGGAGTTAAAGATGAAGTAAAGATCTTAAACTAATAGCGATACTATATTGGTGACCATATCCGAAAAGCAACCACATTTTCCAAACTAATGCCAATGAGCAGTCCATGTTATATCCGAGAATAAATTTGTTTCATGGTGTAAGATCACAAATGCGGCTTCAAGAACCAGACGTTAGCTCTTAAGAGTATAGCTTTGTTAGCTAAATAAAAGAGTCCAGTTTAAATCAGACTTAAATTCAATTAAACTTGTTTGAGAGTTCAGTATTTTTAGACAGTCACTATTATAGTGATGTAACGGAATCTTGAAATTGGACATTCAGTTTATACAACTTTTTTGAAACAAAAATGCATCAGTTAATTTATAGTTAACATATGAAAGTTAACGTTTTCTGGGAAGTTTTAACAAGGGGGAAAAGTCATATCTCGCAGTACGGCGGCTTTGTACCACCTCTCCCAAAATTATAAGTTCAATTTTATGTTCAAATTTTAAGTTAAAGATTGATACATTGACAGTTAAAGGCAAAAACTATTAAGCTGCTTTTACGAGCACCACAATCCGCAAATAATTTAGAAATTACGAAACAAATGAAAGGAAAATGGTCAAGTCTCATTACGTTAAAATGGAGTTTTTATTCAGAGTTTCTGAAGATTTGGCAGTGAAGGATTTTCATCAGATGTCAGGAATTTTAAAAGAAAATTGACTTTAGATCAAAAACCGTATAGGTTCTAAGAGCACAACGGCTTATTAAATGCTGTAAAACTCATCCAAATATATTAATATAAAGTGATAAAAATAGTATTAGAGGACAGCGATCATTTAAGGAATATCAGACAAGAAAAATTAGAATAAGCTGATTGAGAAGCTTATCCCAATTTGAATTTGTATTCTAACGGCAACTTTAAAAGTTAAACAAGAACGAAAAATCATGCGTCAAGCATAGATTATGTAACACTTTCCAACGCTTTCAAAATAATTTTACAAATCATACCGTTTAATAAGCTAAAAGATAACATCTAAGTAATCCGAATACTTTTATTCCGCCTTGTATAGTATCTATAGATTTGTATATATACTACATAGGATGCTAAAATTTATTTCACTTAGGAAACGCGTAGCACAGTTTAAAATTCTCCGTCTGGAGTTAAATAATACGGAAATGTGTTCGCGAACTTTTGTGCTTCCCTGTATAGGATCTATAGAATTTATACATACCACATAATAGACAAAAGGAGAGTTAAAATTAAAATCGCGTTCAGTAACTTAAAACGCACTTCCAGGAATTATTGTTAACAGACAGTAGAGAATTCTTTTGTGTGTCCCTGTAAATGAACGATGACTGCTATACACACAATATTCTGTAGTAAGCCTCTTGTAATGCACCTTATATAAATTCCAATGCGTTTAAAATAGGGAAACATTATTTAAATAAACCGCAGACAATTTTTCTCCATAGACGTAATGTAACGGAATTCTTTTGACTGTCCCTGTAAAGTAACTATTAGTGCTATGCACACCTTATTCCATATTAAGCTTCTTCTAATGCACCTTAGTGATATATATAAATTTCAATGCGTTTAAAATAGTGAAACATTATTTAAATAAACCGCAAATGATTTTTCCCCCATAGACCGCAATGTAATGGAATTCTTTTGAGTGTCCCTGTAAAAAAACTATAAGTGCTACACACTTTCGTTGAAATAGGAACATGCTATAGATAACGACTATAAGATAAAAATTGCAGAGCAATCCGAGCATATTTACGGGAGTTAGAGCACGGACAGACGGCAGACGGCCAGAAAAACCGAAGTCATAAACACTTTTCAACTAGGTTGGAAAGTGTTAAAAACTGACCTTCAAATGAGCAGTCTTTTAAGAGAGAATAACTATTAATCTTGTGTTAATGAAATATTCTATTACTTCAGTTTTGTTAAAAGTCTGTTAATATGCATCGAAAATCGCCCGTTAGACACTACAACCAGGAAGGTTCAGCAATATCGAGACTTACTTGCAGTAAAGAACAGTAATCTACGTTGTTACTATGCGACCTCTAGAGGTGCAGGTAGCGAATCCAATCCTTTCATGTTTCAGGGATTATATCGGGTTTCAGAAGCGCTAAACAGATTATCTGCCTGTAGAACTGCATTAGCATATATCAAGTGATTGATGAAATACACTTTCCATAACTAAGTCTGCTCATTGAAGAAGTACCCATTATACACAAACGCTCAGACGATGTAAAAGTTTAAGACAGACGAATAGGATAACATAATTTTTTTTAACTTAGAGGCTTTAATAACCATAAACGGATTAGACTAGTGTGTCTGATTATAACGGAACTTGGTTTAGGGCAGTAGTCAAACGTCATCACACAATTCGAAATTTAATTTAAGGCTACAAAATTATTTTATTGAATGAGGTACAAGTTATGCTATTAAAATAGAGAGATAAATTTATTTTTAAAAAATTCATTAGGCTTAGACAAAATGAGACAATAACACGTTAATTTGAAATATATATGTATTTATATATATTGTATGCCTTGGTACGAGAAAAAGGTCAATCTAGGATTGGACTATCTGAAACCCCTAGGAAAAAATAGTGGTGGTCCCTTCATTAGATAAGAGATTGAACTTGCATAAAGCAAAAAATAAAATCTTATTTCTTCCTTTGAAATTCTAGATTAGATCGGCACATACGGAAACTACGTATTTTATTGTTAATGACTTTTAAACTAATACTCTGTGTCAACCAGAACTATGTAAATATTTTATTCAATACAATCCGTTAGGCATTAATACTATTTCTGAAACAAGGATCTACAGGGAAAAACGAACCTACAAGAATTAGAGTTTAAATAAAAAAAAATTAAATCGCAATTACATTTCTCTACGAGATAATTATTATATTTTAACAAGCAAACACACTAACCGAATAGATAGACAGCTGCTAAACTTCAGACACTGGACAAACACCCTAAAACTTTCGTGATATACAAAAAGGTAACTTATATACAAAGCAAAGATTCGATATATGAAAATGGTTCTATTCACGATACGTCAATCGGGCAGCAGGCGCGCAAAGGAGGTATCCTTTATGGAGTAGGTGTTATCGAGGAAAGGAATTTGAAATAATTTACTTCTTTAACACTTTTATGTTTCAGAACGAGTGAAATAAACGACTACATCTCCTTTTCTTTCTAAAACAATGGCTCTCGTAAAAGGAATACATGTATATATTTAATCAAACAATATCCAAAACATTTACGAAAAGCATTACGTGATATGATTTAGCCGGATCGCGACCAACGAAAAACACGGCCGGTTCATGACTTTCAAATCGTCACACGGAGTGGATCAAATATTAACATACAAGATAGGACAGTTGCAGCAAAACCTGTAATGGCAGCAATAATAGCGTCACTAGTGACAAGAGGGGAAAACTAACAAGCTTCCGAAATTTACCCATGTATATGAAATCTGTTTATGCTCTATGTTTTTAATATCTATTCTTTTCGCTTCGAGGCAGACAATTCTATTTAAATTGGCAGCTCGCTGGTGTCTAAAATTTAATAATAAGATAGACGTTCAAAAGGAGAAATATTCCGTATATGAGACGTTTCTTCCCCCCTTGTCCCTACAGGCACTGCGTTCGTCATCACGTCATCATTACGCCTTATGACAGTGTCCTATCTTGTGTATTAATCTATGGAGTGGATCATCTTTACACGGCGATTGGTACATAACGATGGGCTCATCGCTATGTACCAGGGCCACACTAGATACTGGGGTGACTCATTCATTATTATGACGTCACAAATGGTGGCTGGCCGCGATCAGTGATTGGTACAAAGCGACGCGCCCATCGTTTTGTGCCAATCGCTGTATGTCTTTCGTCTTTTCGTTTCGCTTTGTACCAATCGCTGGTCGCGGCCAGCCACCATTTTTGACGTCATGATAATGAATGAGCCAGCCCGGGATCTAGTGTAGCCTTGTTTGTACCAAACGGCGTGTAAAAATGATTCACTCTGTGCATGACCTAAATTATACATGGCCGGTGCATGACGTTTAAAGCGTCACATGAAGCGCGACCTACGTTATACATGGCCTGTCTAAACTTCAACAAAGAGAATTCAAATACTGACGATTTGTTAGACACTAACCACTATGCTTACGATGTTAGTTGTTTGTCATATAGAAAGTATCAGCGAAGGTGCTTTGAACAATTTCAACAATAGAATTAATCTATGCAGCCTGCACTTCGTTTTCTCCTAGCAACGTTAATTGTGGGGTTAGCGGAGTATTAAAACATAGACTATACAAATTTAAGTGAACAAAGAAAAGAAAATCATTGGATCTAAAACATTTGTCACACAGTGATGTGTATACACCAAGAAGCCACAGACAAGTGCACCGATGTATCTACCATTTTCATCTAAATAATATTCTTGTAAACTTATATTCAAACATTTAAATAGTAATTAATCCAGAAATGAAAAATATATTGAACTATTAATCATCTCAGAACAATATTGAATTATCAATCATCTCAGAATTATACAACATGTAAAAAGACTGCTCTCATACAACAAAGACTTTAAAACCATGAACAGTTTTTATTGCAAACAATGTAAATTTTATAGGTTCCTGAAATATATTAAACTATCAATCATCTCAGAACTATCAATAAGTTTTAAAATAATATAAAGACTGTTCCTATATAACAAAGACTTTAAATAGACTTTCAAACAATGTAAATCAAATTGAAAACAATGTAAACCTCTATGGGTTCGTCTTGAAAGAATAAGATAACCCTTTGTGATTAACTCTGTAAATATTTTTTTCATTAACTTTAATAAATGGGGGTCTCCTTTTCCTGGGGATTCCCTCCTGGCCTGCTCTCCTGGCTGGTGTTGCGCTGGCTGGTAGGAGAGTGTTTGCCCCTCGGGATTGCACTACAACTCTAAGGCTTAAGCCGGGTTTCCCGAGGTGGTCATCCCATCCCGTTATACATGGCCGGTGCATGACGTTGAAAACGTCACATGGAGTGGATCATTTTTACACGGCCATTGGTGCAAAACTGAGGGCGCGGTTCTTTGCAACAATCGGCATGTAAAAATGGTCCATTCCATGTGACGTTTTAAACGTCATGCACCAGCCGTGTATAACGTAGGCAGGGCCGTGCAAAGAGGGGGGGGGGGGCGAGAGCGGAGATTGAGAGGGCGCCAAATTTATACTTCCAAACACGGTTTAATTCATTTATTTATTCATTTTTTTTTTGGTCATCGATCATTTTCTGAGGAATTTCTTTTTCTCTCTTCATCATTCTTTTTTTCTGTCGCAAAATATCATGTATTCTCCAATAAATAAGTGCAATTTTCTCTTATGCTATTTCTGAATTAAATTTCAACCTTTTAAAGGTCCAAAATAAACTCGAAATGTATATTAAATAGAATTTATTTCTGTTTCTGTTCTTTAGCAGTTTTGTGTTACCTGTCACAAAAAGAAGGGGGGGATGGGCGCCAAATTAAAACTTTACCTCAGGTGCAGTTTCCTCTTCGCACGGTCCAGAACGTAGGTGGCGTTCTGTGTGACGTGTTAAACGTCTTGAATCGCACGTGTATTTCGTTGGTCGCTGCCTGATGAGCGTAACCTTTAAGCTTGGGCGTCGCTCGCTCGACCCACCAAAAATCTGTGTTTGATTTGATCGTGTGATTGGGCTTTTTGTGTTTATCATTTACTTGGTTTGGTAGGTTGAATGATTCAGCTTTAGCAGCTCGATCGAATGATATAATTTTGAAACTTTTTAACATTCTAAAATGATTTTTTAAACCTTCATATTTCCTATTGACCCAATATAAAAATAATAGAGTACCAGGGTATGATGTATATATTAGTTTTAGTTACGTTTAAATTGATAGTACACTGTTAAAAATCTTCAGAATTTGCTGCAGACACACTCCACCGTTTATAGAGAAAACGGTTACTTTACTATATTATGGAGCATTTTCATTGGTCAAAATAGAGATATTCTATAAAAGAGGTGGAGTGACTATGCAGCAAAAGCTGAAGATTTTTAACAGTGTAGTTACATAAATATCTGTATTATATAAAACAATGCATATAATAAAATAAAGTTTAATTTTCTATAATGAATGCATCTTTAACCTACATGGAGATTAAGTTCAAGTCACCGATTTGTCTAAAAGAGTGTTGGTTTGAATACAGATAGGAAATAGTCTTGAGCGTAAACTCTAATAAAAAGAATTTAAAAATATTACTAATACTAACAGATACTTACAGTACTTTAGGTGGCCCTACACAGGTATGGGTATAATGTTCGTGCTCTCCTTTTATTTAATTTTTTTTTCTATTTTTATTATTTTAAAAATGATTTATCACTTGTTTGATATTTTTAAAGATAATTAGAATATCTTTTTATTTTAGATATTTTTCTATTTTAATTTATTTGAAAATTATTTATCAGTTACTTTATATCTTTCGTGATAAATATTCGCGTTTACTGTTAATAAAACAAGATTGTGATATCAACATGTTATGAGATTTATTTGTAATAGTAAAATAAAATCTTTCTTAAAATTTGATAGAAGCTTTAAAACATTGTATTGAAATAACCTATAGATAACAACGTTGGGGAAACATAAATATCTAATTAGCAGAACTAATTTCTAAAAATATATTTTTCTTGAAATACATTTTTTGATGTAAATTGCATTACTTATTATATTTATTTTCTTATGATTCCAAATTCTAATAATGTGTGGATAACAGACCAATAAACATAATAAAACAGGAGAAACAAATGACACTTAAAATAATGTTAGTATATACAAATTACTTACTTATATATTTAGTAGAAAGTTTATAAACATTCTAACAATAGTTTATTCATTACGAAAATAGACTGTAAACCACATGACTTTTGCCTCTTTAGAAAAAAAATGTGCTGATATCTCTAGTTAAAATAATTATCAATTACATTTTATTCTTATAGTTTTTTTCAAAATGATTATTAGGTGCTTTTCCAGTATAGGAGCCTTGGCGTTTTTCTAAAAAGCTTGGCGCAATACGGGCTTCAAAATGTGAGAATTGTTGCTGAATGCTATAAAAATCTATGAAAACAAACCTGATGAACTTTATATATACACTGTTGTCCAAAAATTAAGGGGACGCTTTCGCTTTTTATACGGTTTGTCGAATATCTACTGAAATTCTTGACAAATTGTTCTGGAGATTCGAGAATGTAAAGCACATGTTTGACTTCAAGAACAGTAGAAACAGTATACACACAATTAAAAAATTAATATATTGAATACTTGACGAGATATGGTCATTTGTTTGAAATAATTTATAACTATGCATGCGCTAACTATACCAAAGATTTTTTTTATGATTTGGTAGTCCATTCTATAGAGTAACGCATATAAAAAATCCAGTCAAACATCGTGAAAACTCAGAAAGATACCAACAATACAGTGAGCTAATTGACAAATTCGTGGGGGGGGGGAAATTCCATTGAATTATATGACACAAGCTCAGGGTTCTAACCATTAAGCCACAAGGCTGACTTATAATAAGCGCTATAATTTGTCAAATCCATGATCGGAACCCCTGGACTATGGCCTTTGTTTACTATGCATACATCGATAGTGAAGACCCACTCCATGTTCCAGTCTTTTTTGCGTGCGCGCGACACGATTGTCGTTCGTGAGCAGATTCAATATAATTATAGCACCATTTTCTCAAACTCAGTGGAATTTCGCAGTATAACAGTTTCAGATATCTATTGTGGTGTGGTCCTTATCACACAAACTGATAATAAATATACATAAAAGAACAATAGATTTTTTAATCTGCGGAGTAATTGGGATTTTATTCAGACAGTGGTTTCAGACATCTACAGTGGTGGCCAAAAGTGTGGACATTTTTTGAAAGTTTCATGTTTTTCAACTTTGTGTGCTTGTAGAATATATTAATTTTCACTTAAATACAAACTTTTGTATATCAAATTGAAGGAAATTTAATGTAGAATTTAATAATAAAAACAATATTACAATATCTGTATTACACAAAAGGTTATGCTACTAATAGTAAGATCTATCTTAGATTTGCATTTTTTTAAAGTGATACTTACACAATCAATACTTAGTAGGATAACCCTTATTTTTTAAGACAGCTTCACAGCGTCTTTTCATCGAGTGAACGAGTGTTTGGAGTTCATCTTTCGTAATCACATGGTGCCAAGAATCAATTATAGCTTCAATAAGTTGTATTTTATTGGATGGACGTTTTTTTCGTACAAGAATTTTCAAAGGTCGCCACAAATTTTCAATTGGATTGAGATCAGGGCTGTTCTGGCCATTGTAATATATCTATGCATTTATTTTGAAACCATCCTTTGCATACTTTTGCTGTGTGGCATGGAGCTGAATCCCGCTGAAAAATAAATGGTGCATTGTTGGGGAAGAGATCCCTGATGGAAGGTATCAATTTTGGTTCCAGGACAGTTTCGATGTATTTTTTGGCATTCAGGATGCCATCAATCACTTGAATTCGGCCCACACCATCTTCAGGCATACATGCCCAAATCATGACATTTGTTGGTTTTTTTGTAGTTGCTTCAATACAATCAGGATGAAGTGCTTCTCCTACTCTACGTCTCACGTATTTTCTACCATCACTACCAAAGAGCGATATTTTACTCTCATCGCTCCAGATTACTTGCTTCCATTGATTTTCTGACCATTTAATGTGTTCTTTTGCCCACGTAACTAGTTTTTCGCTTTGCTTTTGATATAAATATGGTTTCTTCCTTGGAATTCCAGCTTGTAGTCCAAATCCTGATAACCTTCTGCTTATTGTTCTTGAACTTACTGCAATACCCGCTGCATTCATTTCACATCTAATGGTATCTAATGAAATTTTTCTATCTTGAAGGCATAGCCGTTTAATTTTTCTATCGGCAGTAGCACTTGTGCATTTTTTTTGGCCTGATTTGGTCTTATTTTCCACTCATTTCGTTTTTCCATAACGTAAACAGAACTTCCGTACACCAGAACAACTCACTGAACCACCAACTTGTCTTGCAATTTCAGCATAAGAGAGGCCATTTTCTCTCAATATGACAATTCGGCTTCTTTTTGTAGATGTCCAAGTAGTTCTTCTTGTTGATGACATTGTTTAAAATTAGTTTAATTAAAAAAAAGGACTTTAAATATTCAAAAACAGCAATACTCTATTTAATTGTACTAGTATGCATCATTCCGCAAAATATTTCCACAACAATAACTCTTTTACCATCCAAATAACCTAAACTATAGTTACAGACATTTGATTAGTCCTCAAAACAGTGTTTGTGATAGGCTAGTATGCTTTTATTACAAAACACGTCCTTATTCAAAACGATTTGTGTTTGTTTGTTCTACTAAAATGAGCATAACTTTTTTTTGTAATACAGATATTGTAATACTGTTTTTATTAAATTTTACATTAAATTACCTTCAATTTGATATATAAAAGTTTGTATTTAAGTGAAAATTAATATATTCTACAAGCACACAAAGTGGAAAAACATGAAACTTTCAAAAAGTGTCCAAACTTTTGGCCACCACTGTATGTAAATGGAAACTCGCACGCAGTGAAAGAGACAAGTTGTAGTTCCGATCTCGGCTGCTTTTTATCTTATCTTGATCACATGGAAGTTCAACAGTTGTTGGAAATCAGCCTAGTTTGATCACGTGATAGACAAGAGGGGGTGGAAGTATCGCGGTATATCTCTTTCATTGGATGTGGAAACGCGGCTAATAAAGAAAATTTCAAATAATATTCAAAATTTCCAGATTGAGTCTGAACACATTTGTTTGGACTAAATGGCCCCTGAATCGAAATAATCAATTAAGAAAGCATCGCCATAAACAAAGATATG
Source organism: Maratus michaelseni (assembly GCA_963931845.1). NCBI lineage: Eukaryota > Metazoa > Arthropoda > Arachnida > Araneae > Salticidae > Maratus > Maratus michaelseni. The sequence continues at coordinate 328,328,032 of OZ007592.1, read as the reverse complement.
TCTCAACTTAAGTATTTTCTTTCGCCATGAGCCATAGATTAATACACAAGATAGGACACTATCATAGAGCTTAATGGTAACGCGATGACGAACGCAGCGGCCGTAGTGACAAGGAGGAAGAAACGTCTCATACACGGTTTTATTTCTCCTTTTGAACGTCTATCTTATTATGATCTTTCTTTTTTAAGTGCTACATGTTTACATTTTCAACTTTGTAGCAAAAGCGAAAGACGAAAGTTTTAAAATTCCGATTTGTATGCAGACATGATTCTACATGACATATTTTAACATCTTTAACTATACTAAAAAAGTTATGAAAAGAACTGTTGTTTCAATAATAATAAAATAGAAAATAAAATGAACTCCTTTAAAACGAAAGTTTAGACACCAGCAAGCGGCCAATTTAAATAGAATCGTGTGTCTCGAAGCGAAAAGAATAGATATTAAAACATAGAGTATAGACAGATTTCCTATACATGGGTAAATTTTGGAAGCTTGTTAGTTTTCCCTCTTGTCATTAGTGACGTTATTATTGCTGCCATTACAGATTTTGCTGTAACTGTCCTATCTTGTATGTTAATCTATGCCATGAGCAAGCCTTAGTACATAGATTAATACTTAAGATAGGACACTATCATAGGGCGTAATCAAGGCAACACTAGATACCGGGCTTGCTCATTCACTCTCAAAACGTCACAAATGGTGGCTGACCGCGACCAGCGATTGGTCCAAAGCAGCGCGCCCATCGTTTGGTGCCAATCGCTGTATGTCTTTCCTCCTAGTCAGCCACCTCGAGGCTAACGAAAAAGAAAGGCTACCGCGGTGCTTTACGCGTATCTTTTTTTACAGACCGCGAGAGTCACGTGATGCTCGAATCCATCAATGCAGGTGTACGGAAAGAGCATCACGTCACTCTAGCGGTCTGTAAAAAAAGATAAGTGGAATGCACCGCGGTAGCCTGTCTCTTTCGTTAGCCTCGCAGCCACCTTTTGTGACGTCATCATAATGAATGAGCAAGCCCGGTATGTAGTGTAGCCCTGGCGTAATGGTAACGCGATGACGAACGTAGAACCTGTAGTGACATGGGGGAAGAAACGTCTTATGCACGGAATATTTCTTCTTTTGGCCGTCTATCTTATTATGATATTTATTTTTTAAATGTTACATGTTTACAGTTTCAACTTTGTAGCAAAAGCGAAAAACAAAAGTTTTATAATTTCGATTTGTATGCAGACATGATTCTACATGACATATGTTAACATCTTTAACCATACTAAAAAATTTCTGAAAAGAGCTGTTTTTTCAATAATAATAAAATAGAAAATAAAATGAAGTCCTTTAAAAAGAAAGTTTAGACACCAGCAAGCGGCCAATTTAAATAGAATTGTCTGCCTCGAAGCGAAAAGAATAGATATTAAAAACATAGAGCATAAACAGATTTAATATACATGGGTCAATTTCGGAAGCTTGTTAGTTTTTCCTCTTTTTTCACTAGTGACGCTATTATTGCTGCCATTACAGATTTTGCTGTAACTGTCCCATCTTGTATGTTAATCTATGGCCTTAGTATGGGAACCAGGTAGAATGATGATTTTTCCAATTCGAGAAATCTGTTTTGTTTTTAGAATTTTTCGGAAAACGAAAATTGTTCAATAAGAGTACTTTTATAAGAAAATAATGCTGTACGCAGGTTCAACCGGACGAGGTAGCCTACCTAAAAAGATAGTCTCCAGCATATAAATTTCCTCCGAAGTAGAGTGGCCAAATACGCACAGGACGCATACTTAGATTGAAGGTTTTGGCCAAACTATGGAAAAACATGCATCAGAACATGGTGATAGTAGGATGCTTCTATATAATAGTGGCGAAATATGGGATATAAAATTTGTTTGCTTGAGAAGATTTTGGACAAAAGCGAATCGCCAAACTAATGCTCTTTAACTTGTCTGGCTCGTCTAATCAAACTCGTCCAGGCGCGTATCGCCAAGTTCTAGAATGTAAGTTTACCATGATTTTAACTACAACTTCTGTCTATTCACAGTCTGAGCATGCGCTCTGTGCTTTTGTCGACCCTATCATATAGAGGCACACAAGATGATACCAGCCTGGAAGAGTTCGATTAGATAAGATCGAGGCTAACGAAAAAGAAAGGCTACCGCGGTGCTTTACGCGTATCTTTTTTACAGACCGTGGGCGTCACGTGATGCTCGAATCGACCAATGCAGGTGTACGAAAAGAGCATCACGTCAGTCTAGCGGTCTGTAAAAAAAGATAAGTGGAATGAACCTCGGTAGCCTGTCTTTTTCGTTAGCCTCGAGATAAGATAAGGTGGCGACATGCGATGCTCAGTCTGTGCTTAGAAATATGCGTTTGTCCGAACTATGACAGCTCAAAATTTGGCAATCTTCCAGAACATGACAATACTCACTGATGAGTGGCGACTCTCAAAACTGTGGAAACCCAATACTTTGTAGTGTAGACAAAAATTGACGAAATATGCCTAAAATAATACACGTGTTTATTTAACGATGAATATGTGAGTTATCTGCTGTTGATTTGTATTTTTATCCTGTTGTACCGTGACCTACGTTTTATACGATTGATGCATGACGTTTAAAACGTCACATGGAGTGGAACATTTTTGCACGTCGATTGATGTAAAACACCGTTTTGCACCAATCGTTGTGTAAAAAGATCCAATCCATGTGACGTTTTAAACGTTATGCACCGGCCGTGCATAACGTAGGTCGTGGTTGAACATGTGATGATAGGATTAAAAGATGTAGTATGTCAACACGTTATAATTTAGTGAATATGGTTAAAACTTCGTCTTTAATCGCGACCTAAGTTATACACGGCCGGTGCAACGGCACATGCAGTGGATCATTTTTACATGTCGATTGGTGTGAAACCAGGGCTACACTAGATACCGGGATGGCTCATTCATTATCATGACGCCACAAATGGTGGCTGGCCGCGACCAGCGATTGGTACAAAGCGAAACGACAGAGACGAAAGACATACAGCGATTGGCACAAAACGATAGGCACGTCGCTTTGTACCAATCGCTGGTCGCGGCCGTGTATAACGTAGGTCGCGATTTAATACTGTAAAATGTTTGAAATTTCTTGCATGTTTAATTGGTGGATATTCATGTTTTGTCGAGGCTAACGAAAAAGAAAGGCTACCGCGGTGCTTTACGAATGTCTTTTTTTACAGACTGCGGGAGTCACGTGATGCTCGAATGCACCAATGGAGGTGTACGAAAAGAGAATCACGTCACTCTAGCGGTCTGTAAAAAAAGATAAGTGGAATGCACCGCGGTAACCTGTCTTTTTCGTTAGCCTCGTGTTTTGTATTGTGACGTAGCAACCCTATATGTTACATTTGCATTATGGTCTCGGTAGTTGGTACAGTATGTGGATTAGGACAGCTATATAGGTATAGAAAGCTGCTCACCGGGCCTGAAGGGTCAAACAACAACAACAACAACATGTTACATTTGCATTGCGGCAGATTTTTTGATATTTGGAGAAAAAAAGAAATTTAATTTAATTCTTCATTTAGAAAAACATGAAATATTAATTTTATTAATTTTGTTATTATAAGCCAGAAATCATGTTTACAATGTAAATTAACTGTAAATTACGAAAATATCTTTTGCTAATTAGCGATATTGATGCAGTTATAATAGAATGACTGTATAAGAAAGTGGCGACATCCGGGCACCAAAATTACATTGATCAATAGGATTTTTTTTTTTAAATTGAGAGTTTGTCCTTATTGCCAAGCTAAAGTTGTTGTTGATTTGGCCCGTTCTATGGACCCGGTGAGCAGCTTACTAAAACCAAACTAATATTTGTTTACTTGTCTTACCGCGACCTACGTCCCGCATCACCCCCTCTTGGTGATTCTGAATCGGTCCCTTTGAGGGGGAAGATGACCGGAAGCGCGGCCTTGCGTGAACTCTCTTTTGGGTTGCTCGGAATTGGCCCTTTTAGTAGGGAAGAAGCCCGGACTCTCGAAGCCGGAAATGTTTTGTCGACACGAGGGGGGCAGTAGTCGACAATCCCACACCTCATCGTGGTAAGCGGGTGGTAAAGCGATGTCCGAGTAGACGGAGATGCCGATTCTACTGGGTCTCCCCTTCTTTTGGGCCGGTTCTCGGCTGCAAGAGGATCAGGTTCGTCGTCCCTCGAGGTATCAACTGCAGAGCCTTGAATTAGTGCCGTGGTCGGTTTTTACTGACGTGGGTACGGGACTTGTGTTCCGCGGGAACTCGGGATGACCAGGCGGTAAAAGGACATTCGCGTAGGTCGATCCCTCATGCACGGTTCCTTCGTGCCGTGTGGTGACGTGAGAGCAAAAGCTAGCGAACGTGGGTTGGACGACTGCAAAATGTGTCTAGGGTTAGACGAAGGTTCGGACATGCTCTGTAGAACAAGGAACGCAAGTGTTCTATTGTGACGCCTGTCGGCGGGTGAGGCGGCATGCAGCATCCCTCGGCGCCGTGAACGTAGACGGTTCACAGTAGAGTGTCAAAGACTAGAAAAATTCCGGTTTAAACCTGTTAATAATCCGGGCTTTTTGGGAATAAAATTGTTTTTTTGGGAATAAATCAGGTTTTTAGGGAATAAACCGGGTCTATTGTAAATAAACCTGTGAATAAACCGGGGTTTTGTAACTCTAGTTCACAGGGAAGAGGGCTTCGGCTCCTGAATTATGCTTCTCTGTGTTTTCGTCCCTTGCGTTTCCCTCTGTAACTGGAGCAGTTGTGAGTCGCTCTCAAGGTTTGATCGACAAGAGAAGTATCCGTTCCGTGAACGCACCACAATACGGAGGGAGTCTCAGCCCATATCCCGTGCTGGTCGTCTTTTGGATCGACCTCTTCTCGAACTGATCAGCCTCGTGGAACCGGGCCAGTGGCTCGTCAGTAAAATGGCGGCGTTCGAACTTGAAATCGTCCCCTGTGCCGAAACCCAGTCCTCCGTGTCTATGCGCAGTCAGAGTTTTCTACGTCTGACGGACGGATGAGTAGGAGTCTTCCCCTAATTTTCACCCACAACTTACCTCGACCGGGCCCGCCTCTTGTGCGCGTTTGGAGGGATTTTATATGTCCTCCAGAGACCTTCCACTAACTTTCCACTGTTTCTAACATTCTTGTGATTTGTTTTATTTGTTTTTTTGTTTTTGTTTACATGTGTTGTTTTGATGTATGTGGATGATCCTTTTAAATGGAGTCGGCCAGGGACCATTCTGTATTCTGCTGCGAAAGCTCACCGGAGGGAAAGCCATTTAGAAGGGGACGGCTCTAGCTAAGACGTGTCTGTGCGTCAGGGACCGAGTTTCTTCGTGGTCCCGGGTTGGCGAGAAGTTCCTCCGTCGCCCGTAGCGACAACCCACGGCAGAAGAGCTAGGTGTTTCGTCCTTCCATGCGACTCGATATTCGGACGCCGTGGGAAAGCAAGGGCCATCAGAGAGCTTTGCTTATGACCTAGGGACCGGTTTTCCTTACGGGGTTCCGGCGACGAAGTAGCTGGGTTATTTGGTGGTTCATCAAGTGCCTAGGTGGAGGTCTCTTCTGATTTATGGGATCGCCCGCGCACCGTAACGACCTCTTTCGTCATTCACTTGGGTAATAGGTTGGAGGGTCCGCAGGTGGTGGTTCTCCGGCCGCCGAAGCGCATACGGAGAGACAAATCCGGTCGTGCGCGTTAAAAGTCCCCCAGGACTTGGGTTCGGTGGTCGAAGACGCGTTGGGCGCTCCTCGGGCTCCTGGCAGCGCAGCCTTATTTTACTGCGACCTACGTTATACCCTGCCGGTATAAGATGTTTAAAACGTCAGACGGAGCGGATCATCTTTACACGGCGATTGGTACAAAGAATCGCACTCATCGTTTTGTGCCAATCCCCATGTAAAGATTATCCACTCCGTGTTACGTTTTAAATGTCATGAACTGGCTGTGTATAACGTAGGTCGCGGTCTAACTCGTCTAAGCGAATTCGTCCAGGCGAGTATCGTCAAGATCTGTAGTGCTATGGTTTGAAGAAAAACTTTTAATCTGAGTATATGTCCCCCCCCCCTTACGTGTCTTCAGACTCCATTTAATTACAGACAGCTGTCACATTCTCATGCTGCGTAATTGCCAAGTCAAAAATAATGATTAACTAAAGATGTAGAGACTAGGAATGATTTGTGAATGAAAATTTCAGAGTTAAGAAGATAGCTAAACTTGGCTTTACTTTTACACGATCTCAGAACCGTTTATGGTAAAAGAGTCACGATACTTGGCTGCATTTTTTACATGTGACGTTTTTGATGGGATTTAGTTGTCATCTTTAGAAAAACTTCGTTAAAAGTTACAAAAGAAAAAAATTAATACTTAGGAAACTAATTCAAATTTTAAAATTCAGATTAATGATGATAACTGATTGAATTTGTGCAGAGTATTAACCGCAATGGTTAAGGTATTTGGTGTGGCTCCGAATAATTTATATAAGAAAACAATTCAGTTCTATTTATTTTATTCATTTGACTCGAATGGTAAACCAAAATAAGACGGGTATTTATAGGTACATCCAGCGTTTGCTGGGAACTTCTTTAATATCAAATTCTGTCAAAAAAACTCATAACAGCTACGAGGATTAACCATTCTCCGTCAGTTTCCTTCTGTCTCACTTTGAAAGGAGCTTGGTACATCTAGATATACATACTCAGTACATTAAACTTGAAAGAAAGATGCATACAGTTACAGGTAAAAGAAAAGAGTGCCTTTACGACCGAAACAGAGACAAATAATGGTTTGGACACCGAACACACCACATAACAAAATTTCTAGGGACAAAATTTATGTCCAGATTTCCGACAATAACTGATGTAAATTTAATTGCGCAATCCATACTCTAGAAAGCGTAGTTGTGAAATACAAACGGGCAATAAGATTTTAATAAAATATATACAGTCCCTTGTAAAACAGATCCCATTTATGAAATTTGTACTTGATTTGTATGTTTTTTGTAATGGAAGCATGTTTCTCTCATTACTTTTTTTTAAAGAGATAATCGCCATAATCTCTAGTTTGAACCATCCGGTGTATATATATACAGGGTGCCTCAAAAACATAGCGACAAACTTTTACGGGAGGTATGTAACAATCATTTATTGTATAGGAAACCAAGGTCAGAAATCTATTTATTTAGTTAAAATTGCAAGGCGTCTCACTTGTCGCGTTTTTGTTCATAACTTTAACAGGAGTGAAGATATTTTAACAAAATTCGCAACAGACTCATCTTTGTATGAATTGCAAGGCTATCGTAAGGATTCCATTAAAGTATCTTCACTACTATTAAAGTTATGAACGGAAACGTGACTTCGGATTGGAGTGAGACGCCCCGCAATTTTGACTAAATAAATAGATTTCTGACCCTGGTTTCATATTAAATAAATGATTGTTACAGTGCCCTGTAGCTACCCTAAACGTTTCTCGATATTTTTTTGAGACACCTTGTATTTGTCAAAATTTTAATACATTTATCCAAATATTATACAAAGTCATTTTTAAATATGTTTAGTTATACTATTTTAGTACATTAAAAATAGACAAAAATTGAGTAATAGAAGACAACTAGTGCTCATTCCTGAAAATTTGGGGAAGAACTTCGTTTAGGCACTAGGAATGAAGGTCCGATGAGTTCCCCAAAAAGAAAATTGTTTGACTATATTTCTAGGGGTGGGGGGAAAGGGGTATTTTAACTCAGGAGGAGGGGGGAACTCAACCTATTTTAAGTAGGTCAAGTGTGGTATCATTTATTATGTATTTTGTAATTCTGAATCAAATTCAGAACATGTTCTTTATATCATATCATTTAAACTTATTTAATATCCTTAAAATAGCAGTTATCAAAATCAAGGTCATCTGATCTTTTTTCAAGGTCATAGAAGTCGTGGGCATAAAATAAGTGTAATAAAGTTGTTTTGTTTCATAAATTATAATTTTCGACTTTTTATCGATAAATCCTGCCGTAACTTTATAACAAAAAATCGTATCGACTTACAAATGGTGTCATTCAATTCAGAATTAAAAATACATAATAAACAATACCCCACTTGACCTACTTATAGAAAGTTAATTTCTCCACCCCCTGAGTTTAAATGCCCCCCCCAAGACAATGGTAAATCAGTTTTATTTCATGGAGACTCGTCAGATCCTCATTTCTATGGCCAAAACGAAGTTTTCCCCAAATTTTGGTGAATAGCCATCAGTTGTCTTTGAAAAGCCCCATTTTAACTGTACTACTTAACCATGTTACGCACACATTCATGATACAATCGTGTTACGAAAGATAATTAAGTTCAAATTCTCATTTTTGAGTAAATTTCTTAACAATTCAAAATCAGGTTACACTTTTTTTTATTGATTTGAAAAACACTTCTTGCCATCTATTTAATACTTTAGCATTTAATAGCTTGCATGTTGAAAATCAAGATTTGTAAACATTAATAGATGAAGTGATGAGTTATGAAAATAAAAATATATCATAACTTTTGTGCTCAACATACTTTTATTCAACGTTATTTGGGAACGCAGATTGGGAAATCACATTTTATTAACCTAGTTTTGAAAACTTCGAACTAGTAAACCAGAACTGACATTTAACACTTTGAACGTTTATATTTTATTACATTTGGCAATGCGTAACATAGCAAAATAAAGAAATGTTTTATGATTCAAAATTTTTGTTTATTACTGCGAGAAGCTGTATCTATTCAAAGTATTAGCTCGAGAATTCCCGAATAGTCCCCTTCACCCCCCTTAAAAAGGCGTATAAATACAATACATTATTTGTTCTACGACTGGGCAGCTCTCCAATTCCTTTAGAATTATTGATTCATCAAAGAAGGGCACTGAAAATCCACTGAGATTAATAAAATAAACATGGAGTACTCTGATAGTAGTGGATCTTTTATCTATAAACACTGATAGTTATAACTTTTTGATAATGTTTCTAAAAAAAAATTATTGACTCATTTGATTTTAAATCTCTGTTTGAGAATTTAAAGTCCTGTATTGTGATAGGTACTTTTTTTTATTAATTTTGTGAACAATTTGATTTTTATTTAACAATTTTGTAACTCTCTTTCAGAAATATACTGACCATTGGTTTTTCACGTTTTTTTTGCACATATTTACAAAATAACTATTATTAAAGAAAGAATTGAGAGAAAGAGTTCTTTCCTTTTTAATTTCTTCTATCTATACTAGAAGAAAGTATCGTAATCGAATTTTTTTTCGACTTCCGGTTTAGACGAATTTACACGTTTTAGGGGTCAGAGATTCCGAAAAACATGTTTTTACAAAATGTCTGTCTGTTCGTCCGTCTCTCCGTACTCATTGTATCATCGAAATGTGTATGAAGTTATGCTTCAAATTGAACCAATTTTTGGCTATGGAAAGCAGGTTCTACTTGAATTGGGGGATATTTCGACGAAAAGGGGCGCTGCGATCGCGATTCTTGTTCGATTTTCATTATTGTATCCTCGAAAGTGTATGAAATTATGCAGATAAATGAACCACATTTTTTTCTATGTTTTTGGCTATGGCCAGCAGGTTCTACTTGAATGTGGGGATATTACGCCGGAATGGGGCACTGTGATAGCCATTTAAAGAGTTCAAATTCAAAAAGATGTACAGACAAATTAGAAATCCTAAAAGTTTTTTCCGTTAAATGTTCGTCCTTGATCCGGAGAATCGGGAGCAATTTTTGTTTTGCCTCTATCTTAAAAAATGGCTGAGATCTACCGGTTTGAAATTTTAGGGTGGTTGACATTTTCAAACAAGACAGCAGAATTCATCCATAAACGGGTTTAATTTATGAGTTTTAGTTAACATGGTTTCGGAAAATTTTCTTTCATTGTTGTAACCATTTTTCCTATTCTTATATGCTTAACACTTTATATTTATATTCGCCAACGTCAAATTCTCGCCAAGCTTGGCGACAGTTGGCGAAATATCGCCAAATTTGACGACGAAAATAGGTTGACAGAAATGAAGCCAATTTGGCAGTAGAGTACTAATTTGGCGATATTCTCATTCAAATTCAATGTTGACGAGAACTGGGAATGAATCTTCTTGAATTGGGTTCCACGCATTTTAGCTTCGTGTTTTCCAGTAAAATTAGCTAAAATCGTAAAACCAAGGAATAGGGAGGCTATCTGTTCCTGTCGGTGCAGGCCAGAAGGACTTTTCGTAGTTTAGTATGCATCAGTAGATTGCATCCCGGTAAACCGACGATTCGTAAGCAGCTGACGTACAACAGAATGACGAAAAATATTGATTTTATTGGCGATGTGATTGCGAAATTTGAAGTATTAACATAACTGACATAGAAGAAAGTTTTGGGATTGGCACATCCGAGTAGTTTTCTTTGCCTTTTTCTTTTTCTTTTAACATTTTAGTGGAAGTAACAATTTAAACAGCTATCATTGCAAAATCTCGGCTGTGTCAAAGCATTTGTAATTGATAAAAATAACTTTTGTATACTTATTTTTGTTTCGAATTGAATTGAATTATACTAGTATTTATCTAAAGAAGTAAGAGATGGCAACACTATACTGTGTTTTCTTTGATTAAATGTGTTCTTGGATCCTGCTAACAGGAATGTTTTTGTAGATGTATATTTCTATGCTGTAAGGTAAAGCCACGAGAGATGGCGCGGTCGGAGAGATTGCGCACATAGAGGTTCGGGGGGAAGGAGTAGAGTGAGCTCGCAGCGACTCCAGGTAGTTGTACAACAACAGCAGTGGAGTGTCTTCTTGAAAGTGCACGTTGATTGCTTTGAGCATCTAAGATAATGTATTGCTATTTTGTTTAGTTTACACAAAGTAAGTGCTTGAATTTTCATAGCTATTCATCAGAATTTCTATACAATGTCAATAGTACAAAATATTTTTAACTTAAACGATTTCTCATAAGCTACTAATCAAGACTAACAATGTGAACATCAACGGTTCGTTTTAGAAGAGGTCATGTTTAAATAAAAGGCCGCGCAATCTTTCCTACCGAAATTGGAGAGTTTGCCCATCTGCTACTTAGGAGAGATGGCGCAGTGTTCCCATTAGTTTCCATGCTAGGAGAGATTACGCAGCTTATTGGTAAATTTTCTTAAAAAAATGAAAAATGAAAATGGACTCATTTTAAGTTAAACGTGTTATTAAGTAACATAATTTTATTTTGTAATCTTATCTGGACTTGCTTTTTCTGATTCTTTAATTTTTTTTCCTTTAATTAAATTGTTTTAATCGTTTTTAAAATTATTTCCTTTTTCTGATTCTTTAATCATTAGGTTGAAATATTCACTCCTAATACAATAATATTTGTTCACAAAAACCTTTCAGCAATGTCATTTATGTGTAATTATTACTGTTAACAATTTAATTGTAGTTATTATTAGTAACAATCTCTCCTACCCATGTGCGCAATCACACCAACCCTATAAGGACAGATTGCGCAAAATAACATTCTTGGTTTTATTACAATTGTTCTATTAAATTGCAACATAAAAACAAAATAGCAATGGAAATGCATAAAAAACAAATGAAGTAAAAATTATTCATGAATAGTTTAGCAAAAAATTAATATTTAGATTTTTTATTGCTATTATTTTGAATTGTGCGCAGACTATCCTAGTTTACCTTATGAGAAAAAGTTGTTGTGAGAAAATGGCGTTGTGGAATGTTTATCGGCACGAAAGTAAAAGAATAAATATTTTTTTGTTGAGTTTTTAAAAAGACTCTTTTCACTTATTGAAATATTATTTTCTTGTGCTTTTTTAAAAATTATGAAAGTTTTGGATCGGGTAGACTCATAATTTTGAAAATCGCTATGTGTGTTTGTGATAATTGGCGCCCGAACAGGGACGTAGAAGTAATATTTTTTAAGCAGAAAACTGAACGGTCATAGTTTAAAGTATGGATGATTTAAAAATGAAAAGAACGCTTCTTAGAAGCACATTTACGAAGACTTTTAATACTTCAAATGAAGCTCTAATCGAGTCAAACCCGGATGTTAATGTAATAGAACAACTATTGGATTAGCTGGTTGATAAATCATCTAGATTACGTTCCACAGATGATAAAATATTGAATGTTATGTTATCGAATGGGTTTGCAGAAAAAAAAATATGTTAAATAATTCGACGCGTGCGAATAATATAATGAAAAATTGATAGCAAAATGTGAAACAATTTTTTTTAAGACTGCCGTAAAACATCAACCTCTTTTACCGAATTCTATAGAAATTGAAAGAATGGGATTCCGCGCACTCTTAGATTACCTGAAATGAACTTGCAGCCAAGAAGATTCGAGATCGTGGTTAACTTTTAGGAATACTTTCAAGAAAATTAAAGATGATAATATCTTAGATGATCACTTTAAATTCATGTATCTTTTGCAAGCAATCACTCCGAGATCAAAAGCTTCTCAGATAGTAAACGGTTATCCTATATCTGCAGATAATTATCCTAAAGTAATTCAATATGTAAAAGAAAGATTTGGAAGAAAAGACACTTTGATACAGATATATGTACACGATCTGCTGCAGCTGGTATTATGCAACAATAACGCATCCAGAAGAGAGTGCAACTTGTCATCGTTATATGACAACTTGTAAACCAGGCTCAGATCGCTGGCATCCCTTGTAGTTACAGAAAATAAATATGCGAGCATTTTATTCCCATTGGTGGAATCATGTTTGCCTCATGATGTTTTCCGAATTTGGGAACGGGAGCTTGAAAAGTCTGTTCAAGGTAAGAGTGAATTACATTCTATACTTAATTTCTTAAAAAAATGAAGTACTCTCTGAAGAATGCATTTTATTGTCTCGTACTAGTTTTGGTTTTGATAAATATAAGAGTTTTACTAGATTTAAAAACGTGTGCCAACTGCTACTGATTTATTTATAGGCGATAAATCTAAAGATAAACATTTAATTAAGAAATATGATGAAACATGTATATTTTGTGACAAGAGTCCCTTATCAGAAAAATGTTTTAAAGCTAATTCGCTTTATTTTGAAGATAAACGAAGTATAATTTTGGAAAAAGGGGACTTGTTTTATTTGTCTTAAGAAGAATCATATTTCACGAAACTGTAAATCGAAGATTAAATGTTTAAATTGTGGTAAAATGCATTATGCTATAATGTGTCAAATGTTTGTACAGACTTTCGATGAACGCAGCATTATACAGGGTGTCCCAAAAACATTGACCTCGGCTTTCATTCCTTAAATATTGATGATAGACATATATTATAAATTACGAAGTTACGTAAAAAAAAGTACAGAATTTCTTGAAATCAATTAAAAGTTCCAGGGATTCCCTGATTTCCCAGAAATTCCTAGATATGATAATATATAAATGCTGACTTAAACTACTTTTCGTTGCCTGGATATTAGTTTACAAAGGGAAAAAATCATGTCAGATGATCAGTTTTCAGGAGTCTTACACAAATTAAATTACGAAAGGAAACAATGATTGCATAAATAAATAATAATTGTGTTATTTATCGTTACAAAACTATCTAAACTGTGTAAAAATAATAACTTTACATTTTAATTTATGATTAACCCCTCACCAAATTTGTTTACACATATCTTTGCGACTTTTTATGTTAAAATGCTGAAATATTGTACATGACCTTATTAGTGTATGGTACACATTTTACTCATTGGGAAATGTTTTGTACGGGGTTGTATAAAAATTTAAGTTTTTATTTCTCAAAATTTAAATTCCCTGAAAATTTTAATCGATTTCATAAAATTCTGTACCCTTTTTTACGTAACTTTGTAATTTTTAATATATGTGTATGATCAATATTTAAGGAATAAAAGCCGAGGTCAATGTTTTTGGACACCCTGTAGAGTTGGTGAAAAGATGGCAAAAGTTCCTCGATAGCAACGGTCATTTTATAATTGATAAAATATACGAGGTGCGTAGAAAACATCGTATTTTTCTAACTTTAAAACGAAACGTACTTGTTTCCCAACCCAATAATATCCGCTACTCTCTCTGGGAAACATATATTTTCATATACATATACATAAGTTCTGTATAAACTAGTGAAACAAAACAATAGGTTGCTAACCAACGTACACTTTATTACGAGATTTTAAGCAGAGATATAAAATGAAAATCACAAATAAAATAAAAAATTAGCCTCGACTCTTCGGTTTATCTTTAAAATAATCACCAGGAGTTTTCTTAAATACAAAACGGCATTTTTTTTATATGTTACATTAACGAAGCTATTTTCAAACTGAATAAAAACAACAACAAACAGAAATTTGATAATTTAAAAAAAAATAAACTCAGTGGCGCCATCTGTATCTAAAAGTAAATTAAAACAACAGTACTGGGAATATTATATAAAAAAATCAAAATTCTTTCAAAATACGGATCCAAACATGAACTGTAAATGAAACATTACCATTATAAATTTCTTTATTTCTTAAACAAGTCTCTGAAGATTCTCAAAAATTTGCTTTAAACGGATAGACTTGTTTTGAAAGTATATTTACATGGTCAAAGTCAATAAACGAATTACTATCTTTAAGGAAAGTTCTTGATAATGCTGTCGATATTTTATTGTATTTTAATTCTCTTTTATGCTCTTTCAACCTTTCAAAAAGGCGACGCTTTGTCATCCCGATATACAGTCAGGTCCAAAATTAAGGTCATAAACATAAAAGCTTGTGAACACTGATGGATTATTCACTGTGTTGCTACGAAATTTGGCACAGAGGTATATTACAATGGGAGAAAGAAAATAGCAACATAACAATATGGAAAAGATTTTAATTATGAATTAAGATGCAGGGTATATCAAAAAGTGTTAAATCATGAATCAGAGATAAAGCATTTATCTCGGGAAAAGTATGTCTAATATGGCGTGTGACCACTGTGCACTGCTATACAAGCCTCACAACGAGCTCTCATACTGTTTATGAGGGTGTCAATAAATGTTTGTGGCAACAAAGCCCATTCTTCCAAAAGCACGGCTTTTAACTCCTGACAGGTTATGGCAGGGGGGTTACACTGTGCAATGGCTCTTCCTAGACCATCACAATGTCACCAGGAAGACCGTCCAAGACCGCAACAGAGCAACGACGCCTGCACATAATAGCTACTTGGCATTAAGCGCACGACGACATAGGCTGGCTACGACTCCTCAGCTTGCTCGTGATTTTATTGCTGCGTCTGGAATAAGCATTTCCAGGCAAAAAGTATATAGACGTCTAGCAGAGAGGGCCCTTTACGCCCGGCTTCCAGCCGTGTGTTTATCTTTCAATGCCTTGAACAAGAGAGCCCGGTTGTTGTGGAGCCGAAGACATCAGGACAGTCTTGGACTACAAAAGAATGTCTGCGTGTAAAGCAAAATGCTTAGTATATACTTATACTTGACAGTCTTTTGCTCACACTGAATCTAAACAAGGGTTTATTTATAGCATTTTTATGTTTTAAAAACAAAACTGTGTCTTGCTTATATAAATTTGTCAAAAGTTTAGCAATATAACACCAAGAAAAAAAAATATGTTTTCAAAAAAAAAAAAGGATAAAAATTTAGGTTAATTTAAAGAGCCTACCATACACTATATATCCTGAAAAGTTCATGAAAAAATGCCGAAATGTTTTTTAACTACCTTACGCACAATGCACCAAAATCACATTTTGAGAAAAACGACTTTAAAGTTCTTACTTTGAAAATATTTCATATTTGACAACTATTAAGAGTGTCATTCATTTTGTTTTAAAGTCTTCAGAAATTATTACTCTTTATTATATAAGGAGGCTAAAAAGTATGGACGCGTTGTTTGAATTTGGTATTTCACAACTAAAATTGGAGAAAACATACTTTTTTTTTTCATTTTTAAAGTATTTTTTATGGACTTTGTTGCGATATATTATTTTACTTTCGACGTGCTTACGAAGGGCTGTGTTCATCGTTTATCAATTTCTCAACAGGCGTCAAATGGAGAGAGAAGACTTCAAGGATTGCATCTGGCCTGAAAATCTCAGTTCGGAATGTCCAGAAGGTCATTTAAGTAGTGGAAATCAGTAGAAAATGTTTATATAAAAGAGATATCAGACTGACCGCCTTCTGTTGATATTCGAAGAAGTCACAACATCATCATTAAGGTAATTTCCCAAAACGACGCCGTAAGCTTCAATTCCATTAAAAAGAGTCTGGATATTTCTCGTCAAAGTGTCCAGAACATTGCTAAAAAGTCTCTCCGACTTCATAGTTATCGTTCGTACCGCGGGGAACATTTGTCAAGCTGAGAAGACTAACGAGATGAAAGAAGATGTTCCAAAGTTTCAAGATTCGCCGCGTGTGAAGAGGTTTCGCGGTAAAATAAGAAAAACTGCACCATCAAGTAGGCGCACAGCCATCAGAAGGATCGGCAATTGATAAGACCTACGCAGAAAAGTTCAAACAAACGAAAAATCGTCACACGATCGCTTTTTACGAAAGCATTAATGGTTTGGGCTAGAGTTACTATCACGAAAAAGCACCTTTAATTTTTATTGATAAAAACATAAAGATTAATGTTAAAACGTTGGAAGACAAAGTGTTGGCTAAGATTGTGGCTCCTGGAAGCCAAATAACCTTAATGTAATCTTCCAGTAGGGTTGGGGGCTGAGCATGGAGCATTGGACTTCCTCGAAACCCATCTGCCTCGATATTTAAGAAAGTTTGGATGGTCTTCAAAGAGTCGTATCTTAACCAACTCGATTTCTGTGTTTGGGGATACTTAGGAGAAAAGTTAAAGAGCAAGAAAATCTCCAGTTTGGACTGAATGCGTCGCGAATTTATGAAGGCTTGAGACGATTAAGATCATTGTTACTTGCGGCGCACCGTCAATACTGTGATCCCTCATTTGGAAGCTTTTGTAAAAGATAATGGTAGACATTTTGAACAATTAGTTTAAATATTGTTATTTGTTGCATTTTAGTTTTGTTAGAATAAAAAATGTTTTCAGGTATCGTATATTTTTGAGAAAATGGCGTTTTTCTGCGCGCCCATACTTTCAGAATATTAAAATTCCACGCGAATGATAATTAGCCAAACGGCCGGAAGCATAAACAGCTGTAAGAGTTTTCCATTAGTAATATATTAAATTGTTATTCAGTATAAATTTGCAGTGTAATTATACAATTTAACATAAATAAAAGCGTATGAAACACGTAAAAACTTTCTTTATTTTCATTTGATAAAATAAATGTATGTAAAAATTATCTGAATAAATGTCTAAAAAATATCCCTATAATTATAATAAAGTCCCTTTTTTTCTCTTTTATGAAATTTGATATGGGAAAAATATATTCATTGCGAATCCATTGATTCCATTTTCAAAGGATTTTATGTATTTTTTTTCTTTAATGCCAAAAGATGGAACTAGTATTTCCTTTTTACATTTTGTCCTTTCACAGAGTATCATTAAAATGTAGTTTACTTCATATTTATATTCCGAATTTTCTTAAGTTTCTTTATCGTTAGAGGAGAAATCCATTAAGATATTGTAGAACCCGAAATAGTATTCTATTACTGTAGGATTCAATTTTGATAAATTATGTAGACGGAAATAATAGAAAATATTTGTAATCACCTTTTCAACAACATGTACCGGGTTGTTATAATTAAAGTTACACAGCTCAGACCAATCTGGAGCCCGTTCTGGTAGACGAATTTCGTTGAAACTTGGTATATACGTTATGTAGACCATGGGAAAGAGAAATATCCAATAAAAAATTGTCCAAATTTCAACCACCAGGTGAAAAGATGGCACCAAAAGAACTGGAAACACAAATTGGAAACATAAAACTTTCTTTAATCACAGCATTTGTTCAATGTGTATTTCATTTGTGTCAATGACATGTTCAAAGCATGTTAAAACATGTTCAACAGAAAGCAGGCATAACACGCCATGTCGCTTCAATTTTTGAAGAATCAGTTTTTGCTTTCTGTTGAACGAATTTCAACACACTTTGAACATGTTATTGACACAAATGGAATGCTCAACAACAAATACTCTGATTGGACAAATACTCTGATTAAATAAAATTTTTTGTCTTCAATTTGTATTTCCTGTTTTTTAGGAACCATCTTTTCACTTGATGGTGGAAATTTGAACTTTTTCTTTAATTGGGCATGACTCTTTCCCCACGGTAACATATAACATATATACGAAGTTTCAACGAAATCCGTTAACCAGAGCGGGATCCAGATTGATCTGAGTAGTGTAACTTTAATCATAACCATCCAGTATTAATAAATGTTTAAATATGAATTAAATTAATTTTCGTCGTTTCTACAGACACATTAAAATATAATTTAATTCAGTCCAATATTTTAATTTTGTATTTTTGGTTTAATACTGAAGTTGTAAGAAGTATGTAAAGAGAAAAAAAAAAAACAAACATTTCTTAATTCACGAAAATATAATATAATCTCAAACGAAAATATACAATTACCTTTTCCGAGTTACCCATGATTCCAAAAAGCGTTCTTTATCTTTAGAAATCTCAGAAACCAATATATTTTAGAGATATAAAGAATAATTTACAAAAAAAAAAAAAAATATTTTGCTACCATTCATTTTCAGTAACGTTTCTGAGTAGATTTTATAGTCTATTAATCATGTTTCTCAAACTAGAATATCGGTTTTTTAGAGTGCTATGACTTCCTAACTAAACATTTTTATCTGTGTAATTGAATTTATAGAGGCAAGAGTAACAAAATAACGTTAATGTTAATGTAATATTATTTCTGTTATCAACTTTGTCTGTGAAACATGTTTGTTGAACATGAAAGTGTTTACTTAGAATGGATATCATCCGAAACACTTATTGTCCGGGTTGAAAAAACTGATTAATACACTATACAAACTACTCGGAAACGTTTCCAAAAATCAGTGTCAGCAAAAGAAACTTTGTTTTTATAAAGGCTTCTTTAAATATCGAAAATATATTGTTTTCTGAGGTTTCTAAAAATAAAGAACGCTTTTGGAAATCAATAGTAATTCGGAAATTGTTATTGTATATTTTCGTTCGTGCTTATACTATATTTTCCTAAATTAAGAAGCATCTGTCTTTTTAACACTTTCCAACCCGTTGAAAAGTGTTTATCACTTCGGTATGTCTGGCCTTCTGGGGGTCCGTCCGTGCTCAAACTCTCATAAATACACTCGGATTTTCCTAAAATTTGTGTATGTTATTGACATTTATTAAAGCATGATTCCTATTGAAAATGAAGTGTGTAGAAATTATAGTTTATTTACAGGGCCATTCAAAAGTATCCCGTTACATTACAGTCAATGAGAATTTTTTTTCAAGTGCATTTTGATGATGCTACGCCATTTAAAACATGATGAAATTAATATACAATTATGGAGCGCACTAAAACATGCTTTTTGTAACATATGGGGTTTTATTATTCATTAAAGCTTTTAACACAAAAGAATTCTGTTACACAATGTTCTATAGAGCAAAATTTTATGCAGCGGAATTTAATGATATTTCACTATTTCAAACATGAGGAAATTTATATGTATTACTGAGGTGCACTATAAATTGCTCACTGAAAAGTAGGTGTGTATTGCATTTATCGTTCTTTTACAGTGACACACAAAAGAATACGATTACAGTCTTAGTACTATAATTACAGTCTATGTGCGATGAGTGCGTTTTCAACTTTGGCTTGCGTTTTTAAGTTTAATTAAATTTTGGTTTAGTACATGGTGTGTAGAAATTTTGGTGATCATATACAGGGAGACACAATGGAATTCGTAAGTACTACTGACTATGGGAGTGAACTGTTTAAGGGTATTTTTAATTGTGTTACTCATTTTCCTGCTGAACTAACTATATTTAGCAGACTTATAGAAGTTTGTGGAATATAAATAAATTCATACACAGGGCAATGGATAGAACATGATATATTGTCGTTTATGTTTGGTAATTGCTAAAAGTAAGGTTTAAGTTGCCTTATGCGTTGTTTACACGAATTAAATTTTAGTTTAGTATGTGGTGTCTACAAAAGTCTTCAGATAATATACTGGGTTGTACAAAGGATTTCGAACGTATTTCCATCGATTGTCAAACATTGCTAGATGGAATTTTCGAACCGAACTAAATTTTATCATGCTATGTAGTATATACTTATATCTATAGGTCATATACAGGGCTGCACAAAATAATTCGACTACTTTTTTGACTATGGAAGGTAATTGCTAAAACTGGATTTTTTAATGTGTTATGTTTCCAAAACTGTTTACTAAATATCTTCTTTCACCTTATTTAACGGTGAAGTTTCGTTAGAGTTTTTTGGATGCATTAGAAAGTGTTTCATAATCTATGCTTTACGCATGATTTTTCATTCTTGTTTTACAGTTTGAAGAAAACTCTCTTATTCTCAGGATTTATATAAGTGACAGAGTGGTTAAAATTTTAAATTGAGATGATGTTGAATACCCGATATTTAATACATTTTCTCTATACATACATACGGTCTTTCCTGACATATATGCTTATACTAACTGTGTGGAAACACGATGTGTTGTATTTGCATCACATGAAATGTTGGGATTTCTTGAGGAAAAAGAAATACTATACTATTGTACATTTAGAAAAAAATTAAAACATTAATTTTATTAAATACTAAATTTCGAGTAAGAAACCATATTAACAATATAGGTTAAACAGAAATTGCTAAAATTAGATTTTGCATGTTACGTGATAGTTGATGCAAAACATTATTTGTCAAAGTATATTGTTTTTTTTTTAAGATTTTGTTTCTAATTTTCGAGCTGGTGAACTAATATGGCGTCATTTTGATAAACTTATAAAAAAATATTTTTGTTTTTTGAATTAAGATATATGTTTTACAATTTTAAAAAATGTCATTTTTACACGATAAACCACTTTATTTTTAGTGCTCGTTTGAAATGTTTTAACCACCATCTTACAAAAATAATGAATTTAAAATAATAAATTCTTTTTCTTCAAATTTAATTCTTGTGAATAGGGAGCAATAATTGTCAACCTAAATGCAAAGGAGCTTAAATCTTCCTCCTTGGTTGAATTTAAAACTGAAAATTATCTACACTGCAAATAAAAAAATTGTTGTTTTTACGGTATAATACTACAAGGTGGGATGGTAGTATTATACCGTAAAATCTTTTTTTTTTTTTTTTTTTTGCAGTGTATGAAGTAATGATTTCTAAATGTCAATATGTCGACAAACGATTTTTGGTTCGATAGAATAAAGTCATTAATGAAACTTGAATATGTGAAAATGCGTTTTTATTTTTCAGAATTTTCTGGGAAAATTTAAATTAATCAAGATTTTTTTTTTCATTATCTATTCAAATTGAAAATAATTTCTCTTTACAATTTTAATGGGAAAATGACGTAAAAAACTCCTTTATAATCCTTATCGTTTCCCATTTTCTCTCTTTTATCCGTAAAAATATAGTAATTTAGTTGCCACCGTTGGAGAAATTTCGTTAAAAGTTACAAAACATTTAATTTCTCGGAAACAAGTTCAAATTTTAAGTTTCTAAGAGCTTATTATGACATCCTCAGATCCATGCGGGTAACCGATGTTAATTTAATCGCACTGCGTTCGATATTCTAGGAGTAGTAGTTGTGAAATACAGCACAGATAGTCAGATTTTAATATAAAAAATACATACACCCGATATACTTACACGCATTCTGTAACATTCATACATACTTACATTTAAAAACTGTCAAAACATATAATAAATAAAACAGCCATTTTTTTCAACAAATGAAAGTTATAGTGACTAATGAGAGAATTTCCATTATCGTAATCTACAATACAACATTCGTTGCAAGCTTTTTTTCCATAATCAAGGCACTTTTATTATAAATGGCGCGACGTTTTTTTAATAAACAACTCCATCTTTTAACACGTTGAGTGCAACCATATGAAAGCTTAATTCAGATATATGAATTAAGCTTTTACACACGACACTTTAATAAAAATAGTGTAATGAATAAATAATCTAATAGTAATTTAATAAATAAAGTGTGCACCGCCGGCGGTACACATGGTACTCAACGTGTTAAAAGACGCAATCTATATGCTAATGTAACAATTATACTGCTATTTTGCAATTTTTTTTATCTACCTGATGTATAATATCTTATTAAGTAATCGAATGGCGGAACGTGACGCATCGTAAATAACTGTAAAAAATATATTAACGTTCTTTCTTTCTGAAAATCTTTTGCACCATAAATGAATTCCAAGTTGCATTAAGTATTATGCTATTCGGCACATATGACAAGCTATATGCAAACTATATCATTTACGTTTGATAAATTACGGTACTTAAAAATTTCCCGAAAAAATTAATATCTGCGCATTTTTCTCTTTTATGATGTTTGATAAGGAAAAAATACATATTCATCTCGCATCCACTCATTCCATTTTCAAAGGATTTTGAATATTTTTTCTTTTTTATTGCCGAAACATGGAAATAGTATTTCACTTTTACTTTTTGCCCTTTTACATAATATCATTCGAATATAGTTTGTTTCATCTTTATACTCCGAAATTTCATTTTTTATTGTTTTATTTTAATTTTTTTATCGTTGAAAAAGTTTTTTATCATTATGTTTGATATCCATTAAGGTATTTGTTGTAGAATCTTAAATATTCCACTTGTTTGTTGGGGAGCAAAAATTTTACTCAAATTATGTAGCTCAAAGCACTGTAAACAGCTGTAAGTTGCTTTTCATCAGTAATAGTTTAAAATAGAATTTAGCATAAATTTAAAATATTGTAATTCAATTAAACATAAAAATAGTATAAAAATATTTAATTTTGTTTTTAGTCATGCAATCGACAACAATAATTTTACGAATAGGTAAAGGAAAATTTAATACAAGACACAAAAAACTGTGTTAATTGCAAATTTTCTAATAAGTCAAAGCAGTTTAAAATAATAAATACTTTTTAATTTTTAAATTACCTTCATAGTTAATACACTCTTACATATATATTTTCATACACACATTTTCAAATGTTGTTTTATAAGCTCAGTATCTCGCTTTTTGCGCAGTATTTTTTAAATACCACCAAAAATTACTTGAACACATTTTGAAAAAAAGAAAAATAAAATATACTTGATAAAATTTTGATTAGAAGGGAAAAAAAGTCCACTTATTAAATTTTCTTCAGCATGAACTTCTCTTACAACTTACACCCTTCTTACACATTTTCAAGGATATTATAGAATTATATATATCGTCTAATGCGACAACATATTACATACAACGCCTGTTATTACATGCGACAGTTATAACAAACTAACTTTTAACAAATGGAAGTAATAGTGAGTAATGAGTCCATAATCCTAATCCACAACGGAACAATCGCTAGTAAATGGCTTTTTCGATGATTGAAGTGCTTTTATAATAAATCTCATGACCAGAGCTTTACAAATTTGAAAAAATCTGGTAGCCAGGTATGAATTCTAATCTCCAGGGAAAAAATTTCAAGCCCCCTTCCCCTTTCCCCCTCCTCCGATATTAATTTTCAAAAAACACAATTTTTTTATGAATTAAGTGAGAAAAAGTAATAACAAACATAGTTTAGAATTATTAGTTACATAGTTTAGAATAGAACATAATTAAAACGATAATAAAACTAAGTTATCTAAGGAAACTTATCAAAATTATGTATATATATATCTCTCTAGAAATATATATATATATATATATATATATATATATTATAAACTTTGAATTAATCGATATTTTCGGAAAATGCTGATTGCGGAATGTCCGAATAGTTGAGTGCTACAAAATCTATATCTGATGAGAGGGTATGGATAAAATAGTGAAGACGGAAAACGATTTTTTGCTTATTTATCCTATCAAATTCAGTCAAATAATTCTGATTTTATTGTTTCAAAATTTGCATTTAATGAACTCTCTTAGTTTTGCCACATTAAAAATAAAAGTTTTTTTTTTTTTTTTTTTTTTTTTGTCTGTGTGAATATAATTTCAAGTTTATTCCTTAATATTTTGTAAATTTGCAGGATCTGTAATGAGACATCTTACAATAAATTTAATTAAACATTGTGACGTTCACAAAATAAATCGAGAGTTATTACGTAATGTGCATTGCTAAAAAGAAAAGAATAGAATAAAAAAAATATAAAAACATTTTTCCGTGCTGGGATTACATAATCGGAACCAGCAACCGGCTGAGGTTTATTTTGATCCAACGATTTATGATAAGAATTTATTTTTTTTTACACTGGATTTTATAAAAGCACGTAGATTACGTAATTACTTGCCCAAAATGTAATCTTTTTTTCCCCTTGTCCAATATTTAGGTCTGTAGGTTGTTTGAAAAAAAAAGTTTGACGAAGAAAAAAGTGATCATTTTAAGTAACTCGACGTTTTTAAACAAAATCTATATCTCTGTTTATAAATCACTTAGGAAGATGAGTTTGGTCTCAAATTGAAGAATTTCTTCATTAGATTCTTCTAGTTTTCTTTTTCTTTTTCTGCGACGCTTGGTTTATTTGATATATGATATTTTAATTTGGCATGTTTGGTCAATTTAACATTGCAAAGTTGCTTCCTGTAAGTAAGCAGTAGCGGTCTGTATTCCAGTTCTTGGCGTTGTTTGTTTGGCATCTTTTTTTTATAGCTTGGCTTGGCAGAGCGACGACCCTGCTTGATCCGCACACCTTTGAAACGTCATTTTCGATGAAAATATCGATTTTTCATTTTTGCAATAATATTAAAATCCGATTTTTATATACCGAATTCTGTTTTAATTGTGTCTGTTTCTGAATTAGAACCCGAGTTGCAGCCGTTTAAAGTTACATCTATTACAGCTTGCCGAAGAATTTTACAACCGGAAATATCGTTCTGCAAACCGGAAGTAAGCTGAAATGTATGTTTACATTCTTCTTTTTTGAGATTTAGCATTTAAATTGGACTATATGTTCAAGAAAATACATGGAGTATATAATTAAACCTTTAAAGAATAATAGTTATTAATAGCAAGAACCGCTTTTAAAAGTTATTTTTAGTTTTTTCTCAAAACGAAGTTTTTTAGATTTTTACTGTACGCAACAACCTGTAGCAAAAAATAATGCATGAAATGCCTTGAAATTTATTTTACTTATTTGACAAATGTTTATTGAGGGAATAGACTACAATCATGATGATATATTAATTAGTTTTACATTTACACTGGTATAAGTTAAAAAGTTGCAAGAAATTTTACGAACTTTTCATTACATTAGTAATCCAAGTGCCATAGCTTCTGCGACAGAGATGCTATTATAATGCAGCTAATCATGTCTATGTCCAAGAGCAAGTGATTCCCTTTATTATGCAAATTACAAAATGTGAATGTATTGATTTGATATTGAGTTATCATGTTTTGTACAAATGTCAATTTGTCACATAATTTTGACTATTTCTCACTTTAAAAAAATTATTTCTGTGTAATTTCTAAAATGTTTATATATTTTTCAAAGTTTTAACTTAAATGACATTAGAAAAAATTGGTATAAAAAGGAAATTTCAAAAATTTTAAAAAATCACCTCAGAAGGTGGGAGGATACCTTAAAATTAAAACTGATCTTTTTTAAATTTATTAATTGATATCTTCACTACTAAATAGTCGAATTTTATGAATTTTACCTTCCAGAATTCGCGATTTTTTTTTTTTTTTTTTTTTTTTTTTTTTACGTTCGTTTGCAAATTTTCGTGCGGATGAAACGATGTTTGCGATTTTTTGGAAAAAGGCCGGAAAACATATAGTACGCCATTTTTGTCCCATCCGTCAGGAAAAACATCAGAGTGTAAATTGAAGACGAAAGCTGATTGGTCAGTTGCACGCTTCGCTGTCCTCGCATCGAGGTATCAATCTATGCAGAATGAAGTTCTTTCTTTGTTTCGGTAAAAAATCACGCATTTTTGATGTGATGTATAATGAGATTCTAATGTATCTTGTATGTAATGTATGTAATCATCTAGTCTAATTATCAAAATAATTAAATTCTGAGATTCTTAGGTGCACCAGTACAGATTTTGAACTACCTAAATCTACATTTTCAGGCTTCTAGGTGGGCTATATTTTCCTAGCCATCACCAAAAGACACACAGACACACACACAGACAGACAGACACACACACACACAGAGCGAAACTTTATTTTATTAGTATAGATTAATGTAGTATTTCAAAGTATTATTAGAGTATATTAAGTAATTGAATTGAGGAAAAGAAATGCAAAATAATTAATATCTGAAAACCCTTCGTTTTTCCTCTTTCTGAACCTTCATCATCTAAAAATTCCAACTGGCATTAAGTATTGTGCTGTTCAACTCATATTACTAGCTATATGATTTACATATGATAAAATAAACGTATGTAAAAATTTTTTGAATAAAAGACGAGAAAATATCCACATATTTTCTCTTTTACGATATTTGATCAGGAAAAAAATATTCATCCGCATTCACTCGTTTCTTTTTTAGAGAATTTTGAATGTATTTTTCATGCATTCCCTTTTATGCTAAAAAGATGGAAATAGTATTTCCTGTATACATTTTGCCCTTTTATAAAATATAACTCGAATGTAGATTGTCTCATCTTTATAGTCCGAAATTCCCCCAAAATGTTTTATCATTACTTTTGAAATCCATTAAGGTATATGTCGTGGAAACTTTAATAATCCTCTCGCCGATAGTGAGCAAAAATTTTTCACAAATTATGTAGCTCCATGCATTGAAAATAAATGTTAGTCCTTTTTGTCAGTTTATATAAATGATATTAAACATTGCTTCTCATCACAGTAATAGTCTAGTCAAATATAAGTCAATATAAACTTGCAATTTAAGTATTCAGTATTCAGTATAACATAATTAAGTATTCAGTATAACATAAATAATGGTGTATAGAAAATATAAAAAAAACATTCTTACAGTATAACATGGACAACAGTAAAACAACAACTAAAATCTGTGTTAATAAAACTGTCTAAAAAAATCTGAGTTTGTCTGTACGTATGTCTGTGTATGCACTCACGCTGTGACTGTTAAAGACAGCCCTAAAACATTGGGCATGTATGTGCTCCAATGTGTACCCAAGAACACGAAAAGAAGAATTTTTCAAAAATCAGTTTAGATTTTCTAAAAAAAATAATTTTGAAAGGATTTTTTACTAGTTTTTTGCGTTAGGTGTTTCCTTTCGCCGACTGGGCCAAGTATAGCTATAGATTTTTGATCCACTTTCGTCAAACCGATTTTTCTTAAACATTGGACATAAGTTTTCATTGCCAATAACACTGCAATAGGCATAATCAAAACTACTCTTTCAAAGTTTTGATTGAAATCACTGATAGAAAAATCGATTTAAAAGTAATATCCTATTTGGGAAAAGAACACAAATCAAATTAACGAAAGTGAAAGTACTTTGTAATTACAACCGTTATAAAACTATTTCATCAGAAAACCTCTCATAAACATTTCAGCATGATGATGAACTAAGGAAAAAATCAACACATGTGTATTTCCCATGACGTCATTCCAAGCTTTCTTCGAAAGTACTCAGGAACTCCCTTCTCACTACTTATTTAACCTTTAATGATGTAACTTCTAAAACGTTCAGAGCCTTAGTACAGTGCTCTAATAATATACTAATCAAGATAATATTAAATAATTAAAATATAATCTATATAGGGAAGTAAATGGTCTTTAATTTCAATTTAAAACAAATTCTAATGTATAATTTACTTTCAGCAATAAAGATAAATTTCAGTGCAACGGAATAAATAAATGTGGATTATCATAATAGAATATAATTCATCTTCATGGGCTATAGTGGAGACGTTTGCCATATCAATACGGATACACTTACTCTACAACCGTTTGAAGATATTACCAGGTAAGACGCACGCGTTCTTACCTTCTTTTTTATTTACAATTCATGAAGTAAAAAAGAGAAACTCTATATTCATACTGCGCTGCCGACAATCACATATCTAAAAAACCGATTTTTCTCAAAGTTTGCACACAAGTTTACTATTTCTCACCCTGCAATATTCACGTATTTTCAGGGTTTTACATCAATAGAGGCAGGGTTCAAGGCCAAACAAATTCTTTTACGATTTTAACTGAAATCGCTTATCTAACCAACCGACTTTGTTAAAATTTTGCACACAAGTTTATTGTTGATGACAATGCAATATTCATGTATTTTCAGGTCCGTAGCTCATATGGGGCAGGGTCTGTGGGCAAAAATATTCTTTTACAATTTTTCAATTGAAATCTCATAGCTAATCAAACAATCTTGGTCAAATTTTGCATGCAAGTTCACTATCACACACCATGCAATATTAATATGTTTTCAGGTCCTTAACACATTAGGGGTAGGGTCCAGGGACAAAAATTATTTTACAATTTTTCAATTGAAATCACTTATCTATACTAATAAAAGAAAGTTTCGCTCTGTGTGTGTGTGTGTGTGTGTGTGTGTCTGTTGGCGATGGCTAGGAAAATTTAGCGCACCTAGAAGTCTGTAAACTTAGATTTAGGTAGTCCAAACACTCTCCTGGTATACCTGAGCATCAGAATTTTAAAATTTTGAAAATTAAAGTAGTTATCAATTAAAAACTGATCAAAGATCACAATTAAAAAAGTCATTATTCGGAAGCGAGCTGGCGCATGTGCAGAAACCAATATCCGTATCTTCCGGAACAGAAGAAAGAAAGCAGAAGACATTCCGTTTTTGTTTAAAGTATTTCTAAATTCGCCATGGACAAACGGCTAAAAATACGGAAAAACCGTCTACATATTCTAAAAGAACATACTTTTACGTCTCGAACGATCTGATTGGTTTGAAAAAATTTTACATTTAACCCTTTCAAAAAAAAATAATCAAAAAGCATCGAATTCGTGTTTTTTATTTTCTCCCGTTTTCCGAGCCTTGCATCTACCGGAATACAAAATATACGGAAAAACGAAGGTCACCAAATTAAAAAACTGTTTTTGTCCTTTTCAAAGCCACCTTTGGTTTTAAAAAATACAAAAATTAACCCTTCGAAAAAGTATATTTTCTGTATGCCGTTTTGCGATTTTTGCGATTTTGGCAATTTTTTAATTTCGCATCGGCGATTCAGAGACAGGTACGAAAAACTAAAAAGTACCATACAATATCTACATTTATTCCTTTTTTGATATATGTATTTGTTTTTGAAAAATACGAATATTAACCCTTCAAAAAAGTTCGTGCGCAGGACTCTCTTTTGCGAATTCCGATTTTTTGCTATATATTAAATCTGGCATCGGCTTTCTAAAATAACCAAACAAAAAGCAAACACACCTAAAGACATCTACGTTCTATCGGGTTTAGACAGAAACCTTTAGTTTAAAAAATAAATCACGTTAACCCTTTCGAAAACGTTTTTAACCGTAAGTCAATTTCGCTTTTTAACTATTTCTCCTATCTTTAAAAATCCGAATTGGCGTTTATAAACAAGATACGAAAAACTAAAAATACCGTGCCTAATCTATATCCCTTTGTTTTTTAAAATCTGGTATCCGTTTTGAAAAAAATTAATTTTAACCCTCCGAAAAAAAATCCTTTTCAAAACTCACTCACGCGAATTTCCTTTTTTTGGTCCAGATTTAAAAATCGGCATCGACTCAGGAAATGCAAGTACGGACAAACAGTAGACTATAGATCATAGACACGTTCATTTTCTTCAAAATGCATCGTTGGGTTTTAAAAAATATCTACATTAACCCTTTAGAAACCGATCGATTACGTAACCCACTTTCGCGATTTCCGCTATTTTGGCAATGTTTACCCGTAGTTAAATTTCAATTCTAGTAGGAAATTTGGTTGGGTCAAGTGTTCTGAAAAGGCCTCTTCCAGAACAGACTGCGCCCCCTGGCGGTGGAAAGTGGAACTATAGGAGTATATCTGGTTCTATGGACTCGATTACGACGAGGTTAGGCTCATTCGACTTGATATCTATAGCCTTAAATATTTTAGCTGCACTTTCGACCGCCAGGATGCGCTTTCCTATCTTGGGTTTTATGAGCCCGATTACGACGAAGTTTGCCTCATTCGACTTGATTTCGATAGCCTTACAAATTTCAGTCCTATTCGTAGAGAACAGATTATTAATATTTCGGGCCCGGTCAACGCCGGGCGGATTAGCTAGTCTAAAATAAAATAAAATATACTAATTAGGAAATTTCGTTACAATACTGATATTGAAAATGTCACCGGTTGTGTGTACGAAGCTAGTAGGTATGTTGTAGATTATTGAAAGGTTTTTAAAGGCTGGTATGTTTACTGTAATCACCTTTAGTTAGTTTTGTAGTCACCTTTAGAATATATATAGTTATTTTAATGATAATAAGTGATTTTTCTTACATAATTCTATCACATATCTAATCAGCCGATTTTGCCCACATTTTACACGCACATTCAAGAAATAAATATTAGAAATATTAAACTCATCCGTGAAATTAAATTAAAAAAATATATCTATATAGTTTCATTTCCTCCTGCAATAAAGAAAATATAAAGAACTTGACGATCCAAAGAGAGGAAAACATGCGGAGTCATCAACTAATCCTTCATCGCGTAGTGAATAACAACTTATTAAGATTAATAGCCACTTCACCTCAAATAAATGATCAAAAACTATTCTACATTAATAAACTGTTATTATGCGAAATATGTTGAAGATATAGGAACAATAATTATCACAGGAAATAAAGAACATTAATAGATTGATTACATTCTTACGGATAAACCTTGTACAAAATATGTATTTTCCACTGACGTAAGAATGACGTAAATGAAAAACTCTGAACTATGAACTTATGACTTTCATTTCTTCAGTCCTGAAACAAAATGTAATCGCGAACATACGTGAGCCTGTGTGCTCAGATAAAATAAAATATATAATGCTTAATAATATGAGTTTAAATATAAATGTTTAAATGTAATTGTTTGCTGTGTACAAGTCTTCAAATAATGAAGAATATTTATAATCGTCTATATAAGAAAGAAGTGCAATTTATTTAGTGTCTAATTACTAATGAAATTATTTAGTTTTTCAGTTATGGTGATAATCAACAACTGTGGATATGAATGCCTTTATGGATTATCATCAGTAGATCCCATGACAAGTATTAATATTAGATTAAAAATCACTTTGGATGTTTTTACAAGATGAAAGTACCTTCAGAAAAGGTAATAGAATTTTATCTTATCCCTTTTCAAGTAACTGATATTAGTGATGAATACAACAGGTAATTTAAAAAACTTTCGAGACATCGCGTTGCACGAACTCCTCCTTCAATAAATACTGTAATATTAATGTATTTTCAGTTTCGTACCTCATCAGTGGCATGTGTCCAGGACAAACACATTCTTTTATGATTTTTATTGAAATCACATACCTAAGCAAATTATTTTTCTCGAATTTTGCACACGGTGCCAATTTCTTAATTAGCTACTAACTTATGAACGCATATTTCCTTAAAAGGAACCCTATTCCCCCCTCCTTCTTAAAGATGGACTTCACTTGAAGAACTCGACAAATCTCTAACAAGGGTTGTCCCAAACAACCATTCATCGTACTTGAAAACACTCAGTCCGACAGTATAGAACACATAAAGTTTAATAAGAATTTTTGATCTGACGTTATAGCAACAGTTATGGCTTCAAAAATTCTTTAGGGTTTCAAGGGCCCTTGTGAGACATTTTAACACTCGAAAGCCCATACACTTAAATAGAGAAGTCGATGGGTCCCAGAGAGGATTCCTAGTTTAACAGCTAAAGGAGCGTATCTCCGAGTTACGCTGGGGTAAACCAAGCGTAGGTCCTGATCAAAACCAGGCGGGCGGCGTAAAAGTAATTTTTACGGTTGTCTTGCCTAAGACTTCTAGAGTATGTAACTGTATTCTACGCACCTACACCGCAGAGTCAATATCTGCGGTGATAGTCTACCAACCCCTGAACATTACTTGTCTTATTATTAATTAACTTCTGATTGTTGCCTATGTAAATGTTTTAGCTGTGCCGTGAATGTGAATAAATAAGTGTTCCATAGATTAAGCTATTCTGACTCTACAAAATGTCGGAACACAAATTCCTTTTAGATGTTATTGTAATGATCATGTATTTTCGAGATCGTTGTTCATCATGGTTAGGGTCCAGGCCAAATACATTATTTTGTGTTTTTTATTGAAATCACAACACTAACCAACCTATTTTGCTCATATTTTCTGCCCAAGTTCTTTGTAGACGACAATGTAATATGCATGTATTTTCAGTGCCGTACCTATCAAGAGCAAGGTCCACGGACAAAACATTCTTTTACTTTTTTGATTTAAATCACATTTGTTACCAACCGACTTTAACAAACACAAGTACTTATATAATAATTCAATTTAACATAAATTATGGTTTTTAAAATACGTAAAAAATTCCTTAATCTATAATATCGACAACAATAATAAAAGTACAATAACAAGAATACAAAAACAAGAAAACATACTTTTAATTATTAAAATTTTCTATGTTTGAAGTATTCTTTGTAATCCCTTTTTTAGTACCTTTGTCACAAAAGAAACCTATTTTTCAGAATTCATAATTTTAGGATCCGGGTATTAATATGTCTGTCATTGTCAGTGTTTGATGTGTTAGTTTCCTCACTTTTATATGACTCCCGTCAGTCAGAAACATGACCAAAACTCTATAACCTAGAAACACACAAATCTTCTCAACATATTAAAACCTTCCTTGCAAAATTGCCTAACTAACTTTGAAATTATTCCAGTAGAAATTACGTTATAGGTTATGTTATTTTGTATATAGTGTTCTTTCAATACATACAATAGATTTAACATTCTTACTTTTAATTAATGAAAGTAGTAATGATCAATAAGGAAACTTCCTATAACAATTGTTTATTTCCATAATCGAGATGTTTCTTCATAAATGACACGGCGATTTTTCTGGCGATAGAAAGCAATGAGGGATTCTTTGATGTGGAATGGGATATAATTGAAAAACGTTATGAAAAATCGCCAACTTCCTTTTTTATGAATATCTTTTGTATCTAAGCTGCATTCAGTATTTTGTTATTCAGCTCATATTGCTAGCTATATTATTTACATACGATAAAATAAATGTATATGTAAATATTCTCCGACTAAAAGACGGGAAAGTATCTGCACATTTTTCTTTTTTATGATATTTGGTTTTTTTTTTTTAAAAAAAAGAAAGAAAAGATTTATGACGTAGCTATTCACTCAAATTTCTAAGGGTTTTAGAATACATTTTTTTCTCTTTTATGCCAAAAGAGGGAAATAGTATTTCATTTTTACTTTTTTGCTCTTTATCACGATATCATTCCAATGTAGATTGATTCATTTTTAAATTTCGAATTTCTCAGTTCTTTTTTATCGTTACATGGGACATTCAGTGTGTTAGGAATATATAAGATTACTAGCTGTTACCCGTGACTTCGTTCACGTAACATTAAAAGAAAAATAATTGTACTAATCAAGCAAAATATTTCACTCACGATAATTAAAAACGTAAATAATTAACTAACTCTTTATCACATTTCATAGAAGAAAATACGATATTTCTTTGTTATAGGGGCCTTGACATAAATCAGTTTAAAAAAGGTAAAATTTTGTGCCAAATAACCGCGAAAAGGAAACTGCAACCAATGGAAAAAGGACGGCCAAATAAAATCGTGTAAATCGACAAATTGGGTAAAAAGAAATGTCAATTTTACCTGATAAACCATTTTACTTTTAACAACTTTGAGAAACGTTTTAACAGCCATCATTTAAAAATAATTCATTGGAAATAGTTTATGCTTTTTCTTTAAATTCAATTCTTGTGAATAGGGAGGAATAATTCTACACCTAAATGCAAGGAGCTTCAATTGCAAAGCTTTTTGCAGCCCAAAATTACATGCAAACGTAACACTTAAATTGCAAAGACTTTTGCAACGCAAAATTATATGTAAACATTACTTTTGCATGTAATTTTCATTGCAAATTAACATTTATTACGGTTCAAATTAAAATTAATTTGGGTGCAAATTACATGTAAATGTTACGTTTGCACGTAATTTGAGGTTGCAAAAAGCTTTGCAATTGCAAGTAT
Organism: Maratus michaelseni; assembly: GCA_963931845.1. NCBI lineage: Eukaryota > Metazoa > Arthropoda > Arachnida > Araneae > Salticidae > Maratus > Maratus michaelseni. The sequence continues at coordinate 328,293,766 of OZ007592.1, read as the reverse complement.
TACGTTTGCATGTAACAGCAAATTTGTGTCCTTGGTTTAATCTATAGCTGAAACAAATCTTGATTTCTTGACAATATGCTGACAGGCGATTTTTGCTCTGCAGAATAAATTGATTCATAAAGTTTGAATATGTAGAAATATGTTTTTATTTTTCGGAAATTTTACTGTAATCAAGATTTTTTTTTCACCAAATTGAAAATAATTTTTTTTTTCAATTTTAATGAGAAAATGGCATAAAAATATATTAATTCGTTTTATTTCTCCTTTTTTACCCACAAAAATGGAGTAATTTAAGTACCATTTTTTGAGAAATTTCGTTAAAATTTACAAAAAAAACTATTAATATCTCGGAATCTAATTCAAAATTTTAAATTCTCAGAGTTTATATGACATCCTCGAATCAATGATAACCGGTGTTAAGTAAATCGCTTTGCATTAAGAGGAGTAGTTGCGAAATACACACAGTCAGATTTTAACTTAATAGACTTGTTTTCAATTTTCTTTTCCTAATAATCTTATTGATGCTTGTATTATTAATCACAGAGTTCAGAGAATAAATAGAGATGAAATGTTCATGTTTGGCGTGATGCTGAAAATGCAACCCTACAGTCGGCCCAAACAACTGGCGGCTTGCTTTGAAAACCTCTCCCCGTCCAATGAATCCAGTCATTGTTCCACGTGCAACCTGAAGTCAGCCCTTGGGCCTAATGATTTGAGCGATAACCGGCTTCATATTGTAAGCCGATTTTACGGTTCATCACCTCTATATTCTTTCATGGTACTCAGTGATTATTAATGTATGAAATTCATACACGCTCCATTTGAAACATATTTAAAAAATCCCGTTTTATTATGACGTCACTTTGATCCCAGAGAAATCTCTTTTCAATTATATAATCCTTGTTAATTTTCTCTTCCTGGCAATAATGACTGATATTCAAGCTTATTATTAATCAGTATCAAAAAAATATTTTAGTATATTTTTATTATACACAGATAGTCATGCTCTTTGTAACATTACGAATATTTGAAAATACATGTTTTATTTATGACGTCATATTTGTTCAAGCCAAGAAGGATCCTTTTCATAGTTCCATGGTTCAAGCGAAATCTTTTTCTTAATAATATAATTATTGTTAATTCTTCTTTCTAATTATAACGCAGTTTCTGACATAAAAAGATCTTTTTAATGTAACCGATATTCATACTTCATGTATAATAACAAATACTCCATATTGTTGTTTCAAATATCACAGAAATTCATCTTCTTTTGAATTATTTTCATTTTTCACGTGAAAATCGCTCAATTGAAACTTAATTGTTGAGGGAAAATTATTTTTGCGCATTTTTATTTATTGGCAACGATCAAAGCCCTAGCAACGATAAAGTAAAATGGTTAAATTTTATCTAAAAATGTCCATTGATTCTCTATGAAAATAATCAAATTTTGAATTATTAAGAAAAGTATTTGAATAAATTAAACAATAAAAAAGAAAACTGCCCAGTTAATCTGAGGGCATTGAGCTCACAGGCTATTCACACTAATTGTATATTATACTCTTATTTCAAAGAATTTGAAATATGCCCTTCGAAAAATAAAGAAATCAACAATATATTAAGGGGGGGTCATCCCCCCGTTACCCCCCTCATAGTTAACTAATGAACCCCTTAAACTAATCAGGGAAGTCTCTCATTACAATGAATATATATACAATATTTGAAGAAAATTGGATAATTCTGCATGAAAAACCCATTTATCTAAATTAAGGGGGATTAGCCCCCCTTTCCCCCTTTATACTTAACCAATGAACCCCCAAAACTATTCAGAGAAGCGCATTATCACAATGAACCTATATACAAAATTTGAAGAAAATCGGATAATTCTGCATGAAAAACACATTTATCTAAATTAAGGGGGGATTAGACCCCACTTTCCCCCTTTATACTTAACCAATGAACCCCCAAAACTATCCAGAGGAGCGCATTATCACAATGAACCTATATACAAAATTTGAAGATAATCGGATAATTCTGCATGAAAAACTCATTTATCTAAATTAGGGGAGGTATCCCCCTCCTTTCCCCCTTTATACTTAACCAATGAACCCCCAAAACTATTGACAGAAGCACATTATAAAAATGAACCTATATACAAAATTTGAAGAAAATGGGATAATTCTGTATGAAAAACCCATTTATCTAAATTATGGGGGTTACCCCCCCCCGTTTCCCCCCTTTATGCTTAACCAATGAACCTCCAAAACTAATCAGGGAAGCGCCTTATCACAAGGAACCTATAAACAAAATTTAAAGCTAAAGGGTTTATTCTATCAAGAGTTATCGCGTTACGTACATACATACATACATACGTACGTACGTACATACAGAACCGGCGGGCACATAAGCTCTCAGGCTTTGTTAGCCTCTGAGCTAAAAACCAGTCTATGTTCATTTCCGGGTTATAATCCACCTATATGCAAAGATACAGGGCCATTAATTTCTCCATTTTGACGCTGCTTCAGCATAACATTTGCACACAATCGGATTTTTAATATTATTAGGATTGATGATTGCTGATTGTGTGATTTACTAAAGATGGAGAAATCATATAAAAAGTTCATCACGTGTTTTAAAAATTATGGGTAAAATAACCCGTGATACATAATATTATAATTTACAACGAAAGAAGAAAACAGAAAATAAATGGTAGCAAGAAGAATTTCATAGCACATGATAGTCGACGGATTTTCTGCCTATTAATGAAAATAATTCTTTCCACTCGTAAGACTTAAAAAAGTGGTTGGGTAAAGAACATTTCATAAGCAATGACAAGTTCACAGGAGATGAAACAAATGACAAAATCTATCTCTTGTTAACACTTTCCAACATAGTTGAAAAGTATTTATGAATTCGGTTTGTCTGTCCGTCTGTCTGCCTGCCCATGTTCTAACTCGCGTAAATTCAGTTGGATTGCAATGTAATTGATAGGTGTTATTGAGGTTGACCATAGCATGTTCGGTATTGAAAATGAAGTTCCTAGCATTTCTGGTTAGATTACAGGAGCAATCAAAAATATTCCGATACATTACGGTCAATGAGGAAAAATAGTTTGAAGTGTATTTTATTTAATAATGTTGCACTCTTTCAATAATAACAAAATTGATATGTGTCACTGAGGTAGACGATAACATGTTATTTATAGAGTATAGAATAAGTAGCAATTATAATTTGTTTAAAGAACACTCAAAAGTATTCTGTTACATTAAGGTCAATGGGGAAAAATCGTTTGCAGTATATTTTAATGATGTTACACTGTTTCAAACATAAGTGAATGTATATCCGTCACTGAGGTGTCTGGAAACATAATTTATATCGAGTATAGAGTAAGTAGAATTTGTAATTCGTTTACTGAAGGTTACTGATCGTTTACAATGAACGCACAAAAGTATTTCATTGCATTAATATATATGGAGAAAATCGTTTACAGTGTATTTTAATGAACTTGATACACATTACTGAGGAGAACTAGAGCATGTTTTCTGTAGATTTATTAAGTGTGTAAAATATTTCGTATATTTACAGAGACACTCAAAACATTTTGGTTACAGAACTGACTATGAGCCATAACTGCTGGATTTAAGTTTTAAGCTATGATATGCATTTAAAACGTTTATTTTTAGAGCATTATGAGGCGTGTATTTCATATACAGGGTTCCACGATATAGAATTACGGCACACATTACTAGTATGGACTAATAATTAAAACAAAAGAAAATTTACTAATTACTCAGAGGATAAACTATAAAATGAAAAGAAATAATTACAAGAATTCTATTTACAAAGTTTTTGAATAAATTTTCCCAGGCCGTAGAGTGAGAGAGAATTTGTTTCGGGTTTTTCGTTAAAATTTTCCGCTGATTATAAATGAATTACATTGACTTTCTAAAAATTACTTTCTGTGCACTGTGGATAATATTAGAATAGGAGAAATTAAAGACCGGACCTGGTACCGCCTGTGCTCAGCTGGCTCATCTAAATTATTTGGCACCTAAAATGGACCAAGCCAGGTTGATTTGGAACCACTCAGAGGTGTACGTGACCTAAAGATAGTAAGTAATATTTCTTCAAAATAATGCATGTATATCAGAGAACGGAGCAGAAATTAGGCTGCCGTGGTGAAGCCATATTTGATTGTTTGTAAAATTTAACTTAGCCGTGCTATCATGAGCGCCTTGCAACGGCCAATTTATTGTCGGAGCTAAGCTCCGGCTTCCCGTGAAAAATTCCTTTTGAACATGATAGCGTCAAAAATGTTAGTCGGATTTGAACCAAAACTGTGCTGGAGGTCAATAATGCCAAAATCTCGCAGGGGATTGAAAATCCGTCAAAAATCCGTATTCGTCAAACCTAACACCCCGAAACGTCGGCGCAAAAATTTTCGATTTTCCCATAGAGATAACATTGCGATTGTTTGAATTATTAATTAAAAAATTAGCTTTATTGCTGTAACTTGTGCATTTTACCTCATTATTTTCCGCATCGTTATGACGTCAACGTTACTGATGCGCATATTTGTGATTTACGATATAGAAATTGACTTTTAGAAGTTTTACTTCTTACGAGCGGAACAAGCACGAGTGCGTAACGAGTTTTTTTTTCGTTTTTTTTTGTCAAGGGCGACCTGATTGGTAGGTAGCTAAATTATACCTAAGATTCTTTGTAACTTATAAACCAATTCAAACCTTTATTTACAGCCACCAATTTAAAATATTTTTATTCTTTAGAAAGATAATCAATATCAGAACAAATAGTAAGTACATGGCACATGAGCGTCTAAAATGCTACCATTTTTTGTTCAATAGTGTTTATTTGAGAATTCGTACGGAGACATTAAAACAACAAAACTTTTTCTATACACGAAAGTTTTAAAATGGATTCTAACTTTGTTACTAGGACATCAAAAGCGAAAGGCTTATTGTCATGTTCGGTTTCAGTCGTGAATTGAACACGAGGATAAATAAAATTCCTGACATTTAAAACAGAGTAGAGGTTAATAGATTTATCAATTCAAATGAAAGTGTCATCAACATACCTTATACAGCCTTTAAAATTAAGATATTAAGTAATTTTTCTTCAAAATAATGCATATAGATGTCAGAGACTGGCTGCGTAAGGCGAGACCATTTGACCGTAAATTTATCAGTAAAAATAAGTTTAGATTTTCCAAAACTATTCGTTGTTCTCATTTTTTATTCTTGTGAGCTATTATTCATGATACTCGGAAAAATTCTACAAAATTCAGAATCAACTATATAATTTGCATCTTTTTTTCAGCAAAAACTATGTTCTTAAAAAAAAAAAAAAAAAAAAAAAAAAAAACTGGACCTATGTTTCCAAATTTAATGATGGTCATTTTTTTTACTCTTGATAAAAAATTCTTCACTTTTTTATTAAACTCAGCATGCGTAATTTAATCATACTCTTACTTTCACAAATTTCAATTTTATTTTTAATCCTTTATTGTTTCCTTTCATCACACGCTTTAACCAGCGATAAAAAACCTGTTTTGGATTTTGGCCTTAATTTTTTACAATCTTTTCGTCCTTCGATTCCAGAGTTAATTGCTTTTATTTAGGGTTACTTTGAAATTTGCAAAACCTCGTCTGCTCAAAAGGAAACTCTCCGTTATTTAATTACTAATACTATCGCTGCCGATAAACTGCACACCCAGAGCAATCTAATTTCCGCGCCAAAGCGTGCTTTACTTGATTTGAAGTACAATAATGATTTCGTCTTTACTGAAGGGGACAAAAGCGGCCAAAATCTTACATTAGAAAAGAGTGCTTATGTTAATAAAGCCAGTCAGCTATTAGAAGAAGGCTCTTACACTAAAGATTCCCCCTGATACTCAATTTTCTGAGTTAAAAAAATAATAGATAAATTTGTTATTTTATGTGATTGAATAAAGACATCTCTCTTGTTCCTTCTGCTTCTTATTGCGGTTTCCAAAAGTTCACAAAGCTCACCCTTCTCAGATTAATTGTCGGGAATATTGGAACGGTTATTTATACGCTTCCGAAAATTCTAGCCGTTTCTTTTTCTATTTTTTGTTCTAATAACATGCACACTCTAAAAAAAAATAATGTAAAATTATTTACTAACGTTCCTAACGAAGGAGCTCTAAATTGTTTGGCAACTAGAATTGACGAATTTCAGCATATTAATATCAAAATTAAGGGACTTCTAGCTCTCACTAGATTATACGCTGAACAAATAGCCTTCATGTTTAAAATTAAATTTTACAAACAATCAAATGGCTTCACCGCGGCAGCCTAATCTCTGCATCGTTTTCTGATATACATGCATAATTTTGAAGAAAAATTACTTAAAATCCTTAGGCCACGTGCACCTCTGAGTTTTCCCAAATCAACCTAGCTTGGTCCATTTTAGTTGCCAAAAAATTTAGATGAGCCAGCTGAGCATAGGCGGCACAGGTCCGGCAGGACATTGATTTTGCTTTAATTCTCTACTCCGTTATCCTGACTCCTCAGGCCTAGTCACCCTGGGGTACGCAGGATGCGGGAGACAAATATTCCTATTTTTTAATTCTATCTTATCATTTATTTACTAATTGTTTAGGTTTTGTGTTGTTTTGTCCCGCTAGTAAGAAGCTAGTGGTCGCCTCTGTATGCTCTCTCCACGATCCAAGCTGGCGGTAGAGTAATTAATTCTCAGGTGGGGGCTTTTTGCTAGTCTCTGAGGCGATGATTCGTTCTTGTGGACTGCCATTCGTAACTCGGGGGCGATGATGTGATGGGCCTAGCTTGGGAACCGGACTTGCTCCGGCGCCTCTCGGTTTTATTGAGTAGGGTTCTATCACAGCACCCGGACTCGGTTTAACAAACCAGGTCATGTATATTATTGGATGAGTGCCTTAAACTAACTGGTCTTAATATCTTTAATTTTAAAAACTGGCTAAGGTATGTTGATGATACTATCAATCTTTTCGCAACAAGCGTCTATATACGTGACGCATAAAGCACCAGAATCTTTGATTATTCCTACCAGTAATTTTTAATTGAAAATGTTGCCTTGTTTAATCAAAACATGTCTGTGATTAAATTAGGCAATTTTTTTTTAAACCGGCGGTAAAAGATTAAAAATTCGGCAAAGGACACTCGTCGCGAACTCTCTTCTGTTTTATATATCACGAATTCCTCACATTCAACTAACGACTAAAACGGAACATGACAATAAGCGTTCCTTTCTTGATGCTCTAGTTACGAGGTTGGTATCCCATTTTCAAACTTCCGTAAACAGAAAAATGTTATCTGCGTTATTTCCCCCACACGTCTTGTCAATTAACACTACTAAACAACAACAACAAAAAATGGTAACATTTTACGCATATATATACAGTGCACTGATGTTGCTCTGATGTTGATTCCTTTTTAAAGAAATAAATTTGAAATCCATAGCGACGAATATAGGTTTCATTCTTTTTATTATTGACAAAGCTGCAAATAAATTTCACAGGCTTTCTACCAATTCTATATTCCCTTTCGAAAACAATCTTTCAGAAAAACCATTGTTCTTCCATTTCATCCACCATCAAACATATAAATTAGCAAAAATTTTTAAACGTTTCAACTTTAATGAAATTTTTAAACCAACTAATAAATTTCCTTTTCATTCAACTATATAAATAATCACACATTATCATTAACACATAAATTCCGAGTTTATGATATTCCTTGTAATAATTGTGAATTATCATACATCAGCCAAATTAAGCGTCCATTAATTAAAAGAATATCCAAATACAAGAATCACGTTAAAAATAAAAACAATAATTATATAAATCGGCCTTAGCAACGCACCAATTGGAGAACGAACATATCTTTAATTTCCCTGATACAAAAATTATTCACATTATGTAAATGATTTGGAACTTTTAGAAAGTCTATCTAATTTAAATTCAGATAAAATTGTTAACTGAAAACTCGGAACAATTTCTCCCTGTACTGCTGAAAAATTTATTCAAAAACTCTATACATTAAAACTTTTGTAGGGTAAAACTCCCCGTAACTGATACTTTAAGGATTCTTTCTTGTTCAAATCACTATAACAAAAATATAAATCTATTTTATACTTGCATTTGCTTTTGAAAAGATAGTAGAGGTATATTAAAAAAATATGGTTGGCAAAATTTTGAAAACATATGCATTTTATTATTCAAAATTTATTTTATTCATAAATATGGTAAAAAAAATCCAGTAACTGACACCATCCCTATTTTGGAACACCACTAACTGACACAAAGTGAACCAGTGACTGGCACTTTGTTTTAAAAGTTTAAAATGCTTTAAAAAACTTTATTCTTTATTATAAAAACAAAATACGTTAATATTTATTATGAAAAGTGGGAATTAGTAAGCTGTACTGCATTATCAGTAATGCAGGGTATATAGTAAGAGTATAAAAGAGTAATATTTAGTACTGCATTATTAGTAATGCAGATATCCAATAACTGACATTTATGAACCTGTAACAGACATCTGGTGTCAGACACCAGTAAAACAACTTAGATTTTAATGGCGTTTACTACAAGATAAATTTATTTTATTGTTATGCATTTTTAAACAGTTCAAATAATAGATTTCAACTTTCTTTAATATTACCAATAATTAACACCTCTGTCAAAGACTGGAGAAATGAAATTCTAGGAACCAATAACTGGCACCCCCCCATTAAGCAAATTAAATAACTATAAACCCTAAATCATGGCCCTAATATATCATATGAATCTTTAAACTAATTTCTACAAGTATAACTTTAAGAAAAAAGTTTAAGATGGTTGCATTACAAATACATTAGAAAAATACTTCCTTAATTTTATTAATAGGATGGTTGCTTCAAAATGGTACTTTTTGTATTCTTAAAAGTTTATTCCTCATTAAATATGTTCTTGACTCTCCAATGTGAATAAATTGATTCCAAAATAAAAATAAGTGTCTAGATGACATTACGTTGTAGAATTTCACAACGAAATGTTTATTTTAGTTAGATTTTTTCTCAAGTGTCAGTTACTGGTTAGGCGTCAATAACTGGGGGTTTCACCCTTGTTTTTCTTTTCATTACATATAGTTATCCTTTCAGTAATTAATTTTCTTTTCTTTTAATTTTTATCCTCAATATTTTACTTTTTGAACTTATATTTTTCTCAAGTATTTAGAACATTTCAACTAGTATTTAAAACATTCCATTTTAGTCTTCAGAACACTCCAACTTTTATTTACATTCTTATAATATAATAGTTAACACATGTCCTGTCCAATACCTTCCTATTTCCTATTTACCACTCCTTTTGTTTTTACCAGAAAAAATAATTTTCAGATCACTCTTTAATTATTAGTATGATGGTCCTACTTAACTTCGATTTTTAAATAACAATTTGACTGCGTTATCTGCACACTTTTCAATAATTGTATGTGGGACAGCCTTCAATGGTTTTCAATTTGTTTTATTCTTTTTCATAGCCCGACCGATGTGTCGGTGGTAGGTGTATAAAGCACGCTTAGGAGTGTAAAGCACGCTTAGGAGTGTGAAGCACGCTTAGGAGTGTAAAGCACGCTTAGGTGTAGGCACGCTTTCCTTTACAATGAACTCTTTTCTTCGAATTATTAAATTTTTATTGCTCGGGATGTTTCATCCCCCACAATCTTTCGATCTCAATGTAGTACATCAAAGAGTCTAATACTAAACAAAATAAACTTGAGTCATGAAAAACACAACACTCAATTGAATCAAATTCACCTCTGTCTATAAATAATTGTTTAAAAACAACACAAAATGTCACAAAAACATATATGCATCATTTATTAAAAACTTTTACTTTAGGTGTTTTAAAAATACAAAACTGCATTTCACATTAAAAACCTAGCGCTTTCGAGCCGTCCTGGCTCATCATCAGGGTTAAAACATCACCACGCAGATACACACAAAAAACACACAACTAGTCTGAAACACTGTAAAAACATCAATGTCTGCTGAAGACAAGGTCAAACCATTATAAACAGGGTGGGAAGCATAGGGAGGGATGTGCCAATCTTATTCATTCTTGAACTATCTGTAAAAGCTTATACCATACTTTAGGGATATTGTACGAAACTGAATCATTGCATGTTTTATTTTTCCTGGTTAAAATTTCTATTGATTCACTTATTATTGCTTCATAAAAAGAGGATGTGTGTTTAATAATTTTAGCGTTATCAAAATCTATTATAATCGACTGCTGTTGTTTTAATCTGGAAAGGGCCGTTTTACTTCTATTATACTTGATATCTGCAATATGTTCTTTTAACCGAATTTTAAATTTCCTTAAAGTCATACCAATGTAGTCTTTAACTTTATAAGATTTTATCCTATTTTCAACTATTTCCATAATAACTGGGATTCTATAAATTCCTGCTAAATCTTCAATCGGTATGGGATCAATCTTCTTATGTAGTAACGCATTCAATTTAACTGGAGGGGATGCTACCAAATTTATTTCATATTTCTTTAAATTATATTTTAATTTTTCAAAAAGTTTCGGAATATATTAGAACTTGTAAAATTTAGTTGGTTTTTCTGTTAATTCTTTTTGTTTTTTACCCTGATATTGATATTGACAAATTAACTTATTAATTAACCTCTATGAAAAACCATTTTCATTCGCTATAATTTTAACTCTGTCAAACTCCTCATTGATATAACTATCAGTACACACTGAAAATGCTCTATGGATGTAAAACCTATATGCAGCCAGTTTATAACTTAAAGGTGATGAAGCATCTCTGGAAATAGTATTATTTGACCTCATATTTTTTCTATAAACTGTCCGATCTATTGTTAAATTACTGTTTTTTATCAGCTCTACATCAAGAAAAGGTAAACGATTCTGTTTTTCTAACTCCAGGGTAAATTGTATTTTTGTATCAATTTTATTAAGTTTAACCACAAAGTCCTTCAATAAATCTATACCATGCTCCCATATAATAAAAATATCATCTGCATATCTACACCAATATGCAGGTCTTTCACTAAAATCATTCATAACCATATTTTCAATGGGTCTTAATTTAATTTCAGGTTTATGCGCGGAGATTAAATTAAGACCCATTGAAAATATGGTTATGAATGATTTTAGTGAAAGACCTGCATATTGGTGTAGATATGCAGATGATATTTTTATTATATGGGAGCATGGTATAGATTTATTGAAGGACTTTGTGGTTAAACTTAATAAAATTGATACAAAAATACAATTTACCCTGGAGTTAGAAAAACAGAATCGTTTACCTTTTCTTGATGTAGAGCTGATAAAAAACAGTAATTTAACAATAGATCGGACAGTTTATAGAAAAAATATGAAGTCAAATAATACTATTTCCAGAGATGCTTCATCACCTTTAAGTTATAAACTGGCTGCATATAGGTTTTACAGCCATAGAGCATTTTCAGTGTGTACTGATAGTTATATCAATGAGGAGCTTGACAGAGTTAAAATTATAGCAAATGAAAATGGTTTTTCAGAGAGGTTAATTAATAAGTTAATTTGTCAATATCAATATCAGGGTAAAAAACAAAAAGAATTAACAGAAAAACCAACTAAATTTTACAAGTTCCAATATATTCCGAAACTTTTTGAAAAATTAAAATATAATTTAAAGAAATATGAAATAAATTTGGTAGCATCCCCTCCAGTTAAATTGAATGCGTTACTACATAAGAAGATTGATCCCATACCGATTGAAGATTTAGCAGGAATTTATAGAATCCCAGTTATTATGGAAATAGTTGAAAATAGGATAAAATCTTATAAAGTTAAAGACCACATTGGTATGACTTTAAGGAAATTTAAAATTCGGTTAAAAGAACATATTGCAGATATCAAGTATAATAGAAGTAAAACGGCCCTTTCCAGATTAAAACAACAGCAGTCGATTATAATAGATTTTGATAACGCTAAAATTATTAAACCCACATCCTCTTTTTATGAAGCAATAATAAGTGAATCAATAGAAATTTTAACCAGGAAAAATAAAACATGTAATGATTCAGTTTCGTACAATATCCCTAAAGTATGGTATAAGCTTTTACAGATAGTTCAAGAATGAATAAGATTGGCACATCCCTCCCTATGCTTCCCACCCTGTTTATAATGGTTTGACCTTGTCTTCAGCAGACATTGATGTTTTTACAGTGTTTCAGACTAGTTGTGTGTTTTTTGTGTGTATCTGCGTGGTGATGTTTTAACCCTGATGATGAGCCAGGACGGCTCGAAAGCGCTAGGTTTTTAATGTGAAATGCAGTTTTGTATTTTTAAAACACCTAAAGTAAAAGTTTTTAATAAATGATGCATATATGTTTTTGTGACATTTTGTGTTGTTTTTAAACGAGTCTAATACTTCTTTGCAAAACTGTTTTTATGAAAGCCCGGATAACGACTCTCTGCTAAACTCAACCGATTATGCAAGCAAAGATACAAGGTGGCCATAATTAAACTGACGGTACTCAGAGTATTCTGTAGCGCGAACTAATTGCGAGAATGGCGCCAAATTTTGTAGGAAGATTAAACAAGACGGGGGACGAAGGATTCCGCGAAAAAAAATTTAGTTCCAAAAGTCACCGCCAGGGGAATATGTGGCGCTGTGTATTCGAAAAAGAGAGTTTCAAAAAATGAAGAATCAACACTGAAATAAAATTACCGTTTATTTAACGAATCTAGCAATTTAATCCAAGCTCAAAATGGTAACAGTTTATAAAAAGCTAAAAATTTACATAAACACTGCTAAAGTTTCTTTATCTGCAATTTCACTTACAGAGCCCCAAAGAAAGCAACAGCAGAACAAAAAGTTCTTTATTCAAATTTCACGTTACATCTTTTGGCCCAGTGCCAGCTTGTTCGGCTTTAAAAGGTAATGTGCTACTGTTAGAAGCAATTTCATTGAAAGTTATCTTTCATAATGTATTCTTCTTTAGTCGAGCGAGCTCTACTAGTCAAATTCTTTTACCTCAACCAGTGCAATGCGCCAGCCGCTCTTCGTGCTTTTAGAAACTACAAAAAAATGCGTAAAGGTAACGGCCCTTTGTCAGTTAATAGTTCAAAGGCAATGGTTGAGAAGTTTGAAAAAACAGGTTCTCTAAATGTTCAGTAAGGCAGAGGACGAAAACCCGTATCACAGGATACAATCGAAAACGTGGCAACGGCGATTATCGACAGAGCACCAGACAATATTGTTACCACTTCCAGCGCTCGTGGGATAGCTCGGAATCTGGATATGGCTTATTGTACGGTATGGAAAATCCTAAGAAAGATTATCCACTTCTATCCGTACAAGATCAGCCGTACCAACCATGATAAGCGATTGACTTTTTCTCTCACTTTTCTTGCCAGAATGGAGTTGGATGATGCTTGGGTCTGGAAAATCTTATGGGGAGACGAGACCCACTTTTACCTGAATGGAACTATAAATACCCAGAACTGCCGAATTTGAGATAACAAGTCACCAAGAGCATTCAAGGAAATTCCTTTGCATTCACCAAAGATAACTGTTTGGTGTGGTTTCAGAGCAGATATGATCATAGGTCCATTCTTCTATGAGAACATTACTCCGACAGGACCTGTAACTTGTTCTGTTACCGAAGAAAAATATCGCCAAATGCAACTTTTTTATTTTGGCACTTCAGCAAAGACAGTGCCTGGAGAAAAGAGTCATTAGCCGCTGTTTTCCAACTGCATGGCCACCTTGGTCCTCTGATCTTACACCCTACCACTTTTGGCTATGGGGTTACCTAAAGTCCAATGTCTATCAGTGAGGTGTCCAGGACCTGGCTACGTTGAATGATAACATATCGCGAATTGTACGGGAGATTCCTGTAGGCATGTTATTCTCTGCTGTTATAAATGCTGTGCACAGAATTCAATATATGGTGCACAAAAACGGCGGCCACATCGAAGCTGAGTTGGATGTGCTAAATAAACGGTAATTTTATTTCAGTATTGATTCTTCTTTTTTGAAACTCTCTTTTTCGAACACACAGCGCCACATACTCACCTGGCGGTGACTTTTGAAACTAATTTTTTCGCGGAATCCTTCGTCCTCTCTCTTGTTTAATCTTCCTACAAAATTTGGCGCCATTCTCGCAATTAGATCGCGCTACAGAACACTCTGAGTACCGTCAGTTTAATTATGGCCACCTTGTATATATATATATATATATAAATATAAGAAACAATCTTTTATAAACATTAAATGTTTATCTTCAAAATCGCGACTCATTTCATGAACGCAATTCATGCTTTATCTCACAAATTCTGATAAAATTCATTATTACAATTTTTTGCGCTGTTTCTTTTATAAGATATGCAATAGGGGAAAAAAAAAAGGGTGAAACATTATTTAAACTATCTTTTTAGGATTTCTAAATTGATTTCTCAATGTATAATCATAATTTAATTAATATGAAGCTATTCATTGATTAAAAAATATATTTTAAGAAATATATTATACTCTTTATTGTCATTTTATATTTCCAACTTTTTAGTGTTTGAAACATTTTGTTGGTAGCCCTTTTGTTGATAGCCCTAACGTTGTTGGCTAACTAAAAATGCCTTAAAATTAATCTATTAATGTATAATTAAGTTCTAAAAATATTCAAATGTTGTATCATTATCGGAAACACACATGTGAACATAATTTTTTATATTTCTAGCTTATCGGGAAACGAGTGAAAAATCGATTACAAAATTCCATCTTTTCACAAAAAAAAATTAAGTGGAGTAAAATAAAAGAGTGTAAAAAAGCAGCAAATTTTTCTAGAATAAAGCTGGATGTTTCTTTTTCTTTCTGAGGATGACTAACACATAAGGCTGTCATTTGAAAGTGTACCATAACGATGAATAACTGATCTGACAAACTTCCCATGTTTTACATCAGTCAATACAGTATTTAAACATATTTATGAAATATTTTCTTTAAATTAAGATATATTTATGTATTAACTAGCTGATCCGTACGGAGTTGCCCGGAAATTCACAACTTTATTTTGCGGTTTTGATAAGAATAGTCATTTCCGGCGCGCATTCTGTTCTAAACAAACATTTTTCCGAACGAAACTCGGGCACTCGCCCCCGCTGTCTACGGCATTCTATAGCAGGCGTGCTATACACGCGTTTCAATATTGTTTAGTTTCAATTTCCACCGCTAGGGGGCGTGAAATCATCTTACTTAGTTATCTATATCTTAATAAGTTCCTGTTATGTTGAATGAACCAGTTCCCGTTGAAGAAGATCCCAAACATTTTTTAGAACACTTTGGTCGAAATATGAAAATGCCCTAGGTCACCATCTTCAACCACCCTATCTCCCACACCGCCACAGATACTGACATGCAACTACCGTAGTGTACGATAGGAGACTCGTGGCTACTACCACACACAAACACCAGTGGTCTGCGCTGGATAGTTGTGGCTGCAGAGTGAAATATAGGGACACACACGTCTATCCATCTATCTCTCTCTATATATACAGGGTGTCCCAGCTATGATGTTATAAACTTCGGGGGGATGTAGGGTTCACCTTGACGACTGGGAATCAAATAGGAATACCGGGTCGGAAACGCCTTCCTGACCCAGTAAGGGGGATAATTTTAAAAATTATTTTAAGAAAAGGTTCGTAAAATGATGTAATGATTGACTCACAGCAGAATTTCAAAAAATGAACTTCTTAGAAAAAAAAACTTGTATTTTTAAGTATTCACTATAAATGCAAAATTTTATTAAAATATTCTTGGTGTCGTTTGTAAGTTTGGAATTAAAATTAGGGGGTCTCGCGATGGGAACACTGCGCTTGAAAGGGTTAACACTATCTGATCGCCGGTCCGGATACAGGGACCGGTCTAAAAATGTAATTAAATTGACAAGCAGAGTACGTGGAAGTTTAATGATTGAAATTTGGCAAGGTAGTGACAAAAATGTTAAATGTAGATAAGACACATTCATGAAACAGTTTTTAGGTTTAAATAAAGTTAACGTTTATTAAACATATCACAAAATAAAATAAAGATGAAAAATATGACAGACAATTTAATTAAATAAAATATTATGGCATATGGCAACTTAAACGAAAGGTGGCAAAATAATATAGCATGGAGTAACTTAAATAAAGCCTTCAAAGTATACTTGTAGAAAAGTTCATTTTAACTTACATGATAATTAATTGAACGTGATGATACAAATTAAAACAGGCCTTTTATTTTATTAGTCACCATGGCATTGATGTGAAGAAAATGAGTTGAAGAACAGTCCACACGCACTATTAATCCTTGAAATGAACGTACATCACCAACAGAAGAAAGAAAAACCGGAACTTCAACAGCCGAAATAAACAAACACTAAAAAAACGTTTAACACCATCATTGCACTCATAAAAAACTTTGCACCGCCACTGATACTGTTTCTTCTGGCATCTACCAATATCATTTTACTAAAGCTGCCTCACTCTCGCCCTTCAAACTGCCTTTTCATCCCTTTTAAACAACATCAACATACCACTTTCCGAAAACGCTCCCTTTCTGATGTGCTAAGTTGAGAAGTTCTCAAACTGCCCATCGGCAAAGTAATCTAGAGTGCCTTTGAAGACTGCGTCACGGCGTCTGGGCGCATGCTCCCCTATACTATTACGATTGAAATGATATCGAAGCTGGCGGTTGCAACTGAATTCGGAAAAAGGCTGAGAAGACTATGGTCGATGTGGTGAACGATATCGAAACGAACAGTAAACATTATCGGCGAGTTGAAAAACGAAAAGAAAGATTTGAACGATACTAGAGATGGAAATCGATATCGACTGAAGAAAATTAATACAGGACTGAATGGAAAATTAGGCAAGTACGAAAAGGTGACATTATGTAGAAGTTTCAAGGTCCAAAAATATATACATAGGGCTAACATTTGCCCCCCCCCCTTGACACTTATACTGAAATTATCTGATAATATAACAGTTAGAAACATTCATAGCTAATCAGTAAAAATTTGTTTAATATATTCACAATATATTACAATATATATACATTCAACAATATAAACACAATTCAACAATAATTACACAATTATAACAAGTAAATATCTAGGTATATTAATATAAACAATTATATAAAATAAAAATACAACATTGATCCTCACTACTTTGAGTGAACACACTTACATGAAACGTACACACTTACGTGACTTTCACAAAAAACAGCTGAACCTTTTAAAAAGGAATTTCTTTTCAAACACACAAAGAAAGTTCTTGTTTCTTGCTTGTATCATAAGTTATACCTCACCATACTAACATATGGCTACATTTACCAACACCTAATTTTTCTTAGACAAGAAATAAATACACATATGTATTTCAAATATTCAAATTTAGTGAGCTCACTTAAAAATAAAAATATATGTGTGCACACAAAAAAAATTATTTTTATGCAATATTTATAAAGCCATTTGATAAACATTTGCATAATAGGATTGAAAAATACTTGTTACAACTCGATTTCCAATAGCACGAACGGGACAAAAGTGGCAGTTCCATTAATATAAACGAGGGACTTACAGAAAGAAAAATAAGATGGCCGCGACAGGCCTTCCAGTGACCAGAGCACTCACGAAGGCCGCTACCCCCTGCAGATCACTCTGGCAATTACATTGTCACCTCTGCGAGACGCTTCTTGAAGCTGCTCGTAACCCCGGAGGATGAACCAACATGAGGTCTGATCACGTTCCAGCGGGAGTTAAATTGTCCATGCCATTGGAAATGAGGGTACTCAAAAATATAGCATCAAAAAAATTTATTATGAAGGATCCTTCTGAAATAAAAATTAAAACAAGGTATAAACACGATGCTATTACAGAAAAGTTTTATATGTATAATCACAAGGTTCGAACATTAATATATAAAAGATACATGAAACATGCAAGTTTCATTATTCAAAAATTCAAAAGAGATAAAGTTAAACTTTGAATGTTTAACTAGAAAAATTTTAAACAAGCTTTTAACGCTTGAAGAAAAGAAACTTTTTTTTCAACAATTCAAAAAGAGAGGAGAGTTTTTTTTTTTTTTTTTTTTTTTTTTTTTTTTTTTTTTTGTATAATTTAATTTTTAAGACCCAAAAATGAATATAGCCTCAATGAACTTTAGTAGAGCAGCTTTTGTAAGTGATTTTGTAAAAATGTCAGAGAGATTGGATTTGCTATTAACGTGTTTTACTAAAAATATCTCTTGGTTTAATAAATCGCGTATAAAGAAAAGTTTAACATCTATATGTTTTGTCCTATAGTTTTCTATGGGGGATTTAATGAAATCTATTGCTACCATATTATCTACTAATAAAATTGGTTTAGTTTGTGGACCTGAAAATATGTGTTTATTATAACATTCTGTGATAATACGGCTGAACCAAAGAAGCTCTTTAGTTGCTTCTGTTAAGGCCACGAACTCAGATTCCATAGTAGACAAGCATATTGATTTTTGTTTAAAAGCTCTCCATGTTATCGGAGCTTTGTCTAGCATAAGTAATTGACCACCCATAGATGTCCTGTCATCACGATTGGCTGCAAAATCCGCATCTGTATATGTGATCAGGTTAATTTTATGACAAGGTAAATTTAATTTATAGTGCTTTGTATAGTTAACGTAACCCAGAAGTTTTAAGAGGCCGACCAAGTGAGCTATCCCCGGATTGCTTTGGAACTGGCTGAATATGTTTACTGCATAAGCAATATCAGGGCGTGTTCTGCTTGTTAAAAAGGATAGGCACCCTAACACACTACTATATGGGTAGTTAAGCATTTCTTGAATTTCTCCATCTGTTTGAGGGCACTGTAATTTCGAATAGACAACCCCTTTACTAAACGGGAGTGAAGAAATGGGAAAGTTATACTCTTCAAAAAGTGTGCAAATTTCCTTAATGTATTGCATTTGATGTATAGAGACTACACCTTCCTCATCCTCCTCTAACTCCACTCCAAACAACTTACGGGTTTTGCCCAAGATTTTTATATCGAAATGCTTAGTTAAAAGAGTTAAAACCTTGTCAATGTATTTTTGATGTCTGCATAAAATGACAAAATCGTCAACATATAATAATAAAACAATGTAATCATAAAATGTATAAACACAATTGCACCAATCTAACTTTTTAAAATCAAGAGAAATTAAAATTTTATGCAGTTCGTACAGTCGACTGCAAAATGAATCGAGCACCGGAACCCCTTCAGAAAAATTTATAATGCCCGTCGGCCCCTTTAGCCCCCCCCCCCAAAAAAAAACCTTAATACCCTTCGCGCTTCACTCGCTTTGCGCCTGTCCACGGACGCAAAAAAATGGACCTTTGGTCCATTTTTTTTTTACCCTTTCTGTTATTCAGAAAGATTCTAGTCCCTTTTGCAGGTCGTCTTTCACTCGCCAACGTTGGCCTGTCCACGGACGCAAAAAAAATGGACCAAAGGATAATGTCCTTTGGTCCATTTTTTTTTGCCCTTTCTGGCCTTCAGAAAGATTCTAGTCCCTTTTGCAGGTCGTCTGCATTTTATCCTGTAGCAAGTAGGCGGGCAGCAGGTATCCCTCCTTTTCGCCGCATTGTCTCAAATACACGACTTTGCCGACCCGTTTGCGCTCCAAGATGCGTCCCTTGTTCAAAAACTCGTAGAGTCTCGCTTCCCTATCGGCCTTATACCCCGATGCCAAGCGGTAGGCGAGGAGATGAATCAGGGCCGTGTGTTCAATCACCCATTCGGTTTTCCATTCTGGTAAAATGTCGCTGCTGAGACAGCTACCCACTTCTCGAGCCCAGGCGTGAACATTGCTTTTCCCTAGCAACAGAGCCAACTCTAACGTTCCCCAATACATTTTTCCATTCTTTCCCACAGCTCCGAAAAGATTAAAGTAGAGTTGGCGGTCCATCAAACCCACTCGAAACTGCATGACTGTTTTTTTCTTCTTCTCCTCTCCCTTCCCGTCTTTTTATCCTCCTTCCCCCCCCCCTTTCCAAACCCGTTTACGCCTCTCGAGCGGGCTCCGCCTCCTCAGCCTCAGTCGCTCGTCCGCTTCGATCCGCGCGGCATTCTCGTTCTTGCTCTCACTCTCGCCATGTCCTTTTGCATCCAGTATCAGCCCACACCGTATCACCACTACGTCCTGACCGGACTCATCGGTCAAGACGAACTCCTCTACTGGTTCGCCCGAGATGTCATCAGCGTCCTGGGCCTTCATAGGCCTTCGCGAACCCTGACCAACGTGCAAGTGCGGCACGTGGCCCCGACCCTGAAGAATACGCCGCCTCACTACCTCAAGAAACGCGTGGTACGGCACGAAGCGGCCATGCGACTGTTTCAAATGTCGAGGGTCGAGTCGGTGCAAGAGTTTGGCAGGCGACTCGGCTCGGATCAAACGTACGTCCGCATCTTGATGGAATGGGACGAAAAAGACGTGAGTCATCCGACAATTCTGCTCATCCTGAACGTACCGGGGATACCGGATATGGTCCGCCACCCCACCTTCTTTCACTGGTTTGAAACGTTTAAAAAAAATGCCGTGTTTAAACTCTACCCGGATCCCCTCATCGAGACGATGATGAAATGTAACCAAGAGATTTTAATGAACCCGCCCGTCGTTGCAGAAAACAGTCAAGTCACTGTACTGGAATCACGTCAAGAGGATGCCTGTCCTCTTGAAATTTTGTTTGAGTGGAAAGGAACTCTGAAAAAATTTAAACTCGTTGAGGATAAAGATGCTGCTGCTGCAGCTGCTGCTGAAAAAATGTATACCGAACTGTAATTCTCTATCTAGAGGCAAAAAAATGGGTGCCCGGGAGTTGTGCTGATGCATGCACAACTCTCGGGCACCCATTTTTTTGCAGTCTACTCGTCACCAACGTTGGAAACGTCAACCAAAGTGCCCGAGAGAATGCTGAGGCATTCTCTTGGGCACCCATTTTTTTGCAGTCTACTCGTCACCAACATTGGAAAAAAATGGGTGCCCAAGAAAATGCATCAGCATTCTCCCGGGCACCCATTTTTTTTGCGGTTCATTCGTCACCAACATTGGTGACGAGTGAACCGTAAAAAAAATGGGTACCCGGGAGAATGCTGATGCATTCTCTTGGGCTTGACGTTTCCAGACTGTCATCAATGTAGTTGCCCGCCTCCTATACATCCATTGAATAGCGACTCACCCATTCACCTGCGTCCAATGCTTGGAGGAAAAAAAAAAAAAAAAAAAAAAAAAAAGTCTGGATCGATACGCATGAACCCACGTTCTGCGCGGGCGCTTCGTTCGAGTTTATTCACTCTTCCCCTTGCCTGTCCTTGAAGCGCGCGCCTCTCAAAGAAAAGGGTCTTTGGCCCTCCCCGCGTTCCTTCACCACCTCTCTCTCTGCTTCTTCCCTTCCCCTCCCCCTGGCTCCCGCGAGCATAAATAGTCCGGCGCGCGCTCTCTTTGGCCTTCTATATGCCGCGTCATGCTCTTTCAACTCAAGCTCGGCACCGGCGTGCTCTGGGGAGCCATCGGTCAAAATGGCTGCCTGTACTGGGGAGCCCTGTCTGTCGCCAAACTCTTGGGGTATCGATCCCTCTACCAGTTTACACGTCATCGTTCCAACGTGCTGCTCAAAGACATTGCCTCCCGCTATCACGCCCAAGAACACCACCGGTTCCTGGAAACGCGGCTCATGACTCATAACCGCCTGCTTTCGGTGCTCGAACGTTGCCGAAAGACGCGAGCCCAGCTCATTTATGACCATTTCAATCGAGGCAACTTTTACGTGCGAGTGGACACGGATCCTCGCTACCCGAGAGCCGAACTGTGTAATCAGAACGATCCTCTCGCCGTCAATTTTTTCCTATGGCTCGAAGGCTATAAACACCAACTCTTTGAAGAAGCGCTGGAAGTGGACTCGGATCCGGACCGCGATCGCGAGGAGGAGGAGGAGGAGGAGGAGGAAGAGTATGAAGTGGTGGAGGACGAGGCCACTGCTACTGCTGCTGCTGCTGCTGGTTACTCTGCCGCCTCGCCCCCTGCTGCTGCTGCTACCGATGTCACCGACTATAGTCCCCGGTCGCCGCCCGATTTCACGCCCTACTCTCCAAGCTGCCCCCCTTACGACCCCAACGAAGATGCCGAACCTGCTGCTGCTGCTGCTGCTGCTGCTGCTACTGCTACTGCTGCCATTCCTCCCATCGCTCATCCTTCAACGCTCCCGTTTAAAAAAAGATTTTACACCCAGGATGACGGGATCCTCTTTTGGTTTTCAAGCCTCCCACCCAAAAAAATTATTGTCATGCAAGGCAATTGCTCCCAAGAATTTATTCCCAAAATGGACTAGACTTTTTTTCCCTGCTGCCTTTTTGCAATGCCAAAAAAAAATTAGATGAGATGAAAACTCTCTCATCCCATTTTTTTTTTGCGCGCGTCGTTTCCTGCGGGGAGCCGAGTCCACGTGATCACCACCGTGAAGGTCGAATGACTGAAACCCGTTCTTCTTCTCAGAGTCGATTCAGTTGTCAACATGCTCTTCAGAGTGAATCTACGCAACGGAACCTCTCTTCAAGCCGGGATCGGCCGGAACGGCAAAGTGTATTATCACGGGGAGGCAGTGGCGATCCTGATGGGGAAGCCTACTCTCGAAGGGGAGGAGGAAGCAGCCCTCGGATGGATTCGCAAAGTGGCCAGTTGCAAGATGGGCGACGTCTTGCCACATCTGACGCATCCTGGACTGCGGGATGCCTGGGTCATTGAGCAAACGTGGCTGCTCGCCCTGCTAGAGAGGGAGATTGCGCAGGGTGCCAAAAGACCCGGGCTCAGAGAATGGCAGCTCTTTTTGCATTTCGGGTATGTGATGCCCCTCGGGACCTATGACGGGGTGATGAACGTGATGCAAACGCGCTACCCCATTGGAATATACTTTCGGACATGGCTGAAAAGGGTATGTAGCAATCTGGAATCGGCTGGACTCGTCACCTAATGCATGCAAAGACTCTATCTTTTAACAAGCTGCTTAAAAAAAAAAAAAAAAAAAAAAAAAAAAAAAAAAAAAAAAAAAAAGCAGTGTTTTAAAGATGCAGAAAAATGGGCCGAAAAAGTAATTGGTTAAAAACCAATTACTTTTTCGGCCCATTTTTTTGCGTCAGATCCCTCACCAACATTGGACTCGTTTCCACGTTTTTTGGAATAAACTGGTTTTTCTCGGTGAGCGGTGAAGCGTTTAATGCAACTAGACTCTATCTTTCAACTTCAAAGCAGTGTTTTAAAAGATGCAGAAAAATGGGCCGAAAAAAGGAATGGGTTTTCCACCCATTCCTTTTTTCGGCCCCTTTTTTTGCGTCAGATCCCTCACCAACCTTGGACTCGGTTCCACGTTTTAAAAAACTGGTTTTCTCGGTGGGCGGAGCTTCCCGTCCAGGTCACTCGCCCGAAACCTCTACTATAAAAGGACGTAAGCGGTGAAAGCGTTCAGTGTCAACATGTTGTTCAAGGTGCATCTGCAAGGCGGGACCGCCGTGACGGGTGGGGTCGGCCTGAACGGCAAAGTGTATTACCACGCAGGGCTAGTGGCGAACCTGATGGACAAGGCCTCTGAACGGGGATGGATTCGCAAAGTGGCCAGCTGCAAGATGGGTGAAATCTTGCCCAACATTACGCATCATGGGATACGAGAGACATGGGTCATTGAGCAGACGTGGCTGCTCAGCATGCTGGAAAAAGAAGACGCCGAGGGCATCATCACTCCATCTGCCAGAAAATTGCAGCAGTTTCTCTACGTTGGCTACGTGATGCCAGTCGGAAACTTTGACGGGATGATGCATCTCAAGCAAACCCCGTACCCTTTCGGAAAATACTTTCCGAAATGGTACGAAGAGGTCTATCGCACTCTGTACTCTAATCTTTAAACAGGCTGTTTCAAAGCAGCGTTTCCAAAGATGCAAAAAAAGGGGCCGAAAAAAGGAATAGGTTTTCAACCCATTACTTTTTTCGGCCCCTTTTTTTGCGTCAGATCCCTCACCAACATTGGACTCGTTTCCACGTTTTAAAAAAAACTGGTTTTCTCGACCTCACCAACATTGGACTCGTTTCCACGTTTTTTTTAAAAAAACTGGTTTTCTCGGTGGGCGGAGCTTCCCTCGGCCGAGTATAAATAGACGCGGCTCAGAGCGGGCTCCTTCCCTTTTCACCATGTTGTTTCGACTCTTGCTCACCAAAGGCCACTTTTTCTACTGCATTCTTGGGGTGGTCGGGAGGAACGGCAAAGTGTACTTTTCCACCGAAGACGTGGCGCTGGCGGTCCACCGGAGTCAGCGGTGGGTATCGGACGTGGCGAGCTGCAAGCTGAAGGAAGTGAGCCCTGCGTGCAAGAGGCGACCCGAAGCGTGGCTGATTGAACTCTCGGCCCTGCTCAACCTGCTGCAGTTGGAGCGCGAGAGGAGGCTCTACTACCTGCTGAAATTTGGAAATGTCAAGGAAGTGACGGGAAGCAACATGCCGCAAATTGAAGAGTGCCCTGAACGGCAGGGAAAGCGGTTTGAATCGTGGATCAAGGACTATCAGAAAAAATGTGCCGAGGAAGAGAGGGAAAATGAACTGAATTAACTGTAAGCACCCGTGCGGTGTGAAAGTTGCAAAAAAATGGGCCAAAGGTAAAAGAAAAAATCGAGAGATTTTTTTTTTACCTTTGGCCCATTTTTTTGCAGCACGTGGGACACCAACCTTGGAAACGGGACGAGTTCAGAAAGGGGTGGATGGGAATGAGTTTCGGAAACTGTTTATATGTACACAAAAAAAAAAAAAAAAAAAAAAAAAAAAAAAAAAAAAAAATTTGCATTTTTTTTTTTTTTTTTTTTTTTTTTTTTTTTTTTTTTTTTTTTTTTTTTTTCAACTGGGTACGCGTCCAAGTCACGTGATTAGGGAAGGGGGGAGATAGTGCCAGCTCTGGAATGGAAGGAGGCTCGCTCAAAACTTTTTTCCCTGGAGCCGATGAAAGCTGTTGAGAGGGGTTGGATTTGACCTTTCGTTTAACATGGGATTCCCATTGGCTTTTTTTAATACCACACACGTCCCACCGTAGCCTGACCTTACTTACACAATTTAATTAAAATTTAATTAAAATTTTAATTAATATTAAAAATTAATATTAAAAATTAATATTAAAAATATAATTATAATTTTAATTATAATTTAAAAAGTTTGGCAAAAAAATTTTAACTTGGGATTGAAAAAAAAAAAGTTGAGAGGTCTGATGTATGAAGATTGGGGAAACAAAACTTTATACCCACGAGGCGGGAGCGCAGCGACCGCCGAGTGGGTCTAAAGTTTTGTTTCTCGAATCTTCATACATCAGAGACCCCCCCCAAAATTTTAATTTTAATTTTAATTATAAGTTTGGCAAAAAAAAGTTTTGTTTCCCTAATCTTCATTTCCATCCGTTTCCAGTTTGCGTCTTCTTTTCATTCTGCCCGTTTCATTAAACTTTTGAAGAATTTGGAGCGGTTTTTCTTTCAAAAGTTTTTTCAGAAAGCTCATTTCTGCGTTCATGCGTTCCTTTTGCAAAAGAGTCATCTCCGCGCTCTCCTTCCACAGGCGATTCTGCTCCGAGTGTGCTTGCCGCATGCGTTCGCCCATTTCCTTTTGCTCGGCGAAATCGTTTCGCAGGCGTTCAATTTCCTCGTCTTTTTGCAGCAGGGCTTGGCGATGGTGGCGTTCGAGTTCCGCGTCTTTGTGGAGCAGAGTTTCTCGAATCGAGCGATTGAGCTCCGTAAATTCGTTCCGCATGCGTTCGAGCTCCGAGTCTTTGCGGTGCAGAGACTCGCGAAGGGAGCGATGGAGTGCCGTGGAGTCGTTTCGCATGCGTTCCGTTTCCAAGTCTCTACGCATCAGGGTGTCTTGATGCGAGCGCAATCGCTCCTTGAATTCGTTCCGCATGCGTTCCATGTCCGTGTCTTTACGCTGCAGGGCTTCTTGATGCGAGCGAGCGAGCTCGTGGAGTTGAGTGCGCAGGCGCTCGAGTTCCGCGTCTTGACGCTGCAGGGCAACGGGAGGCGAGTCAGTGAGCTCGTGGACTGGAGTGCGCATGCGCTGCACGCGAGAGTCTTGGAGTTGAGTGCGCATGTCGGCCAGGGCCGCGTCTTTCTTTTTCAGTTCTTCCTCCAACCGGTCAATTTTGAGCAGGAAGGGATGGATGCAGGTCAAGATTTTTTGTTGAAAGGGGGAGGGAGTCCAGTATTCTTCGCAGATGACATCGTAAAACAGGTTGCCGAGCTCTGCTTGCAGTCGTCCCCAGGAAAGGTCGTCCAGCGAGGCCAGGGAGTCGTCCCGCTCAAAGTACAGTTTCATGCCTCGATTGAGATGAAGGGAGTGCTCCGTTTCGCGACCCGATCCTGTGATGGGTCGAAAAGGCTTGGCCACGCGCAGGACGCGGTTGAAGCGAATGTTGGGGAGATGCTTGATGGCGATTTGAAAGAACCCTTTCGTTTCGTTCCGAACAAAGTCAGTCTGGGCCAAGAGTTCGGGTTTCATGAACCGATATTCTTGATGGAGGAGTTGCAGGATGCCCCCGTCCCATTGCAGACAGGCGTACAGTCTGAAATCAACGGGGAGCTCGGTGAAGATCCAGAAATGATTGGGTTTCTCGATCACTCGGCCACCTTTTTGGGTGAACGTGCCGTCGCATTTCGACTGCCGTTTGCTCAGGTAGCCCAGGGCGTTGACCAGATGCAGGGGGGATTTAATCTTTTTGCTGCGAATGCAGTAAAAGTTTTTGCACGGTTTGTCTTCGCGAGCAATTTTAATTTTTTTCCAGACGTTGGGCACGAAATGCCCCGCGGGCGAAAAGAGGAGCAAATGCCGGTGCTGGCGATGACGTGCTTGCCTGTACGTGCCTCCATCGCACCAGCAGGAGAAGGGTAGGAAACGAGTTTGCCCTGCATCCCCTTCTTCCAGAGCTCTTAGGAAAGGGGAGAACGCGACGGCTCGCACCATGATGTGCAGGCATTCAAAGTCCTTTCCCAACTGCAAGTACTTTCGAACGCATCCGGCCGCTAAATTCAATCCTTCGTCCTGGAAGGGAAGGGGTAGGGGATCCAAGTCGACTTGCGAAAAGAGTTGGTAGGCTTGAGGCGGGAGGTCGGGGAGTTTGGAATGACCGCAGAGCCGCCTCGCTTGACACAGGGGTTTCGTGTCGTCGAGGACAAAGTTTTCGTGGCAAGGGGGCCACGAGAGGGTAGGCTCTAGGACGGTCGGAAGAGGTTTGAGTTTGGAAAGCTTTTTGAAGGGTATCGAAAATGTTGTAAAACAGTCGAGTAGATGGTTCAAGTTTTGAAATTTGGTTCCCTTCTTCCAAGACGTGCGTCCGTTGCACCACACGCATTGGGTTTCGCGATCGAGATGATGCTTCTTGCAATGTTCTTCAAACGCCTTGGGCAATAAGGTTTCATCGCAGTGCGGACACGTAAATGGAATTTTAAAATTCCTTAAACGTTGATAGTAAGGAGTGAGGGGTCTTTTCAATTTGGGTGGCATGTTGAGTGGGTGATGGATTTGAAAACAGCTTATATAGCGACTCGGATTTTAGTTTGCAAAAAAGTAGTTTGAGAGCTCCAAGTCTGATTGGCTAACCAACGAAAAAAAAAAAAAAAAAAAAAAAAAAAAAAAAAAAAAAATTTTTTTTTTTTTTTTTTTTTTTTTTTTTTTTTTTTTTTTTTTTTTTTTTGTAGGGTTATGAGTCTAGACTGTCAACTCAGATTTTAGTTTCTAAAATATTTTGAAAGCTCCAAGTCCAACTCGTCAAAAAAAAAAAAAAAAATTGTGAGCCTAGACTGTCAACTCAGATTTTAGTTTCTAAAATATTTTGAAAGCTCCAAGTCCAACTCGTCAAAAAAAAAAAAAAAAAAAAAAAAAAATTGTAACTTTTTTTTTTTTTTTTTTTTTTTTTTTTTTTTTTTTTTTTTTTTTTTTTTTTTGACGAGTTTGACTTGGAGCTTTCAAAATATTTTAGAAACTAAAATCTGAGTTGACAGTCTAGGCTAATTTTTTTTTTTTTTTTTTTTTTTTTTTTTTTTTTTTTTTTTTTTTTGACGAGTTGGACTTGGAGCTTTCAAAATATTTTAGAAACTAAAATCTGAGTCGACAGTCTAGGCTAATTTTTTTTTTTTTTTTTTTTTTTTTTTTTTTTTTTTTTTTTTTTTTTTTCTTCCGCACGTTATATACTTGGTATCGGTAAAAGAGCAAACACTCTTTCAGTCTTTAAAACCTGCCTCTTTCCAAATCTCCCCCCCACCCCCGTTTCACCGAGTTTTTCAGGACCCCGCCCAGACTAAAGGGCCCCCTTCCTTCATCCAGACTCGTTCATACTAGCCTCTCGTCACGGGTAGACAACCCCCCCGTGAAAACGCAAAGCCTCGAGGGCGTGACTTGCCATGGCCGGTGAACCGGGAGACGATCCGCTCGTCAAGCATCTGCAGGAAATTGAGCATCAAAACGCGGAAATTGAACGCTTGCAGCTCGAGCTCGTCAAACAGGCTCATTTGCATCGAGAAGAGCTCGAACACAAACATGCCGAAATGGAACGCCTGCGGTACGACCTGCAGCAAGCGCAGAGTCGCATGCGACCTCTCCAGGACGAGGAGGAGGTGAAGCGTCTCACGGCCGAGCTCGAAACCTTGAAGGGGAAGCATGCGGAAGAGTTGAAGCGGAGCGTCGAACGCTGGCAGCGCGAGTCTGAGCAGCGCGATCACGCGCAGCGGGAAGCCTTGCGGCAAAAAGAAGCGGAATTGGAACGCGTGCGGGCCCTGCTTCTCGACTCCCAGTCTTTCGAGGGCTCTCCAAACCGCGAGCACGCCCATTGCGAAGCCTTGCAGCGCGAAACTCTCCGCCTGCGAGACGACGCGATGCAACGCCAGCTGGAAAAGGAGTCGCTCGCCGCTCGCATCCAGGAAATGGAACGCTCCCATCAAAGGCAGGTGGACCAATTTTTGGCAGCGTTGGAGTCGGATGCGAATCAGAGGCGCAAGCTAGAGAGTTTTCTGTTTCAGCAAAACGCAAATGCCCGGCGCCTGGAAGCGACTCTTTTGCAGCAGAGTCGCGTGCAAACGTTTGCGTGCGAACGCCTGACCGCGGAGGTGAAACGCCTGCGGCACGAGCACAGCCGCGAACTGAGCAAACTGAGCGAACGCGTGGCCTCGGAAATGGAATGCGTGCAGGCCGAGTACAGTCGGTGGATAAAAGAGGCGTGCGATCGCGTGGCTTTGGAAATGAAGCTCGCGAGACTCGACCCGACGAGTCCTTTCCCGGTCATGGACGGATAAAAAAAAAAAAAAAAAAAAAAAAAAAAAAAAAAAAAAAAAAAATCAGTTACAATTTTTTTTTTTTTTTTTTTTTTTTTTTTTTTTTTTTTGTACGGTTATGAGCTTAGACTGTCAACTCAGATTTTAGTTTCTAAAATATTTTGAATGCTCCAAGTCCAACTTGTCAAAAAAAAAAAAAAAAAAAAAAAAAAAAAAAAAAAAAAAAAAAAATTATACGATTACAGTCAACTGAGATTTTAGTTTGTGAAATATTTTAGAAGCTCCAAGTCTAGCTTGTCAAAAAAAAAAAAAAAAAAAAAAAAAAAAAAAAAAAAAAAAAAAAAAAAATTCAGTTACATTTTTTTTTTTTTTTTTTTTTTTTTTTTTTTTTTTTTTTTTTTTTTTTAAGCCAATCAGATTTGCAGCTCTCAAAATATTTTTTTACAAACTAAAATCCGAGTCGTTATATAAGCTGTTTTCAAATCAATGACCAACACTTACATTATTTTGATTTGGAAACAGCGTGGACCAATACGTCTTTTTCTAAAGTTGTCGTTTGAGCTCTTATATATAGTATATTTAACAGCAAGATGGCGCAAAATTTATTTCAATCAACGTTTGTGCGTGAAGAACTTGACGATTTTGAAAGAAAACATTACGCTAAAGAAAATATCAGAACAGATTTTATTCTTGAAAATGTATTTTCCCACCTATTGCGTAATCATTATAATTTCGATGCGATCAATCCGATGAATGAAAAAGAAAAACATGTTTTAGAAGCAACAAAAGAAATTATCGATGCCTTTAGAGACAGTTATGCTACTCCATTGAAAAATATGTGTGCAGAAATAAATGTCATAGAAGAAAACTCAGTAGACTCTATTTTATTAGACGTATTTAACGAATTGTTTTCTGAAGGTATAACCTGGAGCCGAATAATAGCTTTCTTTGCTTTCGTTGGAGAATTGACTATCATGTGTATCATAAAAATGCTACCTAAATCAATCGTGAATGTGATTTATAAATGCTTTTCTAGATTGGTGAAAGAAAAATTAAAAACATGGATAGACGATCATAATGGTTGGGGTGGTTTAAGAAGTTTATCTGTTGTTAGACAACAAAAAAATCAATTTGACATGGCAAATTCAAATCAGGCTCAAAATACCTTGTATTTGAACATGAATTTGAATTGGTATAATATAGTTCGAATATATCTCTTGTACACGACAGTTCGAATGATTAGCAGATTTGTATCCAAAAAATTTTTCAATAATTGAAAAAAAAAAAAAAAAAAAAAAAAAAAAAAAAAAAAAAATTTTTTTTTTTTTTTTTTTTTTTTTTTTTTTAACCATTGGGAAAATGGTTGTTGTTTTCGAGATGAGAATGGACCCAGTGATGGGGACACTTTATTTTTTTAAGCGTTTTTAATGAAATTATTTAACTTTAGAAGAATTTTTATTTGAATAGGCAATCGAAATGTATAAAATCGTTATAATAAAGAAGGAAATTACAAAATGGGTAAAATGGGTAGACCCAAATTGTCAGATGAGGAATCTCGTACAATCTATTCCATAAAACGTACACATTTTATTCCGTGACATGTCTGCTCCCCTCGTTCCGAGGAAAAGCTTTCGAGTAATCAAGGAGGGAGAGAAGAATTGATAGTTTGAGTAAGGATGGTTTTAAGTAACCGTGGAGTTTGGGGATGTTTTTGTTAAGTGTCTCGATTGGGAAAACTGTTTAAAGGGGGAGGTATGGAGAAATTTATATATTATATTATATATTATATTATTATATTATATATTATATTATTATATTATATATTGTATTATTATATAAATACAAATTACCAGTTACCAATACTTTTAAATTAGTCTAACTCGTCAAAAAAAAAAAAAAAAAAAAAAAAAAAAAAATGTAACTATTTTTTTTTTTTTTTTTTTTTTTTTTTTTTTTTTTTTTTTTTTTGGTAGGGTTATGAGCTTAGACTGTCAACTCAGATTTCAGTTTCTAAAATATTTTGAAAGCTCCAAGTCCGGCTTGTCAAAAAAAAGAAAAAAAAAAAAAAAAAAAAAAAAAAAAAAAAAAAAAAAAATTAGTTACAATTTTTTTTTTTTTTTTTTTTTTTTTTTGACAAGCCGGACTTGGAGCTTTCAAAATATTTTAGAAACTGAAGTTGACAGTCTAAGCTCATTACCCAGCAAAAAAAAAATTGAATTTTTTTTTTTTTTTTTTTTTTTTTTTTTTTTTTTTTTTTTTTTTTTGACGAGTTGGAGCTTTCACCAAATCTTATATTTCTTAGACTTGTAAATTTGAAAATATTTTTGCACTGAATTTGAACTAATAACCCTACATGAAAAAAATAAATAAATAAATAAATAAATAAATAAATAAATAAATATTTCTTAGATTTGTAACTTTGAAAATGTTTTTGCACTGAATTTGAACTAATAACCCTACATGAAAAAAATAAATAAATAAATAAATAAATAAATAAATAAATAAATAAATAAATATTTCTTAGATTTGTAACTTTGAAAATGTTTTTGCACTGAATTTGAACTAATAACCCTACAAGAAAAAATAACATGGATACATTAAATAATTCTGATATGGAATATCTTTTCTATGAGCTTTCTGTCCACGGATATGACACTGAATACCAGAGCACGGTATATTCTATGTTTGAAAAAAAAAAAAAAAAAAAAAAAAAAAAAAAAAAAAAAAAAAAAAACTTTTGTTCGTCTTTCATAAAAACATTCATTCGATTCCATTCTTTAGTTCGAAAAAACATTGCTTTGGAATGGTTATATTTTCCCAAGACTGTTTGTAACTCGTAAACCATAATGGCACCCTCAAAACTGGCAAAATGTAAGTAACAGGTTCACATTTATAATTGTTTTCATCTTTATCACTTTTATGAATGATTCTACTTTGGCACACAGCGGTCAGTAAAATCTTTGGAAATCGATTTTCCTGGACATTTTCTTTCCATTCGAAGGGACAAATGTTTCTTTCTGTGAAAAAAATTAGCTCAGAAAGAAACATTTGTCCCTTCGAATGGAAAGAAAATGTCCAAGAAAATCGATTTCCAAAGATTTTACTGACCGCTGTGTGCCAAAGTAAAATCATTCATAAAAGTGATAAAGATGAAAACAATTATAAATGTGAACCTGTTACTTACATTTTGCCAGTTTTGAGGGTGCCATTATGGTTTACGAGTATACAAACAGTCTTGGGGAAATATAACCATTCCAAAGCAATGTTTTTTCGAACTAAAGAATGGAATCGAATGAATGTTTTTATGAAAGACGAACAAAAGTTTTTTTTTTTTTTTTTTTTTTTTTTTTTTTTTTGAAAAACATTTTCCCAATGGTTGTTGTAATTTCTGAAATTACAATTTTTTTTTTTTTTTTTTTTTTTTTTTTTTTTTTTTTGTGGGGTTGTGAGCTTAGAGTGTCAACTCTCAGATTTTAGTTTCTAAAATATTTTGAAAGCTCCACGTCTAACCCGTCAAAAAAAAAAAAAAAAAAAAAAAAAAAAAAAAAAAAAAAAAAATATAAATTTTGGTTTCTTATTTTGCTACAGTTTTAATTTTAATTTTTTGATATTTTCGTATATATAACCCAGGGCTTCAAAGTTACTTTCAACAAACTTTTATTTAGTTATAAAATTCAAATAATAATGGAAATTTCCCTCTTTTATATCTTTGTTGCTAATGTCTTCAATTTAGTATTGGCTTCTGCGTTAAAGAACGGAAATTCTACGCCATATGAATGTTCCAGTCCTCAGCAAGTGAATACATTAAATAATTCTGATATGGAAATATCTTTTCTATGAGCTTTCTGTCCACGGATATGACACTAAATACCAGAGCACGGTACATTCTATGTTTGAAGAAGTGAAAAAAACTAGCTCAGAAAGAAACATTTGTCCCTTCGAATGGAAAGAAAATGTCCAGGAAAATCGATTTCCAAAGATTTTACATGTCAATTTTGTATGTGAAAAATGTATTTATTTATTTATTTATTTATTTATTTATTTATTTATTTATTTATTTTTTATTTATTTTTTATTTATTAATTTTTTATTTATTTTTTATTTATTTTTTCATGTAGGGTTATTAGTTCAAATTCAGTGCAAAAATATTTTCAAATTTACAAGTCTAAGAAATATAAGATTTGGTGAAAGCTCAAAGTTTTTTTTTTTTTTTTTTTTTTTTTTTTTTTTTTTTTTTTTTTTTTTTTTTTTCATGCAGGGCTTTGACGCGTGGCTCGCTGCTCGAGTTTAATCAGAAATTTCTTCACGGGAATCTCTTTGCAGGTCGTTGACCCGGGCCACGTGACGTCATGGGATCGTGACCTCACGTGGCGTTTGAAAATGCACGGTGAGGGAAGGACTCGATCAACCGGGAGCCATGAAATCCTGAGGTCGTTGACCCAGGCCGCGTGGGATCGGGACGTCTGAACGGCAACGACGGGGAGTTTTGCAGCGAGAGGGGGGGGATGACTCGATGAACCGGGGGGAGCCCTTGGGATCGCGAGGTCGTTGACGAAAGACGTCATTTGAAATGGTTTCTTTGCAGCGAGAGGGATGACTCGATGAGATCCCCCACCAGGGAGTCGAGGAATCGCGTTGGTTTGCAGGTCGTTGACCCGGGGCACCATGACGTCACGTCCCGATTCCATGACGTCATGGAAAGTGTTTTTCTTGCACGAGGAGGGGATGGCTCGATGAAATCTTTTTTCTCGGGGGGCCATGGAATCCTTGCTGGTTATTGACTCAGATTTTAGTTTCTAAAATATTTTGAAAGCCCCAAGTCTAACTCGTCAAAAAAAAAAAAAAAAAAAAAAAAAAAAAAAATTATACGATTACAATCAACTGAGATTTTAGTTTGTGAAATATTTTAGAAGCTCCAAGTCTAGCTTGTCAGAAAAAAAAAAAAAAAAAAAAAAAAAAAAAAAAAAAAAAAAAAAAAAAATATTTTTTTTTTTTTTTTTTTTTTTTTTTTTTTTTTTGACAAGCTAGACTTGGAGCTTCTAAAATATTTTGAAACCTCCAACTTAAATAAATAATTCGTATTGAATCGGATTTGTCGTCGTACCGTATTGTTCACATAATTCTTGCAAATTTAAAATTTGAAATAGGGGTACTTGTTTACAGTGAAAGCACCAGTATCGTCTACGTTTTTTTAAAGAGTCAAAAAAAGAAACGTAGCTAATTTTATAGCATCTTCCCACATAACATACAAGTCGATAACCTCTGAAATATTGTTTAAAACATTCCAAACATAAATAATCATCCTCTAAAAGATATACAAATGTTATTAAAACTAACCTATGTGAATTTTCAAATTGTTTGAATAAAAAGGGGTCATCATTCTGTAACCAGACGACAAACTCTTTGGAAAACTTTTTGTCCTTTTCTTTAAACAGATTCATCAGTGCGTCAACGCTAAAATGTTGCACTCTTTCCGGATCCCA